>CM018574.1:11709166-12917500 GCA_009078335.1 Salix brachista | reverse complement strand
CGACTCGTCTAAATCTAGAAGGAAACGGCTTTAAAAAATGAATTTTAGGTAGAAAGAAAAAAGAAAACTTTAAATTTTCTAAACGCATTGCAGAAAATAACCTTGTTTATCATCAGGGCTGAAAAGGCAAGAAAATAAAAACAAAAGCCCATACAGAGGGCGTGTCTGTGCAAACTAGAACGTCCTCCTTCCACGTGTCGACTATCGACTTCACCACAAAAATAACACGATACGATCCACCACCCTAAAAAAAAGAAAAGACTCACTGCATTTGCTGCATTTATTCCCTCGCACAGTAACAAGAAGTCAAGAGGTGTAATGAAAGCAAGGAAGCAAACTCCTCATTTTCTGCTCATCATCTCCTCATTTTCTCTCATTAATCACAAACAGCATTAATAATAAAGTTCTAAGACTGGTTTCCGACTGAGATCCCTTCTCTTTCTCCCTTCCCTTAAGGGTAAGTAGTAGTGCTAGTATTCATTTTTTTTCATTACTTGAAGTTTCAAGTTGAGAAAAAACAAGAATGATAATTTTTGGCATTATTTCCTTTGTGATGTTTTGGGATATCACAATAATAGAAGAGAGAGTGAAGGGTTTTAAACTGTGATAGCTTCTTCGTAGCTTCATGTCATGTGTCTTCCCTTTATATATGTAAATGGAAATTCAAAGTTTATGGCTTTATGTAGACCTAAGAGCTGTGGAATTTCTAAAAATGAGGAATCCCACTTTCCTTCAGAGAAAGTTTTTTTTTTTAAGAAAAAAATCTTTTGTTTCTAGTTTCTACCGTTCTTTTATGTCGGCTGTAGGAGTAGTGGTACATTTCTTTTCTTTCTTTTTTTTTGGTTCAGTTCTTGGGAGAGTATGCAACGAGACGATGTGTCGTTTCTACTCTCTCTTTTTTGTCTAGCAAGGTACGGAGTCTAGTTTGTTTTGTTCTGCGTTTTTATTCCGAGTGAATTAGTGGATGTGTTGGGGTGGGGACCTACTTATTGTGATTGGCCCAGACAACTTCAATGTGAATTATTGCTTGCTTTTTGTTGATGGCGAAAAGGTCAAACAATGTCCATTCAATACTTGTTAGATATAACGAGACAATTGATATATATATATATATATATATATATATGTATGTGTGTGTGTGTGTGTGTGTGTGTGTATAGAGAGAGAGAGAGAGATGGGGGGAGGGCGTGAGAGGTTTTTTTATGATGAGTGGTAAATTCCAGAGGAATTTGACCACAAAGTGTTGCAGGATTTTAGGGAGCAATTATTAGGTGTGCTTGGTTGGATAAGATGTT
The DNA here is from genome assembly GCA_009078335.1 of Salix brachista. Classification (NCBI taxonomy): domain Eukaryota; kingdom Viridiplantae; phylum Streptophyta; class Magnoliopsida; order Malpighiales; family Salicaceae; genus Salix; species Salix brachista. The sequence continues at coordinate 12,916,205 of CM018574.1, read as the reverse complement.
GTTTTTCATTATTAAGACTAGTGGAGAGAGACAAATCTGTTAGTTAACACTCTGAGAAGTCATGGTTGGGTCTAGGAGAGGTAAATATGGACAAAAGTAGAGGGATTGGATCGTTAATCGTATCCAGCTTCTTTGATTTGAAGGGAGGGGAGATTTTTGTGTCATCATCTTGAGGTCAAGACGTTGGAAGTTGCTGTGCTTGAGATCTGTGAACTGATTGGTGGATGTTTGTGTTTGTAGATTTGGAGATTGATTGATTTCTGCAAGAGAATTTACTGGGTTAAAAAAGTGACCTTTATTTTAGCGGATACTGCTTTTACTTGGTTTAGTTAAAGTCTATCCAGTGCTTTGCTCGTATTCTCTGAGCTTGGGATTCAGTGCATATGGAGGCATCAAGAGGAACTATTTAGCATTATCGGGGAAGAAGCAGATCGGATTAAGGGAATAAAGATTGGATTTCCTATTTCCATAAAGAGATTTGGCCTGAACTTCGATACATCAAGATTTAAAGGTCAGCTGTGCTCTTCACTTTTTCGGGGTCATGTGCTATTTATACTATCATTTTTCGCAGAACCTCTATCCAAATCTCTTCTATATTTTGCATCTTTAAATTTGCAATTTGATTCTTTACTCCGTAAGTTATAGAAACGTTGGTATCATAATGATTGCAGGATCTGGTTTCTAATTGCTTGTGGATTACATGAAGAAGTATTCTTTGTGAAGTGATTCTATGAGTTCTGTCTCACTGATGGAGTGGAATGGCAAACCCCACTTACAGTGGGACTGGGAGAACCTGATAATGTTCAATGCAATAACAAATGAAAATTCAAAGCAGTTAAGCCTAACAGATTTGGAAGCTGATGGAGAAAAAGGAAATGATTCTGGGTTTTTCTATTCATCTGGGAGTGCAAGCAGAAGCCGTGGTTCTATCTCTGACTTGGAACTTGCTTCTTTCTCAAAGTCAGCTTCCACCAATTCTTCCTCAGCTGGGGAAGTTAAAACATCCAATTTCACCTTGGAGGCCTCTAAAATAAATCCATCTGATTACAACAAGGAAGAGCTTGTGAAGGCTAAGGTAACTGGTACTTCTCCCACCCTTGAAGCTTCAGTTGGTTCAGGTGACCAGCTGCTTGGTTTGAAGCTTGGTAAACGAACATACTTTGAAGACACTTGTGCTGGGAGCAATGCTCAGTCTTCAGCAGTTTCTACAATTCATGTACCCTCCTCTTTTACTCCAGCAAAGAAATTGAAGTCTGGTAATCATAGTCAGCGTGCTCCTCGCTGTCAAGTACAAGACTGTAACCTTGACCTCTCATCAGCCAAAGATTACCATCGCAAACATAGAGTTTGTGAAAGCCATTCAAAGTGCCCAAAGGTCATTGTAGCTGGTTTGGAACGCAGGTTTTGCCAGCAGTGTAGCAGGTAAAGCTTCTAATGAAATGAATGGGTTTTTTTACAATTATAGCGCATGAGAATGGGTCTTCTACTCGTTTTGTTGCCAATTGTTGCTATCTGGGTGATATATTGATTATGCCTATTTTCCTCAATTAGTAATTATAGTAATGATATTTCCCAGCTCATATGATTGGTGTGACAATGTCTGCATTTTGAATGTCAAAGGTTCCATGGTCTGTCAGAGTTTGATGAAAAGAAGAAAAGCTGTCGCAGGCGACTTTCTGATCACAATGCAAGACGCCGCAAACAACCAGGATCTGTCCATTTGAATCCTTCTAGACTTTCTTCATCATTATATGGTATGGTATTGAATTGAGTCTGATTATTCTCTCGAAGCGGATTTATAGAATATGCTATTGCCATTCATCTTTGTTTTGGTTGTTTCTCAATCTTCCCATGTACTCTGAAATGAAGCTATATAGATTATGTTAAACCAAAAGGAGGAAAGAGACCCCTTTAATGAGTTTTGTATGAATTTCACATATCATAATTATTTCAAGATATTTGCAAAATAGAAATTTTCTCTAATCAAGCATTCAAAAGGGGAAAAAAATATGAAGAGGGAGATTTCTCTCTGATTGTTACCTGACACTTGCAAGTTAATGTCCCAATTTATTTGGTTTTGAAATCACTAACAAATGAGCATGGTGTGTATTATAGTTTCAGATTCTCCTAGCTTGTCTGAGCTGCTTTTATCATTGAAACCTTCAGTGTGAGTTATGGATATTACCATATCTTGTGACTGATATTCTGTATATGATAGAGTCCATTGTGTCCATTGATTGTTTAAATTTTCTTCATCAATCCCCCAAAAGACTTTCCCTGATGAACTCTTGGTTAGCTTTATTTTTACAAAACAAACCTGCGGTATCCCTACTTCTCATCTGTCTCCTTTACATGTGGGGCTAGATATTGTTTCAACTCAGGATACTTAAATCCATGCAAGTAAATTGGTATTGCATGATAACCATTCATGCAACTTGAAATGGTCTTTGTTTACCTATGCAGATGAGAGGCAACAGATGAGTCATGTTTGGGACAAGGCACCGCTTGTTCATTCCAGGCCCAATGCAAATTTGACATGGGAAAGCACCTCCGCCTCCAAGTTCACAATAACAAAAGAGTATATAGCAAAGCCTGCAGAAATAGGTGGTAGTGATAGGAGGTTCCACGTGCCTGGCATTGATCTGACAAATAGCAATGCTATTCAGCACCATCACAAGTCTAATGGCTTCTTACCATCCAAGGCCAAGGGCACTGCAGGTGAGGTTCTCAACCAAGGTTTGTTTATTTTCATTTTGAAAAACAAGCCTCACGATTATTGCTTTGAGTTTCTAAATGTTGATGATTTGTCTAGTACCATATAAAAACTTTTCTTTGATTCCTAGCAAGGTTTCCTTGTATGTCTAACAATTAACAATGTATTCTGGTAGCCAATAATAAAACAAAAAAGAATGTACCGTTTAACCAAAGATCCAACTAGAGCTTGTTTCATGTGAAAAAGACATTGAAGGGGAAAAAACATTACAGCATGGCTTTGTGAGATTCACCAGTTGAGTCCATTTATTGTGTTGTAAATGGTGGAGGATTAGGAAACTTACTGCTGTCTTCATGAAACTCACAACATCCAGTTTCGCCTGTCTCCGGGAGCCTAAATTCAACACCTTGAGAATTTCTTGATTTTTCAATTCATTCAGTGAGAGTTCAATGCCAATACATCCTTGGCATTTGTCATGGACCTGGAATGTGCTCCTAACCAATGTGATAAGCCATAAGTTGTTGGCTTGTGACTGCAGATTAGAACTAAAAGTAAGGTTTCTAATGCTTTAATCATTGGATATGAAGCAAGGCTTTTTTATTGACTGATGAATATATCAAGGTCCAAAAGTGTCTCTATGAAATTTCTTCTGAATCAAGTATCAACCTATCAACATCTGCATTTAAAAAGTGATGGAAAATCCAGAGTAAACTTTTGAAAATTTTGCTTGAAGGACTTTGGAAATTAATTGATACGATTTGTTTTTGACACACATGAGATAGTAAGATATTTAACTGATGGAATAAGGCATGATGGGCCTTAATTGAAACCGCTGTAAAATAAACAAGTGAATTTAACCTTGCATAACATAATTAATATGTAATAAACTTCATTAAATGTTTTAAAACATGTCCTGTTATTCAGGTTGCACTATGCTATTTGATTTGAAATGACCATCATTTTTTTATTATATGAATTGATACAATCTGTTACTTGTAACCTCAATGCTGCTAAATTGTTTATAATAGTTTCCCCAACACTTGATGTCTCTGATTCACTGAAGTCTAGGATTTGTCTACTGTCGGTGTTACTTGGTCATGAGGCTCGTTTGTTCTTTGTTTTCCTGCTATATTTCTGGTGTTATAGTACTCTTACATAGATCCAAAGCTACATACATCCATGTACATGCAACAAGGATGTACAAGATTGCAGCATAAGCAAAAACTTTTGGTTACTCTGGTGGCTTAAAATAATCCTAATGTGACACGCGGTTGGAGCCTCATTCAAGAGTCGGGTGATATTTCTGAAAATATCAGAAAGTTTTGGAGATACATGTATGATAGTTAGATGCACATGATATTTATAATCCAGCAGTGCAACCCTTGGGGTGCCAAATCTGTTATTTGACAGATATACCACTGATTTTGGCTATTATGAATGCAAGTAAATGTGACAAAGCCTTGTGGGGTCTTGTAAAAAGGAAGAATTATAGCTCCTGGTGGTTTGCAAAATTACAAGTTTATTTAAGCATGCCTCTGCTTAATTTTGGAAATTAGAGATGTACAATGTGATGGCTGAGTGCAAAGTGAACAATTGTCTTTTTTGCTGATTGGTACAAGTCAGATGATCTTAATGACTAGAAGAATCTCAAGAATATGTGGATGGTTAACTATGACTGTTTCTAAAGTCATGGATGAAATCTGATTTTTGAAACGTTGCGCTTTATATGAAGAAAATTAAAAGTGCAAATCTTCATGGATAGAGATAAGAACTATTATGCTAGGCCTTTCTTTTCTGTCTGGAATAATCCTGCCTCTCTTTTTTGTCTGGAGTGATTCTCTTCTTAAAATTGCTGCTTAAATTTATTAGGAGTGTGAACTTTGCAGGTTTGGACTACTCCCTCTTTCCTTCCAAAGCGGAAGCAACACCAGAATTTCATCGTGCTCTCTCTCTTCTGTCAATCGATTCACGGGGTTCATGTGAGCCACAATCTATTTCATTTGAACAGCCCATGCATACAAATCACACCAGCATGCCTCAGTCTGTGCTACACGCTGTACCCCAAAGCTCACCACTTGCTTTATCAGAGTACTGGAGGACCGAGCAACTGTCAAACGACCCTCAAGTCCATGCCTTGGGTTCACGCACTGATGGTAGCAATTACCTTCAAGAGTTTCAGCTGTTTCGAACATCAAACGGGAATGACTTCTATTCCAGTCACATGAACTGACTGTTGAAGTGATATATCATTTTCATCTTAACAAATAAGTGAAGGTCAGTAACTGGTCTGACATTTAGCTTAGGTATAATACTTTTGTGTGCTGATTGTAACATAATTACAGTAATTATGTGCTAGTCGGTCTTCCTTGAAACCCTTAGCACTTGTGGATATGAAAGTTATATAATAGTATCCTGCATTGGTGGAAATTATTTGAAATCATTCAATGTGGTAGTAAAGTCCAGGTGATGACCTGCATGCTGCAAGCGCAGACATTACATATTCTGACCTTGTAATTACAGGAGAGCTCACGCTCTCTCAAATGAGAGAGTGCCCAAGTACTGGAAATTTGTCTGCCCTTAAAACTATTAGTGGATTCTGATAATGGATGACTGGAGATGTTATGACTTAGAGTTATCATGAAGTTTTCATATCGCTGCAAAACTCATCAGTACCTGTAGTAATCTTAACTATGTTTTCCATTTTGTTCAGGACCGGAGGTTTTATGGCTCGTGCTGCAAGGATTCAATCACGGTGATTGCGAAGTTCTATGACATTTCTTCTGAATTTAACATTTGGGGTGGTTTAAGGATAGAACACTGATTTGAAGATCATCGTGATCCGAGTTATTAAAATTTCTAGGAACCTAAAATTTGAACTCCATCCTGCGAGTGCCTTGAAACATCTCTTGAAAATCCCTCGGGATCTAAACTACTGTTTTTTCTTCCATGAGCTGTTATATGTTGGAAATAGCAAGTACTTAACTGCAGGTATGGATGATCTTTCAGCCATACATGGCTATGAGAATGACTATGAGCATGAATGATTCGAAAAATTGTTGTCATCTCTATCCAGTCTACCTCATGCAAGTGCTGGCTGCGGGCCAATAATATTTTTGGGCACTTGGGTAACCTGTTAATAGTTTATGTTGAAGGTGATAATGTGCTTTTGACCTCCGCTATTCTGCCTGCAAAAACAAATATTATTATTCAATATTTTAGACTATGGACTACCCGTGCTCGTTATTTCTTGTCATTGTTTTTTGTCAAGTAAACCGAAACTTGTATATATTGAATATTGTAAAATAAATCTGGATGAATTTTATAAAATAAAAGGAAAAACTATAATAGATTTATAAAATGAATCATGATAATTACATGTACTTAACAATATATATAAATATATTATCATAAAATAATATAAAAAAGTAAAGCATATGAATTTATCTTAACAACATGTATAAATGTAATCAGGAAAATTTATTCAATGCATCTTTTAAATTTATTTTAAACGTTCTATTTGTTTTAATCAATTTTAGAAGTTCTGGATTGAAATCAAACTAGACCATTATTTTGTTTACAATCGGGTGTTTTTAGGTTTGATCTAGGTTTGGTTTTTTCAATTATTTGGTTTTACCAATTAATTATTTCATGCGATCAGTGCACTTGTCATTTCTTCCTTTTAAGTTAGTTTAAAAGAAAATATATTCGTGGTAATGATTTTTTTTTTCAAAAGAAAATCACCAATTTCAATTTGATTGAAATTGAATATTTTTCAAAAATCTTTATATTAAAAAAGATTACATTAAGATATTGACTAGATTAATACAATTTTAAATCTCCAATTTGATCACAAAACTATCATGTATAAAGTCTTATTATATGAATAATACAACTAACAAAATAAAAAACAAGAAATTCAACAAAGTAAATCAATATAAGAAAAAAGAAAAAGAAATTGGGACCTAAGAAAAAATCGAATCTAGATTTTTGAAATCTAGTTAAATTTGAGGGTATTAACATTGTATTTTAAAAACACTCTTGAAAATTTTTTAAAAATATATTTTTAATTTTAATTTTAAATTAATTTTTTTATATATTTTTAGATCATTTTGATATTCTAATATCAAAAATAATTTTTTAAAAAATGAAAAAATATAATTTTAATAAATTTCTAAACAAAAAACACTTTTTAAGAACTCACTCATCTCTTCATTCCAGTAACTAAATAGTTCAAATTTAGTGAGAGCTGCTTTTTTATGGTTTTAACTTCCTACATTCTAACCGGATTACTTGGCAAATAGTTCAAATATCTTAATGTTGTTTTGTCTGTCCCCCATATCATATTAAACGTAGAAAAATTCACCCAATTTTTGCCTCTAAGATGCATAAAATTGAGTCACGCCCTGTCCCCAGCATCTCGCATCCCATACCAAATGCTACGTAATTGAGATTTCTCCTTTGTTAGGATAGCTTTTTACTCGCGCAAAATGCTTCATCAGGTGAATTCCATCGTTTTTTCATGGAGCTTTTAATAGGGCTTTCTCCTCTTTCCATTTTAATGTCAGCTACCCGTTGGTGGAAGCTCAATTTGTACAAAGCAGGCAACTGCATCGTCAATACCACGTTCAAGGAACTTTTTCCTAAAACAATTTCACGATTAGAAAGGAATGCAATAACAGTCAGATCACTGAGGTTTGATGGTGAGGGGTTTGGGAGCCAACAACCACTGGCTGGAGTTAACCTCCTCAGAAGCAACGTTGAATAACCTTTCTTTTCAGGTCTGAACTCGAAATCATCTTGAAACAGAGGATGTGGATGATCAAGGAACCAAGGGAGCTTAGGAAACAATCCTGCAGGTGAACCGCATTCCAGAATTCCAACCATTCTAAAATGTGAGCAATCCACTAAACAATAATGACACTGAAAACGGGATGGAAACATAATTCCACTAACAAGATGGAATGCACATCCATCCACACTAAAATGAGATTTACCCACTAAACAGTAATGGCGTTAAAATAAGGAAAAGAATCCCTCTAAGGTGGTTCAACCCCATACCAGTTCCAAAAACAATCCTCTGACAGAACAAAAGGAGATAAGAATGTCACCACACACTTGTGAACTAAGAAATTGCAGGCTAAAGGGAGCCAAACAAAGCTATGCACCTATTGCCAGTGCAAGCATACCTTCCATCCACGAACCTCAACCAGCTCTAAGCTTTTAGCCAGTCGAACAATGGATGTTACAAAAAAAATTCCCGCATGATCAAACATGCCAGCCCTGACAATCCCTACTCTAATTTTATAAATCAAGAGTCCAGACTCCAGACCAAGTCACACACAACTAGAAGGGAAAGGAACCTAATTAAGTTGTCACCTAATTTCAATGGCGTAGACACAATTTCATCAAATGTGAAAGGAATATGAAGACTGCAGTATTCTAAATTCATGGTATCATCCCACTGGAATAGATGAATGATTCCAAAAGTACAAATGCCTAACTGATAGAAACCATAACCAAACTGTAGAATCTCAACCAGATTAAGCTGGCAGACACATAATGCATCAAATGATCCATAAAGACCAGTAGACCACAATACCATCGCTGGTAATACAACTGACAGACATCATGAGAAGGTATAGTAACTCAACAACCGCTGCAACATGAGGACGACAAGACTGACTTTCAGAAACCATATTGAGCAATGCTGGACGACAACTCTGGACCTTCTCAACCCCCAAACATGTCCTAGAACTCACTGGAACAGTAGACAATTGTAAATCAATGGTTGCAATGAGAGAGATAATTGACAATTAGTGAAGTGCATTTCAAGAAGATAACAGGTGAGAGGGAGAGCAAGGAGAAAGAAGGGAGATGAATCGGCCAAACATCCTTCTCACTAATGGTCATTGAGTTTGTGAAGAGTACACGAGTGATTAATGAAAATAACAGTTTCAAACAGGAAATGGAAATACAATCAAGATGAATCGCATGACAAACCTGTTCAGCCTCATCTGGTTCTGGAGAAGGGGATTCCTTCAACTCGGAAGGCTTCTCAGCACCACAATTTTGTCTATTGCACTTAGTCCGGAATGGGTAGTTTATGTTGTTGCATTTTTCACACTTCCAGCTTCCCTCCGGCATCTTTTGTTCTAAAAAAGCATTAAGCTTATCAGTATCAATTCAGAATATGAAGCTCACCATGTGCGGGAGTAAAGATGACTTACTGGAATTCTTGTCAGCCTTGGCAGCCTGTAATGGCAAGAAAATGTTGAAAATTAGACAGCTTACCAGTATTGTACAAAAGTGGAAACTACAAATTAGACAGATTACCATTACTGTAAAAGGTACAAGCTAAACTGATATAGATTTTCGTACAAAAGATATGAATTTAGCTTTCATATAATCATCTAAGCTTATCCAAGTTCCGTGTCCCAAATTGTAAATAGATAGCTTGAAAGGCCAATTATATGACAGAAAAATGCCACTGAGCATGAAAAAAATAGAGTGGTTCTTCTATCGTTAAGAAGAAAGTAGCACAAACCTGGGATCCTGGCTTTGGTGTATTGCACTTTCTCATGTTGCAAAAGGTTCTAAAAGAGAAGTTGATATTCCCACATTTTGGGCATGTCCAGTCATTATCACGTGTCGCATCTAAAGTAGCATTATAAGTAAAGATCAAGGTTAGAGGGTAAATAAGTTTCAAGCTGGTTCCCATACACATCATATTGATGACAAACCTGAACCCTTCTGCAATTTATCATCTGGGAAAAAACCTGGCCTCGGCACCTGGAAGAAATAGCATGCATTTGAGAATCAATCTCACATCCACAAGAGAATAATAATAGAATTTAAAAAAATAATGAACCACATATTTAAATGCATATTTATTTTCTTCACTAGAAACAGATAGCTCCATGCATAAACACAAAATGCTCACTGATTGGCAGATAAATAAGGTGACAGTTGTATACTTAAACATGAACTGTCAAGCTATATAAAAACATAAAAGCAAATTATGAGAAGCTCTTAAAGATGCAAAGAAGAGCACATAAACAGGAGCACTTTTCGAATTTATGCAAACAGAAAGGGACATGAAGCAAGGACCAATTAAGCATAATGTGAAAGTCACTATTTTAAGCCCTGGACGTCTCATAAATTCGACAGCTTATCCAAATAACAGTGAGAATAATTACTAACATACCATAGCTGCAGGGCCCATTGGCATACCCAATCCATACCGGTCCATTAGGGGGGGCATTGCGTAAATCCCACCTGCAGAAAATTAAGAAAGAAAAAAGAAAAAAGGTCATTGTCTCATAAATGCAACCTTAAGCATTCAAAGGACAACATACATACATACATACATACATGCATGCATGCATACATAACCTGCAATACAGAGCATCTGGAGAGACCGTTGGTAATAAAGAAACAATAATTAGATATAAAAGACACCGCAAGTTCAATCTATCAAATATAACAACAGAAGACAATACAGTAGAACACATTAAAAACCAGGAAGAAAGCAAGGGAACATGAACGGAAGTTTGGTAACAAATGGTAAAAACAAACAATACTAGTTATTAAATAGGGAAAGCAGAATATAAAAAAAAAAACAGTCCTGGAACATGATGAGGATTTTTAAGGATAAAAACAAGAGAGAAGACACAGGAACATACCATTTCCCATCATAGATCCGCCAGGGTAAGGAGGCGGTCCTGACATATGCAACGGTCTATATGGACTGCCAGCAGAAAGGCGGCTGCCATAGTTGTAATGATAAGCTGAACCCCCAGTGAACGGAACATCATATGGAGGAATAGAGGATCCATTGAAAAGGGAAGACCCGTATGGTGGCATACCCATATACATTGACGAAGGTGCACCAGAACCTATGTATGGAGCTGATGAGTAACCCTGTGGTGCTTGAAGGGGCTTGACAGCAAATTTCTGGTGTCCGGGGGGAGCAAATATATTGATTAGAATCCAAAACAAACAGCATGAAAAGTCAAACAACATGACAAAATGAGAGTATGAAGAGGAAAAGTGAAAAAGAATAAATAAATCCCATATCAGCCCACTTTCAACTAAGTGACTAATGGTCTTGACACTAGCCGCTAGATGCAGATAATCTTCTCTCAGTTTATAAGGTTTGGTTCTTGGAATTACAAGATCCACTTCAATCCAATTTCGTAAGAACTAATCATACATTAAACACACCGACATCATTTTATAACAGATAAAACAGGTCAGTACAGTTACAACTAACCGAATTATGATCAGCTGGCCTGGGTTGGGTGCAATTGCGCATATTACAAGTTGTCCTAAATGAAAAGTTGACATTGCCGCAGCTTGGACAAGTCCAGTCATCCTCCCTGCGACTACCTACACGAGAACGCACACAAGTTATTTCCAACTTCATAACCAAAAGCAGAGCCTGCTGAAAATGCATGCAGTTTGGCCATTTTAGTATGTACAAGTTTTCAAGTCTTTAAAAGACAAACGCTTGTTAGAAAAATAAAGATATAAAAAGAACTGCATACCGTCAGTTCTAGCACGCTTCGCTGCTGATGAATTTCTGCTATCCACCTGAAGAATATACAAACCACTAATAACAGTAAAAAAAAACCCACTTACAGTCTCAAATTAGAAAAAAAAAATCAATTCAGAAATTCGTAATATAAACGAAACCCAACTCTAAGCATCCAAAAACTGTTGATTCAACTTCGCAGAAATAGCAAAAAAAATCCGACCCGTTAGGGTTCAGTCCAGAAAATAAAAGAGAGAGAGAGAGACAGAGAGTATAAGGTTTACAGTTAATGCGTAAATAACTAGAAGAATGGAAAAGGAAGAAACCTGAGACATGGCGTGGCGATTGGATCTTTAGGTTTTTTTTCGGATTGGGGAGGATGAGAGAGACTGCTTTATCTCGCCCAACTGTAGAAAGCAGGGGGGGAGAATGCGAGAGGGGATTCTTCTTCTTTTTGTATTTGGTATTATCATGAACACTTTGGTTCCTCTACTTGTACAAATCTTAAATCGGGTCCACTCTTTTTATTTTTTCTATTTAAGTGCCTGTTTAGGTGTATTTTATTTTTTTATCTTTTCAATTAAGTGTTTCTACTTTTATTTTATTTTCTCTATCAGAATGCATGCTTACATGGTTATTCCAACCTGAAGCTTGCCCCATAGGCAGGTTCCCTTTCAAATTAATACTGACCCGATCAATCTTGAGCGAGTTGACAAGTGAATCGTAATAACCCAATCAAATTCGAAAAAAAATTAATAAGGTTTTTAATAATTAATTTTTGTGATGTTTTATAATTGGAAGTAACAATGATTTCACCCAACCTGAAATAATTTAACTAATCTGCTGGAAACATTTAAGTTTAAAATTTGAAACGTGGGCAATGCCATGCGAAGGATGGGAGATATTGGTGCAGATGTGATAGATATTGCCTCGTGAAATTTCTTTCATGTTTGTTGGCGTTGCTTAAGAATCTTGAAAATGCCTTAATTTATGGTTCAGACAAGAAAATCCTTCGACTCACCATTGCAGTGGTCTTAACATAACGTTAATGCATTTGCATCTTCTGGTTCTTCATGATGTCTTTGGTTCTCTGGCTATCTATTTCTCCAGGTCAACTCTGCTGTCCGTTATTGAACTTGTTTAGTGAGAAGTGTAATCTGGAGACTTACGATCCACCGCGTTGCTCACTGAAACATGATATGTTTATGCACTGTATCACCATATACAGGTGAGTGCCAGTCCGCAGTTCTGTGGAATGGCCGAGATGGTTGGACTGTGGATTTGGACAAGAATTTGGATTTCCGGCAACAGAATTTGGATGTTCGTATTTAAAGATTGATGACGTTGATATGTCTCAGAGCTCAATCAACATGACTCGTATGATAGTTTTCGGATTAGTTTATACACACCTCAATAATTATAATGATTATATAAATTTTCAGTGAATATTATTTTAATAATTATAAAACTCGAATCTGAAATCATAAAGAAAATAAATTTTTTAATACTAAATTTATACCGCCAGCTCACATCTACTTGTGTGAGCTATATATAATTTGGCTTTGTGGCGGTATGACATTTATATCGTAGGCGTACAAGCTCTCTTGTAGAATACAGGTGGTCCCAGTTACCATCCTGATTAAGAAAGCGTGAAAATCGAGGGGCCTCGATGCATAAATTTTATATTGTGGTGCTACAATATTTTTTAAAATAGGTTTTTACTTCAAAATATTTATTTTTAATTTTGTAATTAGTAGATAAAAATCATTAAAAAATATATTAATCAGATATTTTTTTCTAAGTTAAAAATATTTTAAAAAACCACATCCAATTGTCTGGCATTAATTGGATTTTGTTCTACTCATTATACGCGTTGGTCTTGCTTTAGCTGGAATTTGGACCAGAAAGCTGCGCGGATGAGAGCGGGGTTTCTGCGCTTTCTTTTCCCATTGACGTTTGATTTGAAGGGATTTCGTTGGCATGCGCTCTTGAGCTGACCAGATGAGTTCTTTGCCCCTGTTCGAAAGAGTTCGTTTGTTCTTTTCATAGCTCCCAATTTGCTGCCACCTTTTGAACGAGGTTACAAGCTTCTAAATTGAAGGGTGAACTTGCTTGATTTTCCAGGTCCATATCCTGATGCATTGGATCTGTTTAATTGAATATCACGCAGTGCGGACCCATAAGCCATAATCGAGGTCAAACATGCATGGGATGCCAGCTCATGCGAACAATTGGATGACAGAGCAATACAGTCAGCAACAAAAACAAGCATCCTGATATTAGAACATTCGAGCTCGGAGATGAGCAAATGTTGGCTTAAGTGCAGGAGACAAGATTACAACAGCTTGCGAAGAGAATTGGATTAAATCCTGAAAATTCAAAAGAACCAAGTACAAAGGGAACCCAAGCTTCCTTTTCATTGCTTCCATTAGGTGATGTTCCCGTTCACCCCTAAACCTGGAACATAGAGGCCGACCCAGCTGGGGAAGCAAATACGAAGATGGCGGCAACGATCATGAAAATACCTGCAAGGTGAGGTCTCTGCTGAATTCCACTGGAATCACCTGCTTTCTCTGCTTGTGATGTTCCTGCTGATGCGGCAGGAGTTGCTGTTGTTGAAGCATTTGTGAAGATGGCGGCGTCTGGAGAGCCAGGAGATATGCCTAGAAGCTCTGTTCATCGACAGGGACGATATGAAAGAAGTTAGAAACGCCGAAGGCTACTCCACAACAGGCAAGGATCAACTGCCTTTCATTTTATATCAGATTTATAATGTAAACTGGACAATTCTGCAATCCAATCTAGAAATAAATAAGGAATTCATTGGCTATTCAAACATGAAAATGTGGTGATGGATCCTCTAATGCAATTCAAAATTGTTTCTGTTTGAAGTTGAAGTACAGAGCTTAGCTGCTGGAGCGACCCCCCATCATATCATAACTTTTGGTGGAGCACCAAGAATTAAGCATGGTGGTTGTATAGGAAATTTAGCAGTATCAAAATTCAAAACAGGTTTAGGCTGATTGATGTACGGCTCGGGTCTTCATGAGCTATTCCTCCTCGCATGTCAGGCTCATGGGACCAAGAAACTAATACCATCTTTGACGAACAGCTGTGGATCACGAAACATTTAAGCTGCGTAAATATATATATATAGAACCGCCAGTCTTTTTTTCTCGTTCTTTTTCCCCGCGGGTAAGAGAACCTTGCGATACAATGCTTGTCTCGATGACAAGTCAAAGGCTTATTTACATATAAACAATAAATCACATTGTAATATATGAAAAGCTAACGAGTGATTTTAAGAGAGTTATTGAAAGGGAAAATATTTTTTATTTTAAATTAAAAAATTTAGATAATTTTGATGTAATAATATTAAAAATTATTTTTGAAAAGAATCTGCGGCTCAAACTTCCATTAATGAACCACCGATTGGTGTGCGGCTCAAATGAAGATCTGCCAAATTTTATTTTAAAAAACACTATTATTGTTATTTAAAATAAATAATTTACTTATGTTCTAGTATTCAAAATAATTTAATGTTCTAGCATTAATAATATTTTTTCTTAAAAAAAATATTCTTTTATGCATTTCTAAGCAAAAATAATTTTAAAAACTCACTTCATTGCATCCTATTGGGTTTTCTTCTTTTTTTTCTTTTGTTAAAGACTAACTTTCAAGCTATCATTTTTTTTTATTTAGTTTTATTTTTTTATGAATTTTCAAGCTCGTTTATTTAATATTATTTTTTTATCTATGGGCAAAATCTGAAGAATATTTTATGGGTGTTAATCTGTTTTTGCATGCATCTTGGCCTAAAGCAGAACGTTTCTCTAGCCACATATACAACACGATAAATGACTAGCATATATGATAGTTTCTTCGTAGAAGATTATACAGTGAATTGGAATGAAAATCATGGGAGCCGAAGATAAATTATCCCTGCAAAACAAAACTTAGAGATCATAAAATCAATGGCTGGGAGAGAGGGGTACTCACTAGGGCAGAAACTAAGACTAGCATTCTGCAACTGGCAAGCAGTGGGGAGCTGAAGCAACTTAGCCTCCTGGATGCCCATGCTCTTGATCTGTGCACTACCATTATGTGTTTTTTGCATGATAAAACACAAGCATTTAGGGTCGCTTTCTTTGATATCCTGCACGGAGCTGCAGCAGTCTTTTGTGGGCGTGTTCGCTTTTCCGGTGGCATAGCTCAGGCAACCCATTACTTTTTGGAAGTCGCCGCTGCACTCCTCCGTCACACCATCCCCGTTAACGGCCCTGAAAGGTGAAGCACTGTAAGCAAAGAACAGCAGCACACCCGAGAAAAAAAGGGACTGGCTTCTCATCTTGATAAAAAGGAAGTACTTCTGGGTTATGAGGTGACAGAAAACAAACATACCAAGGCTTTGTTATATAACAATAAGATCAAGAGAGAGGGACGTGGTGACATTTATCAATGGTACTTGACACTACTTGTATCATTTAATATGGTTACATGATTTGTTGGATCTGGGCCGCTGAAGCTCGAGTGGGTCCACAGATGGTTTGAAATGGACGGTGCTGATACGCAGATGGGACTTGCCCGTCAGGGTAGTTGAGGAGCAATTAAGTTCCTGAATCGGGACTTGGGATTGTTGTCAGTTTTGCAGGTGGAGACTAACTTTGCCTTTAGTGCCCGTTTCGCGCGATCCCCGGCTCGAAATTTGAATATTTTTTTTTATTATTATTTTAAATTAATATATTTTTATGTGTTTTAGATCATTTTGATGTGCTGATTTCAAAAATGATTTTTAAAAAATAAAAAAATATCATTTTGATGTATTTTAACACGATAAGCACTTTGAAAATCTACCGCAATCACATTCGCCTTTAGTGAGGCTGAGCTATAGACACCGACACGTGTAATGAAACTACTATCGCGAAACAGTTTTAACTGTTTCATTGGCTGCACTACACCGCGAGAAAAAGAAAATTAGGTGTTGTTGGTGTCTAAAAATAAATAGATTGATATTTTAATTAAATATTAGATTAAAATATTATTTAGTTTATTTAGTTTAACTTGTGAAACTGTAGGATGATATTATTACAGAAATTAACTTTATTTAATTCAATATTAAAAAACGAAATCAATAAAAAAATAACATTTGATTAAAAATTTAAAACAACAACTTGAATTTGAGCCAATCACACACTAGCATTGCAAACGTGCACATCATCATAAATTTTTATCTTAAAAATTATATGATAATAATAAAACACATGATATTTTTTTATATAAAACAAAAAACATTTAAAAAGTAAAACCATGGTGATAAAGTATACATAAAGTAGATTATTCATAGCAAGTGACAAGATTGCATTCTTTTAGGTTTGATCAAAATAAAATAAAAATTATTGATAACAAATGATTGTTATTATATTTTTTATTTAATGTTTTATAATTGACAACAAAAGGTTAAATTGCATTTAAGTTGGAGCTAAATAAAAAAATAGATCAATAAAAAAATTTAAATTATTTAAAAAAAATCAAGGGATATAAAAGACTCGATGAGGTTCGATGATATTATTTTTTTATTTTTTCAGAGTAGATATTAAACATTTTAAAAAAACACAATCAGGAGCTTGATCATTGCAACAAGATATCCAAAACATGTGTGGCTTTCAGCCTCACCTTGCTTCTTACCTTTTTTGGTCTTTTTTTTAATCAGTTAAAAGAGCAAATGTGCCTTCTGTCCATCTCTTTTTTTTTTTTGTAAATACCAGACTCATTTGAAAAATCAAGAGAGAGAAAATCATGGTAATTTACAAGAGAGTGATAAATGAATGATGCAATGATGTTGATGAAGTAATCACTTAAGAGTGTTCTCGTTGATTTATTATTTAATGATATGGATAGTTTTAAATTCACCTCTCTATATTTTTAATTAAAAATATTAATTGCCGGCTTCATTGACATACTTGTTAATTTGTTTTTATTTTTTCTTATAACCGGGATGTTCGAGCTAACTTATATGCACCACAATTAATCCTTTAATTCACTAAACATCCTGCAAGTCTAAAAAACAAATAAGATATCACGGCTATAATAAACATACATAGTAAAACTTGAACCCTGGTGCAGATTTTTCTCCGCTAGGCAAAGCCCCACCTGCTTTTGTTCTCTATCTTATTTTTTCTAGTATTACAAGTAAATAAGTGTGTTCTCTATCTTATTTTAGTGGATTCTAGATTCTAAAATTACAAGTAAATAAGTGTTTTCTTTAAAAAGAATGTTTAAAGAGAATTTATCATTTTTCTTAAACGTAATATTCTAAGTAGGTAGCCAACGTCACCTAATTTTTTGGGATTTGCACGGTTGCAAATATTTGTTAGTGGCCGTGTGAGAGTACACTTTAGGTTATTTTTTAAAAATATTATTTATTTAAAAATATATTAAAATAACATTTTTTTATTTTTTAAAAATTATTTTTGATATGAAAATATCTAAAAATATTTAATTTAAAATAAAATAAATTATTTTATTTTCAAAAATATTTTTAAAACACAATGTTAAACAAGATAGTAGTCTTTTGAAAATGTCACATGATTTGAATGGTTGCAAACCTTCTTAGAAGCTGTTTGGGAGGGCGTTTGAAATGTCGTTTTCTCTTCTTCTTTTTTTCATTTTAAATAAAACAATTTTTGGTGTTCTTAAATTATTTTGATGTGCTGATGTCAAAAATAATTTTTAAAAAATAAAAAAAAATATCATTTTGATGTATTTTTAAATGAAAAACACTCTCAAAAGCAACCGCAATCGCCGTCCCAAACTGGCCCTTAGTCTTTTGAAAGTGTCACTGATGTTGTTTTTAAAATGTTTTCTTGTTAAAAAAATATATCAAAATAATATTTTTTATATTTTTTAAAATTATTTTGGATATCAACACATGAAAATAACCAAAAAAACATATAAAAAATAAAAATAAATTTTTTTATTTTTTCTAAAACATTTTTGAAAAACACAGTGACTAATAAGGTTACTGGGAGCTTGTCATAAAGATTTGGATTTGATGTTAGCTAATTTTTTAGCTACAATCGACTCAATTTATGAAATTAATTGGCTTTGCCGGCGCTCTGGGAAGATAAAAAACCTTCACATGTGCGGTATGAGAAAAGTCTGCAATTGCTCCGCCCTTTCGATGTAATGATTTCGTGACTATTTTACATTGTGTTTAAAAATTATTTTTCAATTTTTATATATATATATATATATATTAGTTTTTTTAGTGTTTTTAGATTATTTGATACATTAATTTTTAAAAAGTTAAAAAATATCATTTTAATATATTTATATATAAAAAAAAATTCAATCAACCTTCCCATTGTAACTTTAAAAGCAAGGATTTCAAGTCAGGACAGGGGACTGATTTAACTCTTGTGAAAGTGGTAGGCGAAAGATTAAAATGGATGAAGTTGTGGCGTTAAAACGCCACCAACTCAACCATTCGGGCCTTGTCATTCAAGGAGATGACGAATCTTTGACAAAGAAGCATCGAGAGAGGCCGGCTAAATTGAAGGGGTTCCACAGAGGGCGTCATGCGACCATAAAATTCACTTAAAGTGAAGTAGGTTTTATAAATATTAATTTAATATATTTACAGATAAAAAATATTTTAGAAAATAATAAGATTTAGAGTATGGACAGATTCTAATGTTGCTTAAGGCCCATCTTGGCCCGGTATGTTTTCGACCGCATCTTTCAAGTTTTCGGCCGCAGTGGTTAGTGCCCAAAGTTTGATTTCCTCATTATATTACCAGGCCCAAACGAGCCCATTTTAATTTGAGTAAATAGATTTGCAATAAGATTTTAAAAGCTTGACTACAAGTTCTTATTTTCATTTCACAATGGTTTCTTCATGATATTTTTATAAATAAATAAAAAAAGTTGTTGATGTATTAGCACATCAATCGTTCCAAATCTTTTGGTCAGCCTACACGATTAATTATGACAATCAAAATCATTATTTCACTGTATCGTTTAATTTATCTTGAATTTTAATTTTTTTTATGTGTAAAAACTGTTATCAACGTAACTTCAATACAACACCAATAATATTTTTTATTTTTTTCTTCCTTTCTACTTGCTTCTAAAAATTCATGTCTCGCCTTTCAAATTTGCAAATCATCATTTCAAGCTTGTTTTCTTTTGATCTCATCGTTTTTTTTCTATTCATGTTTGTTTTATTTTAATTAATTTTAATTTATAAAAATTTCATCATTTTTATTTTGTTTAGTGCATTAGATTTGATTCTCATTCTTAGATTTATGTTTTTTGATTTAATATAGTTTTTTTTCAATCTCGCCCTTATTTACTTTTTTTCTTTTTTCTTTTTTTTATTGCTATATATTTTATTGGATTGAGTTTACTTCTTTTTTTTGCATGGTTAAATTACTAGAATAGCTTTTAGAGCAAAAAGAACACTTAACTGTGGGGTCCTTTTTTTATATATAAAAGTACTCTTAAATCTTGATTGCATAAGTTCTTTATTATAAAATCTAATGCTTCTAAATCAGACATTTAAAGCCACAATTACAAATTTAATTTATACTAATACTTTGATACATGACTGGTTGTATTTCAATAGACACTCACAGCGCTTATATCTCTATACCCGTAATTGACTTGAAATTAATATATATAAGTTTGATGAACATGCATTTATAAAATCAATAGGTAATGAAAAGAATAAATTATAAAAAATTATTTTGATACATTTCTGAACAAAAAAAATACTTTCAAAAATAACATCAACCACACTTCCAAACAGACAATTACATTCTAAATAACCACTTAACTTTTGTGATTATAAATAGTATTATAGTTATAATGTAAATTAACATACTGTTCCCTGTACCTTTATATCACTGGAATTTCTTTGATGATTGCATCATGTTTATTTTATAGGTGGAAATATCATTGTAATAATCTAAAGCCCCTGTTTGGGACTGCGGCCAAACCGCAGGTTAGCTGCGGTTGGCAATTTTTTTTTATTTTTTTTTTCATTTTAAATAACGGCGGTTAGGTGCGTTTATATCATTTAGATGTGCTGATATCAAAAATAATTTTTAAAAAATAAAAAAACATCATTTTGATATATTTTGGCATGAAAAACTTTTTGAAAAGCTACTGCAACCGCAATACCAAACAGGCTATAAATCAGTTACTAGACACTTTATTATATAGAATAGGCAAATTAAGAGACATTATAAAGATATACTAATTAAAAACATCTCATTACCTATATTTTTAATACAGTTCATACAATTTAATTTATATATTTTATTTTATTTCAAAGTTTCTGTGATGTTAGCTCCATGGATAAAACAAGTTATTTTTCTTTCCTTTTTAATATATATATTATTATGAAGTTACTATAGATATAGTTATTTTAAATTTCTACAGAAAAGGAAAAATTACAATGCTTACCAAGTCAAGAGGTGCATGTACATGTAAAATCCGGGGCGGGGGGATAAAATAAACCAAGCAGTAACTTGTTAGGGGCAACACCACAAAACATCCAAAGAGATGATGCAATTTACAGACAACGTGCGCACGACTCCCATCCCATGTCCTAAAATTATATGGGTATTGATGTCCAAAAACAAAACCTTCGAGCATCTCCAGCGGTAGAAGTATCAGAAGAGCTAAAAATAATAAAAAAATTTAGCTTGTTTTGTGTAATTGTAGACACTCTAGCGGGAGTGTCAAAAGCAAAGGTAAAAATACCTTCTCTTGCATGAGCTGTTATTTATAGCAGCTCATGCGAAGAAGGTAAAATGGCCACATCAGCATATATATATATATATTATTTTCTAATGTATATATATTAGAAAATAATATAACTATATCAAAAATATTTATTTTTATTTAAAAATACCTCAACAAGAGAGTAAAAAATTATATACAAAATTAATAATTATATTATTGGAGGGTTTTTTAAAAGCAATTATTTAATTATATAACATATTCCTATTAATTGTATAATTAATGGCATAATTAAACTACATATAAAATAATTGCATTATATTTAAAATAATATTAAAAAAATAGCTCTTCAAAATGGCTTTTACCATTAGAGCACACATCAATAAAAAAAAACCATATATACACTATTCCTATTAATTGTATAATTAATGGCATAATTAAACTACATATAAAATAATTGTATTATATTTAAAATAATATAAAAAATAACTCTTCAAAATAGCTTTTACCATTGAAGCACACATAAGAAAAAAACCATATATACACTATTCAAATATTCATTATAAAGATTTGGCTCTCGCCTACTCCCATTGGACATTGGAGATGCTCTTATCTATTTATTCTCTCTTCCACTCACTTCCCATCTCTCTATAAAACAACAATCTTGCCAGACACAGCTCCTATAAACCCAAGCCCAAGCAAAGATCCTTTCCTCGTCTCCTCCTCTCTTCCCAAGAAACAATAATTTTATCAGGAAATGAAGAGACCCCAATTCACTCCGGTAAAATCCTGTCTCCTCGCAGTGGCTTTATCCGGTCTGATAATCGGTGCGTTTCTCCTTTCACACTCAATCTGGTCGGTTGATAACATCTCTTCCTTCGGCTCCTGTTCTTTAGCCTCGGCCAAAGCTCGCGCCGCCGCGGATTACGAAGCCACGCCAATTCAACTCCAATCTATCCTTCACTATGCAACGTCGAAGATCGTCCCGCAACAATCTTTGGCCGAAATCTCAGTCACTTTCGATGTCCTCAAAACACGTTCACCTTGTAACTTCCTGGTATTTGGTCTCGGTTTTGATTCTCTCATGTGGACATCATTAAATCCACATGGCACCACTTTATTTCTTGAAGAAGATCCCCAATGGGTTCAGACAATCGTCAAAAAAGCTCCAACGTTGAATGCGCATACTGTTCAGTACCGGACGCAACTGCAAGAAGCCGACAACCTCCTGAAAACGTACCGGTCTGAACCGTTCTGCTCGCCAAGTAAAGCGTACTTGCGCGGCAATTACAAGTGCAAGTTGGCGCTGACTGGATTGCCCGACGAAGTTTATGATAAGGAATGGGATTTGATAATGATTGATGCGCCAAGAGGGTACTTCCCGGAAGCACCAGGGAGGATGGCGGCGATATTTTCAGCGGTGGTGATGGCTAGAGGGAGGAAAGGATCAGGAGTGACGCATGTGTTTTTGCATGATGTAGATCGGAGAGTGGAGAAAATGTTTGCGGAGGAGTTTCTGTGCAGTAAGTATTTGGTCAAGGCTGTTGGGAGGCTATGGCATTTTGAGATACCTGCTGCTAATGTGAGCCAGAGTGGTGGTTGGTTTTGCTAAATTACGCTTCTTTTATTTTACTTGGTATAATTTATGGGGGTTTTAAATGATGTACTTCTGATAAGATATAGATGAGACATTGAGATGTGACATGATGAAATTTTATTTTATTTTTGTTTGAATTCTGTGTTACGTATAAAAATTATCTTCTGGTAAGTCAAGGGACAAGGACAGGTGGATGATGATAAATGGTTTTACCTTTAATGGGGCTTGAAGGGTGACATTTTGAAAATAATAATAATAATAATATTATTGAGGTAACATAGAAAATGACATTTATGACCTCGTCTCATGTAATTATGGAGGAGATTAGGGATGCGGGTAAAGGAAAAATTGAAATCAACCTTTTGATATATCGGTTTACAAAAAAATCCTTTTTGACACATAAATTCTAAAGAAAAATAAATAAATATTTCAATGGCGAGCTCATGCATTTTGGTTCATGTTATGATTTGAATTTTTAAAATTAATTGTTACATGCTTAAACAAAATATATACATTTCATGCATTTTTTAATATATACATATATATATTTATTTATTTAATATGCCAGTTTTTCGATTTCTCCTATTACATGCTTAGAAAAAATATATAGATTTCATGCTGGGAAATTGCAATATTCGAGTGGAGAGCAGGTCAGACCTCGGGCTTCTGCTAAGAAAAAGAAAAAAAAAATTCCGTGTACCCCACCATAGCCACTTGGTTCACATGGCCTGGACCAAATAGGCGGTGGTCAACCCTCTCTCTTGGCCTTTTATATATATAGATATATATATAGGGTCTGTTTAGGAGGACGGTTGCGGTTGCTTTTGAAAGTACTTTTTATTTAGAAATACATTAAAATGATATTTTTATTTTTTAAAAATCATTTTTGATATCAGCACATCAAAATGATTTAAAAACATAAAAAAAAGTTCATTTAAAATGAAAAAAAAAACAAATTTTAAGGAAACGGCGGAACAACCGCCATCCCAAACAGGCCAACAATTCCAACCAATCAGTCAAATGTGGAGTAAAAGCAAATTTGTGTACTTTTTAGCTTTTTATCAGTTATTAATTTATTATTGTCTCCAATGGAATAATTATTTGTACATGTAAAATGACTATTTCATTGTTAAGCAGCTAAATATAGATGAACAAATGGCAAAAAAAAAAAATTAAATGTTACCGTTGCAATATTCTTTTTACGTGTAATTAAAACACCCATATATCTTCATTCATAATTGAAACCGAAACCATCGAAAAACACAGTTTCTATCAATTTATCTTTACAATTTTTCAACGTAGAGCCCAACAATAACACTAAAATAACCTTGCAAAACCTAAAAATAAAAGCCCCATCGATGCTTTGAGATGTTAAAATTCAGCAGAATAACACTCAAAAAACCTTGCAAAACCCAAAAATAAAACCAACCACGAAGCCAACCCTCACAATCTTCTCCTTTAACAATACCCCAAATCCAAATCAAGAGAGAGATGAGAGGAGAGGAGAGGAGATGAGCTTACAGATCGACGACGACGAGTTTACAAATCGACGTTGAGAGGAGGATTTCAAAGATGAGAGGAGAAGAGTGGAGATGAGCTGAGAGAGAGATGAGAAGATAGTTAATAAACCTCATGTGTTTTTATTATGAATTTGTTTCCTTATATATATTAACTAATACTATTTTTTTATTATTAGATGGACTCAAATTTGTTTCCTTGAATAATCGTTATTAAATAAGCATCTCAAGTAGATAATAAAAAATAAATAGAGAAATCAGAAAATTTGTTGGTTTTGTTACTCAGATTGAAAACTGTCAACAAAGTGGAACGACTAAAGAATCAAGGGTAATTTTTTTATTTGATCATTTTCATAGCAGCGTATTTGTTTCATTTATTTTTATAACATAGTTTAATTTATTGAATTTGTTTTACCAGATTAATGATGTTCGTCAAATGTATGCTTCATTGCTTGACAAACAATTTCAACTAGACCATTATTGGGTTATCTTAAGAAAACAATTAATAATTCAAATAAAAAAAAATTGCACTATATTTAAAATATAATTAAAAAAATAATAGTTATATCAATAGAAGGTTTTTTAAAAGTAATTATTTAATTATATAACTTACTTCTATTAATTGTCTAATTAATTGCATAATTAAATTATATAAAAACAATTGCACAATATTTAAAATGATATATAAAAAAATAGCTCTTCTAAATTGCTTTTACCATTGGAGATGCTCTAACGAGCTTTTGACCCGGGTTCCATTGTAGGAAATAAATTTTTTTTTGTCTTGTTTTAATATATATAATTTTTATTTTGTATTTTGTTTTTTATTTCTTTATTTTTGATACTTTTAATTTTTTTTCCTATAATAATTCTTAATTTTTTTGTTTGTATTTATGTATCTATACTCTTAGTTTTGACTTTTAATTTTTAATGTAATTTATCTTTTTATTAAATACAACTTACATTAAAAAAAGTATAAGTTCAACTTTGATGATGTTAAATGAGAGTGAAACTTTGTCTAATGCATTTATATTGAATCTTATATTGTTAGTGATTTCTATCCTTGTGTTTTTTTTGTATTCGTTTTTTTTGTGTGGCATAGTATATTTTTAGTTTAAAGTGATTTTTATTTATAAAAAAATTAATTTTTTATTATTATTTAAGATTTATTCTTTATATTATTATATTAAAAGTATTTCCAAACACTGAAATTAAATTAAATTGAGATTTTGAAAAAAAAACTTTAGTTCATTTTGGCCCTTGCTTCCTATTCCAGAAGGCAATAACTGACCCACAGCAGTGTTTTCATAGAAAAAAGCTGGAGAGCAGAAAACATTTGTATTCATAAATATAGATTACAGCGTTAAATTTTCAACTATCAGATAAAATAAAATGCTAAACTTTTTTAATTTAAACAATTCTAAAAAGACTTTAATTTAAAACAGAGGCCAATTTCTACGTGTTAAGTAAACAGCTCCAATATTAGAACACCGTGAGACACAGCAGGGCTGTCAGTTTTCTGACAACCTCGGCAATGTGCAATGATAGAATTAGACATTTATTGACACGTGGGCAATGTCTGGTCTTTTTAAGCCAGCATTTTGCAAAGAAGTAATAAGTTGACGATGCAATTACGAGTCATCACCATCTGAAATGTTTAGTAGCAAATTGAAGGGAGAAGGAGTTTTTATTGACCCAGCACCATCCATCTTAGTTTTCCCCAACAAATCTTGAAGATACTTGTATTCTGACAGTACAATACCATTGTCATGCTTGAAAATCCATGCATTAAAACCCTTCATGAATCATAAGATAAAAAATATATATTATACTGTTCATGAATCAACATATAAAAATTCATATGGTATGTTGAAAAATAAAATAAAATAAAAAATGGTTCAAAAATCAAGTGGGCAAGTCGATACTTAATTAATTGAAAATTAATTTGCAACTATATATCAACAAATTAATTGAAACTAAAAAAAAAACATAATACAACATTATATGTATATCCTCTCTTTATACAATAGCAAGCTAGCAACCAGTTATACCCGCATTTCTCCTTAGCAGAAATAACCGCTCTTCACCTGTCGCTCTCTGCAAGCTAGCCAATTTACCTCCCCTCTTTCTCAAAAGCAAGAAAACCAAGAAACATATATGCATCAATGGATGACATAGATCACACTCAAATTGATCTTGAAATCACTGACCTACTTGAACAACTGAATCTTTGTCTTGAAAAGATCGGTCGGAGGATCGATGAAGCTCCCCAGGCACGCAGTGAAGTAATCCGGGTAATGAAGGAAGCTGCCAGAAGAACCTCCCAACAAAGATCAACCCATGTGCTAATGGCCGCGGAAAACGCTCGAGTTTATCATAAGCTTGAGAAGACCGTTGCAGAACTGGATGATTACATTTCTGAAACTGATCGAAAGATGATAGCATATGCCAATGTGCTCGTAGAAGGAATCGAAGAACTGAAGAAAAACCGAGAAGAATCCATAATGCTATTCAATGATTTAATGATCAATATAAGGGACATTGGTAAAGAAAGAAACCTTCTTGAATTACGCAAAAAGATTGTTAATGTGAATCAATGGCTGAATGAAAGGACCGTTGATGATGAAACCATGAAAGAGGGTCATAGCGCAACTGGATTTGATCAATCTTCTGCTCCTGGAACGGTGCAAGATGTGCCTGGTTTGGGGATTAGTAGTGAAGAAGAAGACACGGAGGGGTAGGTGTTGTAATCTTATCATGCTTTTGCTTAGTTTGGACTGTAGAAGGTAGAACTTGCATCTTAATTAACTCTGTTCTCTTATGATCCAAGAAACCCGCATTAAATTCCAATATTGCTACTATAGTTTTAGTCTTGGATCATATCGTGGGCTCTCTTCATCAATGACTTATTTTTAAAGTCCCGAAATTGAGAATTGATATCCATTTTCATGTCCACAGAAGCCGAAGAGAGCGGAAACCGGGGAGTGAAGAAGTCAGGAGCAGCTCGGAGGGTTCAAGTTCAATCACCAGCGACAACTTCTCTGTGCTTCTCGTGGAATATGACACTTTTAATCGCTTATTCAACAAGATGCAGATAATCGAGTTTGCAAAGGAAAATAATCTTGGGGTGGAAGTTAAAGTGGCCAAAAGTGGAGAAAAAGCTATTCTTCTTCATAGTCAAGGGGCTTCTTTTGACCTCGTTCTTATGGACATGGATATGCCTGCTCGTCTAACGAGCGGGTATGAGGTATATTTTTTTGACGTTCATCTTAAGAGAGTATATTTTCAGAGGAGTTCCTGCATTTGATTTATGAAAACTTGGAATACAGAGATGGTCTTTGACAATGCAAAGGCATGATATTTTTTTCTGATAAATCTCAACGAATTGTATTCAAGAACAGCAAGTTAATTCAAAATCCTGGACAAGACCGATTGACCAATTCAACTGCAGAAACTTATCTGTACTCATTCAGATTAGAGAGCTCTTCATTATCCTGTAGGTTACATTTAAATTTATTTCCTTAGGTGAAAATGGTCATAGAAGAGATGTAACTTGAAAATTATTTCATGGAAGCTGTCAAATTTCTATGCTATCAACATGCATGTTCTTACCTCTTCGTCTGCTCATTCACACCTACTTTTTCGATCATAATTTTCTGACAGGCAACAACGCAGCTGCGAAGCGTCTTTGGTGTGAAGAGTAACATCGTTGGTCTCACCTCTTCGTCTGAGTCGGAGGAGATAAATGAGCTCGTCGGAGCAGGCCGCCTAAATGGCTGTATTGCAAAGCCACTGAGTGATGTTAAGATCGACTCACTCATTTCAAAAGGCAAATTATAGACCCACATCACTAAGGACTCGATCCATGAACTTTATGGTTTGAGTTTTGGGTGTAATAGTCTCTTTTACAGTCTCTTTTCTGTAGATGTAGGAGGATAAATGAATTGTTGAACCAAATAAAGCTGCGAGGGGGGAGAAGAAAGACTGTAACAGAGAACTAGAGATCGATGTGCTTCTAATCAGAAATCTAGCAGAATTCACTACTTGTCTGTTTTTGTATTTTCATGCGCTCCCCCCCCCCCCCCCCCCCCCCCTTCTATTTAGATTTGTGTTGGAAATTAAGATAGGGCTATTAGGCATATTCATTTTCTTGGTCAAAACTTTGTTGAAAATTATTCTTTAACATAATTAGAACAAATTATGAATGAATGATGAATTTATCTCAGAAAATATTTGGTTAATATTTTATATAGTGAAAAAAGTTTTTTTCTCCTCGGAACAACACATTTTGGAGAGTTGCATAAAAAATATGGAAAATGCAATTTTATTCAATTTTCTCAAAAGTTATTTTAAATTTTCAATTTAAAAAAAAAATTATATTTTATTACAATTGTGATAAAAATAATATTTATTTACATTTTAAAAAGAGATATTGATTGTGGATAAGTGGTGTATGATTGATTTATCATACTAGATGAGCATAAAAGATGAGGACTTCTTGCAAAATAAAAATACAATCTGCACTAACAGAAAATATATATGGCGCAGCATTTTCACTATAGCGTTAGACATCTATTACTATACTAAAAATATTTTTTATCCCTGGATTTAAAAAATAAATGCCTGGGGGGATGTTCATTTTTTAATGGTTCATTAGTCATTACAGTAATTGTTATAGGGTGTTTTATCTTTTAGAAAAATAGTAGTAAAATTACTTATTTACCTCTAAGGTAAGAAGGATGGCATTGTTAATCATATTTTTTGTTTTTTTCAAGAAATTTTTCCAAATTTTTAGTCAGAGAGCGTAGAATTTAACCCAACAAGTGGAGAAAACGAAAGGTTAGGCTTCAACAGGTAAGGGCATGGACTACAAATCGACAAAAAAGTTGACTTCACTCAGTAACTTAGTCTTCTTGCCTTCTTGAACATGTTTTAATTTCTTTCGAGAAAGAGAAAATACACCACAAAATGGCCCCTTATTTACATCACCATATCAACTGTTGACTATTCTGAAGAATCTAATCCAAAGATGCAGAAGCATCGAATGATGATTTTCTAACCAGGAGGCAGGTGATTTTTGATGGCTGGGCGTGTGTATTATCGAGTGTACACAGCACGAAGTCGGGGAGGTGGAGCGCGAGGGGCAATCGGTGCTCTCCAAAAACAAAGCCTGTGGCGTCGAGGAGAACATGCCATGAGTTTCTGCGGGCCTCGGATATCCAGTGCAGAGAATACCTGGTCTCATTGACAGTGGCAGGGTAGGAGAAAAGGCCCTTTGGGATTTGCTTACATTTCCTCCTGAAGTATTGGCTAAGGTGTGATCCTTTAATCCTGAGGTCCAACCAAGTTTCTGGCATTGGAATAACCTTTGATTCTTTACCAGCAGCAAATTCACGTATCATATCATTTTCTTCCTCGATTACTGTCATATAGTAATTTCCTCTGAAGAAAGGGTAGCTCTCTCCGATGATCACCATAGCATCCCTGTAGTTGGGCATGAAAATGACCAAGTAATCAGCTTCACTTAGGCCACAGTGTTTCAGGGCTCTATTTTGCATTTGAATTTCTGGGATTGAGATGAAGTTGCCTTGAAAAGAAGCTTTCTTGTTAAGAATATCTACTAGTCTTGAAACCTCCAATTGTGTTTTGCCAAGATCAGATAGGCTGCGAGTGAATTTAGGAGTGGACTCTCTTGCGCCAAAACTCTGGGAGAGACCGCGCTTGCTGTATGGTGTGGTTTTAGACGATTCTTCATCGATGCAAAGATTGGTAAGATCAAATGTGCTATCCCCATCCACCACAATTCCATTGCAATACTGAGGATACTTGGCAAAAACATACTGCCTCACGTATTGCATTTCACTGTGTGTTATTGGTCCGGACCATCTCAGGTCAAGGCCACGGATCGTCGATATGGCTTCGGCTACCAAATGAGCTGGAATTAGGGTGTTTGCCTTCTGTTTATGTTAGAAATTACATCAGATTATACACATTTAGCTAGAAAGTAATATCAACTATGCTATTTCTTTAAGAGAAAAATATAAACAAAAGATCACCGGGGCTTGCCTTCACAACCATGCTGCTTGGTCTGCTATTCTGTGTTGGTGAATTGGATACAGAAGCTGAGGGTGAATCTTCAAGTTTTCTTCCTCGCAAATCCTAAACAGTTACAAATAATCAGAAACCTCACAACAGGATTGCATGCAAATATTTAAATGGGCTAGCTAAGAGAAAAAATATTAATCATGAACATGAACAGGAAAAGATAGCAGTACCTCGGAATCTAAATTTACTACAAGCTGTTCGGCATTAGTCAACATGATTCCTACTGCCTTCCTACAAACTAAGAAGGCTAAAAGAAAATTTAGCTGAGAAGAAAAGAGAAGGAACAAAGTTACAGATCTAGATGTGAAGACCAGCCGCTACTATATCAACATATTTTGCAGCAGAAATGGGTCAAATTGGCCAAATAAAGAAATTAGAGAGCATTAGGACAAAGGGAGAAAGACCCGCAAGTTACGACAGCAGTTTTACAGAAGATGGAGCTATGAATCAGTGGCTAAGTTGGTGCAGTAACCGATGTATCCACCCAATAAATGAGGGTCCTAGACTTGTTTAATCTCCCCCACTTTCGCCTACCCTACTAGTGGCAGAAAAAAAAGATGAGGAACTACGTGACACTATCTACGTTCATGTCATTATCAAATTGCTGATGCTAAATTGCTAATCACCAACATTAATATTAAATTATAAAGGGATGGCGATTGATTGACCAATTATAGACGTTAAATATAAACAATCAGGTGTATGCTCAATTTATGTGTCGTGGATACGCAACAGAAGTAGAAGAGTGGGGGAATCTTTTTGGGTTGAGAAGGACTGGTCGTAGAATCAATCTAAGATTAATTTGAAAAATGATATATTGAATGGGAGAGGCTTCAATGATTACAACCTGTAGGCAGCACATCGCTGCATCTTTTAGAATTAAATCATTAATAATTCATTAAAAGATTGATTAATTCAAATTGTACAACGGGCTAATTGGATTAGGAGTCATGGAACCATTACAATTTTGAAATTGGATCACAGCAGCTCAAGCCCTTCTTCACCCTCTCTTTCCTGCTTGCACATGAACGCATGTGCAGATGTGATTGACTCCATTGGTGCTTGTATCATTGCTCAAGCTAATATCTAAGCGAAAATGGGCTATTCTAGACCAATACGCACCGTTTACTCATGATAGTAATTAAAAGTAGATAGATTGTATTTTAATTTTTGGACAGCATGGGAGAGAGTAGATACTCTAAACAGTATGTCCTTCCTTTCAAGTAATTTGAAACCATAAAAAGTAAATGAAGAAAGAAATTCATAACATGCTCAATTAATTATTATCCATAGACAATCCATCTATCGTGGATCAAGCATGAAATTACAGAAGGAGTTAGCTGCCTATTTGAATCATGATTTCCTAACTAATAAAAGCTTCGCTTTTGAGAGAACACAACTGGGAGAGGAAGACTGGAAATCTAATGAGAGGCAAATATTCTGCCCCACATATCAGCATTCTATACAAAACAAAAGGAGCTTCATACTACAAAAAGTACTTCATGCGATCATCTCTTCTCATGGCGTTGTATACAGCTAGAACCTGACAGAAACAAGTTTCAAGTCAACAGATTATATCCAGGTGTTATTGACATCATGAGCAAGATAAAATAATCAGCATATCATTTAATATGTGGAAATATATATATATATATATATATATATCAGCCCTTTCTTTTCTTTTCCTTTAGCTTTCCAGTAAAAAGCAACAGACGATTTCTCATCAATATCTTTTATGTGCTCGAGAGAAAGAAAGACCTGCTCGCTGGATACAACTTGAACAGGACCAATATTGACTGACACATATTTGCCCCTAGAGGATACTTTCTGCCTCACTTGACCCTGGGAAAATGAGTAGATTAATGCGATTAGATAATTGTTCATAGTACAAGCCCTAGGTGGATGATTTCAACTTGTTTATGCATACTCAGCAGCAAAGAAAAGATTGCCAAAATAAATTCATCATAACCACAGTTATATTTATTTCTAAAAGGCAACGAGTCTTTCTAGAACAGGAAAGCATTTTGAAACAACCAGCATCAGTTTGATAGGTCAAGTCTCTTAATTTCTTCTCACTGCAATCACTGAGAGTAAGACACTGTTTGGGAGTGCGGTTGGACCGCACTTTTTCAAAAAAAAAAATTGTTTTAAAAAAAAAGCTTCAAATTAATATTGTTTTACTGTTTTTTTATTGTTTTGATGTGCTAATGTCAAAAATAAAAATAAAAAACATTATTTTGATGTTTTTTCAAGCAAAAATCACTTTAAAAAACAATCTCTACCGCACTTTAAAACAGACTCTAAAACAATTTCACTATGTTCTAAGATAAAAACTCTCATATTGACTAAATAACAATAAATTGACAGCAATTTCATTCTTTTTTCCTGGACAAAATCGGTTAGACAAATGTGACCTTGAATATAACATCTTGCCATGAAAGAGACCAAGAACCAAAGCATGGCAAAAAGATTGACAGATCCATAATAGTAATCTATAATTTTAAAGGTTCCTATTGTTCTCTAAAATTTTAAAGGTGAAGTCAACCATCAGGGTTGCAAGAAGGAAGAAGACAAAAATTGTTTTGTAGCCATATTTCAAGGCATAATAATATAATGATGACAGATAAAACATGCGGCATTTGTTTCACATAGCAATGTCAGAAAAAGCTACAAACTCTTATATTTGCCGGAAGCTTCAAACACCAGCCCTTACAAAAGCTTTGACCACTATTTTCTAGCCCCAAATGTGCACAACAGCCAGCCCTAATTTGTTTCCAATGGACTGTTTCTCAATCAGGCCTTCCTCGTGACCACTTGTGAAAATTAACCAACATGTTTATATGGTCTGCATATTCTAGTATCCATCATCCTAGGCTTTTATCAATGTGCTTCAAATCCTAGACCCACTCATGCTATTTGTTGAGAAATGACCCGATGATGCATCACCTGCGGAAAAACACAGCTGGTGCCAAAGCTCTCTTCCATAATCTCAAACTATTTGATGGGACAATTCACTACTCACATGCTATCATGAAGGTTGCCATTACGGCAGGATTAGCAGTCATTCCCTCAAAACTGGACTTGGAAAAATAAAGGCAAAGACATCATCCATTCTGAAACCTAAAACCATGTTTTCCCTGATCTATTATATCGATTCTCGAAAAACTAAACAATATAACATAACTGGGTACAGATCATGCAGTTCAGGTTTCCGCAGAAATTTCCAGTTGAAAACCATATAATTAAGTTAACCATTCACTTTCTTTAAATACCTTCCCCTTCTGTTTTACATCAACAAACAATATAGATTAGCAATGCAGTCTACAAAAAATTATACTATCTCTAATTTGTGGACAAAGATGTCATGTCAGAGATTCTCCGCCTAAAATTTTCTTTATGAATCACTAGACCTTGAACTTATCGTGCTAGTTGGAGAAGTCAACCATTAATTTCAACCAAACAGGAAAAGTTCACGAAATACAGAATGCTGGACCATCTACTCTGGCATGCACAACATGCAGCTCAAAAACATTCTACTTATTGGTGGCAGATAATAAGCACCTCTGTTCAGTAGCTGTTTTCTAAGAGCATCCATTACATTTCAAATGTTTACAAAATTTTAATGAAGGTTCGATATTGGATGATATCATTCACAGAAGAAAACTTGTTGTGAGGAAGGTTAAATGAATAGCCTGGAGAACCTTAAACAGTAAGACTTCAAAAAAGGTTGTACTAAAAACCCTGCAGGTGATTCTCAAAACAAAAGGCATTCAACATCAACAAGATAGGACAAAAGATGCACCACTACCTTAAACAGTAAGACTTCAAAAAAGGTTGTACTAAATACCCTGAAGGTGATTCTAAAAACAGAAGGCATTCAACATCAACAAGATAGAACAAAAGATGCACCACTACCTTAAACATCTTTTCTATTAATGATTTGCAGCGGCAATAACAAAGGACATATACCTCAGGGATTGTTTGTTGAGTTACAGATTCAACAGCAATAACCATAGCTTGCACAAAATCATCACCTCCTGTACCAATTGCAGTAAATCCTCTAACTGTTGGATACGAGTTTACCTGACAAGTAAGCAATACCGCTTCTCAGGTGCAAAATTTATAAGGGTTTGATGAACACGTAACGATAGCAATTACAAGATTACAATTTCATCGATTATGCGTATAATAATAATAATAATAACAATAGTAGTAGTAGTAGTAGTAGTGATAGTAATAATAATAATGCAGACTCTAATAATCCGCATTTAGAATATGAAGACAATAAGGAGTTTATTGCATCATTAAAAAAATCAATAAGCTAAATAAAAATGAAAGGGGAGTAGAAATGGAGAGGGGCAAAGTAATTGTACCTTCTTGTCCAAAGCAAGCCATTCATTAGTGGAATCATCTGCTACCGTACCGTCAATAACAACATTTGTGGTTTGTCCAACCCTCCCTTGTGTCTTTGACACCTCTGCACTCAACATCATCAGCTAAAGTATCTATCATCAATATATGACGATTGACTATATGCTTCTAACAAATCATAACAAAGGAACAAATGGAGAGATGCAACAAGAATCAGCCCACGATAAACTTCAACAACCAACTCAATTAGATTCAAACTCATTAACTAATTGTCAGACTAATTCCAATTACAACTTGACTTAGTTAGCAAAAGGTAGTACAAACCAGAAATAGCTTTAAGCACAGCTTCTCGAGGGGGGTCTTGATCCTGGTCAGCTTCATTATTATAAGAGCAGAAACAATTAACAAGAGCTGGTTTTGTTCTTCCAAAGTGATGAAATTCTGGAGCCCTAATGCTTGTTGTTTTACTGCTTAAAAATCCAACTTTTCTTGTTGACGAGAGAGAATAGACGATGGCTCGGTTTGGATGGATAGGTGGTATCATCATCATCCATGCTTCTGTTGTCAAAACGGAACGCAACACTCTCCTGCACACCATTTCCCCCTTCCTTTTAAAAGACTACGGGGAATTATTTTGTCTCGGCCTCTCGGGGGGTATTTAATATTTATAGCCTGGGCTGGGTTGGGGTTTAAGGGTTTTTAATTGTCCATGAACTGGATTTTTCTCTCGCGCGCGCGCCGCGTGGCCGCTCTGGAGTCGACGGAGCAAGGGCTGCGAGCGCGGTGCCCATGATTGAGTGAAGGGTCAAAGTTACCCTGAAGCAGAGGTCAAGATTATTTTAGTCCTTTTTTCGTTCCAAAAAAATTACCACCACTTGAAAAAGTATGATGAATCCTCGCAAGATTTCCTGGGATTGTAGCTAGATGTTTAAAACCATTTCAAATGTAATTTAATATATAAAAATAAATTAAAAATCATCCTTTTTTATTTATACCAAAGTTGTCAATACCGTTCCGGTCGTTCGATTGGAACGGAACGTTCCGGTTTCGAAGCGTTCCGGCGTGCCGTTTTGGTATCGTACTGTTCATATATAATTAATTATATATATATGAAAAAAATAAAATATTAATTTAACAAGCATAATTAAAATTTGAATTCTTTTTTATTTAAAATATTTTAGTGTTTTTAAATTATTGTGATGTATAGATGTCAAAAATAATTTTTAAAAAATAAAAAAAAATAGATTTTGAACCCGGAACGGCACGCCCGGAACGGAACCGGGGCGTTCCGGCCGGAATTTGGCAGGAATTTCCGGATCGGACCGGAATTAAAACCGAGACGAAAACGACGCCGTTTTGTCCCGGTTTGTTGAACGGAACTGAACGAAATTAACAACTATGATTTATACTTTCAAAAAATATTTTAAAAATTAGTTTTTTTATAATACTTATCTACCCATCTTGTTTTTTAGAGCATAAAAATAACGGGAATAATATATAAAATAAAATAAACTGATTTTTATTTTTTCTAAACATGTAAACCTACTTATTTATCGATTAAAGTTAAACTAAATACTATAATTAAATTAAATTATATTAAGAAACTGGTTTCTAACAACATGAAATTGTCCCATCTGTTTGCTTTTGTCGTAACATGAATAATGGTTGTGATTGATTTTAAAAATATTTTTTATTTAAAAATACATCAAAATAATATTTTTTATTTTTTATTTTTTTTAAATTATTTTTAATATTAGCACGTCAAAATGATCTAAAACTACCAAAAAAATAAATTAAAATAAAAAATAAAAAAATTTATTTTTTTTCAAAAACAATTTCTAAAAAAACTCTCAAACACCATTTGTGGCACCAAATTCAAGTGCATGGCTCTGAAATCACCTTTTGATTCAAGTTCTTTGATGCATAAATGCATGCCTAATTCCTACAAACTCATCGGCAAGTTTCTTCCATGTGGGAAATGAGACTCAGAACGGTGACCTCACAGGCACTTGCTCATGCCACCATGGGATCATGGTGTTGTGAATTGACAGATGAACTAAATATATATATATATATATATATATAAAGATTGGAAATGGGACTTGATTGAGACACGCAGGATAATGTTGGGGGTCTATTTTGAATTTCGAGCAATCTGATACATCTAAAGAGAAAAGGACCTCGTGACTAAAAATCTCTGCGCCTAAACCCCCAATTCAAAAACCCTAAAAGTCATCGAATAATCAATTACTCCTCTCCTCGTCGAGATGTACGGGTCCAATAAAGCCGTTACCGACGACACAGATCGAACGGAATTCAGAAAAACAGAAAAGAAGTACAAACTTTACTACGATCAAAATTCCAAAAGGTAAGTCCTTATTTTTCCTTTTCTAAAGTAAACGTGCCATCGTTTGTGTTTTTATCGGTTTAATTAATTTAACATTCTAGTTTTTCAACAGGAAAAAGAAACCAAAACAAGTAGACTTATCAGAGGTTTTAGATTTCAAGTCATTTTTAGATTCTTATCATCAAAACGGTGAACTTCCTCCTGAAATTGTGGTTGTTGATTGTCGTTTTGATCGGCCCGTCTTCGGCTTGGAAAGTCGGCCTGGTATCATTTCTGTGTTTTAGTTACTCTATGCTCTTTTGTTTATAGAAAACTTCAATGGCGTGATTATCACTTGATGCAAGTAGTTGCTTGTCTTATTTTTTATTTAGTTTTCTGTATAATGTAAATAAGGATTTATTGTGTTTTAGAGAATTTTTACGGAGAAAGATAAATTTCGCAGGTTTTTATTTTATTCCGGGGGCATTGAGTGTTGATGAACAATGCCGATGGATAAGGGATAGCTTAATGAGTTTCCCTCAGCCTCCTAATAGAACGAATCACAATGCAATCTATGGGCCTATAAGTGATCTGTTTGCTGCTGTGAAAGAGAGGAAAGTGTTGGTTGAGGATGAGAATATGCCTGCTGGTTTGGACTCTGGGTCAAATGGTTGTATTGGCAATGAAGATACTTGTAGATGGAGTTTTTGCGAGGAAGATAGTGTTCTGTCAAGAGGGAGGTCTTGTAAGTCCGTTTCAGCTTCTGTCTTACTGCGAAAGTTGCGGTGGAGTACCCTTGGACTGCAATTTGATTGGTCTAAGGTAATTGCAGATTCAGTGTTTTTCGCTTTTGCAATTCCTGTCTACTAGTTTCGTGTTCTTCCATATTGACCGTTCAATTTCATGATACAGTAGGGAAGTACACATGCTCAAAATTAAGTTTCACTTATTACTTAGATCTTCTCTATTAGGGTCATGCGGATTGACAGTAAGTATAGATCCTTTAACAATTATAAAACACAGACTTTTTTTTCTTATGTAGTCTTCTCTTAGTTAAGGTTTAGATTTTGGCATTGTGACCCTTGGGTTTAGTGATTGTATACCATTCCCTATCTATCTGCATTATGAATGCCATGGGATTTGATCATAGAATATACAATCTGGTGTGATACAATTTTCAATGTACTAACATTTTTATACATTGGTTTTCTACTTATAGGCGCATAATGTATAGACACAATTATGATTGTCAGCAGCAACAATTTAATTTGTTTTTACTCTAAATATTGAGAGGTTGTGCTTGAGGTTAGCAGCTCAGTTTAACTAGTTTGTGTTGAAACAATTGTCTACTTTTTTTGTGCAAAAGAAAGTTTTATTAACTTACTGCTGTCTCAGAACACAGTGCATGTAAGAATATACATTTTCAGCCACCAAAATCTTGCTCTGCTCAAATCTGTATCTAGCCATTCTATGTGACTTGAGAATCAAGATGCCAGCTAGTCCTTCTCTTAGTTTATTTGTCTTCATCAACATTTTGGGCGTGTTGATCATTATACATGCAAACTCTCAACCCAACACTTTTAGAAGTTTTTCTTCTTTATAAATTGGAATGGATTTAAGTCTTTTTGTTTGTGGTGTAGCGTAACTACAATGTATCTCTTCCACATAACAAGATCCCTGATGAACTCTGTCAGTTGGCAAAAAAATTGGCTGCTCCCGCCATGCCCATGGGAGAAGAATTCCAGCCAGAAGCTGCAATAGTAAACTATTTTGCATCAGGTAACTATTAATGGAAAGCTTGTGTGTATCTTCCTTTGGTCTATTTCTTGTTTAATATATATATTGGCTTATGAGACCTAGTGCAATGGTAAGGTCGTGTGTTTGTTACTAGAAGTCAGCATGTTGAAACTACAAGACAGCCTCCCTGCAGAAATAGGTGGAAAGCTTGTGACACCTGACCTTCCCTAGACCCTAGTAATATGAGGAACCTCATGGACTGGGACACTCTTTTTCTTGGAAGTGTAATTAATGCGCACAGTATGTTTTGTGTCTCTGGTCAGGAGATACACTTGGGGGCCACTTGGATGACATGGAAGCTGACTGGAGTAAACCTATAGTAAGCATGAGGTATCTTGGGAATTCTTTTTTCTATCATATCTCCATGGTTTTCAATCCAAAAAAGAGGTTTTGATTGCTGACAATATCCTTCTTTCCCCCTCAGTTTGGGTTGCAAGGCGATTTTCCTTTTGGGAGGAAAATCTAGAGAAGATCCACCTTTAGCAATGTTTCTCCGAAGTGGTGATGTGGTGCTCATGGCGGGAGAAGCACGAGAATGCTTTCATGGTAATTTAACTAGAAGCCTCTGGAATATCTTGAATTAAAGATTTGTATTATCTAAGGAATAAAGTATTCATCTTCGTAGTTTACCTCAAAAGTTTTAGCTTAACAGATGATGGGGAAAATTCATTGCAAAGGAAACATTATTGTTTATTTTCATTACATAGCTGAAAGCGCATCTCAATTCATAGAACTTAGATACAAGAAATTTCATTTTTCTTGTGAACTGATAAGTAAGCTGTTCATAACAGATGTAGAATTATGTTACAATAGAGTTTGCAGCCCAAATTGGCACAATTTAACCTCCAAACTCTGTGCTTAGCCTTTTCCTTTAGTGACTTGAGAATTCCTGCAAATCTGATTTTTTTGCATCCTGATACATTTATTTGACTTCTGATTTCTAATTATTGCAGGTGTGCCTCGGATCTTCACTGACAAAGAAAATGCTGAAACCACAACCCTTGAATTGCATTTCTGTGATGAGAATGACATCTTAGAATACATCAGAACCTCGAGAATCAACGTTAACATAAGACAAGTGTTTTAAGAGTAATAAATTTTCTCCCATAGATGTGAAACCTAATTTAAAGATTCAATTTGACAAGAGGACGGCATGATAGAAGACGTTGAAGATTTATATAGAATCATTTCTTTTGGTTCTGTTGATGACAGGGGTGTGTCTTGAACAGCCCACTCTCTCTCATTTAAAGGGATTTTTGTAGTCATAATAACGATTTGTAAGGAATCAATTGAATGTTCAGATGGGATCAGAGAATACGTTATTGAGAGAAGATACAGAAGAATAGGCTCTGACGATACAAGCAAAACGCTGTTGAGTTGAGAGGAATGTAGCATTCAATTTGTGCTGCGTTTTTGTAGTTACTAGTTTTTTTATATATTTTACTTGCTTATTTATTTATTTTTATATTTCAATAATAGGTTTTATGAATTATGTTTTTTAATTATTTTTCTATAAATTTTATATTGATCTCATTGATTTAGTTTTCTCTTTGATATAACATTAAAGGATGTGGTTAAATTATTATATTTTAGATGCGAGGAAACATTAAAAGGTACTCCGGACAGTCAACCGAGTAGCAGTTAGTAAAACTGAAACGGCAATGATCAAACTTATCTAGCACTAGCATAAAATTCCAGATTTTAATTATTTTTCTATAAATTTTATATTGATCTTTTTGACTTAGTTTTCTCTTTGATATAACAATAAAGGGTGTGGTTAAATTATTATATTTTAGATGTGAGGAAATTTTATCTCCGGAAAGTGCACTTTATGATCCAAAATGAACGAGTAAAATCCCGATTATTCTAAACTTTTACAAGGGGTGCGCGTCCTGACTCGAATTTAAGACTTAGTATAGTTAAATCATTATATTTTTACCTGTATAACATCATTCATTGGAATAATATTTTGTTTTTTTTACCCTTTGAGATATTAAGTTGTTCTAAAAATTAAGGTTTGTACATTATTTTTTAAAAGTATTTATATTGGATTATATATTGGTCTCGTAGATTTAATTTTTTTCTTCTTGAAATTTATCTTTCAACATTATACATGTTGGAAGTGGATATTGAAAGTGGGACTTTATAATTTTTTTTGTTTTCTATGAATTTGCCCTCATCTTATGACCTAGATCACGAGTTTAACATGTTGAATTATTTTGATTTTCATTTAATATTGAATTGGTTTGGAACTAAACCATGTAATTTTTTTAACGAGGTTATCCTGATCTCATGATTTATGCCGCAAGTTAACCCAAATTGACTCTATTGATTTTGATGTTATTTTTTTAATCATTTTTTTATCTTTCAATATTAAATTGTTTAAAAATTAAATTTCATAATTTTTTTCAACCTCCTTTACATGGAGTTGTCTTGGTCTCATGGATTGAAGTTTTTTTCTCGATCTTAACCTTCAATATTGGATATGTTAGAAATGAGGTTTTGTTATTGTTTTTATGAAGTTATCACAATTTAATGATCAAGTTCATGAATTTAACAAGTTAACTAGGGTTGATTTGATTTATTTTTTATTATTTTTAAATTATATTTTAATTTCATCATTTAACATCATGTTAGTTAGAAGTTGGGCTTTGTATTTTTTTTATTTGTTTGTTAGGGTTATTCCGCTCTCACGATCAAGTTTGCAAGCATGACAAGTTAACCTAGATAGTTTTTTATCCTTTTTTAATTTAATATTTTTTTATTTAACATTAAGTTGATTCGAGATTGATTTTCATAATTTATTCGAGTGTTTTTAGAGATTATTACGATTTCATAATTCAGATCGTAAATTTAACAGGTTAACTCGAAACAATTTAAAAAATACCATCTAAAATATCACTGTATCAATACTTTATAAAAAAATATCATTCAATATATAATATATTTAAATTTATTATTATTATTTTTTATTATAAAAACATGTCAGCAGTGTTTTGTTTTGTTTTCACATTAAAAGGAAAATAATTTAATCCATAG
This sequence comes from Salix brachista, assembly GCA_009078335.1. NCBI lineage: Eukaryota > Viridiplantae > Streptophyta > Magnoliopsida > Malpighiales > Salicaceae > Salix > Salix brachista. Next base: position 12,874,463 of record CM018574.1, on the reverse strand, counting down.
CACAAACACGGGCCATGCCAAATCACGTGAGGATGTTCAGGCCCATGTACCAAATCAGCCAACACACGGTCCCATATCATATGGGAGACCGCGCTTTGTCAGACAACGTTGGGATAGGATTTAAAGTCGGCACTGCATTTAGCGCCTGTTTTTCACTTTGTAAAAATATTTAAAAAACAATTTGACTTTTTTTAAAATTAAATTTTTTAGTATTTTTAGATTATTTTAATATGATTTAATTAAAAATAATTTTTAAAAAATAAAAAAATACAATCATAATATTTTTATGAATAAAAAAAACTGTTAAAATCAAATTCAACAATAATTATAAACATGCTTTAATGGTAGCTCGGCCAGTTCGCTCATTCTTTCTTCAATCTTGATCGGTGAACTGCTCAAACTTCAAAATATGCTGATGATAACTGATAGGATAAAGTAGATTGCCCTTATCCGAGGATTCTTAAATTATCCGTATCGCTCATCGCGGATCAGATATAATGTTTTTGCCTGGAAGGTCAATGCATGCTGAAGCAAATGGTTGTACATTGGTTCCAAGTCAACAGGAAAACATCCAGCAAAGAGGTATAAAAGTTATTGACTCACATGTTGCTCTATTTTAACCTTTGAAATGGAGTCAACAATTGGTATTTAAGGACCAATTATATGGTAATAAACTATAGACTTCTTTGTACACGAGTGTTTTCATGTTGTGGTCGGATCTTTGCCTTCAATTAACCGGTAATAAGAATGTTTGGTAGGCGATAATGTTTTTTCAGAAAACAAGCATTTCGAAAAGACTGATGTGCATTCATCAGTGCAAAGAGCTTTTACCAGCCTCCTAATTTCGGTCTAGATGTTTGGTTTGTTCTTGGCTGAACGAAAAATGCTAACCCAATCACTGTGCAAGATAGCTGGTGTGAGAACAAGCAGGATGTTTATTTATTTATTTATTTATTTATTTATTCCTTTTATGAAGAAAAAAAAACCCTATCCACCCCTTATAGTGTTTCAAGATTTCATCAATCCATATAGAATAAATATTTTTTTCTTTTCTTTGTCTGGGTGCAGGACAGGGCAGTTCTATGATAGGACCATCAAGACATGGAACATGGAGTTTGGATGAAAGAAATGGTGAAATCATAGTGGTTTGAGAGTCAGCTTAGTGTAAACGATATTATTTAAAAAAAAAAAAAATTGAATTGACGGGTAGCTCCAGATTATTTGTTTTTTCTTACACCCAATTTGTAAAAGGAGGCGAGTCGGCCACGTGCGAAATTGAGGTTAATAGTGTGAATACACACTCCCGCCCTCCCTCCTTCCCAAACAAAGAAAGAAGTCAGCGTCCTGGCACAAGCAAAAATGTAATCGTGGGCTCACACAGAGATAGATAAGAAGGAAAAAAAACACATCTTCATTACCCTCCAAAATAAATAACTCAAAGCCACCACCAAAGACTCACGCGTCGACGTGTACATTTCTACTACCACTCCATCTCGTTCTTAAAATCACGATAAAACACCAAAATTTACCCTCCAGAAAACACATCACAGGAAATCAGCCTCACTTTCTCTCTTCTTGCTTGCACAGCTCATCTATCTCTCTGTCTTATCGTTTTTGTTCTCTGAAGAATAATGGGACCGATCGTTCTGACCCAGTTGGCCACGGGTCTTAGTATGCTAGCCGGGGCGGCTCTGGTCAAGTCAGTTATGGACCAGAAGCCCATGGCCGGTCCGTTGTGCCCATCTTGCAACGGGACGGGACGGGTCGCTTGTCTTTGTTCCCGTTGGTCCGACGGAGATGCCGGTTGCAGGGCTTGTTCCGGCTCGGGTCGCATGGCGTGCAGTAGCTGCGGAGGGACTGGTACCGGCCGGCCTATTCCGGTTCAAATCTCTATGCGGCCACCGAACCGTCCATCTTGACCTGTTTGAATATTTACTTCGGGCCTGTTATTGTAGTTAATGTTAATCAATTTTCTCTCTTCTTATATTTTTATGCAAACTTCTTTTCCAGTTTGGAAATTTTTAATTTTCAATTTAATACAAGTTGAAAAGATACTTGAATGGAGTGGGGGAGATCAGGTGGAACTTGGAAGATGAGCAGCTCGCAGCTTGTATTGACAATATTAATAGGTTGCGCACTGGGATTCTCAGGATTCTCATATAAAGAAATGATAATGGATAAGTTTATACTCGTTGAATTTTTCTTTCCTTATGATGTTAATTTTTAATCAGTAATGATTCTGTATTCTGTATATATAAATTAATAGATAGGATGTGAGGTAGGGCTTGTCATCTCTTACATTTTCTTTTTAAGAGCTTTGGCTAATTTGGAGCTAATAATTAATGAAACTAATTCTCAATTTCCATAATGTTTCCTTATCGTCTCATCAGTTGAAGCTCAATGCTTTGCATGTTAGCAAATCATACGTGTACGGATCTTCGAATGTAGGTCGGTGTGCCTGAATCATGAGCTTTTGTGTCCCTTGGTGCCATGATATGCAGAGTGCGACCCAGCCAACCTTGTGGGCGTGTATGAACTGGGTGCTGTTAGAAATTAGTATTACGAGGAGATTGATTATGGAGATTAATTGTCTAATTTTTTTTTGATAGAAGGAGAAAATTAGGTAATAAATTAACGAGAGGAGTCTCTGATCTATCTATAATACGATTACTGGCAAGCATAGATCAAAAGGTTTAGCTTGTATTTTTTTTTCCTGTTTTTTAAGCTATGATGCAGCTGCTGTATTGACAGTTTATTCGGAGCTTGAACAAAAATAACTGAAGGTATTTATAATCTACATTTTTACTTCTATGTAAATATAGCATTCGAAAGTATATATAACATGTGCTTGTTAATTTGTGCGCTCTGCCATGAGTTCAGAAGCTCCGATGGTATATAAGATGCTTGGATGTATGAGATATGGTGGTGGTGATGGAGCTGCATGCTCCGGCATTGACCAGGCAAATATCAAGCAAACTTTTCATCCAGCCTATACTCCGTCGTTTCTCGGACTAGATATCAGCCATCCCATTTCTGATTTATTGGTAGTTCAATCATTGTTTATCTTCTTCTCGAGTTTTTCGCCTGTGAAATCCGTCATTTTTCTGATGTGAATCATCTAAGATTCCATTTCTAAGGAGATTTATAGTCTCTTTATCCAACAGAACAGCTGGCTGGAGGATGTTTTCACTATTAAATACAATAAATAAATAAAAATATATAGTAATTAAAAAAAAACTACCATGTCCAGTTAAACTGGAGCCTGTTAGAGAACCATTTTCAAAGCTCTGTAGCGTGTGATGGGCTTGTATCATAATGAAGAAAAACCACTAATAGTAACTAAGAAAATGCAAATTGGAAGAGTTTGAAAAGGCCAAATGATATTTATGCAAGTGTTCTCCCCTTCCATTGATAGTCACGAATCATTATGATATTATTGAGAATTAAAGCTTCTTTACTAATGATTCATCTTGAATTGTTTTTATATGTTTATATAGAATATATTTTTTTACAATATTTTTTTTCCTTTTATTTTATTCAATAAACTTTATGTCTTTTAAGTTCTTTTACAAATTGATTTTAATAAATAAATTTATTAAACATACCCAAGTAAATAGCTCATATCACGCTATTAAATATCTTGATTTTGATTTATTTTTGTCTCTTAATCTTTGCAATTTTATTTTTTATTTATCATCAAATTTTTGTCTTGTCAAATTATCTCAGCCTCATGATCTAGGATATAAGATAAACATGTAATTTTTACATATCTCATAAGTCGTGAATTTTGCATGTTAACTCCGTTTTGCCTAGAACAATATTTTAATAAAAAAAAAACAAATCGTTGCATAATTTTTTACCATAGTACAAAATTAATCAAATTTTAGCTCAATTATCAAATTTCTCTTATTTCTTAAAAAATATAATAATCCATTTTTATTAAAAAAATATAATAATCTATTTTTATTAAAAAAAATAATAATCCAACTCACAGTATCACACATGACACCAATCTAATAATAGCTAAAAATACAATTATTGGGGTTAGGCTTTCCTCGTGTTTTTTGCGATGGAGATGCTCTTAGGCTTGCTTTCCTTCACCAAGTGGATACCCAGTGTGTAGTAGCGTCCGAGGTAGAGCTTGCTCCTTGGGTCTTAGGCCCAGCGTTTGGGTTTTTAGGCTAGGGCTCAGACGTTTTGATGATCCTTTGGATCAAAACCCAGCTCTATCAATATGTGTGTTACTACTGCCTAAAATCTTCTGTAGCAAAGAACTAAACTCTTGAAGAACGTGTTCCGAAGACGAGAATGGAGAAATTTGTACGATACTACGATTAATGTGTTTCTCTCTCTCTAAAAACTAGATCTACTACCGCAGAAGTCAAGAGATAGCTACTGATGAGCCAAAAACTCACTGGTTTTTTGTAGGAGGGGTTGGGTGAGGCTACTTTGCCTCTTATGCTGTTGGAGCTCGCTAAACAAAATGTAAGAAATTAAACAAGAAAGGGAAAATAAATCAAGAAGAACACGAAAACGTGTAACCTGCCAATAGCTTTGTCATAAATCCAGGAATTCTCCAAGTCATAGAGAAATGAACTTCTGCTGCAATTTCACAGTCTAAGCTCTTCAAATACAACGAAGAAGAAGAAGGAGTTGGTCTTCATCTAAAAACGATGTTCTATGCTAAGTGATTGGCCAACTCACTAGGGCCTCTCATTGATTGCTAAATGCTAGGTGGGATAAAAATTTGTGAGACCATACATAGTTCAACTGTTCAAGTAGCCCCTCCCAAAACATGCAAGAATCTCTTTCCTTCATTTTTATGGGTCACCAGTCAGGGCTATGGGTCCCGTTTCAGCAGGCAATCCCATCTAAATTGTTAGGTGTCTGCTCGAGATCTATCTGATCTACAGCCGAAGGGTTTATACTACGTGATTCACTCAAAAGAAAGGATATCAGGCTCGGATTTGAATGTAGACATTGCCTTTTCAAAATGGTTTTTAGAAATATATATATAGCGGTGACATCTAGGTTCAAGGTTGGTTTTTGTACATTGCAACAGCACTCTATGAGAAATCATGATCATCAGACATTACAAGCTCTAATAATGACACAAAGGTTCTATCGGCAAATACATTTCTTCCAAGCTCCTTCCTCAGGGAAGCATGCTCGCCAGCGTTTCTCACTTGGGGGTAAAAGCCTGAAACACACCATTTGAAATAGTTAGCTTAATTTGAAACAACTTGTTCTTGCTGCAGTATTTACAAATTACTATTATTGTTTGACGTTTTAGGGGTGCACTCACAGAAAAAACGGTGGCATGACCAGGATCTGCTAGGTGAGCGAAGAGGTTGTCAATAGGACCAGTGCCAGTGTAAATGTGTTGGAACCAAGCACCCATTACAGCCAACATAGCTAATCTTCCATTCTTGATCTCCTTTGTCCTCAATTCCTTTATCTTCTCGGGAGAACCACTGCCCCATCCAAGTGGGTCAAACCATAGCCCACCTGGGTAACCAACATCTGTACCAGTGAGTTTGTTGTTAGGGAAGATAGGATCAGTGTTAACGCACCCTGGCTTGAGAATATCTGCCCATCTTCTTCCCTCGGCCCAGCCAATAAAGAAAAGCTCAACAATGAAGAGTGTGGTGGTGTCAGTGAAGTATTCTTGTTCTCCAGCAGTGTACCATGATGGGGTGTTTAGGATGCCAATCTTTGTTAGGAATTCTGGGATGAAAATACCAGCAGCACCTAGCATTGCCCATCTGCAGTGAACAAGTTCTGCTTGCACATTCCATCTTAGAGTTTCAGGATCAGATCCTGTTTCAGACAATTTACAACTTGCGTAAGTATTTCATGATTGGTTATCTTGTGCAAGTGATTAACACCTAACGGTTTAGCTTTCACTCACCAAGACCTAGAGGATCAAAGCCAAAGTCTCCAGGGAGGCTGCAGTTGAAACATTCAAGCAAAACTTTAGAACGATTAGCACAGTAATTCAATCCTTACATCAATGAAAAGAGTGGTAAAGCACAAGTCTTTAACTGACCTGCCATCGAGCCATGGAGGAGGGGTGCTGCCTGGGAACCAGATGGGTCTATTAGGTTCAGCTGCTACACAAACTGTAAATGATCGAGCTGCGGTTGGCGATGTGTACTTCTTCAGTCTCAATTTCTTCCCACTAAGAAAAGAAGCCTTTGCTGACCCGACAAGGGATCCAGTCTTCTGGGAACTGCAATATTTTGTTTACATTATTCACTTCACTTTTCTTATTTTTAAGAAAAAATCATTTTATTTTCCTAAATCTTTGCTGTATCATTATAGGCCTTGATCATACTATCAACCAACATGTAATTACAAATTAATCTAGAATGAAGCAGCATGATCAACTTGCTAGATTCATGAAATTCCAAGCTTTGATTATATACATGCGGCTAATTAACTAATATCGAATCAAGAATAGGTAGTCGTTACGGGATTGGAGAGAGCTTGCCTGGAAGAAGAGATGGAAACGGCTGCAATGGCAGAAGAAGCACAAACAGAAGCCATTTGTTTGGCCAAAAGATTCTCTTCCAATCCGTTCTTGCTGTGTTGGAATGGTTTATGGAGGTGGGTTGCAAATCTGTTAATGTATGCCGGGGCTTATCTCAAAGGATAGGAGAAATAATGTCTAATTGGCTACTTGATTGCCATGTGGCATGCGGAATCTGATATGGAACACCTCTACCTCCACATCTTCTGCACACTTTGATGAATCAGAAATTGGTGGCTAACATTCAATATATCTGAAAGATCAGCTGCGATTCGGGCCCATGGTGTCCCCCTGTAATTTGTCAAAACTTGATAATAAATTACAGGTGTGGAGATGCTACTCATTTGAAAGAATCTCTTGGAATGGGACTTTGGATATAACATTGGAGCCATTTGTGATCCCCGCCTGTTTGTTTGGGCCTTGAGATTTTGTCAAGTAGAGCCCAAGCCTCATCACATTAGCCTGAATCGTTTTGGGCCCAAACAACTTTGTTTAAAAATGGGGAAAAAAATCATAGCACGAATCTCCTGATCTTAACCTCACAAAAAGAATCTAGATTAACACTGCATTTTGAGGTTGGTGGGGAAAGTTACGCGATGCCACAACTTTGATTCTTAGAAAATCATAGCCCATTTGGTATCATAACAACGAAGAAGTTAAAAATAGGGTCCACAACCACACTCATAGACGCTGTCTTAATCTCTCTTTTTTCCAGCTTGTCCTTCCAAGTCCAAAGTGGAAAAAATAAACCAATTTGAAGAAAAAACACAAAGTGAAATTTAGTGTGAAATGTTTGGAAGGAATTGAAAATCTTAGGAGTAAATAAAGATCCCATATAAAATCGAATCAATATTTTAATAAAAAAAAAAACATAATACTTGTGATCCAAAATGAGAGCTGTAAGGGAAAAACAGATTATTATTATTAGATCCAAAAAGAAAGTTCACACCAGCACTTACCACTTGCTTACGATTCCGGCGTAGCGGAGTTGAGTCCAGCTGCATTAGAGAGGACTAAAAGCAAGCCAAATCTGTTAACCTCTAAATCATTTTGATCAGGATTGAGTGATTTTTAATCAGTTTACTTGCAAAGGTTCAGGGTCATAATTCCTGTGATGTTAAAGGTGAAGAATATTGGCATAATTACGCAACTAATCATCAGTAAATTGCTCTGAAAAATAAAGCACCGACCGAGGGATGCGTTTGGTAGCCTCACCATAAAAAACACAGCCATGCTTTCATTCAGCTTTAAAACCAGGTTTACACATGCTTGACCACCACCACCCACCACCACCCACCACAAAGTGAAATCTGGACCTTTTAAGGAAGCAAACGGTGGTTTAGAGTAAAGGGTGTTTGGCATTGCGTTTTAAAAACAATTTAAAAAAGTTCAGATATGCAATCTGATTACAGATAAATGCTTGAGGTCGACCACCATTATCAAAAAAAATTTGATAGTGTTTAGCAAAATCACTTGGAAACACACCTTGGATTCCTTACAGTACTTTTCCATGCAAGCATGTGCTAGCTATTAGTACTGTAATTATGTATTCCAAGAATTATAGCAAGAAAACAATCTGCTAATTATATCTCATGAGAATTATTATAACTGGTAGCAGCCTTGAAAATTATAACATGCAAAATCTCTCCATGCCTTTCTGTGTTTTTTTCCCCTTTCAGATAGGGTTTTCATTTCATCTTTCAGGTCACTTTCATTGTACCTTTGTAGCGGAGTCAACAAGCGAAGATGCAGTCATTGGCATGATTGACCTGTGAGGGAGAGAAAGAACAATGATCCCTTGTAGCGAGTTATGTTCTGAAAGTTTCTGAATAATGGAACATCTGGTTGTTATAATGACTACAACAACTTTGCCAAACCTCTTAAAAGTACGATTATTATGTCGGAAATTTTCCCTTCTGTTTTGGCCCCAAAGAAATTATGATGAAATTTACCAGTTTATGCTCACTAGCGAACTCATCATCACATTCTCACATGCTGGAGTTTCTTAGTGCTCACTAGATTTGAGCTTCAAAGAGTAGTTGTGGGCTCAATCAACCTCCATTACTGACCAAGTCTACCAATCTCTATGTTGATTTGAAGAACTGCTAAAATGGGATTGCTGCAATACTCATCTTCTGTTCTGGGGGGAAATAGCCCTGCCATCACCTAATTGCTTGAATGCTGAGCCCAGCTTCTGCAGGGAAGGCTATAATTTTGACAAGTTATTATAACATCAGCATCACATTTATACATGGTATTGCTCGCTCCTATTTTGCTTTTAGACCTGGATTTTCATCCCTGACAGAGAGTTTGCTCGCAAGATTAGCAGATCAAGTGATCCTGGTTTCAAAATGGTAACCTACTTGGATCTTCCTTTGTGATAAGTGATGCGAACTTTAATGATAGCCATGTAGCAAATCAAGCATCCTGAAAAGGCTAATCACCAAACGATCATCAATTGGAGAAAAAAAACACGTCAAAATCTAAGCAGATTATAACTGGTAGGGAAAAAAACATCAAAATGGGTCCATGCCCTTGGTGTCTCGTGATCTTCTACTGCCGTTGGATAGATATTCCGATGGACTTCAATTTCGTTTAAGCACTAATGTGACCGGCATTTTGTTTTTCTCCTTACCAGAGTGAAGATGTATACATACCCAGATATAAGATTCATCATGATGAACTAGAATGTGTTTGCCATTATAATTATGTGATCACTGCCATCATAAGAAATGTTATTTCGGCCAGGAGAAAGAAAGACGACCATATTATTACTCACAATCAAAATCTTAATAATGTCGCACGATATGGACATCACTGAGACTTGCAAAAAAGCAAATCACAATATCTTTTCTTGCAGTCTAAGCAGCCTGCTGCTCCAGATCTAGCTAGTTAAAACTTGAAAATCTTAGTCCGATAAATTTTACATGGTTGGCATTGATTATTTGGATAAACCCTATCTGGAATATGTGGCGTGCGCTTGAAATATAATCATTTTCCCGTTTGTAATCGTTTAATTATTCATTTTTTATTTATTTATTTATTTAGATTGAATGTCCATAAGTAACTTATTCCTCTTGCATTTTGCCTGAAACTATCACATCTAAAGCCGACTTCAATAGCGCTCTCTTGTGCTCAGTTACTGTCATCCATTCTTGGTATTTACTTCATCCATTCCGCATTGACAAATTATCATCCATAATTATTTTACCCTTTAACCATATATACAGTTTATTTTGTATTTTAATCTTGGTCCTTATTCTTTAAAATTATATTTTTAAAGTTATTTTGTATATTTAATTTTTTTGAATTTTTATCCTTCTATATTTGATTGGTTGAGAATTGGGTTTGATGAGCTTTAAAACGTGGTGTTTTAGATCTAATAATGACCCTAGTCACAAGTTTTTAAAAATTACATTTTTGTTTTTTTAAATATATTTTATGATTTTTTTATTTGTTTCTATAGGGTAATTCCAATCTCATGATATGTGTTGTAGAATTTGTGGTATAGTTTAGGTTGGCTTGACATTAATAGGTTTGTTATGCTAATTCAGATTAATTAAAACTTTTTTTAGGGTTTATTTTAATCTAATTTTATCCTTCTATATTTAATGAGCTCGGAACTAAGGTTCATTGTTTATTCTTTTTTTAAAAAAAAAGAAAGATCTCAATTTATGTTGATCACTTTAAAGAAAAATGATTCACCCGTTGTTGCTGCTGTATCTTTTTTAATTATATATTTAAAATAAAATCAATTTATTTAACCTCGCCAGGACAATAATATCTACTTAGTGAGTTTTTTTTTTAGTATTTTTGAAATCATGTTTGTAATATCTAAATATCTATATATAAAAAAAATGATATGCAACAGTTGCTGAGCACACATCCAGTGACTGAGAAAAAAAAATGTTGAAATTAAAGGTACGTCACGATTGAGCTTCTAATATATTCTCATCCTTTCGTTATTACAATAATCATGGCAATCTCCACATTGGAGACAACATGATATCACATATGAGTGGACTTATGTACTTACCGTGTATAATTTAGGAGCCCTACTTAGCAGGATTAATATAATGACTTTGAGGTATAGGTTGCACCTAAAACCAAGTTTATTACGTTTCAGCGATTAAATCCCTTTGGAGAGTTTGCATCGACATATTATAAATGGGATTTTATCACATAGTAATCACTTTAGTATCTTCTCGCGGCTGAGCTCTCAAAAGTTGATACATCCTCATTATTTTAGTATTAGTCAATTAGCATATATATCTTTGACCGTCTTTAAATCACATATAGTGTTATGACATAAAATTTATAATCCATGCAGCAAGTCTCGAATTCGAATCAGGATATATATTCTCTTATAAAAATCTAGAGCAATCAAAATTTTACTCGTTTACCTGACCACATAAATAATATATTTTTCAAGAATTGAAATAATATATTTTTCAAGAATTGAAGTTTTCTGGTATTCAATATATATATGTCAAATTCAATCAACGGGGTTTCTCGAGGCAGGAGGGGATGGGCCGTGAATCACTGCGGAGATGGAGTCGACGGGTAGAGGCGTGGAGCTTGCCATAGCTCGCTTCTACTAGAAAGGCAAGGCAGGCTCCACACCTCCACTATAGGTTCAAATTTTGAAATAGATCTTACTCTGATTAAATATTTCACAAGAAGTCTAGGAATTAATTTATGATATTTCTTCCATGATTTACCATTGCATTCAAATAGAGAACTCTTGGTCTAAACTTGTAACGATGTAGTCGTTGAACTAGCTAAGAACTAATGTCCTCATCTGCTAACAACTCTATGTACACACACCGACAGAATTCTGTCAACAATTTCAATTCAGTTCTGAAACCAAACAATGGAGGTGATTTTTTAAAGTACTGAAAAGTTTGTCGTGTCTCAGAGCATAGGATTACCGATCTCCAGGACCCCAAGATGTGACATTTTATATAGACCGGGAGTTGTAGATTAGATACCGACCAAACATCATGGTTTTGTTTTTAAAATGCGTGCAATAATATAACAACTGCTTGCTAAACCACCTAATCCAAGCCCTGAGCAGGAATAATAAGCATGCCGGTGTTTTGGACGAACATCTATTGTCATCATGTCTATTATGTCCTGTCGCAGTCGAACTTAATTAGTATCCTTAGTTAGTTTAAGTATTAATAGATGATTCAATCACAATTGGAATTACTATTTTTTTTAAGGTTTTCATTTCAATGTCAACTAAGAAAATGAAGCGATAATGAGTTAGATTAGATGGAGCTCTCGGTGACGTTGAAGTAGTTACCGTCAAGACGCATGCAATACATAGGGAGCAATGCAAGCCGTAAAGGCAGTCTTTTTACGTTTCACCTTCTTTCTTACACAAGGATTTGCCAACTTTGCTTATGCAATTTGACGATTGCTTGAGGCGACTTCTTATTTTTATTTCGTATGCTTTTTATCATTAGAGGTTTTATGTTTCAAATTATCTGTCCTTGTTGAGGTTGATTTACGGAGCAAAAACACCATTTACATCAGGAAAAATTACATCCAGGCTTTTGTTTTTAAAAATAAGTTGAGGTTGGCTATTTTCAAGAGGCAAATATTCATTTCTAGAATCAGTTACATAGGAATGAAATTAAAAATTAGAAACAAAACTAAGATGTCTTGGTTTGGCCTCCTATGCACGTATTCTATGGGTGATTAAACATAACACCGTAAATATCTAGTAGGCTAAATAGTAAGAGATTTGGACTAAGAGGTGTGCTTCCTTTTTATTTTGAGGTTTAAACACTGTGATTGTTAATACGAAAATTACTAAATATTTATATTATTAATTTTAGAACCTATAGAACTAGTTAAGGTACATACAAACTAGTTCAGACAACTAAGTTAATAAAAAAATGTTAAAATATTGATGTACTAATATCAATTTCGTAAGTTTATAGTGCAAATTTGGTAATGTAGTTGTGATTATTTTTAAAAGTATTTTTTATTCAGAAATACATTAAAATTATATTTTTTTAATTTTTAAAAAATTATTTTTAACAAAACACTTATAATATGACTGATAAAGCTCGGTTTACGGACACATCGCCCAACCCCGAAAGAAAGTACAGAGCTACAGCAAATCTTAATGATCAGGTGTTGGATTCCATGGAAGTACAATACATGACAAGCATTACGTCACGGTCCGATGAAAAGTTTTTCTATTATAAAAAAAATATTATGTGATGAGAGAAACAATAAAAGTATAAGAAACTAGTCGTTTTTTCCACTATTCTAATTTATATTAATTAAAAATGGCTTTCTATGTCTTAACATGAAATAATTCGTGGATTTTTAATATATATATATATATATATATATATGGGTCTCATGGATTTAATAGTTTTCTTTAAAAAAAAACAATGCGTTTTTTTCTTCATCAAATCATCCCATGTGATATAATTTTTTTCTTCTGCTTTTTGAAATATAAAAAGATAAATCGTAAACAAACAAGAAATCATCCATACTACTAAAATAAAACATTTAAAAATACAGGGAGTAGATATATTGTTTTTCAAACTACAAGGAGTAGTTAATTATTTTCATTAAACCACATGGACATGCCATTAATCCTGAAAAAATCTAAGCAAAGACAACTAATTCGTCCATTCTTCAGTCTAAAACTTTTTTTGGCATTGTATTTTAAATCGATTTTGAAAATATTATAATTTTTTATTTTAAATTTTAAATTAAAAAAAATAATATTTTTAAATTATTTTTTGATGTTAAAAAATAAAAAATTTAAAATATGTAATTAATATGCAATTATACGAATAGAAACAGTTTTTGTTTCCGATCATTTCTGTACCCTCTCCTGATTGAATATTCTCGAAACTTTCTTCACTTCCCACGCAAGTAAAGGGCATTTCATGAATCTGTCAGACAAAATGCACATTCACCTTAGTTTTTTGGTTTTGTGTAATTCGAAACACTCAAATGCCCCTCAAGTCACGTCTACCGTACACAGCTGTGATTAATTTCCAGGGTGCTTCTTCAAAAATCGCCACGTGTAATGCTCCATCTCGGTGACTACGTACGCTTACACGTATTTAAATTATAAAAATAAATCCTTTTATTTTTTATTTTCCTCCGATAATGCAAAAACCGAAGGACCCAGTATATCATACAGACTGCTTGCCTTTGACCTGATATGACTCTCGTACAGATGGGGGAGAATAAAAGGCAGTTCTCCTTTACTATATTCCAAATATACCCTCCTTGTATGTTATTAACGGAGGCACTTATTTACGGAGGCAGTGAAAAGATAGATTGTTTTAAAAAATAACCTGACAGAGAATGTTATGTAACTTGTAAATCACTCAAGCAATTGGGCCAGCACGAGTGCACGCTCACTGGGATTCTACACGACACCCGATGATGGAAAGGCCCTCTCTGAATTAGTTACTTAGATAAATTTAAAAAAAATAAAAAATTAGAGTGCCAAATGCGTTAAGCAATTGCCTTAAGTTCCCTTTTCCTGACCCCATTTACGGTTCGTTACGCTAAATTCTCACAAATCCCCAGCCATTCGAGCCGGTTAATACTGGAGGGAATAAGAAGTGCAGAATTTTACGCTACCTGAAGCTGCCATATGTTAACTTCTAATTTAAATATTTTTCTTTTATCTCGTGCAGTTCCTTCTTCCACTCATATTTTATAATATTTTATAGAACAGAACATTAGAAATTAATTTTTAAAATGTTTTTTACCTGAAAATATATTTAAATAATATTTTTTATTTTAAAATCAGCTCATCGTAACAATAAAAAACTCGAGAATTTTCAAAAACATAATTCAATGGCCATATGAAGTTATCAATCAAAAGAGTATATCGGTGTGGCATTGAACAAATTTCAAGGTGATAAAATAGTTAACCAAAGAAGAATGACTTCTATCTTTGATGAAATTTACGCGAGAGATTTTCAAATTTCTATGCTATTTTTATATTATTTTATAATCAAATATTTAATTTATCAATTAACCATTCGTTGAATATAGATGAAACTACGAGTCATTCCTTAAAAAGAGTAGAGTTGTTAGTGGGTATGTTGGATAAATATGAAGAAAAAAATAGAAGGAGAAGATGACATTTGTTTGGTGTAAGTTCTTATGTCTAAGTCTCGATCAAAATAACTTTGCAATTTAAAATTCAAGACTTATTTCTAGTAACTACTCATTTATTTTATTTAATATAACGTCTGGTGATTATTCTACACAAGTTTATTAGTAATAGAATTGATTATTTTAGAAAAATAGCGATGGAAATAACATCGCTGCTAATTCCCGTCAATAATTCGGTTTTTATGAACTTTAATTGTTTGAGTTTAATATTTTAAATGCAACCTTTTCCCTTGATAGAAAGGGAAGTGGAGGCTGAATAAAGCCGGCCATGTACTAGGTTTTATAGTTATGTCCATAAGACCTTACTGGGCAAGAATAAGGTTACATGTTGACTTTTTATTTACGATTTTTCTACCTTTTTGTCGCCCCGTCTCCACAATAATCGAACAACTAATTCTCGCGAGCGTGTAGGCCACCGTACCGTATTATCTCAATCAACTTAAAAACATTCTCATGCAATGGTGCGCTCAGCTTTTATGCACACTTGCTGATATTTATGTTCGTTGTTGGATTACTATGTATTTATTATTAGAGAATAAATTGAAATTGATTTTGAAAATATTTTTTTTTAATTGAAAATATTTTAATATATTTATATATATATATATATAAATTGATTTTGAAAATATTTTTTTAATTTAAAATATTTGAAAATATATATATATATTAAAATAATATATTTTTGTTTTTTAAAAATTATTTTTTACATCAACACATGAAAATTATCTAGAAACACAAAAAAAAATTAAGTAGTAAATAAATAAATAGTTTTTCAAAAACACTTTTAAAACGAAGTGTCAAGCATTTTATACTTGTTCGAGGGATATGTAAAAATTAGTTTTTAAAATACTATTTTAAAAATATTTTTTTTTAAATTTAATTTTGATATTAACATATCAAAAACATAAAAAAAAAAAAATTCAACAGCAATATAGTTGAATTGCGATGTAAACTAGTCCACATAAACACTCACGTTCGTGGTGTATACTACTATATGAAGTAGCATTAAAAAAGAAGTTGCGTTATGAATGTATGTATATGTTGAATTATTTTTAATTATAAAAAATAAGTCATATTAAGCAAGAGATGAAATAGAATGTAACTAATTTACCGGCACAAACTATATTGCAAGTTAGACCAAAATTTTGTTAAACCTGGAAAAATATTTAGATCATGGGAATTTTTTCATATTGTTATTAAAACCAACACAATGGGTCAACTTAAAAACCTTAGAACTTAACTTATTTCTTATCTCGAGTTTTAAATTCAATAATATAAAAGTGATCTCGATTGACTTAATAGATTAAAAAATAACTAGAAAAAAAAAACATAATTTGACTTTTTTAATCTACTTTCTATTGGGGTATTGTGGTTTCATAACTGAGGTTACGAGTTTACCAGGTTATTTTTGTGGCAATTTTTCTAGTTGATTTTTTTTCCAATTATGTCCTTTAATATTTATTTTTTCTTTTAAATTCAATTTTATAATTTATTTTTTATAGAGTTATCATAATCTCATGAATCAACATATATGTTAGAAGATTAGCCTGAGTTGACTCAAGTGGACGGATATGTTATTGTATCAATATTTATATAAACAAATATCTTTTAAAATGTTTATTTCGAGATAGACTATTTTTTACCAGTTTGTTAAGTAGGTTTTTTATTTGACAAGTCGACCTGATGATAACAGGTCATTGCCCACACGTTTGAACAAAATTTGACTATAAAAAATATCAGTAATATCTATTTATTTTTATATTGAAAAAATAATTTTAATCGAACTCATGGTGAAACTAATCTAGTTATAGCGATGCTTTTTTATTTTGTCATATTATCTTATCATGTAAATAATAAAAGTCAATTGATCACGGTGATATATACGACACTGTGTTTTGGGGTCACAGGGTACTTATCCTGGTAACATAAAACTCGATACTCTTAGCTACATCCCAAATAAATCAATACAATTATTTCTGGATGTGTTGTTGGTATTTTGAACTTGCCATACAAAATCGAAAGATATCTTGTTCCACTTGACTAAATTAATCGTTTCCTCTACCGCACGAATCCTATCATGGGTGAGGTGAGAAATGAAAATGTTTGTATTCCACCCACTCCCCATCTTAAACCTTATCTCTTGCCAACCATTATTTTTCCAATCTTCTTTTTAGAGGATTTATTTCAATATTTTCGATCTTTTCCCCCAATTCTTACCCAAATTTATCAAATCCAAGGGCCAACATATCTTTAATCTCACACACACACACACAGAGAGAGAGAGAGAGAGAGAGAGAGAGCATGGAAGAAAACAACCGAAAAACATGACAGTGCAGGAGAAAGTGAACGGTGGTAATAGCAATTCATCATCTCAGTAGATCGAAGGGACATACGTAATGAATGAGTTGTATCTAGCCAAGCTAGCCTCAGTTATTTTTTGTCGTAAAAGCTTCGAAAGTTCACTTACCATGCACGTAAAGGCAGAATGGGAGTACTGGTTTGTTCCTGAAATAGGGGGCAAAAAGCAACTCTTCTTGCTTGCACGGCCAATTAAGCAGTCAAGCCGACGGGATTCGTAAAGCTAAAATGCCAAGAAAACGCTAAAATCATATCAAGAAAGCAATCTTTTCAGAGGATGTTTCTGTACATTTGGAGAATATATATGAACTTCTGCTTGAAATCTTTCGCATACAGACAGACAGAGATCAGAGGAGGATATAATTTTACTGTCAATGAATAGACACGTAAGTGGCAGAGAGATAACATGAATCAAAGCAGGGCGACAGGTTTCGATATCAAATTACAGTGACAGAAGAAACAGCAACAGGGCTTCGAGGTGGCGTGCTAATCAACTCGTAAGAAAATTTCATATCTGTGAAAGTAAAGCAAGATTCACATGATTGTATTAGACCGGTCAAACCCTCTCTGCAAATTTTTTTTCTTAGCAACCAGTACAGGTCACGTGCAATCAAGTAGGCCATGTGCATGCCGTGACGTGAACGGCTCAGATTATCCAATGATCTTGCATTTATGACAATTAACGTGGCTGGGCCAACTCGACCCCGCACGATCAATCAGAACACCAATAAACGACGACTGTTGTCCAAAAATGATCACCCGTTTTTAATGCCACGTGGCAGTTTTTTTTATATAATAACACTGTTCAAGTAAAAACTTTACAAATCGACAAGTATTAGAATTTTATATGGAAAATAGTTCAAACACATGATTTTTAATCGTGTTTTTATTCAAAAACATGATTTTGAATCATTATATTGGCACAACAAAATTGATAATCAGAATTTTTGTGTTTAATTAGTGTAAGGACCGCTTTTTTTTCCCGATGCTTCTCCCATAAGCATGGCAAACGCTCAAACCGCCACAAACCTAGAAACGCTACATTTTGATTTTTATAATTTCATGGGTGTCATTGTTAAACTGCGAGGTTTTTCTAAAACTTTTATGAGATTTACACGTTTAAGGCAAGGAAATAAATGAGTTTTGATTATTTGACTAAACTGTGCTATTTTTCTAAAACTTTTATTTATTATGTGATTTTGCCAAACTTCTGACCATGTATGCTAGAAAAAGAAAATACTTGTTATTTTTCAATGCATGGTTGAAAAGGGCGTCTAAGATTTCCGATGATTATTTTTATCAAACTCAGACAAGGATGTTAACTCAAGATCTAGTTAAACTAGAGCTTGAACCAAGCTGGATTTTAATAAAAATATATGGAAATTATATATATATATATATATATATATATATATATATATATATATATATCGAAATTACATAGTTTTGGATTGATCCTATGAACCCCCACCATAAATCGGGGTTTAAGCTGCATTTTATAACTTTTCTCATGTTTACTCAAAAGATCTCACAATGCAAGTAAACCAAATATCTGTTTAGAAATGTAGTTTAAATTAATTTTGAAAATATTTTTCGTAGAGAAATGCATCAAAATAATATTTTTTTATTTTTTAAAAAATTATTTTTGATATCAACACACTAAAATAATCTAAAAATACCAAATGTTTTTAACTTAAAATAAAAAATAAAAAATAAAAAAATTTCTATTTTTTTAAAAGATATTTTTGAAATATATTGTCTAACACCATTCAAAGGCGAAACGGGCTTGGATCATGCCCAACCGCGCCATCACGTGAGCAAGCATGCAACCCCATTTCTCACATCAATAACGAGAGGGGACGGGAATGGGACTAGTCAATGGCAAATGCGCCAAGCAACATCCTCTGCATTGTCTACTGAGATTCTCTGTTTAGATCTCAGTCAGCGTCTCCAACATAGTAAATTTATACATATTTTTTTGCATAGTTTTTAAAATCGATTCCTTGAAATCCCAACAAAATGGGAATAAGGAATGAGCGATCGACATAATTTTACATGCTCCCGTGGCGTGCTCCTTGGCTTTGAAAATCAACTGTTCCATACACACATGCATCCGCATGGAATGTGCACCTGCTATTCACGAGCTGGCAGCTAACGTGCACCCCCTCCACGAAGGAAGAAAACCGGGTTTAAAATTATTTAATATGAAAAAAGGTTTACGATAGGAAGGATTGTTTGACCATTTTCATACCATCCATGCAAGGTTATTTCACAATTACACTAAAGTCCACATGACACATGCAAGGTTTCTTGACCATTGCAAATACTTGGTGATTATCTAACCTTTGTCCAAACAAATTTCGCAAATACAACTTGTCATGGATTTGTTTTTCCAAGCTGCTTCTCTCGATATTCAAATTGCAATCAAAATCAAGATGCTTGTTCAATGTACGAATTATAATTCATTTGATACACGTATATTTCTACTACTCGTCATCGAACCAGAATTTCCCACCAAGCGTATTTTCCAAGACTTGTCGCCCACCATAATTCATAAATGGAGGAATAGAGAATGCATGAGTAAGAATTGGAGAAAAATTACACCCGCCAAGGAGGCGGGACCACGGGAAGTGGAGGGAAAGCAACAAAGCAAGCGGTGAGGGTGGCATACTTACTGGCTTCCCCTATTTACCGTACTGCTGCGTTGGCTGGTCTATGCTGTACTCGCACCACCTTACGTGGCAAATGGAGGTAAGTGACAGAAAAAGCCAGCGGGGGCCCATTATCCACCACGTTTCGAATGGAGAATAAAAGAGCCACGTCAACTCTATGAGTTGCAAGAAATCTGAATATCAATATTAATAAAAAAACAAAAACAAAATATCCGTAATAATATTGTGATCGTTAAGATAGTGATAAAAATAATGATATTTTTTCTCCGTAAAGAAGTCTCAAAATCTAAATGTATTTATAACTACTTCATATGTGAAAATCATAAAAATTACTTGAAACTTAATTTGTTTTTAATTAGTGTCTATCTATGAGTGTAGTTGAGGTTGCTTTTGAAAATATTTTTTTCCAGAAATACATCAAAATAATATATTTTTTTATTTTTTTAAAATCATTTTTGACACCAGTACGTGAAAATAATCTAAAAACATTTAATTTAAAATAAAAAATAAAAAATAAAAAATTTATTTTTTTTCAATAACACTTTTGAAATGCAATCCTCTTAATTATTTTAAGATAGATTACATCAACATGAAATGCAATCCTCTTAATTATTTTACTAAAATTGAAATATTTTTTTTTTCATTACCTCCATTACTGTGAAAATATAACTGTAAAAATGATTAAGTTCTCTACTTTCTCGAATTAAAAATATTTTTTTAAATAGTGAGGACTGTAAAATAGTTGGGTTGAAACCCCATCTTCATCATTTTATAAACAGTAAAGGTGGGTTTTTTTCCTCCTCTTTTCCCCTTTATTGTTTCTCTTTTTATTAATTTTATTTTTTAATATTTATTTGATTTAATCTTTTTCACAGATCATTTTATTTGTTTTGTATAAAGTTATTAAAGTCGGACATGATTTCATAAGCTTGTATTTTTCTGGTTGTATAATTCTAAGAAAAAATAGTTTTGTTCAAACAAAAAAAGACTTAAACTACATCAATTAAACACGAATCCAGTAATAATATTAAATCAAGCTCTGTAAATCCCCCCTTCCCGTTTGCAATCGTTGGGTGAAATTAGAGCACCAGTAAAGTGGTGGATACATATAACGTGCCACGTGGGTGAACAATTGAAATGTACTCCAACAACCATGCAGGAGTGAAAATGAAATAATCAATAAAAAAGGCAATCAAGAGATTGACAAGAGAGAAAAGTCGACTAAGGGTTTTGGGTGACACACACATAGCGTGCGTTGAGAGGGTGTTTGCTTGTCTGGTTCTCCGCCCTCTTTCCCATCTCCTAACGTTATTTTATTTCAGACACAAGCTATCACGTGCGCCTCGTGTGGAGGAGGCCTCTTTATTTCCTTTGCCTTTTGCATGCAATCTCGTGCCTCCTTGGCAGGTGACTCTCTCTCTCTTCTCCCCCTCGTTTCCTTGACCCTTGGAATTCAAGTTTAAGAATGATGCTTTAATTAATGAATAATATTAACTGTAATTAATTCCTAAATTTAAGTTATAGCTTGGATATTTATTATAGTATTAAATTGACCATCCGATTGAATCTTATTATCTTTATTTTTTCAAATTAAATTAAAATTTTAGCATGATAATTTTATCTCGGAAAGTTTTCGCTTATAGAAACCGCCGGTGGACAATATAAAATTATTAATTAAATTACAGGGTTTAAGATGGTGTAATTACTCAATTACAATGCCACGTAAACATATGAGAAAAATATCACCATTACTAATTTAAAAAAATCGTATCAAGACATCAAAGTATCCTGCCTAACTAGCTATTTTTTGACAAGAAAATTAGAAAAATATCCACAAAAGTGTGTTGCGAAGGTAAATCCAAGTCTAAAAAGTGGATTAGGCTTTTATAAAATGTTCTAAAAGAGATGCACATTCTCTCTTCGATATTATCCTTCCTCGGCTGTCGGCACTGCCAGGCATTATAGCTCCCGCTCTATCCTAGCCGAATGATAGCATGTAAATGTTTGCGGAAGTGCACCACGTGTCTTCTGGTGAAAAATCTTATCCAAAATCAAAACATTAAAATATCTCAAGCTAGCAGGAAATCATATATTAGATATTTCCATATATAATGTTTTTCAATTAAAAAATTCTGAAAGTAATAAAACTATTAAAAAACAAAACAATATTAATTTAATATTTTTCAAGTAAAATAAAACTTCAAATACAAAATAAACCGGCTAGCATTCAATAGGATAGAAGAACAAACTTAAAATTAACATACAATGTGCCAATAAATTATTTATCTATTTATTAAAATTCACACAATATAAATAAAAAATTATAGTCATTAATAAATTTAAATTAATAAGACAACAAGCTTGATTATAAAATCATTTTAATTAGACGAAATAAACCAAAATTCCTAACTGTATCAGCCAAAACAACCCCCAGCTCATGAATTATAATGTATGGTTTTACTTACCTGTTAAGTTTGTGTGTCAATTGGACTTCTTTGACTGGTTTTAGAAATACTCATAATTTAAGGAGAAGTTCTCAACTCCCCTCCATTTTAAAAACCTGTTTTGGACGGCGGTTACAGTTTTTTTTTAAAATACTTTTATTTTAGAAATAATTAAAATGATATTTTTTTATTTTTTATAAATTATTTTTGACATCAGCACATCAAAATGATTTAAAAACACCAAAAAAATTCATTTAAAAAAAAAAAAGTCAGTTGTACCGCCTCCCAAATAGTTTATAAGTTAAGGAACCAACCACCCTTTCGATGCGCCAAAACTACAGATCATATTTACTATATAAAAAAAAAAAAAAAAAAACTCACCGTCAACCTCGTACCACCTATTTTAAATTGTGTTTGATATTATTATTGAATTTTTTATATATAAATGTAATAAAATAATATTTCTTTTAAGAAAAAAATTATTTTTAACATAAATAATATCAAAAAAAAATTATTATTTTTAAAATATTTTCTTAAAGAAAATACTTTTAGAATACAGCTACAGACAACACCATAAATAATCATCAGCAAAGATCAATGAACAGTAGAGTTGTAAAATAAGATGTCAAATCATCTCTGTATTGCCGGCCGAAATTGATGCGAGTTTATTGCCGTTTCGTAGTTCTATGGACATCTTATAAGAAAAGGAAAATACACGTCGTTTGCTTTTTTTCTTTAATATTTGAAATTAAGGTTGGTTCAATTTTTGGTGTTCAGAATTATAATTACGAATCATTTGCATGTTCTACTGAGCGAATTTTGTTGAGGGGGAGATGAACCACCAGCAGATGCCTGTTAGCTGGCCGATGAGCTTCCAGCGTTTTCTATTGCAGACATCTCATGATTCATCAGACAGTCAAGTTCGCATCAAGGCAGGGTGGTTGTGACCTGTAACGTGCTATAAAAATATTTATGGCATAGATTGATAGGCAACGTTTAATTTATATTCTTTCTAAATGCTGCACCATGCTGTGATTATTTTAAAATAGATTCCAGGATATTTATTTTGACAACCCCCAAAAAACATTAAAAACACGTGTCACTCGAGGATCGAGAGTTTTCCTAACACGAAATACAGAGGATGTAAACGATCTTTTTCACTCTCCTGTAATTGGTCATCAGGGAAAGCACATTCAGGCTTGCCACCTTCACAAGTAATCGAGTAATTTTGGTATCAAAACTTTTTTACATCCCGAAAATCGGCTACGTTGATTGCGGGGGGCTGCCAATGCTCTCAGAGGCTAGGGTGTTTTTTTTAATTTATTTTAAAAGTGTTTTTAAAAATATTTGATTTTTTTTACTTAAAATTAAAGTTTTTTATGTTTTAAAATTATTTTGATATGTTAATATCAAAATATTTTTTAAAAAATAAAAAAAATATTATTTTAATGTATCTTTAAACAAAAAAATATACTTTAAAAGCAATATTAACGACCCTCTTAAAATGCAAGTCACGCTAGGAAGAACACGGTCCCCCAGCCCAGCTCCTCATTTCGCAGTGAGAGAAAGAAAAAAATCCCATATGCCATTAGTTCACATTTGGAATGTATTATTAGTGATTATTTACTAAGAAAATATATATTATATATTTATAAATAAATCAAATTTATCATATATAAAAAACACGATTTAAACTGCATCTCTAGAAAATCTAAAATTTTGTTTCTACTCTTCGAGAAGAAGCTGCTTGGAGACTAGGCCCCTACTTTCTTGACTGAGTGGTCGACAAACATCACTCCTTGAGATCCACGTCATTCTCAGCTTATCCACTCCTCTCACTAGCTTTAGCTTTGCCCATATCTATGAATACCTTCACTAAAGTAACCTCCAATTCGTTCAAATCAATCCTCGTGTCTCGTTGCAGAGTCGCCACATAGAAAAGAACTCATGCGCCGCTCTCGATTTTGTGGAAGAATGAGAGCCAACTATTGAACTTCAGCCATGCTTTATCTTATTCAATCAAAAGGAAGAAAAAAAAGAGCATTGATTGCAACTAAATTTAAAAAAATATTTTTGATATTACAGTAAAATATTAAAAATATTTAATTTAAAATAAATAAAAAATATTGTTTTTTAAAAAAATAAATTAAAATACATTATTAAACACCTTCTAAATGTGACAAAAAAAATAGCTCTTATCTTTTAAAAAAATCTTTCAAGTTATTATTTGCGCCTTGGTTGAGATGTCGAGCCTAATTAATTTTATAGATGTAAAAATTATCAATTATACAAATCTTTAATGATTATTATATTAGTAATTATATTGAGTTTTTAACATTGGACGACATTGAAATTATCAATTATAGAAATATTTTTTTATATATAATAAATTCAAGAAAAAAAAGAGTTAATCTCAAAACAATAGGATACCCACTCCAGAGAAATCCACGGTAATGTAGTGGCTAATTTTTTTAATTAGGATGTATAAATGTGATGATTTAGATTTGTCCACGCATACATATCCGGAATCCTATTCACATTTCTTAGCTTTTCGATTATGGTAAATAGTGTTTTTAAAAATATATTAAAACTATTTTTAAAAAAACTTTAATTCAATGTGCTTTAAATAAAAAATAATAGCCGTGTAAAATACCATACCTCTACCTAGCAGGCAAATATTGAATTGAAAACAAAACATTTCAAAATTGGAGAAAAATAAATGTTTTTTTATAGGACTGTAAGCACAAACGGAGGGAGGAGAAGTGACGGAATGGAAGAAAAATCTAACAAAATCCATTTGAAAATCTCAGCGAAGATTTTTTTTTTGACTGTGAGTGACAGATTTCAAGCTCACAGGTGCGTTACTTGAGGACATTTCTATGCAGACACCATCAAATTTCTTGGTTTCCTTGGTGTAGGAAGAGAACGGAAAAGCTGGGATTATAGTACTGCTTCTATCACCCACGTCAATGTTTTAGATGTGACTGAAATTGTTAATTTTACGGCGGACGTGATACGCCGCCGACGTTCTTACGCTCCTTAAACGACAACAAGTCCGCACAACTAGATGCACGGCCCCTGTCTTATCTCTGGTTTGATTTTTATAGGATTATATTTCTTGTCAAACGATGGGCGTGTATAAGACGTGGAGAAACAATTATCAAG
Source organism: Salix brachista (assembly GCA_009078335.1). Taxonomy (NCBI): domain Eukaryota; kingdom Viridiplantae; phylum Streptophyta; class Magnoliopsida; order Malpighiales; family Salicaceae; genus Salix; species Salix brachista. Next base: position 12,849,120 of record CM018574.1, on the reverse strand, counting down.
AAAAAAAAATGCAGTTACTGTTTGATATTATTTTTTAAAAAAAATAAAAATAAAAAAATATTTTTTTAATTTTTAATTTAAATTATTATTTTTGGTCTTTTTCGGCAATTTTTATATATCAATAACAAAAAAATAAAAATATATCATTTTAATATATTTTTAAACAAAAAATAATTTTAAAAATAACATAAACTACACTTCTAAACACTTTTAAACAGATTAATGGTATCATTTGAAAAGGGTGTTTTTTTATATGATTTAAAAAAAAATCAAATTGATTTAGTTTTTTAGTTTTAATGTACTAATATTATTAATTTAATATATTTTCAAGCTAAAAACTATTATAAAAACTAAAAAGTATCATACACTGTAACTCTAAATACACATCAAGTCATTTTATGATCTTCATTCAAATTGTCACGTTGAAGTTTTTTCAATTAGTTTTCTTTAAAATCGCGTCATAAAATAATATGAATTTTAAAATAATTTTATTGAGATCTGGAATGATTTTCCAGTCATAAAAAAAATCAACAGATTATTTTCAAGTTTTTGGTCAGTTATCAAAGTCAATGACGTGGTGCATTCATGATAAAAAAAAAATTACATTTATTTCAACACGTAACAGTAAGGTGGGGTGGGTGCAAATTAATTGACTTACCGCCGGTGTCAAGACGATACCAAAACATTGATAAAATTTACTCTAAAACATTCAAAAGAATATTTTAAAATAGTAATTGTTTTTTTAAAAAACAATTAATTAAAAATATATTGAAATTGATATTTTATATTTTAAAATCTAATTATAATCTCAGCACATCAAACCAATCTAAATATACTAAAACTAAATTTAATTTGAAATAAAAAAAATTATTTTTAAATCACAAAAACATCCGGGAAATGTATGTACTCCTTGAAATAAATAAAAAAACATTTATTGACCATTTAAAACTTTAATGAAATGATTATAAGATGGCGGTAAGGGTGTTAACATCCGAGGCCAGCTGTCCACCGAAAAAAAATTTACGCGACCAGTTTATTTCTTACAGTTACAGGGAGGGGAAATTGAGATCTCATACAATATGGTAAAACTGACGTCCATGAGACCCCGTCATGGTATTTAATGCGTGAATGAGGAAATTATATTTTTAAAGCCTAATCTTTGTTTTGAATTTATCATTCTATATATTTTATATTTTGTACCGTTACTAAGTCTGGTCAATCCAAATAAGTTAACTAGATATATATATAAAAAAATCAACCTAGAATTTGACGTGTTTTTTTTCTAGTGGATATGGTAAATTAATTCATAATCTAAATATAACTTAATTTAATATTTTTAAGGGAAATTATCACACTTGTCAACTCATTTAGTGTATGTTTGGAGGTGTTGTTAAAATGATTTTTGAAAGTAATTTTCGTTTAAAAATATATCAGAATGATATATTTTTAATTTTAAAATTTATTTTTAATATTAATACAAAATAATTTTAAAAAAAAAACTCAATATCACCTTTTAAAACTCAGTGCCAAATAAATCTTTAAACCAAAGACGCTTGATTGCGATGTATTTAATTAGAAGTAAATCTTCTAGTGTCAATGGTTTTAAAAAGAAAGCAACACCCATGATTTCTGTTGTCAGAGTATAAACTTAATAATTACATTATGGACAAGGAGTGGAAGTAACAAAATAGCAGAGTTATGACTTAGAATAAGAAAATACTATATTGGTTCGCTGTTCTGATTTGAAGCAGCAGAATTAAAAATACATTGGAATTATTTTAGCCTGTAAACCAAGTAATTTAAATCAACCCGGGGTGCAGCTCAGCTGAGTCACTCGATTTGTTCTCTATAGATTATCGCTCTTACAGCTCTTAGGGCTACTAGAGTTTGTTTAACTAGTTGTTCATTTTTGTTGACACATGATTAATATTTTTGTTTAAAATATTCAAATCAAATTATTTATTTAGTATGGTTTCAATCAAATAGAGTTTTAATTTTAATTAGAGGTTGTACACATGATTATCCTTAAATATTACTTCACCATTAATCTCGGTAAAAACAGATGATATAATATAAGTAATTTTTAGAACTGGTTTTTTTTGTGGTTGGGAAATATTGTTATAATAAAAAATAAAATTATTTTATTTTTATAAATTTACCAAATAGTTTTGATGGGATGAAGTAAAAATAAAACAGATTTGCTTTGACCATTTATTTTCTTTTGTTTTTCATGGAGTTTTGAAATATTATTTTAAAAATAGAATGATATATCAATTTTATTTCATTCCATTCGATAAACGTAACTTTGTTGTTGAATGAATCAAATTAAATTAAAACATCTCAAGCAAGTATAGCATGAGATTATATTGATATTTTACACGAGCATTTTTTTAAATTCTAGAGATGTTTAATATTTTATATTTCCAGACCTAGATACCAAGGAAACATTTGATTAATGTTTTAGAATAAAATAAAAACAAAACAAATATAGCATAGATAAAAATATAAATATAAAGTAAATAATTTTCTATAATACTCTTTTAATTAATTTATATTATTTGAAAATACAAGGCAGATAAAGAAATGCCCTTTCTAAACTTAAAAATGAAATGTTAATATAATCAAATTTAGAGTGTGTGTGGTATAGTGTTTACTTGTATTGTTGTTTTTTTTATAAAAAAAACAGTTTTAAAAAATCATTTTTTATTAACTTTAATTTAATAAAGTTAAGTGTTTGGTTAATCTACTTTTGACATTGAGGTTTGGTTGTAAAACATGGTCGAAATTTAACTGTAATTATGACATACGAACATTAATATTCCTTACATTAACAACCTGATTGATCCATATGCGAAGAAGTGACATCACTCCTTGTCAACATTTTGTCAATACATTGATCTCACTTCGAAAATAGTTTTACGCCAGTTCGCGATGTCCTTTTCTTTCTAGCTACAACGAAGAGCTATATTTTTTTACCCTACTAACCATTCGAGAAATGTTATACTTAAAATTTGGAGCCCCATCCTCCTCTAAATCTCTGTTTCCTTCCTCAAAATTAACATCATCTATATTGACATTGCTTGTGCACAAATCAACTTTATTGCTACTCGCTATTCTCAACGATGATGCTCATGAAAACTGTCTAGTATCAATTATATTGGAATATATTCCATCAAATCTTAACTTCAAAGATGATTCAATACCATCATGTTTGATTTTCTTAGCTCCTTTAATTTCATGAATAAATTACATAAATATCACATTACGTAGTTAGTTCTCCAGTTAATACATATATATTCAGTCGGCTGAAGCATCAAATTAAGATTTTGTTAAACAAGTTTTAGAAGCGTGATATTTACTAAATATTTTTATTCAGAAATGCCACAACTATTTTAATATTTTTAAAAATAATGATATTTAATAAATACTATACCTCTAAAACATGATATAGTTGAACTGTACTATTTTACTCATTTGTTTTTGAAGCGGTATTACCCCGTTAAATTTTTATATTTACTTTGATAATTTTTCCAAAAAAAATCCGGTAAATTTTTGGAACAGCACAAGTTTACCGTGGAACTCTCTTTTACTTTCACCCCACACATTGACCACCATTCCGAAGGCATGGACCTGCGTCAACGATGTTTGACCATGAAAGCGACAGCAATAGCGATAATATTGTGATTAATAAAACCCATCATCCCTCCACAAACTCTCTGTTTAATTAAGAAAAATATTTAATCATTATTTAATTAAACCAAATCGGTCCCTGTCGTTATTGCTGTTGTTTCGCTTCTGGTCTGTTTCCTTCCCCTCTTTTTATATATAAGCCTCTCATTTGGCTTCTTATTCATCTCTTTATCTCTCAGAGCCACAGACAAGAAAACTAGAGAGAAATGAGAACACGGAGAGGGCTTTCGTATCCTATAGAAGCAGCAGTAAACGCTTGTGATAGAGGAGCAGGGAAGAGGAAGACAACAACAAATTGTAAAAGACGAGAGCCTGATTTCGCCGCCGGTGAATATCTGGTTCGCAGGAAGAAGAATCGATTAATCTCAACGCAGAAAACCGGCGGGACCGACTTGTTTGATTCTTTACCTGATGATCTTGTCATTTCTATTCTCTGCAAACTTAGCTCTTCTGCCTCTTGCCCCACCGATTTCATCAACGTTTCACTTACGTGCGTCTACTTTCTTCTCTCTTATCTATCTGTTTTTTTTTTTTTTTTTTTATCTATTCTCGGGTATCTGTTTTTGATGGCTGTTACACTTGAGATTTGACCGGAATCATTTATGGTTTTGTTATTGATTTTCGTGGAGAGAGAAAAGGGCGTTATTGCTAAATCATGCCGGTTAATTTTAAACTGCAGGTGCAAGAGATTAAATGGGTTGGTCCTTCATCCTCTAGTACTAGCCAAAGCTTCGCCGAAAACATTTGCAGTCAAAGCCAAAAATTGGTCGGATTCTGCTCACCGTTTCCTTAAACTCTTCGCCGACGCTGGAAATGTTGAAGCTTGTTACACTCTTGGCATGGTAATTAATTACAAACAAATTGCTAATAAATAGGAATCTCAAAACTTATATGTATCCATTATCTGATATTTAAGACATTAAATGAAGTTTTTGTTGTTTACAGATTCGGTTTTACTGTTTACAAAACCGAGGGAGTGGAGCTTCTTTAATGGCAAAGGCAGCAATTAGCTCATACGCGCCTGCACTTTACTCGCTTGCTGTGGTACAATTCAATGGAAGCGGTGGCTCCAAAAGCGACAAAGACCTTCGTGCCGGCGTTGCGCTGTGTGCACGCGCTGCTTTTCTTGGCCACATCGACGCACTACGCGAGCTAGGACACTGCCTGCAAGACGGTTATGGCGTCCGGCAAAACGTAACAGAAGGACGGCGTTTTCTCGTCCAAGCCAACGCGCGTGAACTAGCGTTTGTTTTATCAAAACCTAATTCTGGGCTCCCAGCACGCACTTGGCTCACGTGGAACCCACGCGCGTATTCTAACCATCGTCACCTAACTGGGAATGGACCTAACGGATGCCCTTTATTGAGTGACTTTGGGTGTAATGTTCCAGCTCCTGAGAGTCATCCGGCCAGTCGTTTTATGACGGAATGGTTTGCTACCCGAGGTGGGTCTGCGGGGTGTGGTCTCCGCTTGTGTTCTCATATTGGTTGCGGGCGTTCCGAGACGAGAAAGCACGAGTTTAGACGGTGTTCTGTTTGCGGAGCTGTTAATTATTGTTCACGCGCTTGTCAAGCACTTGACTGGAAGCTCAGGCATAAAGAGGAGTGCGCCCCTGCTGAGCGATGGGTTGATGAGGGTGATGGAGACGGGGATGAAGGTGGCGTGGATGGTGACGACGACGACGTCATGATTGAGAGCTAAAATTAAATCAAAAAATGGCTTAACAGTGGAATGTCTAGAGACTGACGGAGACGGCGGAAACTGTGCGTTTTAGCGGCCAAAAAGAGGAGGAGGATAATGATTAACGTAGGGTGCTTTGATCCTTATTCTATTTTATTTCCTAATGTTAACCTAACTTTGGTTAATGTGGTCGTTTGAGAGCGCAGAAGAGTTCTCTTCCCTCTTGGTTTTTCTTGTATATAGAGAGGGGTATATCAGAGAAATCCAAGTCAACTTTTTCTCTTTTTTCTCTATGAAGAGCTCTCTTTTCCTTTATTTCTCGGCCTACTAATTTATAAAATTGGCTAGCAATTGTTTCCTAATTATCTTTTTGCGTTAGAAGAATAGCCGTTGGCTCAAACTTCACCATCTCTTTCGGATGTTTCGGAAGGCGTTTTGCTTTTGGATGTTTTTTAATACGAGTTTTTGTCCTCAGAAAATCAAAATTGAATTGCGATTTTTATAGTGCTTACACAGTATAAAAAAATAGAAAATAAATTCTGATTTATTACGAATTTAACCTGAAGCAAGAAGATGCGTTATTATGAAAAAATGAAAAAGAAGACGGAATTTGATAGTGTTCTTACTTGTGCTTATTTGCTGCTGCCCCTATGGACACAGCATCTAAAAAAGGCAACCCCGAAATAATACACGCAACCTGAAAAGGGCTGGCCAATGTCATGATCCGTACGCCAGACATGTATGGTTTGAAGAAGACATGCTTTTCTTTTCTCTTCTTTTTGAAAGATCGAGGACAGCAAAACGAGGTCCAGGGATCGGATGATAAATATCATCTCCAAGGTAAAAATCATAGAATCAAAATTAGTAATTGGAAAAATTACATTTAGAAAAGTTAATATTATTTATTTATTTATTAATAATAACTAACTAATATAATTACAATTAAAATCAAGTTGCTCTAACTCTTACCATATATGGATGCCTGGCAGGTGGGAATTCTCAAACAGCTTAAATCTTAGAAAAAATCAAATATAAAATATCTTAAAATTCAAATATAAAATAGCTGAAATGTTAGAAAAAATCAAATATAAACGTCAGATGGAGCTCTTGTTGTTGATATAATTGAGAGCAGCACAGAAGAGAGAGAAGCAGCAACTTGTGAGTTGTGAGGGGTGGATTGGATATGGGCAAGCCAACGACATATGAAGGATTGAAAGAGATTGGTAATTGCATTTTCCTTTTCCACTAGTATTTTTTTATGGTCGAAAAGGCTAAGCGACATCAAGACATTGACCAAGAAATATATTCCCTTTTTTTTTTTTTCTAAAAAAAGGAGAGGATTTGGAGTGGTGGGAGACTGGGAGGCACGCATTTTGCAAGAGGAGAAAAGATTTATTTGGGGGTGTGATTGAAAAAAAAAATTAAAGTTTTTTTGTTTAAAAAAGTATTAGAATGATTTTATTTTTAAATTATTTTTGATATTAACACATTAAATACATTAAAATAATCTAAAAACACATAAAAAAACTTAATTAATTTTTTTTTTTTTTGAAACACAGTGATGTGTTTGTATCCAAAGCGTTATGCTGTAGTCACATACGAGAGAGAGTAAAATATAACAAATATTCTCAGAGATAAAGGGCATCTTATTGTGGGGGGGGGGGGGGGGCTCTTTCTTTGCTTTTTTATGACCCGTTGAATTCAGCTGATATTCTTGAGTGGATACTTGTTTAGGGTGGTCCAGGCCCAGCCCATTTAATGCCACCACTTGGAATTTCCAGCTGTGGCCGAAAGCTACTTCGTAGGTGTTGCCGCGCGAAGAGACAGATCCCAAGCAAGCAGTGAAGATTTTTTTAGTGGGTTGACTATCTATATTGTGTATAATATATACGAGTTGATCGGTCCGCTTCGCTTGGCATTTTTATATATATAGAAAATTAATTGATTTTATAAATGTTGTATTTTGTTATTTTAATATATAAGTAGTATATTGTAATTGATAAAATCTGTTAAAAAAAGGTTTTTTTCAACCAAAATGTGATTGAATATTGCTATTGCTAAAAAACTTTTGATAAAATTTGTTAGAAAATTTGCTAAGAAAGTGAAATGATTTATTAGCAATTTGTTGTCACGGATACTCTGGTTAAAAAAACAAAACAACAAAAGAAACCCGGTTAAAAAAGAACAACTCAGTTGGACAGTAAAAAATCAAAAATACATGTGAAAAAAAGGTCACCGTTTCTTAAAAGGAAAAAACAAAGGGTCTAAAATATAAATTTAAATTCAAAGACAAATTTTTTTTTATAAGATTTATTCATTATATTATTATATTAAATATCCTGAAGAATGCCGATATTAATTTTTTTTTCAAGAAATCGTAGGTCATTTTTTCTCTCTTTATATATTTTTAGGCGATAATATTAAATAAATATTAAACACATATACTTAGTCTCACATATTATATAGTGTGATCGAAATGGGAAGTGATTTTTATATTTTTTAATTGTAGATAACCTAGGTAAATTTGTTAAAAAAAAACAATATGAGTTGTCTTTTATCCCCAGTAATATTAGATCTGACACATTATAAATAAAAACATTGCAATATTTTTCAAAAAAGGAATATATATTTTTTGCGTGCTATAATTACTTATTTGCTGTCTAAAAAGAACAGTGTAGTCGAAACAGAAAGTGCCTCATATATTTTTTAATTGTATATAATCTAGGCAAATTTGTTAACCTTTTGTTTTTTTGAGTTGTATTTTTTCCCGTGTAATATTAGATCTTAAATATTAAAAATCTATTTTTTTTTTCAGAAATACACTTGAACAAAAGAGCACAAAAATAAAATTCGAAACCAATTTTTTTTTTATAAGATTTATTCTTCATATTATTATATTAAATGTATTTAAGAATGCTGATATTAATTTTTTTTTTGCAAAAAATCCGAGGTTATTTTTTTTTATCTCTTTATATATTTTTAGGCGATAATAAGCAATAAATATTAAAACATATAATAATGAGTTGCCTGCCGTTTAAAAGGAACAGTTTAATCAATACAAAAGTGACTTGTATCGTTTTTTAATTGTAGGTAACCTAGGTAAATTTATCTATTTTTTGTTCTTGAGTTGTCTTATTCCCAGTAATATTAGATAAAATGACTATTGCTATTATTGCAAAAACAATTAAAATTATAAAATTTTAACGAAAGAAAAAAACACTTCAAAACATTAACAAAAGAGTAAGCAAGAAAAAAAAATATTATTATTATTATTATTATTATTATTATTATTATTATTATTATTATTATTATTATTATTATTATTATTCTAATTAATGAAAGTGGCAGAAATAAATCAAAGAAAAAAAAATCGATGGAAAATAAAATTATTAGGAAAAACGTAACAATTATTTGATAAGCATTAAAAATTTAAACAGGGATATTTTATAAGATTTATTCTTCATATTATTATATTAAATGTATTTAAGAATGCTGATATTAATTTATATGTTGCAAAAAATCCGAGGTAATTTTTTTTTATCTCTTTATATATTTTTAGGCGATAATATGCAATAAATATTAAAACATATAATAATGACTTGTTTGCCGTTTAAAAGGAACAGTGTAATCAAGACAAAAGTGACTTGTATTGTTTTTTAATTGTAGGTAACCTAGGTAAATTTGTCTATTTTTTGTTCTTGAGTTGTCTTTTATCCCTAGTCATATATTACAAAAACAATTAAAATTATAAAATTTTAACGGAAGAAAAAACACTTAAAAACATTAACAAAAGAGTAAGCAAGAAAAATATTATATTATTATTATTATTATTATTATTATTATTATTATTATTATTATTATTATTATTATTATTATTATTATTATTATTATTATTCTAATTAATGAAAGTGGCAGAAATAAATCAAAGAAAAAAAAATTGATGGAAATTAAAATCATTAGGAAAAATGTTACAATTATTTGATAAGCATTAAAAATTTAAACAGGGATTTAAATCATAAATCAAAAGTTGAAGGACTGAAATGAAAATCATATTTATGATCAATTTTAATCCAAGGATAAAATTGAAATAATTAAAACCTGTGTACCGAATTTAATGACCAATTTGGACCCAATCCGGAAATAAAAGGTTCCAGGACCGAAGTGAAAGTTGCACTTTAATTAATTTCAACCTGAAGGACGAAATCGCAGCAAATTAAAACTACTGTAACAGAAGTGAAAGGTGCAGGAAAGGAAATTGCAAGTTCAGGGACCGAAGTGAAAAATGTAACAAAACGGGGGCCTCTCCTGCACTTTTACGTGCAGGGGAGAGAGAAAAACGTTGCCGCCGTCTTTAACCGGCTTCCGCCGCGTCCACGGCCACCTTGTGAAAAAACGCGCCGCACCGAGAGGAAGACCAGGCAGAGACGCACCGGATTCGACGCCGGCAGACCATTTCCGGCCACCTTATCATACCGCACACGCCGCTTGAACGGGGCGTGAGGGTGGAAACCGTAAGTCGCGTGGACCGCACGCGCCTGACAGATTTCGGAAAATATATAAATAATAATGGTCAATTACCGTTATGTCCCTGCCCGTAATTAATGGATTTTGTCTTATTAGGGGCTATAACCGTCTTTAGCCATTTATAAAAAAAAAGGGGCGGCGGGCCGTACCGGACCGGTCCGTACGCGTGTAATTACGCCCGCACCCCTCAGACAACACGTTATTTACCCCTCAGCCAGACCATGTTTTTGTCCTATTAGCAGGGCTGAAGTCGCCAATACACTGTTCATAGAAGAAAAAAAAAAGACAGATGAACAGCCGCGACGCACGGCCGAGAAATGGCAGGTCCACAGTGCCATTGGGTCTGAGGCTACAGTGAACGAAAACCCGAGCTGTTTTAGCTATGTTAGTAATAGTAATATTCTACTATTTAGACCCGTATGTCTTTTCGCTTTGAAATCACTTTTAAAAAAAATATTTTTATTTTATTTTTTTAAAATTAAATATTTTTAGTATTTAAATTATTTTTATATGTTAATATCAAAAATTATTTTTAAAAAAATATCAAAAATATTATTTTAACATATTTTTGAATAAAATATATTTTTAAAAAATCAATAAACACCATCACAAACAGTTAATTAATGTAATGGAAAAGGTACATATAGGGGCAGGTGGCTAATACAAACTCCGTACTGTCCGGTAAAAGTACTGGCGGCAGAGAATTTAATTTTGGGAAGCTTTTAATACTGCGATCTCACAGATAAAAAAACTTAGCTTGCCTAACCTTGTTTGTATTAGGTTAGGTCAAGACTTAAGAGGTTGATTCACTGTATTTTTTTTATAAAAAAAATATTTTTACCTTTTATTTCCAATTAAATTTTTTTAGTGTTTTAAATCATTTCAATATACTAATATTAAATAATTTTTAAAAAATAAAAAAATATTATTTTAATATATTTCTAAATAAAAAAATTAATTTTTATTTAACTGTAATGCGATAACAGCTCCCAAACTCTATCTTTTTTTCTCATTTAGGTAGTGTATTGATTACAGGGTCCGAACTCCGAACCCACTGCAGCTGCCTTGAACCAATATATGGATGCCGTTCACACACACTTTATTTTAGGAAAGAAAAAACAAATCGTGAAATGAGCCCTAAAAGCCTAGCCCATACACACGATGAAAAGGAAAGTTGTTTGGACTGATTATGAAACGAGCACTGTTCTTTATCATGATGTCCTCCTGGACTGACAAGCCCACATCCCCAAACAAATCATCGATTTCTCCTAGTTTTTGACAAAACCTAATTCTTATGGTAAGTTTAAAATGATTGTCTAAACCTAAGAGCACATAAACACAATAACTTCCCCTCTCTTTTTAAATTGACACTCTCGTCCTTTATCTCCGTAAAAAAACCCTACCAAACAATAGTTTTTTCCTCTAACATGATGGTATTAAAAATAAAATAAAATAAAAAAATATTTTAATTTTAATTAAAAGATACTTGTATGTACTACACCTCATTGTCAAACACACATCTAACATGATGGATAAAGTAGATTTTAAAAGTTAGTGGGAAAAAATACAAGGTGTCTGGTCACTATATTGACATCCAAGTTATTATTATGTCAGTTATTTTTATTTAAAAAATTATATAAAAAATATTAATAAAATGAGGTTTAGTTAAGTTAGTTGAATTTGATTGAAAGAATATTTTAACTAGTTTATTCATAAATCTATCATGGATAAGGAATTAAGTCATGATTTTTTTAAATCAATCTATTTAGTCGAGTTTAATAGCTAAACTTTTTTTATTTCATCTTTACTTTATCGTTTACCAAATCACCTTCTTTTTCCTCTTAATCACACTTCACACCATCCTTCTCCTTTTATTTTTATAAAATAATTAATTAAAATCATGGAGTAATCATGATGGATTAAGATTTATCTTCTATAACATAAAACCCAGAAATAGTCATAAGTCCAAAAACTATACCCCAAATCTAAACGCATTGCTGGGGGCTCCAATCTAAACACATTATTGGCTCGGGTGGAGCACTTAGATTTAATTAATATGTGTGGGCTCATACATGATAGGGCACCCCCACCAACCCTTTATGGGCTATAGGTTCAGCTCGAGCTCAGGACGTCGAGCATACCCAATGATGTTCCCAAACACCTTCCAAAAGGTACTCTTAGTTTTCCCAGGCCTTTGTTATCTCTTTTAGCTCAATAACATGATGTGGTATCTTAAGACCATTTTTCTTATTCATGCACATGGAAAAGATATATTGTTGGTCCATAAAGAAATAACCTAGATGAACTTAAGATGAAAGGTAAATGAGAAATGTTGGAAAAAAATATAAATTAAAACTTTTTTACTTAATATCATGCAATTTTAAACAATCGAGCAAACGTGACAACAATAAACAATATAAATGTGGTGATTAAAGTGTAGGAGTTTAGAAAGAGTGCACCAAGATTTATAGAGGTTTGACAAACCATTTACTCCTCTTCTTAGATGTTTGTTCGAGAGTTTCACTATGATAAATCAATTTTCTTAGCGGTTAAGACCAAATTACAACACGATTCTTTTTTAGGTGCAGGATCAAAACCAATCTTTTTATGGGCTTAGGATCAAACCGATATTTATATTTTTTTTACAGGCTAAATACTAGAAAACATTTCACCAATACTTGTTAAAGAACAAGTATTAAACCACTCAAATGTAATATCTAGGAATATGCTTGTAAATTTTTCTTATGAGTTCCACATTTATTTTGTCCAAGGGAAGAACTATTTATAGGCTTACAATAACATAAAGCATTTATAGTTGTAGGAATCTCAATAGGGAAAAACTAGATGTTGGATTCCCGCTAATGGTTAAAATGATCAACTCATTCATACTGGTTAGACTAATTGGTTGACCGGTTCCTGTGGAATTCCTAGGTGTTCATCAGTGATGAACAACATAATCGATCAATTCATTTTATTTTTCCAGACGATCAATAGGATCCTACAAATTTCTGAATTTGACATGTTTAAAGTCAATGATTTCTTGGACCGATATCGGTATTAAAACAAATCTATACTTCTTTTGCATCCTGGACTTGTTTATTGATTTTTTTGGTTTTGTTAAAATTGCGTATGTATTATAAGGTGTCCTGAACAAATCGAGTGTTGTTTGACAAAAATCCTTTTATAAAAACTTTAAAGACGAGAACAATAATCACAATAATACGGGCAATATGACAAAAACAATTTTGTTTTTAGAATTTAATGTTCTCTAGTATATTTACTATTCATTTTATATATGTATAATCACTTATTTTATTATTGAATTTCTTAAAAAATGTTTTCTTGGAAGTATCCAAAAATACTTATAAAAATAGTTTCTTTTAAATTAAAAAAAAGCTATTTGAATGATCATTTAATTATCCATAATCCAACCACTAAAAAACTTTATTCTACATATATTTATAATTTCAAAACATCATCAAACACTATTTATCCTCACTTTTCACCTGGATAGGAATAATAAACCAAGTCAAAAGTGCCATGTCGATGCAAAAAGGAAGCAGTATGTGAGTCTTGAGATTGAGACTCATGATTCACCAACCGACCGGTCTTGCAAAAAATCTTTTGTTCAACGGTAATCGGGCCATTTGTTGTAACCAAAACTTAGAAAATTTACACCTCCGATACATTTACGAAATTCGTTTTTTTTTCCTCATAAAGTTGCAATACCTGACGGTCCAATTTATGAATAATTAATTAATCTTGACTAATTATCTCGACAATGGAAAACTTATACCGAGAGGATTTTCATGCGGTGATGTCTACATCAGAACAAAACTTCAGGTTAAAAAAGTAATTTCATTCTGATATATGTCCCGGGCACATTCTGATTCTGACTACTCTAACTTTTTTCAATAAATCGAATCCAAATTCATCTATAAATTTCCGTGGCATCTTAATGAATCTTCAATTCATAATCATGAGAGAAAAATTAGAGATGAAGAGACTAACCCAACAGAAGAAAAGGAATACATGGCTGGAGTAGCATCCGCCGAGGCAACGTTAGGTAGTTGACGCGTCGTTTGCCACTTGCATGACTTCGAAGTTGAGATTTATTTCCGAGATCTGTGATGCCGGTGACATTTACCCGTCAACTGCCACCGTTAGGTGTAACAGGCTAGAACCTGGCCGGAATAGCATATTTGGGTTGTGTTTAGTTTAAGAGAGCTATACAAAAAAAATTGTAAAATAAAAAAATATTTTTTCATTATTTTTTCTCTTTTATTTTAAAGTAACAACCAGATAATATTTAAGAGCAAAAATCAAATGTAATAAAGAAATAATTAAAATTAAAATCTAAGTTAAATTGATTTCATGGGTAATTACCCACTCATGGCTCGTGAAACACGTAGTTAATTAGAAAGGGTTGCGTTCTAAGAAGTAAAATGAAATTACAGGCCAGTGTTTGCTTCTCTCATTTCGATTATTGGTGGCTTTATCCCCATATTTTATTTTTATTAATTGTTTGGAAAAAAAGAGACAACCTTCTTATATATAATCCTTTTATTGTCACTGTTTTACGAGGTTTATAGCTAGACTACCAAATTGCCCGCGCGTTGCCGCGGGTATTTTTTTGTATATAATTTAACATAATTAAATCTACAATGATAAATTTATATGATATAAGTAAATAAAAGTTATAGATTAGGAGATAAAATGTTTAAAATTTTGAGTTGAGTTTGTCACGTAAGCATAGATTACATCTTTTAGAATATAAGTATTGCGTCATAAACGATCACAAAAGAGAGCGCACTAACATTCGAAAAAAGAGCAAAATATTTGAATAAGAAAAAAAATACTGAAATCATTATTGTGCAGATAATAAAATTATAAAAATCAATTAATAGAAAGAGCAAATAAAAAAAACAAAGGGAAAAGGAAGTAACATTAATTTAAAATATTATAACAATAGCAACATCGGAGTCTTAACATCTAAAATTATTATTGCCGCTAGAATAAAAATAACAAAAATTATTAAATTATACCGAGGGAAAAAAATAAAAAGCATGAACAAAACAGCAAGCAAGAAAAACCAATTAAAAAATTATTATTATTATTATTATTATTATTATGAACGAATAAATAATCACTATTATTATAATAATAGAATACATAATCACTATTATTATAATATTAATAATAATCACTATTATTATTATAATAATAATTATTATGTTAATAATGAAAGAAACAAAAATAAATGAAAGACAAAAAATATCCTAGAAACCTTAATAAAAGATAAAAATAAAGGAAAAAAATATTATCATTGTTATTACTGGCAAAATTTTTTTTTATCAAATTATCGGGAGGGAAAAAAAATAACAAAAGAGTAAGAATAAAAAATAATTAAATCATGATTATTATTATTATTATTATTATTATTATTATTATTATTATTATTATTATTATTATTATTATTGTGTTAAATACACTTATATATATATATGGACAAAAGTAGGGATGAAAAAAATAAAAGTGTAAGGGCTGAAATGAAAATCAAATATAAAGGGATTAAATTAAAAAATTAAAAGTCAAAGGGCTGAAATGCAAATTACATTTATTGTCAATTGAAATCAGAGGACAAAATTGCAAAAATCGGAACTTGTGTACCGAATTCATTGAGTTCTATACAGCCAACCCGGAAATTGAAAGTAGAAGGACTGAAGTGAAACTTTCACATTCAATCAATTAAAATCGGAGGACCCAATCGAACAAAATCAAAACTTATATTAAAAAAATGAGGACCAAAAACCAAATTAAAAGTAGAGGGACCGAAGTGAAAAGTTACGAAATATGGGGGACTCTCCTGCACATTGACGTGCAGGAGAGAGAGAAACGTGGCCGGCGGCTTTAACCGGCCTCCGCCGCGTCCACGGACATGTGGTGAATACACGCACCACCGCGGGAGGAAGAACACGCGGCGGCGAATCGATCTGGCCTCCGGTAGACAATTTTCGGCAACCGTATCACGCCGCACGCGCCAGATGAAGAGGGCGTGAGGCGGAAAACCGCCTGGCGCGTGCGGCAGACGCACTGCCAGACACCGAATATTAAATTGAAAAAATAGGGTCAATTACCGTCATGTCCCTTGACCCAATTCAGTGTTTTTGTGTTATTAGGGGCTAAAACCGTCTTTAGCCATTTCAGAGAATAATAAAAAAATCAAAAGTTGCGGCGGACCGGACCGGTCCGACCGCGCGCTATTACGCCGGTGCCCCTCAACCGGAACCCTTATTTTGTCTCATTATCAGGGACAAAATCGTCAGTGCACTGTTCACACCTGAATATATTTTTTTAAAAAAAAGGACGGGAAAAGGAAAAATAAAAAATAGCCCTGCTTGCCAGCCTCGTTTTGCCGCGCGCCCGAGGGCCAAAATCATCTCCACACTGTCGCAATCCACAGTGTAATGTAAGAGGGTGCACAGTGAACAATCCCACACGGTTTATTTGTTTTGTAATGTGTGAGGAAATCTCATTCATGCGAGAGTTTAACACCTCTACAGACAGCAAAATTAAGAAAAGAATTATTTAATACTGGACATGTGGAACACCTTTTCTTTTCATGTGATATGCTGTGCTCATGCCCAGAAAAAATCTTCGGAGATTTTGGGGTTGTCTCACTGTGTTATAAAATTATTTTTGAAAAAAAATGATTTTTTTATTTTGTACTTCAAATTAAATATTTTGAATGTTTTTAAATTATTTTTATATACTAAATGTTAAAAATATATTTTTTTAAAAATATTTTTTTAATATATTGTTAAATAAAATTTACTTTAAAAAACAACTTCAATTACTCTTACAAATGGTCGGATCTAGTTTTTATACACTAATCAGTAAGATTTAAATATTATAAAATAATTATTGGAACACGCTAAATATTTTTTTATTTGAAAATATATTAAAATATTTATTTTGATAAGGTACATTAAAATCATTAAAGTAATTTGTTTTCTTTGAAGACAAGTGTATTTAAAAATAAAAAAATAAATAAATATTGTATTCTATAATATTTTTATAATCATGACAATCATCAAATAAAAATATATTTAAAGTATTTTTTTTATTTAAAATATATTAAATAATAAAATAAAAATGAATAAGGAGGGAGAGAGAGTAATGAGAGGGTGACAATAATTACTCACTGGATACATCATTATCTTATGTGTGCGTATTTGTATATATTTTTATTGAAGCAGGCACTTTCGTAATTCAACCAAAGTCATCATAAAATGGGCAAAAAGTGGTGGGACAATCATGCTGCGTGCGTGGACAGAAGAAAGGGAAGGACAATTAAAAAAGAGCCTGGGCGAGATATGTGACCTCAGCCGTTGATTTTCTTTTTCCCAGTATAAAAAAAAGAGTTTAAAAAGGTTACTGGGTCTGGTCTTCTTGTCCAGTGACCGTAATAGCCCCCGTGTCCACCCTTGCCACACGTGGAGGACTGGCCCGGGTAAATATTCTACTTAGTGGAGGGAATCATGCACTCAAAAACAATGATTTAAAGTGTGTGGCGAGGCTAGAAATATTTAAAATGTTAATTCTATAGCTTCATTCTCACGGAACTGGAGAAAGTAGTGGTGAGATGATAAAATTTACAAAAATAAAATAATTCTAAGTAGAAAGTCCAGACTTTTTCGAAGAATTAAAATTTATTGAAATAATATTTTTTATATCAAATCTATTGAATCATATCTATAATAGTTAATTGAATATTTTTTAAATGAATATGTGTTCCTTTCCTAGCAAAATCACAATCAACCAAATAAAGTTTTCGTTGATTTCAAATGACTTGTTTTTAACCTGACATATAATATAGATTTAAGTCTCGGAGCAAGTTATTATTTAGAGATTATTTGACATTTGTGACGACGGTTATTTTTTAAAATATTTTTCTTTTAAAAATGCATCAAACTAATGTATATTTTTTATTTTTTAGTTTATTTTTGTGATCAGCACATCAAGAAAATATATATAAAAAATTATTGAAAAAAATAACCACTCTTGTTTCTTGTGTTTATGTTGCTAGCAAATTAGCAATGTAATTAGTTAAAGTCCTTTTATTTCTAAAACTTATTACTGAATCCCTCTATTTTATTTTATTTATTTTTCATAACTCGATCCCCTTACTAGTTTTATTTTGGCCATTTTTTCCCAATATCAACCACACAATACACGTCTAAATGGGCAATTGAATTAGGACTAACTTTTGATTTTCAAAAATAGGACTAACATGCAAAATGTTAAAAAACATGGCAGCTGAATTACAAGTTATCTCTCGAGCTCATCACGTTTCTCTTCTACCCCTGTAGTTTATAATCCACCAATGCTATCCTTTCCTCTTTCACAAATATCCGACTTTACCCCTATACCCTCATTCATATACCACTTATATCCCTATAGTTTGAGTCTACTAATTTCACCCTTCTAGTTTCCAAAAAGTTCCAATTCCACCCCTAAACGTTAAATAGTTTACTTTTGAATATGGTTTTGTGACCTTTTTACACTTTTCAACGATTTTTAGGAGAGATTGCTGCATTGATGAGATCCGAGAGGAGGACGAGAGAGAGAAAAACAAACTATGAACAAAATGAGCTTTTTGTTTTTTATTTAATGTCTTTTTAAAAGTACAGTTGATGTTGTTTTTGAAAATAATTTTAGTTCAGAAATATATCAAAATACTTTTTAAAAAAATTATTTGTGACATTAGCATATAAAAATAATTTAAAAACACCAAAAAATTTAATTTAAAATAAAAATAATTTTTTTTCTTCAATATCACAAGTAAGGGGTGGTTTGATATTGCATTTCAAAAATGTTTTTGAAATGTAGTGCCGAACCACCCCTTACTTGTAAAGGGGCAAAATTGAAAACTTATAAAATATAAATAGTAGAATTAGAAATTTTAAAATAAAAAGGGCAGTATTAGAAATCAATCAATCTATAGAGATAAGAATATAGTTTACACAAATTATTATCGGCAAAGCAGATTTAAAAAAAAAAAAAAGGAGAAAAGAAATCAATAATATCAACATAAAAAAACAAAATCCCAAATCCGGCAATGACTAGCAACGGGACCCAGTTGTCAATTACCAAAAGATAAAGATGGAGGGGCTAATACGGAAAGTAAGAAAGAAATGGATTAAAGATAATCCGTGCAAAATCAGAGAGAGAGAGAGAAAGAGTTGTGGTTGCTACAAGCGACCGTTTTGGTTTTGATAGTTGCGTGCGGGTTAGACATAATTACTTTACGGTACCACAAGAGAGAGGAGAAAAAAAAAATCAATCAATTATAAAAAGGGCCAGTTCTGTTTCCGACGTGTAAAAAGCCCACTGGCCAACTCATAGGAAGGAAAGAGCATCGTAAACACCATAGAGAAGAGAGGGAGCAAGAGAGACGAAGACAAAAAGGGAGTGGTGCGGTGGGTGGTATTGGCGTGGGCAGGGGCGGCGGCGGCGGCGGTCGTGGCCGTTGTGAGTTGAGGAATACGCCGTGGCATGGAAGAAGAGCTAGCCATGCTTAGGCAATTCATCGGTCAGCTTCAAGACCTTTTCAATCTTTACGGCTCTCCTCTTCCTCCTTTTGATTCCCTTCAACTCCTTCACTTTCACAACCAACAACACAGCAACAACAACAGCAACAACAGGTCTCTCTGCAGATCTCTTTCATTTCTTGTTTGTTTTATCTCTTCCTCTCTGTCTGCTCCCTTTCCACTTTGACCTATCATTTCTTCTTTTTTCTTAAATTTCACTTCATTTGCTGCTTAGGTTTTCTGCTCCCCCTGGTTTTGAGGTTACTTTATCATCATCATCGTCATCATATTATTATTATTAATAATTGACTCGTTAACATTGTTTTGATTTGGCTTCTAGAACTTGTTGCTGTGTTTTCGTTAAATATATCTCATCCTGGTCTGTCCAGTTGTTTAGTTTTGGTACGGAAAGTCTCGAGCTCTTAGCAGTTATGTTTCTTTTTTGGAATGTCCTCCCCTGTTCTAGGAAAGTTTTTAAATCTGTTGTTTGAGAGAGCAGAAATGATTCATTCTTATGTGATATTTATAGTACTTGTTAAGTTGTGGTAGATTACAATCATAGGATCTCAGGTGCTGAATCCTTCACTAGATTCTTAACGGGTCTGGAAATCATGCATAAATCGTGTATTTTTATTTCTATTTTTATTGTGGGGGCATCGGTTGAAGAATTTAAATTTAGCCTGATCACCCCTCATGCTCGTGTTTCTCCTAAGAAAATGATAAGATTGAAAGAATAAATTATGGAGAGTTACTTACTGTCCTATTTGCTTCTCGAGAATCAAATATGCTTTGCGGATATGCTTTGCGGATATGCTTGCAATCGAGGTCCTCTTATAGCTAAAAGTCACAAAAAAACTGTAACAATTCTGCTGCTAAGATTTTTCTTTTTTCCTCAGTTTGCATGTGAAGAGATGCTTGGATTTTCCATCTTTACTCTTGGGACTGGATTAAAAATGTCATTAAAGCTATGTGTTGGGATTTGAGATATTGGCGCTTGTCCCGGAGACTTACATCTCCTGCATCAATTGATTTAAGAGTCCTTTTGTCACTCTATTGCATCTCAAGATTTACTCTGAACATGCACATATAGGTCACGTGGAAGTGATTTTTGGGAGTTGAGATTCATTGCTTGCAATGAGCTCTGTTAATATTTATAAGTTAGGATTAGGGTTAGCAACTTTCCTGGTGCTATGGAAATAGTGGTGGACTTGCAACCACCTTGGGGAGTCGGTATAAATAGCAGCCAATTCATAGGTGATTGTCTCTAAATTTTCTCCTACCAAGATCCTAATCTGTCAAGGGTTCGAAACATAGTCAAGTGACCTCCTTTCCTTTTCCAGCCTGTCGTGAATGGCATGGAATTTTCGGACAGTAATGCTTCCCCCAAAGAATTCCTGATTAATCTGCATTCTTTGCTTAAGAAATTATAAAACTAACAATATTGCTTTATACTATAACGTTAATAAATGTTAGTCTATCTCTGTCAATATTCTGATTGCCTGGGTTGATATTGTTATTGACAAGGGAAGCCTCTATGATGTTTGTTTAGATTCTTGCTGGGATATGCCATGGCCATAGTTGAAGGCCAGGAGAGGAATTGAATGTAAAACTGGGCTGAAAGTAGGGAAAATGATTTAAGATAAGCCGAGGATCTTGCAGATGATAGCTGGCTGAGGTTATTAGTTTAAACTCATTTTAAGCTTCTTGTAACCTCAGGCCTGGAACTTTTGGGATGTCAGAGTAGGTACTGAAGAAATCTTCAAACAGGGTGTTTAGAAGATTTAGTTTCTACTTTCTACTTTCTAGCACCAATTCGTTCTTGTATGCTTGAACCTGGTTTATTTTGGGACATTTTTCCGAGTAGGTCACCAGAACTACATAGAAGTCCATTTTGATGTGTGATTTGTTTTATTTTTTGGAAATTTTTGGTTCACTCCATTTTTTTTCCTTTATCCAGTCAAGAATTTATCAAAATGAGTTCACATTGGGATCTTCCTTGTAAGAATCATGGAATATGATAGATTTTCATGCAAGAATCTCGTATCTATTGGCTCCACTAGTTGATCCTCACTCCATCTTCGTGATTCTAGTCTTTTATTGCTCATCATTTTTTCTAATCAATGGTTCTCTAAAATTTCCTTTTCCTGTGTTTTCTCCCTTGTATGTTTCCTGCACAACGTTCAATTTGATTAGCATACTGCTCCTGAGAATTCCTCCTCAAAAAATAGCAGTGGCATGAATGTCCCTACCTTGCATTGTCATGTGGAATCAACTTCCTTTTTCTCACAATAGCTTA
Organism: Salix brachista; assembly: GCA_009078335.1. Lineage (NCBI taxonomy): Eukaryota > Viridiplantae > Streptophyta > Magnoliopsida > Malpighiales > Salicaceae > Salix > Salix brachista. The sequence continues at coordinate 12,827,337 of CM018574.1, read as the reverse complement.
CTTCTGTATATTTTTGTTGCCATCACCACAAATGCTTATACTCTTGAATGTTGCTATATTATACTGTTTGTGGATATGTGTACAAAAAAAAAACTATCTACAGCATGCATGTATATCTACTGGAGAGCCCACTTCTCATGTGAAATGACAAAGCAAAAGATGGTGAGCTCAACCACATACCAGAAAATGCCATACTTTGTCTAGATGAGATATATTCATGCATTGCCATTCCTTGTGATTAATAAAAAATTAAACGTGGCAAAGGAGTTCTTGAAAAAAATGAGAATATGCATGCGCAACGCGCGCGCACACACACAACAGGAAAAACTAAGTTCAGAATATATATGCTTGCTGTTTATTTTAGAATCTCTCGAGTACAGGCATCAAGATCTTGATGCTGTATTATTTCTGCATCTGTTACCTCTATTGGTTTTCCAAACATAAAACTCTGCATTTTTCAGTTGAACTAAACTCATAGACATTAGATTGAATATGATTATCCGTGTAGGTTATTTGGAATTTTCTTGACCGGATCTTCTGTCTTTGACACATTTCAGCTTGTTGAGACCCATTTTGTGATTTTCAGCCTCTGTGCTTATATATATATATATATATTCACAACCTCATATCTGCTTATTTTTTGGTGATAATTTTTATGCAGACTTATTTTGGGTTTGTGCTTTAGTACCACCATGTACATTGTTCACAGTATGAATTTCTTAGCTCTTTTACAGATGGTCCGTCCTCAATCTTGATGATGGCTCTGCAGATGATTACTCTAGTCTTGTGATGGCGGCTGGAAAATCTGGAAGCTTCAAAATGTTGGAACCTGGCAAGCCTCCAGCCTCCAAGAAACCTCGAAAGGAGCGGAATCGAGGAAAATCACTTGGAACTACCAGTTCAACTGAGGTTATGCAACAAGAGATTTGGAAAGAATTCCCAGAAGACCTGTTTGAGGCTGTTATTGCTAGACTCCCAATCGCTACATTTTTCCGCTTCCGCTCGGTTTGTCAAAAATGGAACTCCTTGCTTGACTCTCAAAGTTTCTCTGAGCTTTGTTCCCAATTTCCACAAGCCAACCCCTGGTTTTACACCATCACTCATGAAAATGTGAATTCTGGAGCCATGTATGACCCTTCTTTGAAGAAATGGTATCACCCAACTATAACTTACCTGCCAACAAATTTGATTGTCTTGCCCGTTGCTTCAGCAGGGGGTCTTGTGTGCTTTCTTGACATTGGTCACAGGAACTTCTATGTCTGTAACCCTCTGACTCAATTTTTTAAAGAGCTGCCACCGAGATCAGTGAGGGTCTGGTCCCGTGTTGCTGTGGGGATGACTTTGAATGGAAGTGCAGCCAGTGGGGGCTACAAGATCTTGTGGGTGTGCTGTGATGGAGAGTATGAAGTTTACGACTCACTGAAAAATTCTTGGACCCGGCCAGGAAGCATGCCCTCTTTTATAAAGCTACCCCTATCACTGAACTTCCGGTCACAAGCAGTTTCCCTTGGAGGTACACTTTATTTCATGCGTTCAGAACCTGATGGGATCGTGTCCTACAATATGGTTACCGGAGTTTGGAAGCAATTTGTTGTGCCAGCCCCACTCCATCTGAGTGATCCCACACTCGCAGAGTGCGGGGGGCAGATCATGCTCGTTGGCTTGCTAACAAAGAACGCGGCCACATGTGTGTGCATATGGGAGCTGCAGAAGATGACACTCTTGTGGAAGGAGGTTGACAGAATGCCAAACATATGGTGCTTAGATTTCTATGGAAAGCACGTTAGGATGACTTGCTTGGGCAACACAGGTTTGCTCATGCTGTCACTAAGATCAAAACAAATGAACCGACTAGTTAGTTACAATGTGGTGAGCAGGGAATGGCTCAAGGTTCCTGGTTGCTTGGTGCCACGTGGGAAAAAGCGGCAGTGGATTGCATGTGGCACTGCCTTCAACCCATGCCTGACTGCGACGGCGTAGCCTCTACTAGTTGTGCCAATACTTGCACGTTGTAGGGGATTTTACATATTTTGTGGTTGGCTGCGAGATTTTGCTGCTGATTTATCCCGGCACCAGCTTCCTTCGATGTTTTAATGAAGTGGACGACGATACCAGAGGTTTAATGAATGGTATCTATTCATGTACAAACATGTTGACTAATAACGTTTGAATTGAAAATTTACGTTTGAATTTTAAAGTGAAAGGCGCCCTTAAAATATTACAAATCCCATGCTAAAGACAATGTCTCTGTCCAGAATTGCCACCTGATTAATTTCAATGGAGTGAGATTTGCCTTGGCAAAATTTTGTTGGCAGTCTGCAGCAGAGTTAAGAGCGGGAATCGAAGTTTCACATCTAAGAAATGCCATTGAAGTCCACTTTTAGCTTGCACGATGAGAGCTTAGTTTCCAGCAGTTGGCATCGCATCTCATGCGATGTGCATGGTGGATTATTTTAGAGCTGGAGGAAGGGTCAGTCGATTTACATGAATTCTGCCGTTTCATCGGTTCACTCTTCAAGAACTACATGGAAGAGAAAAGCTTCCAGCACAAAGCAGCTGTGCCCGAGGAAAGGGGTTTTAAAGTGAATCTGGTAGCGATCATGTTTTTGCTTAGCAGCTGGGCAGTTTGTTTCAATTTTTAATTGTTTTAATTTTTAAAAATATAAAAAAAACACTTCAAAAAATAACTACCATCACAGTGAAACAATACCTTACCTTAATCGAGTCTGCACAAAAAAATTATACTCCACGGATCAAGATTTTTAGATTTTCACGGGATTCCCGGTACGAGTCCTGCTAAGCAAACTGCAGGTTTCCCTAACCTTCTCTAACAAAAACCTGTTAATTATGATGTCATCTCGTAGCAACAGTACTGGAGAACTCGACCAAAATGCAATTGCTGGATGCTGACACAATAATTGTCATCGGTTGTTCTTTCAAGTAAGTTCACAGGAAAATCAAGGCCGTGGCCGATCCCTCTGCGAAGTCAGTCCAGCCTGATTGTAGTGGCTCTACTGCTAGAGGACCCAAGCTAGGGGATGTCAAACCAAAGCAACTTCAATATAAATGAAGGAATTATGCAAAAATAAAATGAACAGTTTTAATTTTCTAGTCATGGAGGAGATCAAGTTTTTTAATCAAAAGTTGGAGCTCTTCAGCACAAGGGTAAACATTGATCTAGTACAAGTATTCTTCACCTATCCTACATGCTATTAGGAAAGGGAACCGAAACAACCAACCATCCACTGCAGCCATCTCCCAAACTCAGTTACCGTTTCAGCCATGGCTCTGGTTGTGGCTGTCCTGATTATCTTGAATAGAGCTGTTACAAAAAAAAAAAAAAAGATCAATGACTAGGAAATTTTCGGTTCCTCACGATAGAAACATGCAGGACTTATTTATAGAAGTCACAAAATCCTCGTCCAACCACCGCAACAATAGAACCAATGAGAATGAAAACAATATCAATGGAAGGAGATGACATCATAGTTATGAAGATGCAAGAATCCACACTGTCAAGGACATGAACCCTATTTTCAGGACTCGTTAAATTGTAAAATGACAATTTAAATCTCAAAGTAGCAAATTACCATGTTTATGGTTTTCAAGGGCAGTCTTCAGACTCCAGATTCAATTCTAGAACAATGCTGCTATGTCTGAAGACTAAATTTAAATAATTCAGAAAAGTATGATATTAACAGCCAATTCACCATAACAGCAATCTTCAGAAAATTATAAATTGAGCGAGTCTAATTACATTACTTAAAAAAATTAAAAATCAGGACATCAAGATTTGTTGAGATAAAATTATAAACATGACTAAGACAAATAAAAGAAAGCTTAGAGACAATTAAAAGAGGGGTAAATGAAATTTGGCTCACATGATCCAGTGACAACAAACATGAAGAATCCAAGGAGAACATGACCAACAGGATAGTCCTTTCCCTTTCTCTTGGTTGTTTCAGGCATGCTCCTCTCTTGGTAATGTTCCTTTCAAATCTATTGACTTTCATATCCTCAAGATGGCTTGATGTAGTCTGAACGAGCAACAATAATCACAGTAACACAAATCAGTCCTCAATATATATCATAATCTCTAATGCAGATTAGAATAGATGCATTATTCAGCTATCACTAATGCAGATTAGAGTAACTGAAAAAATTGAATTTTAACCTTAAAATAGAATAGAATAAATGCATTATTCAGCTATCACTACTGCAGATATTATTAATAGCAAAATAATTGGCCAGTCATTCTATCATATGCATAACACCAAAAAAAAAAATTAGAGCAAAATATAGCATGGAAAATAAATTTTGCAGATCAGATCAGTTTGATTACTCATCATTTTCCTGTTCTAAATCTGACCGAACAAGGTAATCAAACAAAATACAAACAGATAAAAAAAACCAGAACTCTCAGAATATTAAGTAACAAGAAGCAATTATTATAGAACTACAATTACCATGGTTACAACAGTCAGGGGACATCCCGTAGTTGGAAATGGTCATGAAGTTACAGGTGACTGGCTCTTTCCTTCATTATTTTCTTCACTCTTCATTTTATTTCCCCCATTCTCCACAATTTCTGCTTCCTTGACATCTACCACAACCTGAAGAAGTTCCGATGGAGTGGCTGCTGGGTCCAGCTCTCTGCAACCTTTCGGAGCATTGGGACCTTCTTGACCCATAAGCAAGTACGAGGGGACATGGTGTGAAAATCGAAACATCTCTTCCCTTGGGATCCTCCTGACTTCCTTGGGGTCCAAATGCTGGTGAAACACAGTCTTGAAACCAGCAACTTTTACCAAGGGAGTAACAGTTACACCTAGGTCTTCACTATAGTCTTCAAGTACTTCCACCATGTCATACTTGTGTATCACCTCATCTGCTGTCAGCTCGTTCCATTCAGTGGACCAATTCCTATAGAGAGCCCAAACATCCCCTTTCCTAGGATATACACGAATCACCCCACGTGTTCCTTTGATCCACCTAACCTTGTGCGAAAAGGAATTGAGTGAGTTACATATCTCATATCTGCCCACTCTGAAATCGCCACAAGTTTTTGAGAAGCCAGAACCAACCCAATTTAGTAGGCCCAGTTCTCTATTAGTTTTAGAATTAAGCCAACTGATCCGCATTTTGAATGGATTCAAGGAAATTACACTGTGGATCATAGCATAATACCGGGGCATCCCATCATCATCATCATATGCAGCCCACACCTGGTTTTCCCCAAAACATCTTTCAGTTCGATCTCTGTCAAAATCGTGAAAATCAGGATCTGGGACATTTATTGACATCATTTCCAAAGTTTCAGCATCTGTCTTCATGCCAAACGCGATGGGAGAAATTTCGATGCCATTGACTCCATTTTCCATTTCCTCTGGCTCGCCAGACTTGTTCTGGTCAGTTGTGTCATCAGGGTTTGACAAAGAGTTTTTCCCCTGATCAATTGCTTTCTCATTCTCCAACCCCTCTCCCGGGCCAGATTTAACTAATGTTGCGGACTTCCATTCATTTATATTCTTGCGAATGTCTGTCTTTGCCTTCTCCATTAGTACGGTTTGAGTTTCAAACTGGGAGACGTCCCTCATGCCGTAGGGCTTAGTGATTCCATTCACTCTATTTTCAGAACTTCCCTGCTTAAATCCAGATATATTAGCTGTGCCAGCTCCTCTAAATTCTGTTGTAAATGGACTTCCATTGTTTCCATGGCCAACATCTTCCATGCCTCTTCTTCTCTTGGCAGCCTTGGAATGTACATTAGAAGACGCACTGGACATCTTTTTTGAAGCAGCATGATTCTTTCTCTTCAGGGCCTCTTCTCTTTTTGTAGCTGCCTGTGCTTCCTCACGCTCTCTCTTCACTTTTTCATATGCCTTCTGGACTACACTTGCGGCTCGAGCTGCAGTTGTAGCACCACCAGCTCTAGAGAAAGCGCCCCACTGAAAGTTTCCCTGATTATATGAATCAGGACCACTGGATCCCCCTGCTCCCAAATTTGAAGAGGCAGCATTACTCCTTCCATAGTGAGACGTGTTTCTGCTGGTAGCAGCTTGATGGTTTGAGTTCTGCTGCTGCTTAAAAGAACTGGATGATGCAGCAGACCGAGAAACATGCAAAGGAGGGGGTGGCATTTCAACGGCTAAAAATGGCTCGTGGCAATTAGGACATAGTAGCTTATGATTAAGATAGACTCTGAGATACTCGTATTGCATCTTGCATCCATGACAGACAGTCCAAAAGGTATTGGGTTTCGTCTTATAAGATGAAGCAGGAGTTGATGAATGGCCAGTTCGAGAAGTACTTTTGTGCGTCTTCACGCTCGATTTGGTGAAATTGAAAAACCCATTGGACCCTGGTTTTGCTGACGAGCTCCCAAAATAAAATGACCTCTTTTGAAATACTTTCCCATTTCTTCTCTGGTCATATGCCATCCTCTTGTTTTTATCAGACAATAAACTCCATGCCTCGGAAATAAACTTAAATGCACCATCCGCTCCTATAGACTTGTTTTTATCAGGATGAAGCATAAGAGCCAGCTTCCTGTAATGTTTCCGCACCGCATCATCATCTGCTCGTGGATCTGCACCAAGTATCCCATACCAATCTGCCTCCCCGTTTATTTTGTTATCGGCAGCAACATACACATCAAGTGTAGCAATCATCTGAGGAATCCCTTTAAGTCCAGGATACAAGTTCTGGGCCTTCAGAGCAAATTTCTTTGCCCCCACAATGTCTTTCGCCGAGAACTTCTTCTCAGCAATCTCTTTGGCCCTGGTAGCCTCGTCTTTGTTGCATTCCATTTTTTGCTATCTCACTCTCCTTTTTTAAACAAAACACTGACCTACGCCAAGGCTGATTTCAGATTCAACAAAGTTCAGCTACCCTTTTCCATTGTGCAAATTCTGAATAAATGAATTATTAATATTAACTATGTGTCCGGTTTCTGGTTCTAAATCCGATCGCATAGATTTTTTAAACAGACTAAAGAACACACAACTCTCAGAGAATGAAAATTACTATTTACCATGATTACAGCAGCGACGGAGGGAGATGCGGTGGCCGGAAACGGTCACGAAGTTTCAGCGATTCCCGCTCTTTCCCTATCTGGTGAGATGGTCTCTTGTCCCCGCCCTTTATTTTCCTCCTCCTCCCTCGATCGTTTGATTATTATAATTTATTTATTTATTTATTGGGGTTATAAGAAAAAAGATTGGACGATAACCTAGTCGGTCGGCTAGTTTGTGACTAGAAAGTGTTGATTTTTTTTTGACAGGGCATCGACACGACCATTCAAAAGGATCTAACGGTTTATAACTGATGCGTGGCCATGGAAAACATCAACATAAACCTCATGTCCGATAACATCATACCCGTTCAAAAATATATCGAAATGTGATCTCAGCTCTCCACAAAATCTATTTATTCTTGTATTTTTCAATGACAAAGAATTTAAAAAACTATTTGAAAAATCTTTAAGCAAAATACATGGGTCACAAACCCAACTGGGTCGAATCAGCTGGCTTTATTTTAAATAAATAATAATAAAAAAGCAAAGTTAATGGATCAAGATTTTTTTTATATATAAAAAAAGTGATTACGATAACCTTGAGATATTTTTTAATGGGACAAATGATATATCTTAATTTATGACCCAGACAGAAAAATACAGTTAAAAATGACATGAAAAATAAGTGTGAGTTAACTCAAGTTAGCATAATAAATATGTAAACCTCATAATCAGATCCAAACTAAATTATGATATCCCGTCAAACTTGCGATATATATCATGAAATTAAAATAATTAGAAGAAAAAAAAACATGAAACCCTTTTTTCAAAAAAAATAATATATCAGCTTTTCAAACTCATGATGTGAGATATTAGACTCATAGTACTTTATTTGAAAAGATCATGAAATTTAATTCCTTGTCAATCAAATATTAAATAGGAAAAATTAAAAATAGATTTCATTAATATGAAACGATTAAAAAATAACAATTAAAAAAATAAGGATCAAAATTCAAAAATAAAAATAAAATTATATTTGATTGAAGGTTGAAATTGAAAATAAAAATCAATTTAGCAAGAGGATAAAAAATAATAGAATGAGGATTAAAATTAATATAAAAAATAAAAATAATTTTATGATTGAAGAGTGAAATCAAAACGAATAATATTTTTTTTTCCAAAAAGGCCTAAACAAAAATAGAAACCAAAACATACCAAACTGAAAAACATTATATTATCAATCTAAATTGAATGATGAATTGGAAATAAATATTTTTGTTACATGATAACTAGGGATAGAAATTATGAATAAAAGGAACGGAGATCTAATTAAAGAATATAATATTTATAAACTAGGATGCAATGATGATTTTGAAAATAAATAATTTTTTTATAAAATAGTTAAGAAATTGAAGTTGAAATAGCAACAACAAAAAGAATTAAGTTATAACTTTTAGAAGAAACAAGAGAGAAAAAGATATCTTCCAACAAAACGTTTGAAGGGCATTTCTGGATGCGAGAAGGAGCCTCGCACGTTGCCCAAGGTGCATTGGCGACTTCTAGTGTTGTAACTCATACCTTTTTGTTTTTGTTTTGTTTAACTAAATACAAAAAATCTCCTTAGATGACCCAATAATAAAAAAAATATTGTGAAAAACTGAAAATGTCATTAAATTCAAGTTTAATTTCTCCTTTCTAAAACTATTTTGATTGCTTCGTCGTGCAAATCATATATAAAAATATATATTCTTTTCAACTCATTGCAATAATGATAAATTGGCCATGTAAAGAAATTTATAAACATCTAATAAAAGCTCCAAATGTAGGCTTTTAACCACTATCAACTTCCCTGCACGCACTTGGCAACCAATCATGAAAAGAAGGGCAGAGCTTTCCAAATCTGCTGAAACGGCTATCTTCCGAGGAACACACTTTATATTCGTCACATCAAAATTCAGTCGTTGATGAGAATTCCCGATATGAGACCAGGTTGGTTCTCTGACTTTCACTTTCCCAAATGTTGGCCATCCACGGCGGCCTTTTAGACTTTCTGTCAAAGCCACCCAAAATTCCAACTTTGCAGCATGACCTGTTCGGGCTACGATTGCAGATGCTGACAATAGTTATCGGGAAATGTAAGTTTCAATAAATTCCAGAAAAATCATGGCATTGGGTTGAGCGAAGGCTACCCTTCAGCCTGATCACAGAGGCTAAGCCTCCAGAGATGTCAAACCAGAGCCAGTTCTCTGAAGCAGCTTCAATGGAAATATGGAAACATGCACGGCTAAAATGAACAATTTAATTAAGCAGTCACCGGAAAGGCAGCAGTTTCATATCAAACACTCGAGTTCTTGAGTACAAGGTTAACAATAGTACAACGTAGAAATGCGATGAAAACAACCATCCGCGGCAGCCATCCCCAAACAATTTAGGCCATGCCTCCGTCTGTGGCTGTCCTGATAATCTGGAATAGAGCTGTTGCAAACAACAAACAAAACATGATTAATGACTAAAATCATCGGTTACTCAGCGGCAGAAAGGAATATCACCAAACTCATAATTCTACTTTTCTGAAGAAGCAATGAAATCGTTTGAATGGAGGAGGTACAATATGGCATCATGATTTTCAAGTCAATAACAAAGCAACCTGTTATCAGCTAGATTAAATGGTAAAATGAAAATTATTTTATTCTAGAAAGTGGCAAATGTGAGGCCATCTTAAATATTCAAGATTCAAACCTAGCACAAGGTTGCTGCTGCTATACTTGAAAATTATATTTACTCAGATAGTAAGAAATAAACAAGCGTAGTATAGGCATGTATGCAACGAGCTTCAGCAAACTATAACTTTGCGCAACTGCGATCAGATTAATTCCCAAATAATCAAAAAAATAAATAAAGGAAACGAGGCTTACATGATCCAATGACGACAAAGATGAAGAATCCAAGGAGAAGAGGACCAACGGGATAGTCCGTTCCTTTTTTCGTGCTTGTTTCAGGCACAGCTCCTCTCCTAGAAATGTTCTTGTCAAATCTATTGACTTTCCTATCAGCAAGACGCCTTGATGTAGTCTAAACACATCAAATTAATAATCACAAATCAATCATTAATTTTCAAATTGAAAGGCAACATCATCTTAATTATATAAAAAAAACAACTTTTGCAGATCAGATTGGTTCAATACGACCGCATTAGATAGCTAAACAGATAAAAAACAAAAAAAATTCAAAATATTAATTAGTAAAAGAGAAGTAACTATAAAATTACCACCTACCATAGTTACAACAAGGAGATCCGGTGGCCGGAAACGGTTTGAGCCAAAAAGCGTAGCACGAGGTTACGGGCGTGTCCGAGTCTTCACCTCTCCGGCGAGATCTTTCACTTGGATCTCCCTGTTTTTATTTCTCTTTTCCTGCCTCTCGATCTGTTTTCGATAGTTCTTTTTGCTTATATATATATCGAAACAAAACAACTTGGGGATAGGTTCCCCGGCCATCGCGTCACCGACTTTCCTTGATTCACTATATCCACGCGAAGAGAGCACTTGTCTTTTTATTATTGGATATTGATAGGTGTACGTGGACAAGATGTCGACGTGGAATTTGCATGAGAAGCGGTCTCGAAATAGTTTTGCCTGACTGCCTCCCTCTCTCCCCGGCTAAATCATAAATTAGCCACTATAATATTATACGATGAATTAAATATTTCTAAAAAAAAAAATTAATCAGTGTGTGTTTTCGAATCTATTTATAATCTAATCTTTTTCTCTCGTTTTATGTTTTTATTTTATTTTAAGAGATAGAAAAAATAAAATGGTATGAAAAGATTGATGAAAAAACAAAATATTTTTTATATTAGAAAATATCAAATTAAACATGATCTGCATTGGTAAAATGATTAAATAATTATTTTCAAAATTATACATATTTTTAATAAATTTTACCACATCAAAAGGAATTAATCTATAATTTACTTTTTACAAAATAAATTGAGGTGCAGACCATTTAAGAAAAGTCCTTTAACTGATTTTATGACTGTAAAAGCAGTCCATTATATATGGATTTATTTTTAATCATTTTTCTTCTCCTAACAATGATAATAACGCTTTTGGCCGTGAAATTAGCAGGTAGATTGTCAGATATCTATTGACAAGAGCTTTCCGTAGACAAGAGGTGAGGAAGGAGCAGAAATGTATTGGAACAGGTTACAGCAGTGATATAAGGCTTCGGATCATAAAAACATGAAAGAAAAAAGCAAGGCCTGTCCTCTGTGTGATGGCGGAGGCACGGGTTAAAAGCGGTGGTCAACTGTTTCTGGCAATTCGAAGGACCCAGCAGCTGCGTGATTAGCGATTAAACAGTGATATGAGAGAATTCAGTGCTATTAACAAAAGAGCTAAAACAGCTCGGGGTCGCCACTGTAGCTCTACACCCATTGTCGGCCATTTCTCGGCCGTGCGTCGCGGCTGTTCGTCTGCTTTTTTTTTTTTTTTTCAATGAACAGTGCACAGACGATTTTAGCCCCGGTAATAGGACAAAAACGCGTTCGGTCCGAGGGTAAAAAGCGCTGAGGGTAAGGGCCATTCAAGTAATTGCACATGTACAGACCGGTCCGGTCTGGTCCGCCGCATGTTTTGGTTTTTTATTATTTATTGAAAATGGCTAATTACGGTTTAAGGTCCGGATAAGACAAAAACATGGTTTTCGGTCCAGGGGCCTTCCGGTAATTGACCATATTTTTAAATATTTTCCGCATTTATTGTCAGAGCGTGTGTCACACGCGTCTCCCTATTTCACGCCCCACGCCCTGTGTAGGTGGCGCGTGACACGTCATACGGTGTCCGGAGACGAGATTCCGAAGTCCAGAGCGGTTCGCCTGGTCGTTGTCTTCCTCCCGCGGTGGCGCGTTTACCTACAATATGTCCGTGGACGCGCCGGGAACCGGTTAAAACGCCGGCCACGTTTCTCTCTCTCCCCTGCACGTCAAAGTGCAGGGGAGTCCCCCATGTTGTGATACTTTTTACTTCAGTCCCTTGACTTTTGATTTTGTTTTTTGTCCTGATTTTGGTTGCATAAGTTTTGATTTAGTTCGATTGGGTCCTCCAATTGGAATTGATTGGATGTCAATGTTTCAGTTCGGTCCTCCTTCTTTTAATTTTCGGATTCGGTTTAAATTATTCAATAAATTCAGTACATAAGTTTCGATTTCTTCAATTGGATCCTGTTATTTAAATTGATAATATATTTAATTTTCATTTTGGCCCTTATAGTTTTAATTTTTGATTTTCATGCCTTGATAAATTGATATTTGTGTTTTATTTTCCATTATTAACATAATAATAATAATAATAATAATAATAATAATAATAATAATAATAATAATAATAATAATAATAATAATAATAATAATAATACTAATAATAATAATCATAATAATAATAATAATAATAATAATAATAAGAATAATAATAATAATACTAATAATAATAATCATAATAATAATAAGAATAATAATAATAATAATAATAATAATAATAATAATAATAATAATAATAATAATAATATTTTCTTTTTCTTGCTTACTCTTTTGTTAATGTTTATGAGTGTTTTTTCTTTCACGATAATTTGATAATTTGAATTGTTTTTGCAATAATAACAATAATCATTTTACTGGGGATAAAAGACAACTCAAGAATAAAAAATAAACAAATTTACCTAAATTATCTACAATTAAAAAAACGATACAAGTCACTTTTGTCTCGATTACACTGTTCTTTTTAAACGACAAACAAGTCATTCTTATATATTTTAATATTTATTGCATATTATCGTCTAAAAGTATATAAAAAGAAAAAAAATATGACCTCGGATTTTTTGCATGAAAAAATTTAATATCAGCATTCTTAAATAAATTTAATATAATAATATGATGAATAAATCTTATAAAAAAAAAAAACTTGGCTTTGAATTTTAATTTTGTGCTCTTTTGTTCAAGTTTATTTCTTAAACAAAACAAAAAATTAGATTTTTAATATTTAAGATCTAATATTACCCGGGAAAAAATACTGCTAAAAAAAAAAAGGTAAACAAATTTACCTAGATTATCTACAATTAAAAAATATACGAGGCACTTTCTAATTCAACTACACTGTTCTTTTTTTACGGCAAATAAGTAATTATAGCACGCAAAAAAATTATATTTTTTTAAAAAAAAAAATTCAATATTTTTATTTATAATGTCTAAGATCTAATATTATTAGGGAAAAAAGGCAACTAATCTTTTTTTTTTTTACACATTTACTTAGCTTTTCTGCATTTAAAAAACTATAAAAATCACTTCCCATTTTGATCACACTATATAGTATGTGAGACTAAGTATATATGTTGAATATTTATTTAATAGTCTCGCCTAAAAATATATAGACAAAGAAAATAAATGACCTACAATTTCATGAAAAAAAAAAATAATATCGGTATTCTTAAATATATTTAATATAATAATATGATGAATAAATCTTATAAAAAAAAAACTTTGTCTTTAAAGTTAAATTTATATTTTAGACTTTTTTTTTCCTTTTCAGAAACTGTGACCTTTTTTCCACATGTATTTTTTATTTTTTTTTGTCCAAGTCAGTTTTTTTTTTTTTCCGAGTTTCTTTTTTTTTTTTTTACCAGAGTATCCGTGACAACAAATTTCTAATAAATCATTTAACCTTCTTAGCAAATTTTCTAATAAATTTTATCAAAATTGTTTTTAGCAATAGCAATGTTCAATAACATTTTGGTTGAAAAAAACCATTTTTAACAGACTTTATCAATTACAATTACACTAATTAAATATTAAAATACTAAAATACAATATTTATAAAATCAATCAATTTTCTACATAGATAAAAAATGCCCAGCGAAGCGGGCAAAATCAGCTCGTCTTTACTAAAAATCGTGGTATAGAAAAGTGTTTCTAACTAGTTTTAAATGTTTTTTTTGAAATTTTTTATAAGTTTTTTTTATTTCTTTTTTAAATTATAAAATTTTGGTGTTTTTAAATTATTTTTATGTGTAAATATTTAGAATTATTTTTTAAAAATAATTCTAAATATTTTTTTAATATAATTCTAATTTTTTTTTTTAAATAATAAAAACCACAATTACAAAGAGGCACCAAGAAAAATCACTCGCTTTTATGGGGTTTGGAGAAAGAAATAGATGGTAGTTCCTTCATTCGAAGATACAGATTGAATTATCACCATGGCCATAACCATCTACTATGGATGCAGGAACATGGTAGTTGCTCTTGCTAGTGTATATGTTTTATTATAATCAATCAGTCAATTGTATGTTTTATTGGCTTAGTATATATACATACACGTATTTAATTTTTTAATAAAGTTTTTTTTTTAATACTCATTAAATATTTGATTAATGAGTATGTAGTAAAAATAAAATATTTTAAACAAGAAAATAATTGTTCTCGCAAGTTAATATACGACGAATACCTGTAACTAGCATGAACTTGCTTATCAAATAACATGTGTACTTGATTGACCTTAATGCTAATTCCATGTGGAAAAATCACTTGTGTGTATGAAAATGCTCACATAATGGTCACACAAGTGATCCATGCACTTAATTTTATTAAGTTATTTTACACGCAGAGTGTAATGCTTTGATCATGCAATACATTGTCCTGACCAAGGGTGACAAATTGATATATATTGGGTATAACATGAATTTTACAAAGGTATTTAAACAATCAGAAGATTAGTCATCGACCTAAGTGAATTAAAAATTAAATATATTTGTTCCTAGATAGTATAGATTGTAAATAATTGTGCAGTGTAGAATGGGATTTGAAAATAACTTAAAGTCTTATTAAAAAAATCAATGAATATGGTGCCCAAAAAAAACATGAATTGATACATTAGTAGATACACTATATGTTATAGTGTCTAGATTAAAACATTGTTGGTGAATGAGTATTAATTGCATTAAGAAATTGATCACCAAGAGGTTAAGTTAAGTAAGATGATTTACGAGTTTCTTAATATTTAAAGGATCATGAAAGGTCGATAGACATTATACCCAATTTTTAAATACAAATAATTCAATTACCGAATTAATATAAATTAATTTGTTTAGCTTATTAATAATTTTTTGTTCAGGACTATAATTTATATATGGGCCGGCTTATTATAAAACCTAATAGATCACACATATAAATATTATTGACGATTTAAGTGGATTACCGTTAAATGTAAAACTCATGGATGGTTTGTTGTTTGCAACAACCTAGTCTTGAAGCAAAATATTTAAAGCCAAAAAAATATATATGATTTTTATATAATCTTTGTATTAATTTCAAACAATAATATATTTGTCTAGCATAATATTCAAAACTCATAAAATAATCTTAAAGTTATAATTTTCGCATATGTTTTGAAAAACCCAACAACTTTTTATAAGAAGGTTGCAGGATAGCGAGGCCAACTTGTCATGAAACCCGTATGCAACGTGGCTATACCCATTAAAATCAATACAGCCCAAAACCAGGTACCGGGCCGAATATGGACAGGCAAAATCACATTTTAAACTTCTCAACCACGAGAAATTTGATACCCTAAGAGCACTGGATGCAAATAAGAAATTACAGCCCTAGCAACTTAGGATAGAAATTATGAATATATATACTTCTTCTGTACAATACCTTCACAAATGTGGCTCGATCATTTGCGGTCTCTGTGTAGCTCCTGGCTCAAGTTGTCAACCTGCACAAGACTGACTGTGCCATGCATTTTTTGAAAGTTATCTTAAGCCTGGGACCCGGCCGTGTTCTGTGGAGAGGGTGAACACGCACGTGACCATGATTCTAAACCTCCTCATGGGGTGAACTGTGCGAGGAGGGTGGCTCAGTAGCTTTTGTATTTTCTCGAATGGTCGATATTGAAATGCCTGGAAGTAATTGTGTTCAATTCAAGGAGAGAGAAAAAGAAAAGGGTTAATTACCAAGTCAACTTGCATAGTTGTTGCCATTATAAGATGCTTGCAAGAACTTATTTTTCGAATTTTTCTTGTGGAGATATAAGACCCTTGCATGCTTTCCTGGGCAATTTCCTTCTTTCGTGTGCTTTTTGTTTTTTTTTAAGGCTGTACTTGCGTTTCTGAACCTAATTTTGCATCATCCCGATCACTCCTGACCAGGAAACATATCAAAGGTTTGATTAAATTTTGATTTTGCAGGTGTGAGCTGTGTTCAAACAAGAGCTGGGGTGCTTAATTGTGTTCTATAAATATTAGAAATAATTTAACAACATTCCTTAGAGATCACTTATATATATATATATATATTAAGGCTCGAATGAATCTTGCTTTGGCATATGTGGGCTGTCTTAAATGAGCTTGGTGTCTGGAGTCTGCAAGTGCCCAGATGAGTAGTACTCTCCTGAATCACTGTTACAGATGAAACTGAATCTGAGCCATTATCCAGTTGACTGGGAAGGTCAATTGTGGTCGGCAAAACTAATGCGTGAAGCAACTTAATTGCCGTGCCAGGACAAAGCTTCAAACTCAACTACTATCTCTGGGATATATGTTAGGTTAATTCGAAAGTACACATAATTATGAATTGAAACGGGATCCACTAAATCAATCAGTGTGGCATAAGAATAAGAATAGAAGAATGAGAACGGTTATTCAATTATACCCTTTTCACTTCTACACGAAATTCTTTATTAAAAACGAAGAAAAAAAGGAGAGGAGAAATTAAGTTCATGACCCTCTGATTTTCAACCTAGCTAGCATCTGGATCCGGCTTGTAGCATATATGTCCCTCAATAATTTGCAATTGTCAGGTTCGCTTCTCATTTTTTCATGTCATAAAACAGTTGCATTTTTCAAAGGCAGGCTGGCCCTTTCAGTTGCTGAGGACTTCCACTAGAGACACAGGATAGCAAGGTCAATTGACAAGACAGCTTTCTGTTGATCGATGGGAGTTTCCCTTGTTGTTTTGCCAAGATATAGAGAGAACTGTCTAGGGACACAAATCAAGCAGGCACACCTCCACTCACAGATCATCACTGTAAATGAACTCGACCACCTGGTTCACGCATCACCGTCTGATCGTTAACATCTTGGTCTGGTAGGTCCTGCTCTAAAGTGCTCGATGCATGCCATGATCCTGATGTGGGATGGCGATGTTTTTTCTTCCCTTTGCTTGGTGTTATTCACCTTTTACCTTGTTTTTCCCTGGTATGTATATTGAACTCGACAATGATTGAAGCAACCATTTGCCTGGCTCGCAGACTGTGACCAGCTTGGAGGACCCATTTTCATTCGGAAGCCAAATATTTCAAAAAGGTCAAATTTTATGGATGCTTTTATCATCCATAGGATAGGGAGACTCACAAATTGCTGGAAGTGCGTTTGCGCTAGCTGTGTACCATTGTCAACTGTGATACATGTAACTTGAAAAAAAAAGCTCTTTTTTCCTGCGTTGCACTGCTTCCTGATACCACGTAGTGCGGCTTTCTGTCTTCTCATTATTTAAATCCATTTCTCTTTCCACAAGCTTTAGTGGGTACTGGATAGCAGCTATGCGGCTGTATCATTAGGCTTTGAAAAGCTGTGTATATATATAATTGCGTTATTTTTTCCTGCCTACTAATGTGTTCGAAACAGGAATAGACATGTGGAATTAAAGCCCAGCAACGCATCAGGTACACACCCGGCCGGAAGTATCTAACCAGGGATGCTGTCATGAATTACTTTTGCTATGCATGAGTCATGGATTACTGAAAAAACGGTATGTGATTCATAAAATAATACAGTTGAAATTTTTGACAAATTAGCGTTCAAAATGTTAGGCCTTTCGACTTGTTGTAGTCCCAAATCATTTTGTAAATATTATTTTCACAAATTTTGACCGTTAGCTCTATTGATATATAATAACATTACTATTTGAAACCCTATGGCTAATTCGTCGAAATTTTATTTTTTCTAAATGCAACAAACTGATAAGAAAATACCCTCTATTGTTAAAAAAAAATAAAGAAAAATACTATTGGATTGCATTTATAGATGTGATATATTCCCAGGCAAAATAATTAATTCCTCACCTTCGGTATTTTTCTTTCTTTATAGTTTATATTTGGTCTTGAAAACCCTTAAAAAGATATTTTCCTATTTAATTACCATTTTTTCCTCACCATCTAGATTTCAAGTTCCTCGCAAAATATTTTTCAGGGGGCAAGAGCCCCTTCACCATCTTGAAAATTTTGGGGCATGCCTCTGTCGTATGCTCGCCATTGAAAAAACACTTGTCCAATTCTAAACTTTCCATCGCATTTAATTTATCAAAGGAAAAAAAAAAAAAAACAGATTCCACCGCTTTAAAAATCAGAAATTGGAAACAAGGAAGAGAGAGAGGGGAGTTAAGGAAAAGATCGAAGAAAGAATAGTTTTCTGCAGCCGGGCACGGCTAAATTTCATCCAGAACAATTTTTTTTTTTTTACAGATCAAATTCACAGAATAAAATGTACTCTTGATCTACGGACATGATCAGAGTGTTAGCTGTTTCCTGGTTTGTGATGAACTGGCTGTCTGAAAAAAGAATGGCTGATGGGTCTATGAGTACAGTGGTGGAGTCCTTGTCTGGGGTTGAAAACACTGGTACAGAAAAATTATTGCTGTGCATTTAAACCACCATTTTATCCATGGATAAAACTCTTTGACCATAAAGTTCCATGATTTAGATACAGTTGCACTTGCAATACCATTTAGCGACTGTCTAATAGTATAATTGAGATTATTTTTTAAAGTGTTTTTTATTTATAAATATATTAAAATGATTTTTTTTAAAATTTTATTTATTTCATTACATGAAAATAATTTAAATTTTTTTTTTTAAAATTTAAAGCAAAATATAAAAATAAAAATAAAATTTAAATACACTTTTAAAAGACAGTGCTTGATGCTCACCCAACTTTCTTCCCAGTTGGTTCCTTGGTACTTCACACATGTCACACGTCTAAGCTCGTGGCTTATGATTGGCAGTGTTATTGCGGTATGACTCACCAAAAAAAGCAAGGGATGATCAAACCAATACCACCAATGAATTTGATGGTGCCTGCGGCGCTTAGCGAGGCAAGGCTCATTATATAATCGCATATTCATTGTTTAATTCTCTGGTTTAATTAAAGTTAATAGCTTTCTTATTTCCTTTTTTCTGTCTTTATTAATAATGAGTGTGGTTAGCTTCTAGGTTAAAGAATAAGAAGAAAGAATAAGGTTGGCAAATACCCACCATTGATCACGTGGACATATCGTTATCGCATAAAAAATTATAATGGGCATGTTGGTCCACAATAGAAAATGTTGTGTGAACGAATATGTAAACCATTGCTAATAAATTAAAATTGTTTAACATTTCAACCCTCTAATTTCTCATTCCATTGGATCTTTCAGTTTTCAGAACCATCCAACGCCCGATAGCGTGCCACGCAGGGGATCGTGGTAGGACCCTGACATGTGCAGGCAGCCTGACAAGGGTTTGCAAGAATAAGAGACAATATATAGAAGCACAATGAGAGGATGGTTTTTAGATCAATTAGAGACAATATATAGAAGACAACCCTCTCAATTGTTTTAGTATATTTAGATCATTTTCATGTATTAATATCAAAAATAATTTTTTTAAAATAAAATAATTTCAGAAATAACCGCAACAATACTCTCAAACAAGCGCATAGAAGCACTGTGAGAGAAGAGGATTAAAATAAAAACGGGTTAGATTAAAAGAGAAGCGTCCTAATTAAGATGCTTGTGTGGGAACTTTAAGCCTTTATTTATTCTAATTTGTTGACGAAAGCATCAGATCAGCCCTTCTTCCATGCTGTGATGGGTATAGAAATGCCGCAATATCTGACTCCTTTGTTTAATTAATGAGCCAGTGACCTAAGTATGTTTATGTACTTTGGTTTGGTGTGATATGTCTCTTTGCCTTCACTGTTTTGCTTTGAAAAACTGATCTAATTATTTTGTCTGTCTGGACAAGCCTTCAATAGTTATATATTGTAGTAAATCTTCTTCTCTGTTGGCGTGTCCAGGTTTTGATCGAACCTTCCACAAGTTTAATATTTTGAAAGTTTCCAGTTTAGAGCCCATTTTCTACCCTCTTTTTTTTTTTATTATTATTATTGTGTAGGATGTGGGGTTTTAGGAGGGGGGCTAAGCTTTGATCTAGCAAGGTAACCTTCACTAGGGTCAAAATTTTGTAGGGAGCCATATCTGTCTTTTCCTTTGTCATCTACTAAAATCCAATGCTGCCCATCTTTTCATGTCCTGCACTCTCAATAATTGGGTGTGGTTGTACTGATGGAGGAATATTTATCGTTTGTAAATACAGTCTTTTAACCTTCCAGATCTCGTTCATGCTCTTATATTTAAAAAAAAACTATAATAAATAATGTGTTTTTCTTTAAAAAATTATAGTTTTAAAATAATTAAAAAACATTTGGGAATTTTTATTTTACAGCTTTTTATAAGATTTTAACCCCGGTATGATTCAAATTAGAAGCAAATTCACGGGCAGATAATTACCACACGATAATTTTTCACAAATCAAGGGACATTCATTATTTATTGTACAACGAGGGGGAGCTCGGACTAAGCAACGACAAAGCATTCATCCAGTTTCTGAAATGGCGGGGCACTCTCTCTTTTAACTTTGTGGCGCGACAAACTGTTTGAAGGTACCGATCACAGCGAAGAACGATCTGTCCTCGAATTTCAAATTTCATTTCTATCTTTTCCGATGGGAAACGATGTGTTCTCTAACAACGAATCCAGCAATGATTAAACAAGAAACAGCACAGTAAGAGAAATCAATTCATAAGCCGAGGGTGGGTTAGCCAACATTTATGTCTACACATTCATCGAAAACAGCATCATAGAGCACAAATATCCAAGTCTCGAGTCCTCCTACACTAGGGTTTTCAAAAGTATTCGAAAATTATTAGTTGAATAGAGCTTTTGTACTGCCTGCTAGCATAATTTAACAAATTGATTGACAGCCAGCATTATTTTCTTGAGGTAGGATGCATCTTGTCGTGGATGATGAAATAATAAATTTTTTCATGCTACTGACATGCCATTTTTTTCTTCAATATTTATTTGTTTCTCTATCGTCTTCTTAGGGTTCAAAGAAAATGTCAATGGCCTACAACAGCACAGACGTGTTCCGAAAACAGGTACTGGTATTGATTTCTCCGGTCCTTTTATTAGTTTGAATATATGTAAGTTTCAAACCCAAATGACTTGCATACGAGAATGTGATAATATAAATTATATTTTAAAACCCACTTAATATTTTAAATTTTTAGATAAGATAATTCCTTCACATATCAGTCCCAAATAAATGATCAAGGGTCAAAATTAAGAATGTTTGCTGATCAGCACGAACCGGCCACAAAGCCCTCTCCCTGGAGAAATTTCCATCCACTCCGGGAACAAGTGGCCTTACGTCAACCCTGGTTTATATATCGAGAAGCAAGCAAATTTTGAAATGGAGGAACTACTCCAACCTATTAATTATTTATCATTTATGATAAATTAAGTACATAAATTGAAATAAAAAACCCACAGGTCGTTTACAAATGGTTAATTATAATTAGCATGTTTTAAAAGAAGTATCCACACATGCATATATGTCTGATTATTGTAAAGTGGACTTTATTTTTAAGGGTTTTTGAAGGTTGAAACTCGCAACTCTGCCAGCTTTCTTACAAAAACTATTATAAATGTTCGAGAGAAACCATCTTGATCGAATGAATGTTTTATTTTGTTGTCCAGAAAGAAAAAAACATCACACCAAACACCTAACACCTAACCTATTACAGCGATGACATTAACACTCTTCAACGAGGCGTAAACCATGTGTCCGAGCAAAGTATTTCCATCAATAATGGTATTTTACAGACTAAAATAACAAAAAAAAACGACAATTTAAGCTGTTTCTAAACCTTTTTCTTTCCCTGGGCGACTGTAATTGTTAAAAAAAGAATGCGAGTACCTTTTTTTTATTTGTCATGCATTATTTCATCAAGACTGCACCGTGAGCCCTTTAATCGGGTCTCTCTCAGCACAGACATAATTGGAGTAGTTCACTGCACCCACGTTTATTGACTTGGAAAGGAGATAGATAGATAGAGAGTTGGTCTTGTCTGGAGAAAAAGGGTGTGCGTGTGTAATTCCAATTTGTTATATTTTAAAAAAAATAAAAAATAAGTATTGCACCATCATTAAAATTAAACACACAACAAGTTTAGACATAAAAGTAAGAAATTGCTAAAAAACAATTATATAAAAAGCTGGTTTGATATTTTAAATTTGAAATATTTATGATAATAAGAAAATACCGAGTTCTTAAACAATAAAAATAATTAAATTCGTGTTGGTGGAGTATCTATAAACTTTAAGTATTGGATAGACATATAATTTTTTTCTTCCAAAAAGTCTATTTAAGAGATCATAATAATATTTATTTATTAATTTAAAATACATCCATAAATGGAGAATCGAAGTAACTTGATTTTCACACATTTGAATCCTCAAGCCCGTTTGAAAAAAAAAAAAAGAGTTCTTTATTTATTTGGATAACCCAAAAATAAACAAGTCATCGTGACATGAGGCTTCGCTGTGTGAAGGTCCACTTTCCCTAAAAAAAACTGACAAATCTAGTTAAGTTTATTTTTTTTTAAAATACGATCTTATTTATAAAACATAACAATATGCTTTAAATTAAATATAATCGGAGTCGATTTTTTTTTTAAACACCGGCTGATCTCGCTCTTTCGTGACAATAATTTGGGACTGTTTCGGATAGGACTGAATTTGTTTTTTAAAGTAATTTTTGTTAAAAAATGTATTAAAATAATATTTATTTTTATTTTTTAAAGATTATTTTTACACCAGATATAAAAATATATAAAATATTAAAAAAATATAATTTAAAATAAAAAATAAAAAAAATAATTTTTTAATTTTTTTCGAAAACATTTTTATCAAAAATAGAACACCACCCAAGGGAGATCCCGCTTTTAGCCTTGTGGTCTCTCAGCTGGAACGAAAGACGAGCGAAACAAGTTAACTTCCAAGTAGCTCCAATGAGACAATGACAGACAGTTCACAGGCTGGCAGGAGCAGAGAGAGACTCTATGGGCATGACACGTGTCAAAAAGATGGTCTAATTTTATCCCAACCCCAGTGGCGACACGTAGCAAAGCAAAGGCCATCATGGGCATTACACGTTGGAAAAGCTGATTGGATGTTGCCAGAAAGAACCGGTGCTGCTGACGTGGGACGTCGTTGTCGTAAGGAGCTAAACAATGCCCCAGGTAGTGATGGCCTAATCACCCCCAGATGAGTGACAAAGCCTTGATTAAAGTGCCTCTTATGCACTTGCCACTACTTTACCTTCAAATTACACCTTTCGCCACTGCTGTATTCATAATCTATTCCACTCCAATGACAGCATTGCCCTTTTGAATTTCGATTCCATTCTTTGTTTCGCGTGCAGAAATACCCAACAAGTTTTACTTGTCAAAAAGTAATTGCGTCTTCGGATGTTGCTTCTTATTACATAAACAAGTTACAAAAGCTAAGAGAAAGATGCTGCTTGCCCACTGACTTATATGGGTTAGAGGAGATGGTTACAACCACAATTTTGTACTCTCATTGGTTGGGTTTTGCTACTTTTAACTTACACACATCCATACATATTAGTTTTTTATTTAAAAATATATTAAAGTAATATCTTTAAAAAAAATTATTTTTAACATCATCAAAATAATTTATAGATATTAATTTTAAATAAAAAATAAATATATGTTTTAAAATCTTTTTAAAAATACTTTTCATACGCATTGGGGATAGGGTTTATGTCACTTTCATTCAAGGACAAAGCGACAGCGCTCCTTTGTTTTTTATTTAAACCTACCTTCTTTACTTTTTTTTCAATATTTTTATTTCTGGTGAGCTAAATTCGATTCATTTCTAAATAATTCAAGAGAATGTCGGGCCAGTTTTTGCATAGATTATTCATTTTTCTTTGCTTAATACACACATATTCGTCAAATGGGAAGATTTCATAGTAGTAAGAAAACAACTAACATGATGTCGTTATTTATTTTTTAAGCATGATAAATTTTATCCCGATCTGATTTAGAGCAGGCTAATAATAGACATTTTTATTTTATTAACATGAGTGTCCGAGTCAGTATACATGTATCTTGACTATTTACCCGAGTCTTAAAGTTAATGATCATATAAATTTCTAGTGACCATCATATTAACAACCACATGACTCGAACTCGAGATTATAGAACAAATAAACCTCTTAGTTCCAAACTCTTATCACTTGACTATCTACTAGATAATTACAAACATTAACATTTTGAACTCTATGAACGTGAATTATATATTTTTCAATCACTAAAAAATCTAAATCTTGTAAAACATAAATAAGTTGAGTTCAATAATATCGTTCATCAAATATTTTTTTTCAATTCAAAAATCTCATTGATATAAAATACATATAATTACCATTATCATCAACATCGCTGGCAAAGAGATACAAAAACAATCTGCGAGCTTCAAAAGCAGACGACATCAACTATAGAAATACATCGCCTCTCAGGAATTGAAATGTCATTTGCTGTTCCTATATCATTCCAAAAAGATACATAGAGTTGTATGTAATGACTTTACTATTTTTGAAAAAAATATTTTTTTATTTTAAATTATTTTTTTAGTGTTTTTAAATATTTTTATAATGTTAAAAATAATTTTTTAAAAATAAAAAATATTAATTTAATATATTTTTAAATAAAAAAAATATTTAAAAACACAAGCTATGCAAAGATACCAAATACTCACTAATAAAGTGAAAGCTATAACTAGCTAGCATCCATTATATATTTTGTCATGTAATGGATCTGAAACAAAATGTGGCTTTGGGAGAAAGGAATTCTACATCTGCAAGTAAACTCAGTAACCAAACATTGGCGATCAGATTCCAGAACAGTAATGATGAATATATATATATATATAATAATAAAGCCTTGAGAGGTTCCTGTCATGATGGGGTCGTATTTTATATCTCATTACCTACTCCTCTTCTTTTGACTCCGCCATGGCCTCCCATGGTAATATTAGAGAAGCACAGGGCATCTAATGATAAATTCGAACAAAAAGATCGTTTTTTCACTGTTGAGCCATTTCGGTTCCATGCAG
Source organism: Salix brachista (assembly GCA_009078335.1). Classification (NCBI taxonomy): domain Eukaryota; kingdom Viridiplantae; phylum Streptophyta; class Magnoliopsida; order Malpighiales; family Salicaceae; genus Salix; species Salix brachista. The sequence continues at coordinate 12,802,036 of CM018574.1, read as the reverse complement.
GGGCACTCTTGTCAACAGCAATAAAGTACAAGCCATACAGGCACAAACGCAGAGAGTTAACAAGCGTGTAGAAGTTGTCCACTCGAAGGGATGGGCTCATGAATGGATAGGGATGTGAAATTCCGAGGGAAAGAAAGGTAGAGAAAAAGCAGTAATTTCTGTCCCGCAGCAAATAAGAAAAGAAGAAAAAAAGCAGTGTTTTCTGCACAAGAGTGCTATACCTTCTATGCCCCTAATTGCTGTCTATACATCTTTGTACAATATTGGAGGTCATAAAAAATGAAAATGAATATCCATGTCGATTTATGGTTGTATTTTAATGTGTGAAATAATTTTCATGGCTTGGATAGGGATAATGGGGCTAGAATGCTAGCATACATTTTCTATAACCTTTTTCCCTCCTCATCTTTATTTCATAGATTCTTCTTTTGTTTGTGTGTCCATGAGTAACTCACTCTTATTACCTTCTTATTCTACAAGCAGCACCAGAGCCATTACTTGTTGCCGTACTTTTATTGTCTTTGCTACTTCTTGTCGTGTAATCTCTTGTGTGCATAAACTTGGTGATGACACTTAGTCAAACCTTTAATAGTGGTTCTTGATTTTCTTCTACCAGTTGTTTTGAGTTGAGAAATTTGTAAGGACCCTCTGGGCGAACTTGATTTTCTTGCTAGAATCTTCGTTGGGTGTTGGAGTTTGTGTTTTAATATAAGCTGAATTTCGAATCTTGGTCTGGTCTGGTCTGGTCCATTTCTTGTTCCAGGTGTTATTTTTGGTTGGTAGTTAACTGGATAAAAACCATTTAAGTTCTGTTTTAGATTAGAAACACAAGAATCTTGAGGATTCTTTGATTCGTTCTTGAGGGTGTATAAGTGAATTACTTATCTTGTTTAATCGGGTCCTCTTGTAGCATTCAAAATCTGAACTTTGATGGATAAAACCGCATCTTTTCCTGAAACACACATCTCCTTCCCGAGTTCCACTTGCTTGTAATTGAATTTGGAGTTAGGTGAAGTTCGCTAACTATTCTTCGTATAACCGTGCCTCTTCTTGGTCCCTTAAGTTTGGATTTCTTTTGATGTTGGGTTCTACTAGACAGTCTCTGTAGATTTGATAGTGGCTCCCTTTCTCCCTTTCTCTCTCCTTCTATTTTTTTCTACTCCCTGTTTTGGATGAGCTTGCATCATGTATTTGGGTTTGGTTTAAAGGCGGGTCATCTACTTTGGAGGCTATGTTGCTGGATTGTATCAGTAGTTTCCATGAACTGGTTCATTAATGGTGGAATTTTGGAGACCAAGGCTGGTATGCTTGGTGATGGTGGCAAGATGTGGCTTAAATGCTTGGAGAAAGTTTCAGGGAATAGTTGCAAGATCCATCATCTCTACTACCAGTATATTAGTTCCATGAAAATTAGAAAATCGTGGTGGAGAAAGCTTTTGGTCGCGTGGATAGTTGGTTGGATCGCTGTCTCTGTTTGGATCTTCTGGTACATGAGCTCACAAGCTTTCGAGAAGAGGAAAGAGACCCTTACAAGTATGTGTGATGAGAGGGCTAGGATGCTACAGGATCAGTTTAATGTGAGCATGAACCATGTGCAGGCCATGTCCATTTTAATCTCAACCTTTCATCATGGCAAAAACCCTTCTGCTATCGATCAGGTTAACTAGATCTCCTTTAACTCTTGGCAACTCTGAATACTAAATCTGGTTGAAATTGCTAATTGTCTTAGAAGTGCTTAAATGCCTTGCTTCTTCTTTTGTTCAATAATGTCAAATTATTTACAAACCAGAGTCGATCCATTTGCTTCCTCGATTTGATTAATCTAGGTTCTTAATCACGCAACTGCTTTTACTATATGCAATCAGTTTTGTTGCTCAAGTTTTTTCCATGTCTGGAATTCAGTTCACGGAGTTAATTCGGTGATTTTTTCGAGGTTTCCGTTTCATACTGTTAATGGCTTAGTCCAGAAATAGTTCTTAGGTACTACTTGTCTATCATTGATATTATCCAGTTGAAGTATAAACTGATTTTCTAAATTTCAGAGGACTTTTGCGAGGTATACGGAAAGAACCGCTTTTGAGAGACCTCTCACTAGTGGTGTGGCATATGCTGTAAGGGTGCTCCACTCTGAAAGGGAACAATTTGAGAATCAACAAGGCTGGACTATTAAGAGGATGGATACCTTTGAACAAAGCCCAGTTCAAAAGGATGACAGCGTTGCCGAAGCATTGGAGCCATCTCCAATTCAGGAAGAATATGCTCCTGTCATCTTTGCACAGGATACCGTTGCTCATGTGGTTTCCCTAGATATGCTGTCAGGAACAGTAAGCCCAATTCCTTTTATTTATTTAAAAGTCTCAGAAATGGTTTTTATCGTCCAATTCGTTGGCTGCTCATAGATTTTACTGAATTTATGCTAATGAGACACGATAATTACCTGGCATTAAAAACCCTGGTGATAGCTTCCCTTCATGTTTCCCACTGGTCTCATAATTTTGGTCAAGCTATTATTCTAATTCCTTGACAGCTGCATTGCTGGTTCAAACGTACTTACTTGTGAAGTTTCGTTTGCATCCATATCAGGAAGACCGTGAAAATGTGTTGCGTGCTAGAGCATCTGGAAAGGGGGTTCTAACTGCTCCTTTCAGGTTACTCAAAACTAACCGTCTTGGAGTTATTTTGACATTTGCTGTCTACAAGACAGACCTCCCTTCTAATGCAATGCCAAGTGAGAGGATTCAAGCAACTGACGGGTATGATTTAATTCATCTACATTTGAGAGGAAAGGTTTCTTAATTCATATGGTTCCATTCCGTTGATGCTTGATCAAATGAAGGTGCATTAATTGATGCAGAAATTGATCCTAAAACTGACTGTAATACAGAAGCAAGGGCAATGCTAGATTTTTTTAACTGTTTCCCTTCATTGAGTCAGTTGTATGGAAAGAAACATTAAAATTTGCAAATTTTATTGTGTCAGGATGTTCCCAAAGGATGCTCTAATAAAAAGCTTGAATATATAGAATTGTCACTCTGATGACAATTGTAATTAATAAACAGCTCTTCTCATCTTCTCATGACTCCAATCAGGTACATTGGAGGAATCTTTGACATTGAGTCACTTGTGGAAAAGCTACTTCAACAGCTTGCTAGCAAGCAAACTATCTTAGTGAATGTATATGATATCACTAATCAGTCTCACCCTATCAGCATGTATGGTTCAAATGTATCAGATGATGGGCTGGAACATGTCAGTGCCCTTAATTTTGGAGATCCTTTCAGAAAGCATGAGATGCGTTGCAGGTAATCAATAAAGATCCATCTTTTTTCGAATGGCATGGGGTTCAGCTTGTGTTTGAAATAGCTCTCTCCATTTAATTTACTATTCAATACCAGACCACAAGATACCATAAAAAGTTCTTTTAATTCAATTAAAAAGATAGCATTATAGTATATTGATATGGTGATATGGTTGGTCCAAATTTCCTTGTAGTGATGTGGTTATGCCATTATTAGTCGAAATGATGGAGAACCTTCCACCTGGGAGTAGCTAAATCAATAATGTTATTGACAACTACTTTTTCCAGATTCAAACAAAAACCACCATGGCCATGGTTGGCAATAACAACATCAATTGGCATCCTTGTGATTGTATTGCTTATTGGTTACATATTCCATGCGACTATGAATCGAATTGCCAAAGTTGAAGATGATTGCCATAAAATGGAGGAGCTTAAAAAACGAGCTGAGGCAGCTGATGTTGCAAAATCTCAGGTATCTGGTATTTCTATTCTGCTCCTCCTTTCTTTAGGCCTGCAAGTTATGCCAATACACTGCTAAATAAATTTCAACTTTCTGTAGTTTCTTGCTACGGTTTCCCATGAGATCAGAACCCCAATGAATGGTGTCCTAGGTGAGTTTTGAAATCGTCCATTACTCGTCCAATATAAGGAACAGTGCAAAGTTCATGCAGCCATGACAGTACCTTTGTCCGTGTTTCAGGAATGCTACAAATGCTCATGGACACAGAACTAGACGCTACTCAGCAAGATTATGTTAGAACTGCACAAGACAGTGGAAAAGCGCTTGTCTCACTTATAAATGAGGTTTTGGATCAAGCAAAGATTGAATCTGGTAAAATTGAACTTGAGGCAATGCAGTTTGATCTGCGAGCAATTATGGATGAAGTATTGGCACTCTTTTCTGGCAAGGCTCACGAGAAAGGAGTTGAGGTAATATGTGTTTCTTGAGATTTGTTGTTTGGTTTCCTTTGGGCCCCACTTCTTTTCTTTGATCCTTCTTTATAAGTTTCATTTTCACTTTCTTAATATATAAATTTGAATTTTCATGATACAATTGGCGGGAAGAACAGTTGGCAGTTTACGTGTCAGATGGTGTTCCTGAAATGGTAATTGGTGATCCAGGGAGGTTTCGGCAAATTATTACCAATCTCATGGGGAATTCAATCAAAGTAAGTACCCAGTTATTTCTTTCTTTGGTAACAATTAAGGTTGAATCTGCAAGTTGATGAACAGTTACCAAAAACTGATTCAACTGAAAATTTGAGAACTTGCACCTGCCATGGTCTGTTGCCATGCAAAGCAAATTTATTGTGTTAAGGCCTGGACATAGGTCTTCATGTTTTCAAGTTCTGGAAGCTGCATTAGCTAATGGTTTCTTGCTCAGCGAACTGCAGATATCTCTGTGCTTGCCATGTATTGGTGGGAATTAGCCCCCATTGGGACATAAAAATTGTACCTTCTTTTTGAGGAAGATTGCAATGAGGAACGTTGTGCCTTGTCTTTAGGCTTAATGGCCTCTCCTATCTCATGATTTTTTCCTATCAAAGAGAAATAAAAAGGAGTTGTTGACTGATTCTCTCTCTCTCTCTTCCAGTTTACAAAGAAAGGGCACATCTTTCTCACTGTTCATCTTGTTGAGGAGGTGATGTACCCAGTAGATGTGGAGACAGAATCATCATCAGAAAACACCTTGAGTGGTTTGCCAGTTGCAGATGGAAGCCGGAGTTGGGTAGGATTTAAGATTTTCAATCCAGAGGGCTCAAGTCATACTCCCTCACCATCCTCTTCTGACCTTGTCAATCTAATAGTTTCAGTTGAGGATACAGGAGAAGGGATCCCTCTAGAAGCACAACCTCGTGTTTTTACTCCTTTTATGCAGGTTGATCCATCCATTTCCAGGAAATACGGAGGCACGGGCATTGGCCTAAGCATAAGCAAGTGTTTGGTTGGTCTCATGAATGGGGAAATTGGCTTTGTTAGCATACCAGATATTGGGTCCACCTTCACATTCACTGCTGTCTTCAGCAACGGTTGCTGCAATTCTAATGACTCCAAAGCCCAGAAGCAGAGACTAAAAAACCAAAGTAACACAATGTCTTCCAGATTTCAGGGCATGACTGCATTGGTTGTGGACCCCAAACCTGTTAGGGCCAAGGTTTCAAGATATCAGATCCAGCGTCTAGGAATACATGTTGAATTAGTTTTGGATTTAAATCAAGGTTTATCTAGCATAAGCAATGAAAATAAAGCTGTCAACATGGTCTTTGTTGAGCAGGAAGTTTGGGATAGGGATTCAAGCATTTCAGCTCTCTTCATCTATAAGTTACAGCAAATTGACTCGGTTACGAAACTTTTCCTCTTGGGAAATTCTCTCAGTTCTTCCAGAACAAACACTGCAACTTCTGGTTTTTATACTCCAAGTGTCATAACCAAGCCCCTCAAGGCAAGTATGCTGTCTGCTTCTTTACAGCGAGCAATGGGTGGGAATAAGGGTAATCCATGCAATGGAGAACACCCTAGTTTGTCTCTTCGCAACCTCCTTGCTGGAAGAAAAATTCTTATTGTAGATGACAATAAAGTTAACCTCATAGTAGCTGCTGCTGCTTTGAAGAAGTATGGAGCTGATGTTGTCTGTGCAGATAGTGGCCAAAAGGCGATCAAATTGCTTAAGCCACCTCACAAATTTGATGCATGCTTCATGGATATCCAAATGCCTGAAATGGATGGGTATGTGATACTTCACACCTTTAAGATTTTTGTGTTGGATTATTTCAAGTTCATGGGTAACTTTTGAAACCACTGCAATAGGAAAAAAAACTACTATTGAAATATATATATTTATAGGCTGCCTAGTTTGTGATGGCAGCTGTTTGCGCTGGATGTGCTAATCAAGATACAGTCTTAGCTGCCATTGATTTTATTAATTCACAGATAGATTTGTTGCTAATTTTAAAAACAATGTCCTTTCCCTCAGGTTTGAAGCTACAAGGATAATTCGGGATATGGAGTCAAACGGGCATATACCAATACTGGCAATGACTGCAGATGTGATCCAGGCTACATATGAGGAATGCCGAAGATGTGGGATGGATGGATATGTCTCCAAGCCTTTCGAAGCTGAACAACTCTATCAAGAAGTGTCACGTTTTTTGCAGCCAACTTCCAGTGTGAATTTATAGAGAGAGCTTCTATTGAAGGCTACTCATGACATGAGCTCAAGCACCGGTTCTCCAGGGCTTGAATGGGTTGAGAGTTTTCCTGAACAGTGAGTTCTCATTTCCCTAAATTGATTCTTGATTTTCATAGTCTTGCGATAAAGGTTTTTCTTTCAAAATTCCTGAAACATGCAACTTTTTTTTTTTTTCAAAACCTGCAGCACACCTTTCTCAATTGTTCCTCAGATGTTTGACTCTAAACCTCGAATTACTTTGCTACTTCTTCACAAGCTTGTTGACTTCGCCGATCTGCTTGATGTTTTTCCGGGGAAAAATATGTTCTGTTGCGGAGAGTCTAAATAGAAGCCGTGATTGATTGGTTGGGCTCTAGTTTCATTGATTGTTTTACAGGCAGCATAATGAAAGCTGATTCCCTTTTCCTTGTAAAGTTGATCTCATTTCCAAGCTGTTATTAATGTTAGGGATGGGGGTTTATTTGTAGACAGAACTCTTAGCATAGAATGTCGAATTCATTACTTACTTTCTAGTGGATGGAGAAATCCAGATTACCTGATTGTATCATAGAAAATACGGAATTGCATTCTCCTTCATGTGAAGTAATAAATCAGCATCTCTCTTTCTTTGAGGGTGGCCGACTTTGCCTTGGATTCAGGTTTCTCTCGGAAGAAGGGAAGATAGCTTATTGGCAGCAAAAGAGAGAATGCTTCATGTATGTATATATATTATCTCGTTAATAACAATGTTGATGCGAGCCATTCTAGGTTATTTCCTGTTAGATGTTTCTAACAATACCAGAAGGTTGTACTGCCAGGAATTGATGTAACTTATACTGTGACAGTCAAAATTTGAGTGATCGCAAGATTCTTGTCTCATTTCGACTCGGCATTATAGTTTCAGAGAACGTTCATTACGTCCCATGACTGTTCTTTGCGGTTTAAGTAGTTTTTTTTCAGTACTTTAAACTGTCCTTCGCAGTTCAGCTGTCAAAGTGATGGATGCTGTTGTTGTCCCAAAGTTCTATTCCTTCTGCTTCTGACGAATCAAGTTAGAAAACATATATTATCTTTTTTTCTTGCATGCAAAATACAGGGAAGATTATGGAATGAATCCAGAAAGCCCATGTAGATATGTATAGTTTATAGTAAATCTTCAAACTGTAGAAAGTAGAAAAAGCAGCCGTTGCCTTTAAACCTCCAGAGCTCGGAGGCTGCGGTTTTCTACTAGAAGTACGAGGCACGGGCTATGTAGATAGCTATAGTTTATAGCTTTCACGCAGCACGATTGTCGACATGTCCGAGTAGTTAAGGAGACAGACTTGAAATCTGTTGGGTTTCGCCCGCGCAGGTTCGAACCCTGCTGTCGACGTCTTTTCATTCATTTTTTCAACTGCTGTCATTGCTAAATAACATTAAAATTCGAAGCCTTTGACTTTCCATCGAAGCTTTTGCCAGAAGACCAATGAAAGACAGAACCAGCCGAATACAGAGGTTGGTTGCCAGAGACACGCTGCACAGAAGTTCAAGCTCTAACCATTCTCCTTTCCAGGGCATGTATTTTTGAAATTAGTTCACAAATCGATTATAGCTCTTCGAAATTAAAATTTCCAGGAATTGGGCTAGGCTTAACCCTCCATGTTCGGCTTTTCCAGGCCCAATATAGCTGCAGTTGGGCTTCGAAGTCTTTCTCCCACGTTCGCCCAAAACAGTATAAGAATAATAAAAGTAATTAAAAAAAGAAAAAAAGCCGCGTTAAATAGACGCGAATAAAATAAATGTCCACGATCGTAAAAAGCCCTTGAGATATTGTAATTTTCCAACCACAAATCCTAACCGTTGGATGGTGAGATAAAAACAAAACAAAACAAAATCCCTCTTCCTCCCTCTTCCTCTCTCTATCTTTTTCTCTGCGAAGCGAAGGAGAAGAAAGAAAAAAGGAAAGAAAATTAAAAAGGGTTTGAGATGGATCCAGACACAGTTGCAAAGGCATTTGTTGAGCACTACTACAATTTGTTCGATATGAATAGAGTTGGATTGGCGAGTCTGTATCAAGACGCTTCAATGCTGACTTTTGAAGGTCAAAAGACTCAGGGATCCCAGAATATTGTAGCTAAACTTACTGCTCTTCCTTTTCAGCAGTGCAAACATCACATCACCACCGTTGATTGCCAGCCTTCTGGTCCTGCTGGTGGTATGCTTGTTTTTGTCTCCGGTAATCTCCAGCTCTCAGGAGAACAGCATGCTCTCAAGTTCAGCCAGGTATTTCCTTTTTTTCTTTAGTTTTTTTTTGTGTCTGGATTGATCTGTGGTTAATTGATTGATGTTCACGGACTCGATTCTCGATCTGACTGAATTAGTTGTTGCTTTTGGGTATTTTAGGCTTTTTATGATCTGTTATACTTTGGATTATTGTTTTGGAAATAAAGAGTGTTTTTTGTGTTGCTAGATCTAGGGTTTATTTGTGTGTGCATTGTAGAGATTCCCAGTAATATTATTATCTGATTTGTAGCTAATTTATGGATGTCTAGAGTTTATGGCATTACAAGTGCAAGAAATAGCAGTGACATGAAACCGTTTTCTGGTTCAGGTGATTTTTCAATGTGTATGCGGATTTGGAATTTTTTTCTTTGTTTTCGATGGCTGCTTAAGGATTTTTTCTATGTCAGATGCTTAGGAACTTATATTGGAAACTTGGTTGCCTCCTAGAATGTTGCTTGTTTCATTTCCATGGTGGCTTGCTTGTTGTAAATTAAGCATGGGCGGCCAAAATGGAGCGAGAAATAAGTGATTAAGTAATGGTGAAAAAGTATGCTCAGAGCATTGGATAATACTTTAGATGATCAAATCTCTTAGATAAGCAAACTTTAACGTTGGAACCAAGGTTTCAAACTGAAACCCCAACTTTGTGTTCTGTCGAGTTCTTCATTGTGATTCCTGTTTTGAAACCAATTTGATGAATGTTTGACTAGCCCAACACATGCATATGCTTAACCGGTAGAGGATGAGTTCTCTTGTTAGTTGTCTGGGTCATGTAATCAAATGTATGTTGGCACGTATCAAATTGGTCCTCTGAATTCTTCATGCAGGTGTTCTTGAAGTCTAGCATTCTGTCATCCATGACAATGTGGCACTGATTTGTTTTTCTTGTTTGGTCCTTTTTCTAGCACCATCTAAGCACATGGTGGATAATATATTGTTCTATGCGATCTTGAATTCATTCTAGTTTTGTGGTGTGCATTCCTCCATTTATTTCCTTACCGTGCTATTCTGGGACTGAAAGGTTAATATTGTCCATTAAGTCTACCTAAAATTTCTCCTCGTGCTTCCTGCTCTCAGATGTTCCATCTGATGCCAACGCCACAGGGAAGCTATTATGTGTACAATGACATATTCAGGTTGAATTATGCTTGAAGACAAGAATGGCCAAGCGAAACCTTATATGGTTATAATTTCCAGGGATCAAACCTCTTTCATTATATCTGTTCAGTTCTAGACATTTTAAATGAAGAACGGATTTTTTGTTTGGGTTATGTTTAATGTTTCATTCCAATGTGTCTTCTTGGTGTTCCTGGAGTTCATAGATTGCTAAGTTGTGGTTGGTTGAATTGGTAAAGATTTGTTGGGTTAATGTTTAAAGAAATTGGTGTTGGAGATTTCAAAACATTTTACTGGAGTCGAATTCTATGCCAAGCGCTCAATATTTCATGTTTTGCTTTGAAGTTGAACTGCGGATGCTTGCTATTCGAGCATCCATCGCTACTGAATCATGCGCGATGTATCTTGCTTTAAATGACTTGTGTAATGCCACTGTCTTTTATGTTTAATTGTCATGGTGGTTGGCTAGGCACCACGCCATTTTAGTCGTCGTGTAGATGATTTTCTCATCGATTACTCAAATCTCCATGAACATCGAAGGAGTTCACTGTGCTATTGAAGTTTGTGGCAGGCATGATTCTCATGAATTATTCCTTTACAAAAAGGGAACATATATGTAGTTTGCGTAAAAGTTGGAACACTCAATCTTGATTATTCGGGAATGTTTTGAAAAGTGTTTTTGAAAAAAATTAAAAAAATTTATTTTTATTTCTTACTCTAAATTAAAATTTTCTAGTGTTTTTAAATTATTTTCATGTGATGATGTCAAAAATAATTTTTTAAAAATAAAAAAATATTATTTTGATGTATTTAAAATGAAAAACAATTTCAAAATCTTAACCACAATTTCAAAAGTATTTATTGATTACGCAATCCAGATGCACTCAAATGGAAACTTGAAGGCGATAATGCAGAATCTCACTTAGAAAACAGTGGACCTTGCTCGCAGTTTAAACGCATTAAGAAGACATTTTGCAACCTGTAAAAGCAATTCAACATAGTTTTCTCTTCCTATAAATGCCTTGCGCATAACTGGATGCCATTCACAGTGAACATGCAATTACAATCTGTACCAAGAAGATTATCTATTTTGATAATGCTCAAATACTATTTTGATATGGTTTTTGAGGTTGCAGCGCTGGCTAGCTTTTCAAGAGAAAAGCATCAAAATCACTAGGAAAGTGTTTCAATTCTTATTAGTGTGTTTATTATTGTGGTTTAAATTTTTGATTTTGAAGGTATATAGATATAATACACACATTAATTTTTTATTTTTCATATTAGCATCAAAATCATAAAAAAAATACTAAAAAGCATCAACTTAATTTATTTTTCAAGTCAAAAAGTACTTCAAAGCAAGACAATCCCAAGCACCCCCTTATCTAGTTACCCTACATCGGTTTGCTATCAAACGCACTTGAAATGGTGGAACCTAATTCGATACGTGGAAGCTCTGGAATTCTAAGAGGAAGAACTTGGGCAGGAACCTCTTTTGATTGCTGATTTTCTGGATCTTGACGATTGGTACTGCAACGTTTCAGCACCCCGGTTACCATACTTCCAAAGGATTTAAACGGGTGGCTCAGCCCATTTTTAAATTGGAAAAAGAGGGTCACCTGAGATGCCTGCCAGGCAACAGAGAGCACAATCATTGCTGAAATAAGGCACTGAGAAACAAAATTCTGCCTCCTCAATTTTCTAAGCTCTTTAACTATCTCTTCAGCGGCTGAGTTTTCAATGCTGTTCTCATGTTTTGACACCGCTTCACCAATTTCAGGGGAATTCACCTCCTCCTCCTCCGTTCCAGGTGATAATTCGGATCGCTCAAGCTTAACACCATTCCCTTTTAGGGATTCCAACTGTTTATACAAACGAAACCGGGTAAGTTTATTGACAACGAGACATATAATTTGAACAAATCATTCAATAAAAGCTAATCGATCGATCAAAACATGAAGTATTAATTGAATCGCACAAGAAAATGATTTCAATGTTCCTTGGAGGGTTTTGTTGTCACATACCTCAGAAAGCAATTTGGAGAGGAGAAGCTGATCACTATCATCCTGGAGGAAACCATCATCACCAGAGGTTTCTTTGTTTCTTTTCTCTGCTAAGAGCTTCTTGATAGCCTGATCAATGAGATCCAGATTTTTGGCTGGTTCCATGGTTAGGTTAGGCCATGATATTGATGAGAGAAGAATTGACAGGACAAATCAAGTCAAAGATAACGAAATGAGAGTAGTGGAACATTTTTACTTTCAAGCTTATCATTTTTAATAGGAAGCCACGTGGCCTCACACGATATCGTGGCTCAAAATTACAGCTACTCGTAGCGCACGCTGTCAGTTGCATTTTGCACTTCAGGTTCAGGGCGAGGGCGAGGGCATTTTGCATTTGCAAGCTTATCATTTTTAAGAGGAATCCACGTGTATTTACATTGAATTTCAAAAACATTTTTGAAAAAATTAAAAAATTATTTTTTTAATTTTTATTTTAAATTAAACTCTTTTAGTGTTTTTAGATTATTTTTATATAATGATGTAAATTATTTTAAAAAAAAAATTAATACATTTTTAAATTAAAAACACTTTAAAAACAATTTCAATTACACTCCAAAACAATCGCTGCATGCATACGTACTGCCTGGAGTCCACGAAAGCTTCTCTCTCGAACAGAAAAAGAAAAAGGGTTGGCGTCTAGTGATCCAAGGAAAAGATTTGGATACTAGGAATCCCAACATGGGCTTGCATGTTGGATAAGCTTCAACATTACGGAAAGCCTAAGATTTCCTAAACAAGAGAAGTTAGGATAAGATAGGCTTGATGTAATCCTAATAGAATTAGAAGTTGTCTAGTTCTAATTAAATAGGAGAGTTGTGCTAGTGACTTATAAATATCATTGTTGAGTTGTAACAATGATCACAACAATAGCTTGTGGTGTTTAGTTTTGAGTCATTTTCTAAACATAATAAGAGAGTTATTCTTATACACAAGCTAAGAGCCTTGATTTTACAAACTTGAATTGGTATCAGAGCTGTAGGCGAATCGATCAAACCAAACCATGGGAGACAACACCACTCCTCCGCAGCCAAAGGAAGCCATCCCCTCTTCAATCCAATGCCCCATGCTAAACTCCACAAACTATGCAGTATGGGCCATGAGGATGAGAGTTTTGTTGCGAATTCATAAGGTGTGGGAAACAATTGAACCAGGTTCAAAAGAATCCCACAAGAATGATGTCGCAATAGGATTATTGTTTCAATCCATCCCGGAGAATCTTATCTTGCAAGTAGGCGAACAAGACTCTCCAAAGGAGATATGGGAATCAATCAAAACTCGTAACCTTGGTGCTGATCGTGTCAAGGAAGCAAGACTTCAAACTCTAATGTCTGAGTTTGAAAGAATCAAGATGAAGGACACGGATACAATAGATAACTTTGCGGGTAAGTTATCTGAGCTAGCATCAAAGTCGGCTTCACTTGGACAAACGATTGAGGAACCAAAACTCGTGAAGAAGTTTCTAAATAGTTTGCCAAGAAATAAATTCATCCAAATCATAGCCTCTCTCGAGCAAGTTCTGGATTTGAACAAAACAGGATTTGAAGATATCATAGGCAGACTCAAAGCCTATGAAGAACGAATTCTCAATGAGGAGAATCACGGAGAAACACAAGGCAGGCTACTATACGCAAATTCAGAGCAACAAAGCTTTACAGCACCACGAGGGAGAGGACGTGGAAGAGGATACAAAGGGCACAGAGGGCGAGGCAGAGGAAGATTCAACCCGCAAGAAAGGACAACAACTCAAGGTGATCAAACTAGAGAAAAGAAAGATAGATCAAAAGTAATTTGCTATCGCTGTGACAGACCGGGCCACTTTGCCTCCACATGCCCTGAAAGAACACAAAAGATACAAGAAGCAAATAAAGTAGAAACGCAAGAAACTGATCCAGCCCTTTATATGCATGAAGTTGTGTTCTTAAATGAAGAAAATGTCATACCAAAGAAGTACGAAACAAACGAAGGAGAAGGAGGAGTTTGGTACCTTGATAATGGAGCAAGTAACCACATGACCGGCAACAAGACATATTTCCTGGAACTCAACGAGAACATAAAGGGGAAGGTGAAATTTGGAGATGGATCCTGCGTTGAAATAGGAGGGAAAGGTTCAATTCTCTTTCAAAGCAAAACGGAGGAGCAAAAACTTGTTGCAGACATCTACTACATTCCCGTACTTAAAAGCAATATCCTAAGCCTGGGACAAGCTACAGAAGCCGGGTGTGATGTAAGGATGAGACAAAACTACTTGACACTCCATGATCCAAGTGGAAGACTCTTAGTAAAGGTCATACGTTCAGCCAATAGACTTTACAAAATAAGTCTAAAAATTGGAAAACCGGTCTGCTTGCACACGAGGATAGAAGACGACACTTGGAGGTGGCACGCAAGGTTAGGACATATAAGCTTTAAAACAATCAAAGCTATGTCCCAACAGAGGATGGTTCATGGCTTGCCGGAAATCAGAGAAGAAAACAGATTGTGTGAGTCATGCTTAGTCGGAAAACAAGCTCGTCAATCTTTTCCAAAGACATCTATGTTTCGAGCCTCTAAACCCCTTGAACTCCTACATGCAGACCTATGTGGTCCCATAACACCACCAACCATTGCTCATAACAAATACATATTTGTTATCATAGATGATTTTTCAAGATACATGTGGTCGATCTTGATAAAAGAAAAGGGTGAAGCATTTGGCAGATTCAAGGCGTTTAAGAGTCTAGTAGAGAAGGATCTTGGGAAAACAATCATAACTCTTAGAACTGATAGAGGAGGTGAGTTCACTTCAAGGGAGTTCCATGAGTTTTGCGAGATAAACGGGATCAAGAGGCATCTCACGGCACCCTACACACCGCAACAAAACGGTGTAGTAGAAAGAAGGAATAGAACGTTGATGGAGATGACAAGGAGTATTCTCAAGGCAATGAAGGTACCAAACTATCTATGGGGGGAAGCAGTACGCCACTCTACATATATACTCAACAGGGTACCAACAAGAGCCCTTGAAAACATGACTCCTTACGAATGCTTGCGAGAGAAGAAACCGAACCTAGGACATTTAAAGGTTTTCGGTTGTGTAGCTTACACAAAAATTAAAGCTATAAACCTCAAGAAACTGGATGACAGATCAAAGACTCTAGTGCACCTTGGGATTGAGCCGGGATCCAAGGCCTATAGACTTTATAACCCAACAACACGGAAAATTGTTGTGAGCCGTGATGTGGTATTCGATGAGAAGACAAGATGGAGCTGGAATGAATCAAGTGACGAACCAAGAAGGGATCCGGGAATGTTTTACATGAGATGGGGTGAAGCTGTGGATGCAGGAGAAGGACCCACGGTAATAGTCAATGATCAAACCGGAAGCAATGAGTTCAATGATCTTGAGCATCATAACCATGAAGATAATAACAGCACGGACGAAGACTCTCATAGCAACCACGACAATGAGAGTAACGTACACCACCAGCAAACAGAGCAATCACTAAGAAAATCAACTCGTCAAGTAAGTCAACCACGTTACCTTGATGATTATGTCCTTCAAGCCTCTGTAGAATGTGAGAGTCTTTTACTCTCGATGAATGATGAGCCAAGTTACTATAGAGAAGCAAAGGGTTCGGCAAATTGGAGACAAGCATGCAAAGAAGAAATTGATTCTATCAACAAAAACAAGACATGGTCTCTAATTGATAAACCGAGTGAGACAAAAGTTATTGGTCTCAAGTGGATCTTCAAAATCAAGAAAAATGCGGATGGGACTATCAACAAATACAAGGCGAGACTCGTGGCTAAGGGATATGTCCAAGAATCCGGCATAGATTTCGACGAAGTATTTGCACCGGTTGCTCGTATTGAAACTATTCGTTTGCTAATTGCATTGGCAGCATCACATGGATGGGAAATTCATCACTTAGATGTGAAAACAGCATTCTTACATGGAGAATTAAAAGAAGATGTTTATGTTGAACAACCCGAAGGCTTTGAAGTAAAAGGTGAAGAACACAAGGTGTACAAACTATCGAAAGCATTGTACGACTTGAGACAAGCTCCTCGAGCTTGGAACACAAAATTAGATCAAATCTTGAAGGGGATGAGATTCAAGAGATGCTCAAAACAAACTTCCGTGTATCGCAAGGAAGAAGAAAGAACTCTTCTCATTGTTGCTATTTACGTAGATGACTTGTTTGTGACCGGCAACACTCTCAAAGTCATAAGTGAATTCAAGGCTGGGATGTCAACAAAGTTTGAGATGTCGGATCTCGGAAAACTCACCTATTATCTCGGTATTGAAGTACAACAAGTTAAAGATGGAATCGAGATTAAACAAGAAGGTTATGCACGAAGGATCCTAAGAGAAGCTGGTTTAGAAACTTGCAATCCGACTCAAGTACCTATGGAGTTTGGACTGAAAGTGTCAAAAGCACAAGAAGAAGCAGAGATAGATCCTACATGTTATAGAAGGAACGTAGGGTGCTTACGGTATCTATTACACACACGACCAGATTTGGCATTTTCCGTTGGAGTTGCTAGCAGGTATATGCAAAGTCCTCGCAAGTCACATGGTGAAATAATGAAGCATATACTACGGTATCTAAAGGGAACGATGGCATTTGGTTTGAAGTTTAATCGTGAAAGATCAAACAAAATCATTGGGTTTAGTGATAGCAGTCACAATATTGATCAAGATGATGGAAGAAGCACTACGGGTCATATATTCTACTTTGGATCCTCACCAATTACTTGGTGCTCACAAAAACAGAACACGGTTGCCCTCTCATCATGTGAGGCTGAGTTCATGGCAGCAACGGAAGCAGCCAGACAAGCCATTTGGCTTCAAGAACTGTTAAGCGAGATCACTGGATGGAAGACCGAGCAAATCATCATCAAGATTGATAACAAATCAACAATAGCACTCACAAAGAACCCCGTATTTCATGGAAAAAGCAAACACATTCATAAACGCTACCATTTTATACGAGAGTGCATTGAGATGGAACTTGTTGATGTGGAACATGTACCGGGAGTTGAACAAAAGGCGGACATCTTGACTAAAGCATTGGCAAAGATCAAATTTGCAGAAATGAGAAGCTTGATAGGAGTTCAAGACATGACCGAAGCAAAATTGAAGCTTAAGAGGGAGAATGTTGGATAAGCTTCAACATTACGGAAAACCTAAGATTTCCTAAACAAGAGAAGTTAGGATAAGATAGGCTTGATGTAATCCTAATAGAATTAGAAGTTGTCTAGTTCTAATTAAATAGGAGAGTTGTGCTAGTGACTTATAAATATCATTGTTGAGTTGTAACAATGATCACAACAATAGCTTGTGGTGTTTAGTTTTGAGTCATTTTCTAAACATAATAAGAGAGTTATTCTTATACACAAGCTAAGAGCCTTGATTTTACAAACTTGATTGCATACATAAGAGGGTTAGAGAATTAAGACTTTCCACACTAAAAGAGTATATTAGCTTCCAAGAGAATTTAGAAACTACATCATCTTCATCATATACCATGTACAGCACTGACTAGAAGCATTTACACAATCATTATGAGATGGTGTACCAGCCGTTCTAATATCACTAAAGACTATTGTGAACGCAAGCCATTATACACAGTTGAATCCAGAATTATCCAAGGCAAACTTAAGATCAGTCAAACTTGGGTGACGATTGGTTAGTGCAATTGTACGTCAGAAGTTGCTCCTACTGGAAACGGTACAGGTCATCATTTCCCATCTCATTCGCATCAGCCAGAGAAGTAGACGCTGCTGCTTCACTGGTACCAAGTTCAGCCTGCAAAAATGGTAGGAGAATTCAAAGGTTTGGCCAAAAGAAAACAAGTGTGTGCTCAACACAGAGACACTGAATCGCGCAGCAATTATCTTGTTGACTTTTTTGAGGTTGATTCAAGATAAAATGGATGGAACTCACAATTAATCCTCCCACCTTCATACCTGACTTTCTATTTTCAAATGTTTAATTAGGCTAACATTAATATTTTCAGACACCACGACATGGAATTCACCATGTTTTACATGCATGTAAAAAAAAATCACATGATAGTTTCTTCTTGTTTTGTTAAAAAAATCCATTCAATTGCACAATCAACTGATGCTCAGAGCTACAAGGCTTAAAAACACATTAACCAGTTGCATTAGAAAGCATGAACGTTCAAATTTCATGTCAATACAATTTTTTCTGATCTATTTTACCTTAGCTTGGCGGTATCGTTGCAGCATCCGATGATATTGCTGACGTGCATCTGGGGAATCAACCATTGATAGCACACGAGAGAAAGCCTCATCAATAGTTCCATCCACTTTCTGTTTGCGGAACATCTTGAGAATATCATCGTCTTCCCTTTCATCAATGGACTCCGTCTCATTTCGGAAACCTCGCAAACCAATTCCTTTGCGTCGCCACCGCAGCACTACCTTATCTAGAATTCCAACAGCCCAGCATATTACCTTATAATTCTTCCTAATCCGATAGCCTCTCACATGAGCCTGCCAGAAGACCGAAAGGTTCTTAATCAAGGATACTGTACCCCTCAAATTGAATGTATGTTATGTACTCAATGATTTGTTGATTGTGCTATTTGATAAATGAATACACAAGCTGACTAGATAATGAAATACTGAAGCACAAAACAAATCATGATTTTAATACATCTCACTATTTTGAAAAATACAGATGTAATTAGATCTATGGTTAAAAGATATAGCACCTGTATCTTCACAACTTTCTGTCTAAGTTCTAGAAAATCCTTGCGACCTTTCCATCCTCGATATTTCTTCTGAATGGATAACGCAGCCGAATTAATATCCTGGGTGTTACGAAAGGCCAGCTTTGACATAGCTGAGAGCCCTTGAATGTCATCGGCACTGATACCATACTCATCTAAAATAGAAGCTTCTCTATCTTGTCGTCTTCTGAAAGAATGTGCGCGGAAAGCAGATTGTATTCGAGCAGCTGCCTGAGCCGCATTCCGAACTGCAGCCAAGGTATCTTTAAGCGAAACCTGATCTTCATTGGCAGCAAAGCTCTCCTTTGAGATGCCATCTACAGCTCTCTCAGCTTCAAACTCAGCAGAGCCTTTAGAAAGCTCACTTTCCTTGAGTCTGAGAGATGAAAGATGGCTAGTTAGTGCCACCTCTGAAAGATAACCAGCAAGTCCCTTGTGTCCACTACTGGCGGCAATGGATGCTGCGGTTTTGCCAATTGGATCTTGTGAACTAGGATCAGTCACAGCCCCAGCTGATGCACCAGAAGCTAAAAGGGAAGCAACCATTTTTTCCCTGTTGCAGAAAATAATGACCACCATTCAAATACTAGTAGGCAAATAAAACCAGTTTATTATGAGATTTAATACATTCTAATTCATAACCCAACAACACCCTTAATCATTTTCTGATTTAGGTCATTTAGTTAATTGGTGAGTTAGAGGATAACTCTGCCACTGCTTCTCTTTCTAGCTTTCTCTCAAAGCTAGTCAATTCTATCTTCTCATAAGCTCAAATATGCGTACTCAAAATTGCAAGTCTGGGTTGAATGTATCCACATTCAGCATGGATATTCTTCCCTTGCAATATAAGTTGTAAGCCTCTTCTTTTGGAAGATCAACACTCTCTATAGCCAAAATAAGTTTACAAAATATATGAAAACACATCAGATTATTATTTTACCTTCCAAAACGAGCAGCCCAGTGGAGAGCGGTCCACCCATTAATGTCACGGAAATTTATGCTGACTCCATGACTGAGAATTGGGCTTAAGGCCCACTCAAAACCTAACCCAGCAAGCATGTGTATGATCCCTTGCTCTTTTTTGGACAATGAACATCCAGGATGGTCATGTTGTTCCTGAGACTTGGAGGAAAGCCACTGCCGCAGCTTGTCTTTCAGAAGTTGTTGCAGAAGCCAATCAACTGTTGTGGATGAAGTTCCACTGCCAACTAAAAGACCCTCTATGATATTACCCCATGAATCATCATCAGCCTTCAATTTTTGAAGTAGATGAATTTCTGTTTCTATGCTGTCTCCTCTCTGCAAAGAGAAATCAGACAGAAGCATCTGCACAAATCTGACAAGTAACAATAGTTCTTCTGGACTCTTAGTAGCTTCTGTCTGGGACAAGTTACAGTGAGCATAGCTATTATCCTTAGCTCGGTAATCAAAGTCTCTGATCTCACTGCAGGACTCCCGATTGCCAGAAGTAATGCAGAGAGTGACCTTTCCGGGCTGGTGGGGAGGGGCCTCGCAACAAATAACGCCTTCTTGAATGATTTGAAGAGGAACCTCAGTGTCACCAAGCATGCATGTCCATGAAGATTCTGATGGGTCACAGAGAAATGATCCAACAATGATAACCTGCATTGAGACTTGAGACTTGAAGTTTTGGACTCAAAATTTCTTATTTCAGAACTAGATAGGAAAAACATCTCAAAGCAATATGCATAAGACAACTAATTTAAGAACATTCTCAAAATACAACAGATGCAAACTGGAAATGTTTCAAAATATTCCCGAGGAAAGAATCATACTGTACTTGTTATGATATCAGAAGGACAGAAGTCATTTGGTGCATCAAGAAGGCTTATGAGATAATTGTTGTCTAGTTTGCATGCGAACTGGTTGTTGGAAGAATGTTCACCAAAACATCTGGTTATCTAAGCTGCCAGTAACCAATCTTATCTGGCTTTCCCAATGGTACCAGTAAGCACCAGGGTTGGATGGTTGGTAGCTGTCTATGAAATTTTGAATTACTCTTAGCCTGGAGAGGGAGAGAGTACAGGAATCCATCACTTGAGATTGGGAAGCATCAGATGATCCTGTCCCCTTTGCTGATTTTTTAGACGTGTTGCATCTGGATCATCTAATACATGCTATATTCAAGTTCAGTGTCCAGGAACACAGTCATGTTTTCCTAATTTCTTAAATACTGTCTTCAATGAAATCAGCATAAGATGATTCTGTGTCTTGTGCTGATTTTATAAATGTCTTGCACCAGGATCATCTAATACATGCTATATTCAAGTACTTCAATGTCCTGGAATATATCATCAAGTTCTCCTGATTTCTTAAAAACTGTCTTCAATGAACTCAGGAACCAATTTAGCAAAATCATAAAACTAGGGATAAACCTACAGGGGGGATTTTTTTCTCTGTTTTGTTCAATCCTGATCAAGAATGAGGATGGTGGCAAATAGGTTGTCAGGCAGCATTATACTAGTAAAATCTTACATGAGATAGATGTATCTGCGAAAGCATAATTCTGAAAGAAAAGAATGAACACATCCAGACAGGAGCAAAGGGAATTGTGCTATCAACTCAGAACTATATCACTGCACTGAAAGGGCAGCCTTTTTTCAAATGCTGTAAATTAATGAGTTTGTACTTTCTTCAAACCACACAACAGTTCCATTCTTAGAATAATACTGTCATCCCAAGAAATGTAGTGAAGAGCATAGCAGTTCATAGGATTTAACGAGTTGTACCTTTGTAGCCTCTGTAGCATAACCCCATTGCGGGGATATTTCACGGATACTAAACTTCTGCTGCTGTGCAACTGTCAAACTTGAATCAGCCTCAATGGGCATTCCAAGATGGCCTTGGTCATATAGCATTGCATAGCAGTCAGCATTGTTTTCATGTGTTTCTATAACAGAAGAATATGTAGGAATTTCGAAACCTTCAAATTCTTGAGGCAGCAAAGAAGAAGCTGGCAATATGAGAAAATAAAGAATTAAAGATCGATAAAAGTTCACTAGATGTTGGAAATTAAAATGTGAATCACTATTGATATCATTTCAATACAACATAAGTCATGGAAAGGATCCTTAGGGCCATAAGATATCATACAGTTTCCAAAATTGGTTTCATCAAAATTCATCCAAAGAGAGTTTTCTTGCTCTTGAGCTGTTTCCATCATTAAAGAAGACTTGGGATTTTCCTGTTGAAAAATATAAATGTCCATAACCAGTAAAAACAACTAAGAGGATATCAAAGATGTAACAGAAATATATGCCATTTACAGTCTACATATATTTAACCTGGTACTCAATGCCTGGAGTCTTATAGGATTCGAACACTTCATTCCAAGAAAGGCTTTCTTTACTTCCACCTGTATAATATTGAGAATATGGTTGCTGGTATGCGCCACTATCACCTAAAAACCATAATGTCATTAGTAGATTTTTCTTGATTCCTTTCCTATTGTGTTTTATTTATACATTAAATGAAAAAAGGATGGCAGATACATGGACAAAACTAAGCAGATCCAGTAGTTAAATATTAAAGCACCAATCCAAAAAGTATGCAGTAACATTAGTTAGGAATGACTAAAGAATCTCTGAGAAGTGTTTTCAGGAAGTGGTAAACAAGAGATTACTAGGAGTTACACCACAACTAGAATAAAAGGATCATATTGGACAAATTCTGGTCCTTGGGAGATGGATAACCTCTCCATCCATGATCAAAAGATCACTTTTAATCCATTAATTTTTTAAAGCCCTACATAAGTTAGCACACATTGATGAGATAATGTAATTTAGTTCCTAACCTCTGATGATATTGGAAATTCTCTTCCCTTTACAACTCAAGTATGATTCTAATAGAAGCACAACATATGCTGTAAGAACACCAGTATCAGACCCTCTTTCTCTCAATTAAATTGGGACATGTACAGAATCAGAAAGATGCATGTTGTATTCACCTTTTACTCGCGACTCTCTTACCCCTCAGTCATTTATACACCACAATTCCATTTGGAATTTATCTGTGAGGAAATTTTATTTTCCCTTATTTTGTTTTGAGGATTATGGTGAGAGCCTTACTCACAAACTGCCAGTCAAGTAAAACTTCTTCCAGAATCTTTGCACGCTTTTCTCTCAGCAGGTAAGATTTGAACCATAGATCTAACATGACCCACCCACTTATTACCAGAGCTTAGTCATGGAAATTAATAAAACTGAATCGCAGATCATAGTAATTGAATCATTGCACTCAAGAATTTGAGACGCAAATTTTCTAAGCCAACCACACTGAAGAATTAATTAAGAAGCTAATGTTAAGTCAGATTTAGCAAAAAAAAAAAAACCTTAACAAAACTAAACATGATGTAAGGAAACAAATGAAACAAATTAAATTAAATGCAGCCTGGTGTAATGTGGCATCAATAAACTAGTAGAAGTAAAATGCTATGTTTAAATGAGTACAAACACCAAATAAGGACATGACAAACCTGCTGCATCCTGAAGTGGTGAAAGATTGTTTCTCTCTGGTTGCTTTCCAGCATGCCCACCATAAGATTGATAATCAACTATACACTGTGATCCACAGAGTAAATTCTTTGATTGATCCTCCTTGGAGATGTGGTTAACGCATTCCAGAAGTTTTGAATCATTTGTGGCTCCCTCCTCACCACCAAATGAGCCGATTTCTTTGAAGTTGTCCTCGTTCAAACTCAACTGCTCCTCCAGCCTTCGCAAACATTGAGTAACTGTACTGTCCACCCCATTGTCCTTGATGTCTAATCCCGAGTTAACTTCTACAGATGCTGGACTGGACAAACTCTGATTTTGTTCATATACACCACTAATTGCAGAGGTTGATCCTTGAGTTTGACTAGTATTACTGCTGGGACTATAAGAGAATCCAGGGGATAGCTGTGCAGCAGATCCAGGAGAGGGCTTTCCCTGTAGACATAAATGTGACCAGTGGCATTAATTTGCAACTCATAGCAGGCCCAGCAACATTTTGCCAAAAATCATTTGATGCTAAGCTAAAGGATTGACAAGCATCTCAATGGAAAGATAGAGAGGTTAATCTAACCCACATAACAGAAATAATAAGGATTACTACTGACAATGACAAAGAACTTAAACACGTTCAAACATGAAATATCATAGAATTTGATAATTTACAGAGGTCATAACAACTCACCTCAGAAATCTCCCTATAATGAACAAGCACAATGTGCTCAAATGCCCTGCCAAGAAAGTAATATTTCAGCACATATGACCCAACACTTTATCATCCACTTCTCTTGCTCATAAAATGGGGTGGTGGTAAAATGGCCATGATTCTGTGGATAATTTTAGGTTAGCTTTTCTATATCTTGCGTGAACTTACATTTCCACTTGCCTCAAAAGTTATCATGAATTTGAGGTATTCTCTATGATCATAGCACATCATGAAAGGGAAAAAATAGTGATAGAAGAGTAGAGTGTACTCACGGATCCAGCATCCAATAGCTACGTCTCTGAAAATTTGGGTTTTGCTCGCCATGTGCATAATAACAATTTATAGTCTCAACATTTCCGACCTAATCATGCCAGAAAAATGTCAACACCCAGAACTCCATGAACCTTAGAGTAAACACCAAATGCATGAAATGGAAACACGTTTCACTAACTAAACCACTAAACCTATCCGAAAGTCATTTCATATTATAGAACACCATTGAAATGCATATTACTATCTCTAAATTGATAAATCTAACACCTAGTACTATAAATGAGATCCATAATCGTATACTTAAAAAAAAAATCCAAAGAAAATTCTAACTGCACACGAAATGACAATCACACAAATAAATGAATAGTGATGTATGTGCCAACGATTTGAAGGTGTGAATCAATAACCTTGAGCCTTTCATGTGCCTCCCCGACAGTTCTTCCATCCTTCTTTTTGCGCCAATTGTGACCATCTCTTCTAAAGAACCTAAGAATCCTCTTATTAAACAGAAACAAAGATCCACCTGTTCAACACTTCCGCGGTGTAAGTAACTGATTAGCGGCAATCTAATCTTCATTACCTATAAGAAAACCTTAATTACTTACTGGCGGGCTTTTGAAGTGGTTCCTGCGTGAGCTGATACTTATCCTGATTTTGTAATATAAAAAGCACTTCAGCTGGTTTCAGCCACCGCGTTTGTGCTTCTTCAAATAGACTATTAATATCATACCCTGATTGAAACCCAAATTTCCAATAAAATAAAATAAAAATTGTCCATCATCATCACAAGAACATAATCACAGTAGTTCATCTTTAATCAAAATAATAATAAAAAAAAACTCTTACCTGATTGCAGCATATTGGAATTAACTTGGGGAAAAAAACAGCTAACTGGAAGAATTGCAGAGGGCAAAAACAAAAATCACCGCACTCTCTACTCGATCATGTGAAGTGGAGACTCTAACTGCAGAGAACATGAAATGAAAGTCTCTAACTAGTAAAACCGTACTTACGGTCCGGATTTGTCAATCCTTGACCCATTTTTTAAGTTTAAACCGGAGAAGCCGAATGATGAGAGGGGGTAAGGGGTTGAGAATTTGTTGATCAGTCGTATAATGACGAGTTCGTGTAAGAGAAAGAAGGAGATTATCCAATGTTTCGGTTATAGCTGAAACTAGTCAAACTACTTCGAAATCTTGTCAGAAAGGCAGGAGGAC
Source organism: Salix brachista (assembly GCA_009078335.1). Taxonomy (NCBI): domain Eukaryota; kingdom Viridiplantae; phylum Streptophyta; class Magnoliopsida; order Malpighiales; family Salicaceae; genus Salix; species Salix brachista. The sequence continues at coordinate 12,776,678 of CM018574.1, read as the reverse complement.
ACTACTAGATGTTGCTGGGTTATTTTGTTTTTATACTAAATTAACCCTGATGTTTTCACGAAATAACACATTTGTCTTGGGATGACCCCATTATCAGCAATTTGACTTGGGAAAGAGAGAGATTGTTACGAGGTGGCCTTCCGAATTTAATATTCTCTACCTGTATTCTTGATTATTAACCATGTATTTAGTGACGTGATATATTATATTTTCTAATTAAGATTATATTTTTCAGATTATTTTAATTTTTTAGATCGGTATATTAAAATAATTAAAAAAATAAAGTCTATCTATATTATCTTTGTAGGCGAGATACAGAATAATAGTCATGGCAAAGAGGTGGTGATGCTGCTTAGTTGATTAAAGTCTGCTCTAAAATCTGAGTGGTGGTAGCATCGTTAAATCTGGCCGGAGCTGCTCTTTCACCGGTGTTTGTGCAATTTACCACCGCTGGCGTTGGACTTTCAGTGGAAAATCTTGACAATTGAAGGGTGTTTTGGTTATTTTATTTTTCTTGAATTTAAAAAATCCCTCATGGATGTGCTGGGAAAGTGGTGGGGGTATTGACAAATTACAAAAAGCATTTTGAAGCGATTTTTAAATCATTTGTAAGAAAACAAGCACGTTGTAAAAATAAAGGCATTTTTGCTTATGCCGTGGTGTGCGGTGCTGTCTGCAATATGCATGCTGGCATCATTCTGTAAGATTTGAACCATATTTATATTTTTTGGGGGAATTTCGATTATGGTCACCGGGATGGTCCTAAAGATAATAAATACACTCGTGTGTTTTGCATATGATTTGGATTTGAGGCATCCTTGTATCTATATTTAAATAACCTCGCATAATCTCTCTTTATTTGATATAAAATCTATTTGAAAATACGGTAAAGGTTTTTTATTTAAAAATATATTAAAAAATATTTTTATTTTTAATATCTGCACATAAAAAACAATAAAAAAATAATTTGTTTTAAAAAATAAAATTTAATAAAAAACCGGAAAAAACAATTGATTGAATTGGACAATGATTTATTAGTTGAGAGGTGGCATGAGAAGTGTTTGGTCCAAGTTAATTTCCAATGAGGATATTTCAAAAAATAGTATAATATTTAAGTTGTAACTATATTAGTTGCTCTGTGAAACTCACTTTGTGAAAATAAATATATATAATTAGGGGGGATAATATATAGAGATTTTTTTTATATGACACTAATATGTTGACAATGTTATTTACCCATAAATTGGGTTAAAGTCAGAGGTGAATATTCAAATGTAAAATTACCATTCATAAATTACCCTAATTATCTAAATTTTAATTTTCCTTTATCCCTTCTTTCGTTTTACTTGATCGAACAATTTAGATAATATGAAGGTTTCAGTCATCACCTCCACCATTCCTTTCAACTAGAAGATGAGTCCATGATGTTTCGCTCCAACTACCAAGCAACAGAGCTGATCATCTGCCAGGGTAGGTGGGACCAGTCGAGAAGTTTCCTTGCCTTCCCTTGCTGGACCCAACCAACACTGTACGATTTGCGTCTACATTGAAATTTCCTTTTCCATCAAAGCGGATTGTGATGGTGTCTTCAAATAAAGCTATTTACTGATGGTTTGAAAGTCCAGATTAAGTTGTTTTTTTAAGTTATTTTTATTTAGAAATATATTAAAAAATTATTTTTTATATCTGAAAAACATCAAAAACTTCTAATTTAAACTAAAAAAAAAAAAAAAAAACTTTTGAAATGCAAATAACATGAAATACAACTTGCATGTCTCCTCAACATCTTTCAAATAATATTAGTGGTTCTCGAAGCCTCTGTTCTTTCCATTTCTTATATCTACTTTCTCCTTATCATCATTTCACAATTTGTTTTATATTCCATGCTTTTGAACAACAAATTAGTTTGAATATCACTTTTCTAATCGCAAAATATATAAACGGTGCTATTTTGCTAAAAAACTTCTAAGTATTATTTTAAAAAAAATAACAAAATAGAAATATATGGCAAATATTCGTGCTGGTCCTTTTCAATGTTTCCTTCAAATACCTATTGCATCGTGGTCCAGCCATTGAAAGTATAAATATACCAGCGCCCATCATTTCCCCTTTTAATGGCTAGACCGTGCATGATGGGGTACTCCTCTTTTTTTCCTTGAGTAGGTTAATCTATCGCATGGCCTTGCGATTGAAAAAAAAGGAAGAAGACAGGTCAATTTGGCGTATTTCAGGTGGTAGAGGCTGGCAAAAATGATATCATCGAGCTTGTTCACACTAAAAAGTTATTGTTTTTACAGGAAAGTCATAGCTCTCGCATCGTAATTAACCTGATATATTATTGTTTTTTATTTAGAAATATATTAAAATGTTTTTTTTAATATAAATACATTGAAATAATCATTATTTCTTTTTAATTTAAATATAAAATTTTGAATTTTTTTCAATTTTTTTTTAAAAGACAAGGACAAACACCCAAATTCTAAGGATCGTATAGTGATTTTTTGGTATATTGCGTGTGGAGAAAAAGTAAAATACCCTTGATTTTATTATACCTGCGAGAATTGATTTTCCTTAACTAATAAATAAAGTAGTATAATATTGAGTGGTCCTGTCAACTCGTAGGAAATAATAAATCATTTCTCCTATTTTCCACATCATAGCTGGCACGACTGGGTTGACCTAGTCATAGGTATTCCAATTTTTTTTGTCTGGAAATTAAAAAAGTCAAGCATCTATAATCGATTTGAAAGTAATAAATAGGTTTGTGGAGGTTGTGGCGATACTTTGTTATTATTTTGGACTGAAAATAAAAATATAAAATAACTATGAAAAAATTAAAATAACGTGACAGGATAACTCATTTAACTTTTTGTATAGCTGCAAACTTTTAGTAATTTAATGGAGTCTATAAAAAAAGGTTCTTAGTCCTTGTAAATTTCGAAAAAAGATTCTTCTTTGGCATGGTTCATCGCACAGATTTTTTTATGCGTTGCTTATTATATAATGAGTTGTTTTAATTATAATCCTTCATTATATTATAATTTAAAAAACCACATAAATAGATATGAAAATACAATAAATTTATTACGTTATAAAAATCATAATTTCTCTCAAAATATAACGTCAGTGTTTAGGAGAGCCGTGGACAAAGGAGGACGACTTTTCGCATCTAAGCAATAACAAGCAATGATCATTTTGTCTAGTTCGTTTTAAAGAAAATTTTAGCTCATGGGCCGGGCCTTCTGCACTCAGCCCAGTCTCTAGGAGGCCCAGGAAACATTTCGTCCTTTACTTTTCAATTTTTCTTCAACGAATTAATTATTAAGATCAACACACCCCATACATTTGTCGGTTAGGAAGTCTGGTAACCAATCTCATGCCCTGACATTAATGGCTGTCGAGTACGGGATGAGAGGGCAAACTGGTCCCCCAGCGCACCAAACAAAACCGCCAGCACAATTCAATTGCCTGCTCAATCCGGCTTCCCATTTCTAAAGGAAAGAAAGCAATTAGACATTTAGTTGACTTTTTTAAAATGTAACTGAATCTAATTTTTTAAGTGATTTTTATTTTGAAATGTATTAAAATGATCAGCATATTAAAATGATATGAAATTAATAAAATAACAGTATTTAAGATACAAAATTTATTTATTTTTAAAATATTTTTTAAATAGTTTCCTCCTCCCTTGGCACACAATAACTCAGTACAAGGTCACCTATTATTGTACATGTGGTCTCAGCAGTCCCCTGGGAGTCCTTTAATTTGCTTGGACATGACACATTCGATTTATGTAAGTGTCGTGGATTAAAGACAAAAAAAAAGTGTATAAACATAGGAAAAAGGAAGCATGATTAATGAGCAAGTTATTCTTATACAAACCACATGCAGATAATATCTATAATTAAGTGCCCTTTGATCCATAAACTTGTTCTAGACTCGTTCCAGATTTAGGTATCCAAGGATAAGCATTAACTTGATGGAATAGCATTAAACTGAAGGAAAACAATAGATAGCAAGTTGAAAAAGGTTGTCACGTGCGAAAGGCAATGGCCACCGGTTTAAGAAATGTTATGGAGGTGGAGGGCAGAGAATCCAAAATGACTTCATCTACCAAGTTCCGCCCCACACAGCATTCCCTCATTATCTCCCTTTTCATCCGTATAAAACCCCTCTACAATTCTTAGATTTTCATCACAGATTTCTTACTCTCCACAAAGAAAGACCAGGGCCGGGACCGAGTTGAGAAAACTAAGCAAAATGTCAGACTGGGGTCCGGTGTTTATGGCCGTGGTGCTGTTTATTCTGTTAACTCCAGGGCTGCTGTTTCAGGTGCCAGGGCGCCATCGATGCGTTGAGTTTGGCAATTTCCAGACGAGTGGTGCATCGATTATGGTTCATACTCTTCTGTATTTCTCTCTCATTTGCGTTTTCTTGCTGGCTGTTAAGGTTCACCTGTACCTAGGTTAGCATTGCTTAATCAGCAATGCAAACGACTTGCCCCCCAATTGAAAACCAGGATCAATTCAAGATGTTTTTCGGAGTTTGCTTTTCTGTCAAATGCAGTCTATTTCATTGTTTGCAAGTTATGTCAAAATGTTATTTTCTTACATTTTAGCGGGGGTTTCATTGATTAACTGTCATAAATGTAACGTGCGGAGCACAGTTCTTCCCTGCTCTGTAACTGAGAGTTCAGACTTTGCGATGCATGACTTCAACTAGAATCTTAATTATTCTTCAAAAAAATATATAAATTGAGTGTTTTAGTTACTTCGTTATAAATGGCCATGAAATTGCTTGTGTGGATATTCAAAAGACTGGTCTTGCAAGAATCTGGACTTCCAGCTGCTGCCCTGCCGTGCTATCAACAGAGTCAGAGGCGGCACAGATTTCTGATTTCTTTTGATGGCTAACCATGGAAACATTTCCTGGGTAGAATATTGCTCTGTTAAAAGCTGTGCCATGCAAGGCCATCACGTTCTTTTGTTGGCGATAGATACATCTTACATCTTAATATGAGACCGCTTGCAATTAGATATTAATCCCCAAACCACATAATCCACAGAGCACAAGCAAACAGATTTCTTGAAATAGCAAAACAGTCGAGAAATTTAGGCAAGGTATTAGCAGGAAGCCAGCTTGCAGACTCCACCTCTATCCTCTGCATTTCAGCGGGGAATCATAGAGTAGAAATTCATGGTCGTTAATTTCAGGGTCGGTGAAATTAGTCAAGTTGCACACAAACTGATCCGGATATCCATGTTAATAATAATAATAATAAAAATGCTCTTTGACTTGGCAGAACTGGCGAGCAGAAACATTTGAGAGACACAACTTCTCTCAATACCAAACAAGTCTGGCAACAAGAAGCCATCAAACAGAATGAATCTTGTAAACAAGCAACCACACACCAGGCATGCCAGCCAGAACAAAATCCAGCCCCAGAATCTTGGATTAAGGAGGAGCTACTCAAGTTTAAACGACAGAAAGAAATGAGGACATGTATGTATAAACCTGCTGAAATTGGAATAATTGAAACTATATGAGAAGACGTTCTATCTCGTCATTTTCACTCAAAATCTCAAATATATTCAATAACGAATATCATCCAATTGAAAAGGAAGGATCACAGATGTGAATTTTAAGAAATTTAGGCTAATCAAATGTGCTTGACTACTAATTGGTAATCGAGATCTAAATGAGAGATGATTGTCTTTATAATTCAAAATAGCAAAAACTTGTGCGAAAGCATTCAACAGAGAGAATGAAAAACATGAAAATTATAAAGCATAAACGTGTAGTATCTTCAATAAAATCCAAAAACAGAAACTCTTAATGCACTCGACTAATTCGAAAGCAGGATAATTTTGAGCAGGAATATATAGTATAATGGAACACTCGATGGAGGTTATAAGTAGCTATGTCACCTGCGATTCACCATGGATAAGAGAAATATTTGCTTAGAAAAAAAATGAAATGGCTTATTTGTTTGATTGTATTTGCTACTCGAATAACCAGAGCACTAGAGTCTAGAGCTAATATGTGCATCAAACCATGGTTTCTGGAAGGATGTATTTATTGGATAAAAGGCGCTTTGTATATTGCTATGATGATTCATGATAACTCGACGAATCATACGGTTATAGTATCGGTGATACATCATTCAAGTTTTTGTCATATCAGCTTTTATTGGTAGGATAGAGGCTTGCTATAATGGTGACGAATGACAACATTAGAGTTCGATTCTAGAGTAGGGAGGCCGAAGAAACAATTACTACATCCTGACACGAGAAGATAGTGACAATAAATAATAATAATGGAATGAATATAATCTAAATTCCTTAACGAGTATCCATTAAAGGACAAATGTGGTGCTAGCAGCCACAATAATTCTTGTTTCGATAATATATATTTAAGTGTTGTAGCTAAAAAGTTTGTAGTTGGATCTTCATTTCATAGTAAGAATATATTTTTGTCTATAGAATTTAAGTTGTTGCAGATTCACGCTATCATAGTTGTGATGTACAAAACTGATTATTAAAAACATTGATGTTTTCAAAACGTGACATTTTACACACTTTGTTAATCTATATCATTCCTCAGAATTTTTACCAAACTGACATTTTTCATAAAAAATAAATTCTTTAACTAGAAGCAGCGAAACAAATAAAGCTGCCACGTGCACTGGTTCGGCATCTATCCAGAGTGTACCGAATGTGGCAGTGGAGTATAATATCTGCTGCTAGAATTAGATTTCGTGTTCTTTACAGATGCTCCCTCTCTTTGCTTCTTTTAATCTACTTATTTATTCGTTTCGTTCTCCTCAATTCATCAACAAAGAAGTCTTGGGACACCTTCGCCCTTCCCTATATTAACAGGGGAGTTTGATTTCAGAGCTGCAGCTTGTAGTGTTTCTATAAAAACATTAGCACCCGGAAAAAGGAGGAGGAGCGATGTCAGACTGGGGGCCGGTGGTGTTAGCGGTGGTGCTATTTGTGCTTTTAAGCCCAGGATTGCTATTCCAGTTGCCAGGGAGGAACAGAATTGTCGAGTTTGGGAACATGCATACAAGTGGGTTATCGATATTGGTCCACACCATCATCTTCTTCGGCCTCATAACCATCTTTCTCATTGCTATTGGTGTTCACATTTACACAGGATAGCCAAATAATGCTAAAGATATCTCTTTTATTCTCCTTTCTTACAGAGCTGTTTCACCGTCTGAAACATGAAACCATGAATATCTGTCTCATGGTCTGCCCTGATGTCCTGTTGTCTTTTTGTTTTTTCGTTAGCTTTGATTTTCGTTGCTGCTAATTTATCTGTATTTCTTGTCATGATACTCCAGTCGATTGCCAACTAAAAGTTAAGATTCGTATTCCACATATATCTCCCATCTATTTCCTAGTTGCGCCGAGTCTTTCTTTTTGCAGAAAGAGTAAGGCGCTAATGACATGCGTGAAGTGGTTTCTATCTGGTTTTTGAATGTTTGAGAGTGACGGTGGACGCTCTCGTCGCTGGGCACCTGCCGGTAGGGTGGTGGTCGGTGGCCTCATCTCCTCCTATCCCGTGAGTGCATGACAACACGGCGTCGTTTTAGAATTTAAAAGTATTAATTTTTGGTAGAATTCTGTAGTTGAAAATCATATGGATTCCTGGTACGGTATGGAATTGCGTCTGGTCGATGATATTGATAAGCATCACTAGAATATATAAAAAGTTATGCTAATGTGTGTAAGATGCTGATCTTCTAGTTCTAATCTAACAAAACTAACATCATTTACATATGGTTTGTCACCAGATTAAATATTATAAGCGTGGTTTTTTAAAAAGTAAAAAAAAAATGTTTTTTAAAGATGCTTGGGGTGTTCATCGTTAATATAAAAAATAATTTTATTATTAATAATGGTTAATGAGATATCATAAAAAAATTAATTTGATGTGTTTTGAAATAAAAAATAGAAAAGAAATATTATTATTTGTTTGAAGAGTAGAGTTTACTTTGCTGAAACATCAATTCGAAATATAAGTACCACCTCTTTTAACAATTCACCTTTTCAAAATAAATAAATAAATAAATCAAACAAGTTTAAATTTTACAAGAAAAAATATATCTTTTTTGACGGACTAGTACCCTCCCCATGTTTAAATGAGAGAAAAAAAATACCTCTTAAGCAAAAACAATCTTTTATTTTTTATCCTATGTGATACTAATTTTTAAATGCGCCACTTCATTAGAATTCTATCAAGAAAATGAAGAAAACAAATTCATAAAAATCTTATTAATTACCTCTCTTTTACTCTACCAATCTAGGAAAATATGTTTACTACTAGAGAAAAAAATGGGAATGGAGAGGATTTTTATGTGTTTTTTTTTTATTTTTTCCTAATAAAGAATTTTTTTTTTCTTCTCGTTCAATTCCAAGGGCGAGTTCTTACTATTTGACTTCCTTTTTATCAGCACTAGACGATTATAGCCATCAGATTAGGTCGTTGTTCGGTAGTAGGAATACCTTTATCGCACAACTTGGTTAAAAATAAATTATCATCAGGGCAAATCCAATGATAAGAGCTATTTTTAAGAGCCAAATCTATAAAATGGCTCTTTGAATAGTGTTTATATGGCTTTTTTGTTGATGTGTGCTCCAATGGTAAAAGCCATTTTGGAGAGCTATTTTTTTTTTTTTAAATATAGTGAAATTATTTTGTATGTAGTTTAATTATGCAATTAATAAGAGTAGGTTATATAATTAAATAATTGTTTTTAAAAAACCTTCAACAATATAATTATTAATTTTTTATTTAATTTAAATTAAAAAAAATAAATTTAAAATAAAAAACCATGCAACATTTTAAATTTTAAAATATTATAAAAATCCGTAAAAATTTCAATTTTATTATCGTTGAGTGTTATAAGAACTTTAAAAAACAAACTGAATTAAAATTAATTTTATAATATGATAAAATATATTTAAAGCTAATTAAAATAATTAATTTTTTTACAATTAATATAACTAATTTATATAATTAAATAACTACTTTTAAAAAATCCATATTATATTATTAATTTTTTAATTATATTTAAATAAAAAAATCAAATTTAAAATAAAAAAAAACCTAACCTAAAGAGTATCCCAGCGCCCCACCCCCTGCCTCTCTCTCTATCATATGAAATAAAAAATTAATTTATAATTTATGGCTTTTCATCTGGAGGATGCTACAAATAGCTCCTGAGACACGGAGCAACCATTTTAGCTCTTAAAATGGCTGCTCCGTTGGAGTAAGAGTAAATTTTTTTTTATCAAAGTAGCTAAAAGGACATTTTTTAGCTTTTGCCTCTTCAAATACCTCACCGTTGGACTTGCTCTCAGGATTGAATAAATTAGTAGAGTTCTTTTGTACCGTAATAAAATAGTAAATTGAAACTCGCTAATTTCGAATGTCGTTATAAATAAATTCTTTACCATCATTTTAAACCAAATCATATTAAAAACTAAATTAAATTACATTTCATATATTATCTGAATTCAATTAATAACTTATTTATTTTTATATTTATAATATAATATTAATTAAGTGACTGTTTGAAAGGGTGATTATAACTGTTTTTAAAAGTTTTTTTTGGTCCAGAAATGTATCGATGTTTTTTATTTTATTTTTTAAAATTATTTTTGACATGATTTGAAAACAAAAAAAATTAATTTAAAGTAAAAAATAAAATAAAATTTTCAATTTTTTTTTAGAAAACATATTTAAAAATAGTGTCAAACATGGTCTTTAATATTGTTTGAATTCAAGTGTATTGAATTACCAATTTTGAGTATTTTCCCTTTAAAATAATTTCTTTTTTGTTACAATTTTATATATATATACTCGTATATTTACCATTTTTAAAATATATAACTCGTATATTTACCATTTTTAAATTTTAACTAGTAATATTTTAACTATCTTTATGTTAATTTTCCAGTCTAGCTCTAACATCTTGTTTCGGAAGGGTATGTTCGTCGTCCTTGTTTTCTATTGTCGCTAAACTTTTACTAGGTCCCTGATGAAATGGAAGCGCAAGGTTGCCCATACTTACACTACTACCGTTGCTTTTCTATCACATAATGTCGACAAGGCTTTTCAACTATCTCCAAGGATGAGGCTACATGGATGTAAACCTGGTACGATTTCTTACAATTCTTTGATTCATATGCACCTGGTCGATTTGAGGAGGTGGTTGATGGTTTTGAGAAGATGTCAAATACAGTGGTCTCTCGTGATGCATCTACTTATAATTCCTTGATTGCTATGCTCTTTTTCTATTCATGGCCTATACAGATCAAACAAAAGCGTGTGGGCTTACCATCTGTTTGAGGAAATGATCGGCGAAATATAGTACCGAAATATCAACATTTCATTTGCTTTTGGAGCAGGCCAAACTGAAAAACATGTATGATACTGCTCAGGAATATCGAACATATTATCTGGTTTGTGTTGTTAAAAGTATTTTAAAAATATTGCAATGCTGGTAATGCTGATATATTGCTGACCAAATAGGGGAATTGAGTATCAGAAAGAACCCGGGAACAACTCTCCCATTTCTTCCCACGAGTAAGAATTCATTACACAGTAGTTCTTAAAACCTTCAATATTCACCATTTCTAATTGATAGAAGAAGTTATATCTACAGGTTTACGCCATCAGGAAACACATAATCCACAATTCCTGCACCTATTCATGAAAAAGCTGGGTAATTTCATATACACCCTGCATGTCTCTAGTGGCAACACCATTCACTATAACATTAGTGCTGCTCAATACTCCCGTACACGTTTCAACTCTCTGATCCACTTTGCATTCACAAAAGTTTCCATGCTGCCGTCACGCCAAGAAAAGGAAAAACGAATTAATCTACAGACCAACAACATGTATATAATCTGTGTATGCAATAGGCAAAAACAATGACATACACGTAAACAAAAGTGTATATATATATATATATATATATATATATATATATATAGATCGACAGAAAACATGCCACATTTATCATCTTCCCATAAATCAACACAACTTCCTATAGTTCTATTGATTGATGCCCCTAAATTATTGTCAAATATGTTTAATTGTTCCTAGCAAATCTAAATCTGCCTGGATATAATCTGCATTGAGAAGATTTATTTAGCAGTAAATTTTCACACCTTAACCACCTTCAACTTCAAATACACCAATATCTTCTGGTTGCAAGATTAGATGGATAGCATTGAAAACTTTTCAACAACTTGAAATCTGGTATCTAAAGAATAGAAAAGGGCATCGCCCTAAATGAACTGAAACCCTAGATCTAATTCCGAGTTATTCCTCATCCTTCTGTTCAGTATCTAGCCAGCGTTCCAATGTTGAGTTCTAAATAGCAGCAGTATTAAATGTTAGATAGCAACGCAGGTAGCTAGAAAGCAGGTTTACCAGAATGGACAGAGATAGACAGGATGCAATGAATGATAATGTGTTTTAAAGAATAGGTTCGAGAAATCTTGTCAATCTTGCTCCAGAAAGAAAGAGGGGATTTTCTTCCGACGAAAACATCTTCTATCCAACATGGTTTCCAAAATCCCCAAAAATAACTCCTGTTAACAAAAGAATCGACAATCCGAGGCTAAAAAAAGTTAAGGATAGTTTGACCTTATTGATCAAGATGAAGCTCAGAATAGGAAAGTTAAAAAAAAATGTCTCCTTCCCTGTTTAATTAGACAATAATAATTCAATTAGCATATATATAAACATTAATCTGCAGGAGAGGGCACATCCATGTTCAACCTATCAATCTTTAGGATTCCAATAACCCTCCCAAGTTTTACCAACCAATACATATCCGAATACAGATTAACAAAACTGAACTGCTGAGCACAAACATAGACAAAGAAAAGTAGCACAATCTCCAAACGAAACCAGACAAGATTTCTTAAAAGTTCATGAGAGTAATACACAAACAGGCAAAACACACACACAAATCATAACAAACCGAAAGAACAAAAGAGGGAATTCTAGATTAATTACCAGGAATCTTCTTTCGAGGAGAAGGAGGAGTCGTGGCGTAACAAAGAATAGAGCGGCCCAGCATGGTGATAGTAGAAAGAATCCCAGCAACATAAAGCACCATAACCAGTCCAAGAACCCAGGGCATCAACAAAAACCCAATAAAAAACGTAACCGATCCACATAACATCAAAGTCAACGATATCCCTAATAGCAACGACGCGAACCCTCCTGGTGTTAACCCCGGCAACCTCCTCCTCCTCACCAACGTGGAGGGCACCGGAAACTGCGAGATCGGCGTCGAAGGTGAACGGAGGAGATTGAATACTAACGCTGATAGCTCGTCAAGCACACGAGATTGTTGATCTTGATTCTGTCTTCGCATCATGTTTTTCGATTTCTTGATTATTATTTTTAACAGAAATCTTAAATCTTTAAAGTTGACAACCTTGGGTAATTATCTCTCTGTGTAGATAGGTAGTTAAGAAATTTTAAGACCCGCGTGATTTTGGGTTTCGATAAAACCGAGGCAGGTCACACAAACTTTTATCTACACAGAGAATTTTCAAATAACAAACTGGGGATGAGTTCTGATAAATACGCAAAAGATTGTTTGCTTCCCGGGAAATTCTTTCAAGAAGGTTAATAGAAAAAAGCCACCGGCCGCTGCGATTACTACTATTAATAGAGGTTTGATGTAAATTTTAGGGATAGAATTAGCACTAATTAGAACTTAGAAGTGTTAAAAGGGTGGTTGAAATTGTTTTTTTTTTAAATGTATATATATATTTAAAAAAAAATCATTTTATATATTAGTATAATTAAAAAATTAAATAAAAATTTCAAAGATTTAAACAACGAATCGTCTAACAAGATCTTAAAGGCTTAAAGTGCGGAAGGACATGTAATTTATCCTTTTTGTTGAGTGGATTGGGTTGTGCTTTATCCAGAAGGAATTCTGTGCCTTTTCAGTTTATATACTCACACACTCCAGTTATTATTATTATTATGTAATCCCATACATATCAGTCCTCCAATTTTATCTCAATCTCAAATCTTTTCTTCAAAGTTTGTGATCTTTTACGTTGACCTATAAACTAACACCGGGTGTGTTTGTTTATGAGATGTCTCGCTCAACGCAACTCATAAACAAAGAGCTTTAAGGTTTTGATTTGGTCTTTTATCATTTTTGTGCTCTCGATAATTAAATGTGATGAAAAGTTTAGCATGCCAATTGCAGCTGTTGACCATTTGATTTGGTCTTTTAAGGTTTTGAAATGTTTTTGATAACCCAAGGGGTCCTGACGTGAGTAGTGAGGGTGCTCTCGTTCCTTAAGAGAGGTCAGGGGTTCAACCCCTTCTCTTGTATGGAGCCGGCTATTTGGGGAACATTTTCACCCCTTCGGGGCCCACCCGGTGCGAACGTGGATTAGTCTGGGTCAGCTCCTAGGACACCGCGTGGTTTATACAAAAAAAAAATATTTTTGATATTTTTATTTATTTTTATCGTTTAAATGAGATAATATGTGACAAAATAATCATATTCTGTAATAGGTGAGGCAAATTAGGATTTATATAAAACTGTTTGTAATTTAGGATCGGCTGTTGGAATTAATGGAAGTAAGTGCCCTTTATGTATATAATTAAGCTGTCATTCAATGCTTACAATTTGTCCATGATGGTCGAATTGCATGATTCTAAACTTTTGATACTAATTTGAAATCATATAGGATGATCGAGGGCTGCTTCTTAAGCAATCCTGCTATTCATTCAAAGATTACTTAGGAGTAACAGGGTACAAGTTGTCGAAGCAGGTGGGTAGCACGCTCTACATGGGGTAGATGACAGGGGACTCATTTTATGATGATATCCACGACGAAAGATAAAAAATTAATTCCAACTAATGGATAACGATTTCAATTAAAACAGAAGATAATTGTTTTTTAAACATTTCATTTTTTTATTATTATGATGTGGTGATATTATAAAGAAATTTTAGAAAATTAAATATTATTTAATATATTTTAAAATAAAAAATATTTCAAAAAAAGTCTTCTATAATATTAAAAAACAAATAAGATGGGGTGTGAAAATAAAATAAATTTTGTTTTTGTAAGTATATTAGGATATAAACTACATTTTATTATAAACTAAAAATATATGTTTTTTTAGGTTTCTTTTTTTATGGATACCACAAAAATAAACTCAACAAAACCCCACCACATCTCAATCACAAACACACCATGACTTATGTTTTTAAAATAATCATCCAACTTGATAAATAGTGAATAAAGCATAGATTCTTTTTCAATGTTATATATATATATATATATATATATATATATATATATATTTACATTCTTAACTTTAATATTACACACACACACTTCAATATTAATATCATACATAAAACGTTTATAATAACACACACAAACACACATCTACGATGACTGGTAATAAATAGTATCCGATCGAGCAATAGAATTCCTAATAAATATAAAAATTATTGGTAGAGAATCAGCATGTACACGGCACGAAAATAACCATTTTGGAGGAATCGATTATTTCACAGGCCACTGAGTGACTCTTGGCGTGCAAGCTACCTTTACTTGCAGGAGACATTTTCTTCTAACAATAAGAGAGACTATAATTAAGAGCCTCTAAATTCTACATGATCGAATAATAACTAGCTAGCTAGGTCAAGTTCTTCTGATAACCTTTGAAGAGCGGGATGGGGAGACTCTTCCACTTGAGGGCGTTATCTTGGAATCTGCCATGCCCCACTCGTGAAATCTGCCTCTGCATAATATAACAACGCTGTCCCACCTCATCAGTGACATCCCTTCAAAGTTATTTTATGTTTGAAACTGGCAGCGCCGAGCTTAAAGATGGAATGCTTGTGGGTTTTTTTTAGAATGTGTTTATCGAATGTTTTTTATTTTTTTTAATTATTATTTTTGGATATTTTTAGGTTATTTTCATAGGTTAGTATTAAAAATAATTTTTACAAAAAAAAAATATTATTTTAATATATTTATAAATTAAAAATAACTTCAATTATACTATCAATGTGTCAGTGGTAGACCGGCAACACACGTCCTTCCCAACCACCATCATCCTGGAGCAAAAGAAATGAAAAAGGTGCCATCAAGCGAAACCACGTGCACATATAGAAGCTGCATAAATGACTCATGCATGAATCGAGACAAGGATGTCTCGACAAAACTAAACTGTTGCGTAGACTTGATTTGCGGTGTTATTATTGGATGCTAACCTTTTCTTTGCGTCCTGACCATTAACTTTTAACTACTCTGATTTAAATTGCCTGTCCATCTATCAATTTGATTAATTAGTGGCAGAAAATCATTTTGTCTGCTACTGTCAATGCTACGATTCGTAGATGCTTTTACAAATTAATCAAACTTAATTTATTATTAAAAAATAAATCATATCTGATAGAAGTGACATGTCTCCCGTTTTTTGGATCAAAAAATAATTATATATAGAGATTACTGGTCAAAAAGTTAATCATACACATACACGTATATTTATTTATTTATTTTTATTTTCTCTTTTAGTATATAGATTAAATTTTTATACTAGATATCACTCGCCATGTATCGCAACTATCATCAGCCACAATTTTTCATGTTATATCAAGAAGTTTCAATATGTATATATCTGATTGCTTTCGGCTACTGGCCACAATGACTTCCAATTATAATTTTAATAACCACTATAATTTAAAATGTTTCAGACTAATTATTCACTGACAGGTGTATCTCAACAAACTCGATGCTGAATTGAAAAGAAAAGTTTCTGCTTTAGACAATCAAAATATTTTTTCTCCAATCAAACTCGATGTTAAATTCAACTTCAAATTTGGGGAAAAAATGGTTAAAATATAATTTTAATTTCGTCCAATTTAGATAAAATGCTTCGAAAAAATCATTAACACATACTTTAAAAGCATATACAAATGAGCAAGTAAAAAACCCAAGAAAAATGATGTCTGTGTTATGATCTTAAAATAGGATCTAATGATAGATAATGTTACACCTATTCATGTACATTTTTTGAAGTTTTTTAATTTATATTAATGTTTAATATTACTTCAAATAATATGATTTAGAGAAGTAAATATCTTCCATCCAAATGCTAAAAGAAAAATAAATAAATAAAGTCATGAGAAAATACTTTTTATATATTCGATATGTATCAAGCCATCAAAGAATTATGTGGCAACACCGCATTTCTTTTGCATGCCCCTAAGCGATTGGGCCGAATAAGAAAGAGAGACACTCGGGTCAGCTCAGAACAAAGCTTAGTGGTAGACAAGGCCACCTGTCTAGTCTTCCTGAGTCCTATACGGTACCGCATTTCTTTTACAAGCAAGCGCTCAGATTTGCCTTCACAACTCACAGGGATTTTGTGCAATGATCAAGCGACCTGTCTCCTCTTAGTTCAACCCTAAATAGCCGAAATCAAAACCCTGAAATGTTATTAGTAGTCGTTACCTTTCTTCACAAAAAAATCAAGCAAGACGCCAGAAAAAAACCCTAACTAGTCGTCTCCTTGTAGCTACTTGCTTTGCTTCGCTGCCAAATTAATGCCATGCAAAGCCACAATCGGAAAGTACTCAACCTGCAAAAAACTCTGAGCTCGCTCTCTCTCTCTCTTTCGAACATGTTTATTTTATCCAGAAGGGGATTTGAAGAGGAAGAAAGTTAATTAGACATGCATGACAATTATGAGATTAAAACAATAATAATTCCCGCAGGCACGCCCGCGTGCATATAAGAAACTCATGTATCTTTACAATCCAATTTTCCACACGTTGCAAATGAACGTCTAGTGCAAGTTCCACAAATTCATTTTCTGGCGATGAATGCTAACAGCAAGCCATAGCGGAACGCTATATGTATCAGGGCTTAATACAACGAAGTCAATGATACAAAATATGATTTTGAATAAATGGAAATGTTTGGGAACAGGGTGGAGGATACTTGGACATCAGCTCAAACAAGATAGAGATAATAAGAAGCAGAAAAGGCGCCGGAAATGAAGGTAAATGTCAGGCTAGTGCATGCATGAGAAATCAAAGAGGTGATAGACTAGATTGCCTGCCATTATGGCCGCCTCTTGCCGTAACCTGTCACGCTGCATGTGCTGCCTTGCTATTTGAACAGACTCAGTGTTGTTTGTTGTGGAGGATGACCCAGAGTGTGATCCGAGTCTTTACCCGGAGTGTGATCCGAGTCTTTGCCGTCCTTCATTAATGCAACAATCTGCAAGTAATACAATTAAGCCAATTTTCCACATGTTGCAAGTAAAATTCCAACCTGAACCGGATGAAAGAGCTAATGGCAATAGGATTAAACACTCTCTACCTGTTTCTCAAGCAGCTGGTTTTCTTCTGTCATCATCTTTTCCTGTTGACAGCAAAAAGGCTTCATTCATGTAGAATTGCACGCAAACAAACTGCAGTTGAGCACACAGCACTAAAGAACACAGACAGCGCAGAAAGCCCGCATTTTTTTTTTTCCCATTTTGCCTTGCTTTATATTCATAAATTACCGCTTGACCTTGTGAAATTTTATTTAGTAACTGTCACTGTCTTGCCTTACATTACTTCATTGATTTACTTGATGATGTTTCCTCGAATAAGAATACTGTCAAAACAAAGCAAGCCTTACTTTTGAAGTCAATTCTCATCCCTGGGAGACAGTTTTTAACCGTCAGTAGGAAAGACTTACGGATTGATTATGCCCCACAATGAATAGTTCTAGTTATCCAGAAATTAGGAACGCAATAACATCACCTAAAGGTCATTGAAGTTCACTAGCGTGTCCCGTAATTACTTGTACCGGCTCTCTTCGACTAGTTTGCTAATAAAAGCGTTCTATATTTGTTTTTAATTAAACTTCAGGATTGCATGCCCATTTGAAACATAATGCAAGAGGTTGATGGAAAGTTCTTAGACGACAATTAAAGCATGATCAAAAGACCGAAAGCATTGGAAGTATCAAAGAAACACCTTGTCTAAAAACTTAAGCTGTTAGGTGAAATACTAGAATATAATTTATATTACTCTTTAACACAGTGAAAACTTTTTAGACTTGAAATTCACACATAGGTCCACACTACCTTGTATTTAATTGTTATCGAATAAAATGAGGGTGGTAAGATTTGAACTCATAACTGTGGGGTCAACAAGACTCGCATACCATATCAAGAAATTATCTCATCTAAAAACTTTAATTATTAGGTGAGATACTAGAATATAATTTATATTATTTTCTAACAAGAAGAACATCATTGACAATTAATTCAGATATTAAGGAATACTACATACTGGTCGAGGAATCCTGGAGTTGACATGATCTGAGCATGTTAGCAACTATAAAATGTTGGATGCAAACAACAGGTAGGTTCTCTTAATTATGAATAAGATGTTTCAGAAGTTTTCTAATACTTGGATTGTATGATAAGCAAACTTGGAAGTTTTTGTATCAGAAACCTGTTCAGGTCAAAAGAGTTGCTAGAGAAAATGAAGATCCTAAGATCATATCTTGCTGTCTCCATGCAGAGCATTCATGAATTGATTGCAAATGGGAGTTAAGATATTGCAGAAAATGATTTTCAAAGCTCTCTTGGTGAAGTTTCGGGCAAAATGACGAGAAGTCTGGTTCATTTCCAGTTGTTCAAGCAGCCAACACCAGGCTAATTTTGGTTAAGAGGATATTACTTTTTCCATTTTTAAGATAAGATCCTAATTCATATTCTAGATCAACTATTGAAGGGAAAAAAATGATTTTAAAAAGGCATGGTTCGCTGGAATTAGTGGCATGATTTTTGTTTCCTGGTGTTTCCAATTATACGGAGATCTTCAAACCTCGAATGGAGTGACATAGCATGGAATAGGGTAACTAATGTGATACAGAAAGGAATTCTTGGCTAAACAGTTATAACCAAATGCACTTTCATACCTGGTCGTGGAGGGACTTCACTGGCTCCAACATTAGTTGTATCTGAAACAAAAATAAAATGATGAAAAGAACTGTAGTGAGATATTACGAGATAATATAGTTGTGCTGGTGAATTGTTAGATTTTGGAGTGAGTTCAGCTTTGGATAAAAAGGTTTTTATTAGCTGTAGGATTTGGATTTTGTATTAGCTGTAGGATTTCTGATTATTGCTAAGTATTTGAATTTGAAACAGGTTTTGAATTTCAAAACCTGTATTTATCCAAATCTCACAGGATTGTTGAGAGATTTGTGGAGATTGATTCAATTGCATTGTTAGCCTATATATAGGCATTTTGAATTCAATAAAGACTAAGTCATTTTGATTCCAGAAATTTATGTCAACTCAATCTTCAATTCGGCTCTGTTTCATTTCTTAAAATTCTCATTTTCTAGAATTTGATTGCTACAGTAACTGTTACAAACAGTTACTGTGCAGATCATCAATTTCCAACAGTGGTATCAGAGCTCCTTGTTCCTTCGGGACTGTGAGGTATTTTCGAGTGAATTGTGAGGTTTTTTTTTGAGTGAAACACAGAGAGGGTGAGTGCAAAACACAAGTGAGTCAATTGATTTCAAAAATCATGTCTGCATCGAGCAATCAAGCTTCTGCCATTCCGCTATTTTCTGGAGAAAATTATCATATCTGGGCTGTTAAAATGAGATTTTATTTAAGATCTAAAGGGCTATGGAATGTTGTCGCAAACAATGATGATCCATCTCCACTTGAACCAGATCCAACACTTGCGCAAATCAGAACATTTGAAGAAGATAAACTGAAGAAGGATAAGGCAATTACTTGCCTGCACGCAGGTCTTGCTGATCATGTTTTTACAAAAATCATGGATCTGGAATCGCCCAAGCTTATATGGGACAAGCTACAAGGAGAATTTCAAGGAAGCAGTAGAGTGAAAACAGTTAGACTCCTTGCTTTCAAAAGAGAATTTGAGTTGATGAAAATGAAGGAAGCCGAAACTGTCAAGAGTTATTCTGGCAGGCTAATGGATGTTGTCAATCAAATGAGGCTACTTGGAGGGGATGTTGAGGATCAAAAGGTGGTGGAAAAGATCATGGTTTCTTTACCACAGAAATTTGAAGCAAAAATCTCAGCAATAGAGGAGTCATGTGACTTGAGCAGTCTCACAATTGCAGAATTAACAAGTAAACTACTTGTTCAAGAACAAAGAACCCAGATGAGGGATGAAGAAGAAATTGAAGGTGCTTTTTATGCTAAAGATAAGGGGAAAATGCCTTCGAATATGCAGATTAGAAGGCCTTTCAGAATTACAGAAAGTAAATCAGATATGGAAGAAAAAGGGCAAGCCTTCTTACCTTGCTCTCACTGTAGGAGAACAAATCATGCAGAGAGGGACTGCTGGTATAAAAACAAACCTGCCATCAAGTGCACCTTCTGCAATTTCTTGGGTCACAGTGAGAAATTTTGTAGATCCAAGAAGAAATCGCCTCAGGAGACAACTCAGCAACAAGCCCTCGTAACAGAGGCAGAAAAGGAGGAGGATGAGCATCTGTTCATGGTTTCACAGATTTCAAACTCACATGATTTTAATGTTTGGTTTATTGACAGTGGATGTACTAGTCATATGACTAAACATCTGGAGATTTTCTCATCCATTGATGTCACAATACAACCAAAAGTCAAGCTTGGGAATGGTGATATTGTTCAAGCAAAAGGGAGAGGCACCATTGCTGTGAACACTAAGAGAGGTACAAAATTTTTAAGACATGTTTTGTACATCCCAGAGTTAGATCAAAACTTACTTAGTGTTGCACAAATGATGAAGAATGATTATGAAATTCGTTTCAAAGACAACTCATGTCTTATTTCTGATACACATGGATTGGAAATAGCAAGGCTGAAAATGAATGGAAACAGCTTCTACGTGAAGCTGGATGCAGGTGAAGGACATGCTTCTACTGCCCAAATTGATAAGAGTGTTATTTGGCACAAGAGTTTTAGGCATCATAATTTAAATTCATTGATGATGTTACATGATAATGTTTTAGTAGAAGGGAATTCCTCCAGCAAGATTGGAATTCTTGAAGATGAAGATGGGAATGTCCAAAGCTAAACTCAAGGAGGAGTGTTAGATTTTGGAGTGAGTTCAGCTTTGGATAAAAAGGTTTTTATTAGCTGTAGGATTTGGATTTTGTATTAGCTGTAGGATTTCTGATTATTGCTAAGTATTTGAATTTGAAACAGGTTTTGAATTTCAAAACCTGTATTTATCCAAATCTCACAGGATTGTTGAGAGATTTGTGGAGATTGATTCAATTGCATTGTTAGCCTATATATAGGCATTTTGAATTCAATAAAGACTAAGTCATTTTGATTCCAGAAATTTATGTCAACTCAATCTTCAATTCGGCTCTGTTTCATTTCTTAAAATTCTCATTTTCTAGAATTTGATTGCTACAGTAACTGTTACAAACAGTTACTGTGCAGATCATCAATTTCCAACATGAATGAGATGTGCCCAGATATACAAAATATACTGGTTCTAAAATTCTGAAATATAACAAACTAGCAATCAAGCAACAGATAGTGGATTGAATATAGTGTTTGTCACAGTTGGCATCAGATGAACTTGCATCAAGTTTTCACCTCAGTTAGCTAAACAGGCACAATATCCAAGAGTTTTCTTATAAGAGAGAGACAGGTATGCAGCTGAGATTTGGCATAGTTTATATGGTACCTGATTGTCTATGCATGAAATACTGCTGAACAATTACTCACGTATGTTACGCGCTAAGGAAAAGAAAAAACTGCAGCTAACATTTTTTTCTCATTATTTTTCTTATTTATAACTCTGAATATTTAAGTCGGCTTTAAATGCATTACAAATCCTAAAATCCTACTAAACTATACTTCTATCTTTTCCTAACCTTGAAAAAAACCAATCCAGTATTTTTTTTTATACACGAGGAAACTCTATCATGAAAAGTGTATTTTGTGAGTCTTAATGAGTGAATCTCTGACTATTTCAGGCTTCCTTACACGCTTTGACTTGAACTCGAGACCTGTTGTACAAATCGCTAATCAAGTATCTCCTAACTACACTAAAACTCTCTATTAGCTACACAAACTCTAATAGATATTATTAATCTAGAGTTTTAACAATATTAAAACTATTGAAAACTTTAAATTCTATGAACCACAAGCTTTTAACTAATATTGAATTTTAACACTCTTCCTCAATATAAGTTATAATTTTTTTTATCTTTTCTCTCTTCATAACGTCTTACTACCTCGGCATATTGATGCTGTTTTTATTCTGTTATTATCAAACATGAATTTGTTTGACATTGAAAAAAACAATTTCACCATTGAGCTCAACATCAATTATATTCTTTCAAACCATGTTCAAGTTTCCACACCTGTAACTAAATTCATAGCTTTTCTAACTTAGTGACTTTCGAGCTTGCAATTTCTTATAGCTTGCTTCCAATGTTATCAACTGAATTCTTAAGTTCTACCTCTTCAGCAACAAGGACAACATAGAGTTCTTAAGGCTCTCTTAAATCTTTCACCCTTAATATCATTAGTTATTAAATTTTCTTTAAACTTTTCTTAACCGAAACACTATTTTGAAAACACTTGATATCTTGATAAAAGTTCTTATTTTAAAAAACAATGAGTCAAGAACTCTCCATAAACGTTGTACATTCAAAATTATCTTCTTTATTCGAATTAAAATCATTGTCATTTCATTATATATGACTTGGTGAGACAACTCCAATACATAGAGATGGCCTTGTGATAGATGTTGGAAACACCACAAGCTTATACAATAAGTCACCGATCCCAATAAACTCTACTTCATCTTGTTCACGGTTTTTATGGTCTTGTTCTTCTTTTTTTGAAAGCAAAAGACCTTTAACGCTTTGAACTTGTAATGAAACCTCCTTATTTCAAGGATCAATGGAAGAGAGTTCTGGTTGTTGATTTGGTTCTCCATCATGATCAGAATTACGGTCATAATCTTGGTATATTTAACATCTAATGCGCCAAACAAGACATAATGACTTGTTGATGTTAGCTACACTACAAACAATAGAGTATTATTCATGCTTGAGACATGATAAAGATTTTGAACATATACTTGATAAGAGTTATAGTGAATCGTGATAATCGTCTTACCAATGTAAGTTTTTGGTAATCTCAAGTTGTTAGCTATCACCATCATATATTTTTTTTACTATGTTAGATATTATAGCTTTTTTTTTTATCACCTGTCATTTGATTAGAACACTAGAGTCAATGATCCAATCACTTTCAAAATTGATTTGATCTTTGATTGTTGTCAATGCTAATTTTTCAACTTCTATGACGAATGATGCTTTAGCGTCCCATTCATCTTCAACCTGCATTTCTGAAATTGAAATAGCAACATTGTTTCCATAATTATGACAGTTGCTTTCAAATCTTCTACCATTTCCATAATTCTTTGAAGCTCTCCTTTGATGATTCTTATTTATCCCCATCTTTATTAGATTTACCATCAGTGTGTCAACTGTGGTTTTTGTCCTCGACAGTACGCCACTACTTACTAATAATTATTGGATAGTCATATTATTGGTCAGTATTTCTCTCGTTGATCCCTCGTTGGTCCCTGGATGTTATAAAATTGGGTCACAGTCATATACTTTACTTATCTGGGAATGCGTGACCTAGCATTACAGAAGCTGGCTATATGAAGGTCGTCGGATTTTGCTTTAAAACCCTTCTCTCTGCTGCATCATAGGGCATGGAAGATGGCACCCTAAGCCTCAAATCCTGATGCAGAGTTTATCAAGTATAAAATGATGCAACTATCGAGGAAGACGATCCAATATTTATCACTTGTCCAGTGGAAACAAGGAGGCTACCGATGCATCACAATAAGAAATTCAAATGACAAAAGGAGTCAGAAGAGAGAGAGAGTTAACCTTTCTGGCTCTGACATGTGTTAGTGCAGCATCCAGTTGCTTCTCTAGTTCCACCAGGTCACTCAAGGTAAGCTCCATTGCTTGTGGACCTTCAAGGTTCCTGTGAGCAGAACACATGTTCGTAGACGATACGCATTTTTAAAGATAACACATGGAGTAAGTATGCTGGAAATTGAACGAGAAACCTTTCAATCATTAGCAGTAGCTCCGCATGTGATTTGAAGTTCGCATGTTTACCACAATTTACCTGCATAGGAAATAGATATTTAGCAGTTGGTTTCATACTGCAAGGAATATAGATTTACCACATTTTTTTAAATTCTCTGTTGTTATGACGGTAATTACTCTACCAACAATCTAAATGACACAAGCATTGCATACCTCTGCGTGGTTAGCAGTTGCAACCTTTTCAAAACGACTCTCGTAACGCTTGAGGATACTGGCTGTACTGTGTTGTATAAGAAGAAGATGAGCCTTGGTAACTAAAATCAAATCTCCAGATAAATAATATTTAATTACACCTAGCAAGATGATAAAATGTATCAGGGTTAGTAAATCAACACCTCAAATTAATCTAGCCGATGGACTTTCTTCTCTTAACTTCTGTATCTGAATTTTTTTGTGCTAGCCTATCTATTTGAGGCTAGTTTTATTACCATATATATCATCCATCTACTGTATATATGTGAAACAATTAAAACAAACTAAAAAACCAATTAATGAATAACATCAATGATTAATTAATTAATTAACCTAAGTACAAAGAGACTAAAACAAAGATTATTATATCCTTCTTAAATAATATAACAAAATAACCCTATTATCTGTACAGTATAAAAAAATGATCTTTTGTTTTGATTTCTTAGTTTGTTGCGAAATCCTGCTTGGTCTGGGAACAAAGAGATGGTATCTTAACCAATTAAAACATCTGCCATTCTTTTGTATTATGAAAAATCATTAGTTCCAAGCTGTAAAATTCTTATGTTTTCATCCAACAACAGAATGTCTACAGTAGAAAGATCTTAGAAAATATTTATCATGTAATATAATCAATCAAAAAACCTCCTTGCAAATCAAGAAGATGTCGGAGAGGAATCTTGCGTGGTTATATTCCATGAAAAGAAGGGTCTACGGGACATTAAATCTGATTGAATGCTGTGAAAGTTCAACGAGATCCTATCCTATTTGTACAGGATAACATTAGTTGAGTAAAATAACTCCTGAATGGTTTTGTCAGTACCATGGTTTGATAGCTCTAAGAGACATGGCTGCACTTGGGAGAGAATAAGATCTACATTTTAACTAACAAACAGTATCTCGCTCTTTTACAGATGTGGCGAAGGCTTCATACATTCACGAAAGAAGTGTTTGATATTGAACAGACAAAAATCCCTACCTTGCACCACTCAAATCAATCACCCATCACCATGAATTCAAGATTACAGAAAGACTATTTCGAAAATAGAGAACCCTCCACCTTCAAATTATTCACCTTCTCATTAACAGTTAGGATATAATCGGTTTCTGTTTCTAATAGCTGCCTCTTATTTGGTTTAGTTTCATGTAGTTTGATGCTTAGTTGGAAAGCTCTTGATTCTACAAACCCTTTTCTTTCGCTACCGCTTGTATCTGCCAAATTCTTAAAATGACCAGCTAAATTCAGCCCTATATCATAAGGGGTCAAGAGTTAAATTCTAGGCAATCTCATTCTCGTAATAGAAACTTGCCAACCTTATTAGCCGCAACATAGTCATGCACAATTATATTCCATCACGTGCTTTCGATTGAAAGAGAGATGAATTCTGGAGAATTTTTAACCTCCAATACATCCTCCTTTCCACCTTGGCAACTGGATTAGAGAAGTTAACATCCTGGAGAATTTAGGAACTAATAATCCCAAGGCCTCTGAGTTGCGTAGCAGTAATAATAATAAAAAGATCTTTCTGGTTATTGCTTAGTGAAGATCGTTCACGAGAGATAACAACATAAGACCATCACAAACCCGATGGGTCGAACATCAAGTGAACAATCCCAGGACATTTAATGACGACTAGTTTTTATTTTTTACATGTCTGTCGCACATGTATGATTTAACTATTTTAAAAATATCTTATTATCTTTAATATATATAGCTTGTTTTAAATTAATAATAATGTTTTAAATTAATAATAATGAATACTTGTCAAATTAAGGGTTTGTTTGTTTTTGCATTTCAAAATGTTTTTGAAAAAAAATGATTTTTTTTATTTTGTTATTTGCTTCAAAATAATTTTTTTAGTGTTTTTAAATTATTTTTATCATGCTGATATCAAAAATAATTTTTTAAAAATAAAAACAAATATATTATATTAATACATTTTCATACAAAATTCTTTTTGAAAACCAATTCCTACCACTCTCAAACACTCCTTAAGATAATTGAAAGTAAACAAGTATATATACATTTTGATAATTTATAATTAAATAGTTTGATCTATTTTTAAAACATACAAAATAAGAGTCAATATGTAAAATGAATTACCATATTTTTGGTATCATGTTATTGTAATAAATTATACAATTCTTTCAAAATTATATATATAAAACGAAATTATGTTTTCCTTATAAAATATTTTATTGCGTTTTTATTTTAAAAAGATTTAATGATTAGATGGTGACATTAAATTATTATATACAAATATAATATGCCACAAATTATCCTGGTTATATCTCTCAAATGGCTTACATAACTCTCCTCTGACTAAACTCAAGTTTGAGTGCTACGAATAAATATAATAATAAATTCAAAGGTGAGTTCTTTGACTAAATTCAAAGTTTATAAATATAATTCTAATAAGTATAATCATAGATATAAAAAATAAGTTTAAAACTATTTAGTAAATATTTAGGAACTATATATAGTTTCAAACTATTGAAAAACTTTTTCAGAAAATATAAGTTTGATAAGTTATTGGATGATAGAGACACTAATATTTAAGTTTTAATATAATAAAATTACAATGTATTATATATCTCCATTTAGTCTAAAAGAGATAGTTTTTTGAATAAAATATAATTATATTGCATAAGATATAAGGTTAAGATGTGAAGAAATTTTACTTCTATCTTATTAATTTGATAATTGAACTTGAATATGATTCAAAAGACCTAGACTTTAAGTTTTATGAAGAATAATACATTCTCAGCTTCATATATTATTCTCTTAAAGTTTATTTATTCCGTATGAAATTGATGGTTCTTACATAGCTTTTAATACATTTATAATGGCATTAATGTTATACTACATACTAATCTTTTTATTTGAAGATTTCTTTTCAATTATATAAGACGTGGAGCAAAATTAACCATAAATATATGGATAAGAACTTTTATAACTTATATTAATTAAATTAAAATTTATATAACATTGGTATAGAGGATCTAAGTCAATAATTAATGAATGGTGATTTTTTTAATCAACTGCAATATACAAATGATATTTTAGGATTCATGCCAGCCAATCTTCAATCATTACTAATGGTGAAGAGAATTCTTTTTGGTTTGAGTTATGTTTAAGATTAAAAACTTTCATAAGGGGAATTAATGGTGATGATACTTTTAATGCAAGTTTAGCCAATGCATCTCATTGTAATCATGACTGGTTACCTTTTTCTTATCTTGATATGCCCTTGGGAGCTTATCACAAGCAAATCTCTTCTTGGAAGGTTGTCATTAACAAATTTCATGATAGGTTTTGGAGGATGCTTAATATGGCAGGAATAATATGCATAATCAAGAGTGTTATAAACTAATTGTCCCTTTAAATTAGGGTAATCATTTTCGGTTTTTGTTTTTATCAATAAAAACAACAAAAAAACCGAGATTGAACCAGACTCGGTTTAAATCGACCAATTTCAATTCAGTTTAGTTTTTTAACTAAAAACTGAAAAAAAATGGTTTTTTTTTTACTTTAACCAAGTTTTCCCTTCTCTAAAATGGGAGCAAACCAAAAAAAAATTGAACAGAATCGGAAGAATAAAAAAATTATAGCATTTTTATAATTTGAATAAGTTCAGTTTTGTTTAAGTTTACCGGTTTTTTCCTTAAAAAATTGAACCAGACTGAAAGTTTTAAAAACATTCTAATTGGTTTACTCGGTTTTTTCTCGGTTATTTTTTTTTTTGCTTTTCTTGGTTTAATTGGTTTTCTGGTTTTTTTGCTCACCTCTACTTTAAATTATTTCAATACTCTTAATGTCTAAAGGGGTATGCAGGATCCCTTCAAAGGAGATTCCTCTGGGCAAGAGCTGCTAAACAAAGAAAGATTTCAAGGTCCAATGGTGCTAAGTTATCTGAGTAAAGACTTGTGGAGGTTAAGGTGTTAGATTATCGCTCGGAAAGAATAAAGCTATGTTATTCAAATGGCTTTGGAATTGGGCATGAAATGTAAAGGTAAATGGAGCGATTTAATCTGCAAAAATATACCTCCCAATTTTTGGGAAATTTTCTTCTTTATTTCAACAAGAAACTATCAGGTATTTTGTAGGGAATAATGAAAACAATAAATACACCAGAAATTAGTGTTGAAGCTTTAGAAATAACACTAGATTTGTTGTCGGGAATGGTGAGTTTGTTCAGTTTTGGAATGATATGTGGTTGGGAGATTTATTGCTGAAAAATAGATATCGGGAAGATATTTACAATTTCAGGGTTTATGATATAGTGTCTGTCTAAAAGTGTGTTTTCAAAGTGTTTTTCATTTTGAAAAGTATTAGAATAGCAAAATTTTATTTTAAAAAAAATATTTTTGGCATTAGTATCAAAATAATCTAAAAATACCAAAAAAAATTAATTTAAAATAAAAAAAATCATTTTTTTTAAAATATTTTGAAATACAATGACAAACAAGCACATAATGGATTATGGACTTGGCAATTGGGTTGAACAAGAGAGTTAAGGGTTTTTGAGCTTGATTACGTTTCTTCCATTCAAGGCCTCCTAACACAAGATTAAGTTGGTTTAATGGAAACTAGATGCTAAAATCTTGAACAATGAAAGAGATGGAGAATTTTCAGTTAAATCTTATATTACATTAGTTAATGGATTGGATTATAGTGGAACACAATCTTTTACATCCAATATATGGGATTCTACAACTCCCCCAAAGATTTAGGTATATTTTTTATGGTCAGTTGTGCAAAACAGATTATGTACATTGTCCTTTCTTTTTAACAGACAGTTACTTCTAGCTGATCAATCTTGCTGTCTTTTGTACGGAAGATCTAGACACTTCAGACGATTTGTTACTTTAGTGCAGGTTTGCTTGGAATATTTTTTTCAAAATTCATCTCTTGATGGGGTATCTCTTGGTACATCCCGAAGACTTTCAAAGGTCTAGAAAGGGATGTGTGGTGTAAATACACACGACATTCAATGTAATTAGGTATTGTTTTCTTGATCAGTAGTTACTGTCAGTAACTTCAGTCAAATACTATACTCAATCATACTAATGAATTTTTATGCAGCTTATGAGATAATTTGACTTAATCAAGATCTATAAATATCTTGGAATACCAAGTAAATAAAACATGTCTCAAATTCAACACTTTTCTACATTTACACTCTCTCTTAATTTTCTTTTGCATCTTTTTTGTTCATACACCTACTAACTTAAGTAGTGAAGAGTTTCTTATTCCACGATAAACTTATTTTTTAGGATAACTTTTAATCAGTGGTCAAGCCTAACAACCATTAAACCTAGACTTAAAAATTATATTAACCTCACACATCCGGGTCTAAAATAGCAACTCCTGAAAATCTCATTTTCTATGTGAAATTTGTTCATGACTAAAAATTATATTAACCTCACACATCCTGGTCTAAAAAAGGGCTAGATAAGTAATTTTAAATGTTAGTTTTAATATTATTTTTTTCTCTTTTAAATTGCAAATCAGAAGAATTGATTTGAATTATTTTTATAGTTTTTTTATATTGAATTCTATTTAAAATTCAATTTGCAACACTTAAGAGGATTCCAAATATATGGTTTCATTAAAATCATTGAATTCAATTTAAAGGGTTCATAGATTTTGTTTATGAATTAATAAAAAAAGAACTGACTAACCACAACTGAGTTGAATGATCAAGGATGTTTTTAGTTAAAAAATGTTATGGTTGGTTCAATTGTACTTAACAACTGGATGACTTGGTCTCCATTATGATCATGGTTTTCATTATATCTAACCGTATTTGAATAGAAAGAATAATATTTACCACTATAAATTGTTTCTGCATTAAGTATTTAAAGATAATAATTATGCCATTAATTATAAATGATTAGCAACTCATACCATTCCTCGAGAATGCTTAATTTCTACTATGACGTGGAAAGGTACATACATTATAGTGGAACAACCAATATGGTGGTTATCATTAGAAATTAATATTTTACATGATTTAAGAGTTCTTTCTTGTGGAAATTCTACTGATTTCTGTAACATAATATATTTTTTATAATTAATGTTTTCGTTGACAAGTAATAACTGAATTGATAACCGATTGACCATTGTCATTTCTGAAGATTAGCACATGAGCGTGAATTTTCTCTCTCGAATTGTGTATAGGTTAGATGTCATCATTATATATATATATATATATAGAGAGAGAGAGAGAGAGAGGTTATGCGAAACTTGTTTATCCATGCTGTAACCATCTAGCTTAGCAATTGCATGGTAGTTAATTATTTGTCGTGATTAAGAAAAAAATTGAAAATTATCAATATGGAGAAGAAATAGAAATCGATAGCAAACACACATGTCAATCCTAACGAAAAGACTAAATTAAGCATTTAAATTTACAGGATTGTGAACAAAAAGAATGCTTCTACTGGTACCTGCGAGCGAAGTTTTAACCTAGAAAAAGTAAAAGTAAAAAGAGATGGGTACCTGTCAACGCTAGAGAATTCATAGAGCTTGCCGCGACTTGAAAAGATGAGGAGGGCGATTTGCACGTCACAAAGAACGGAGAGCTCACGAGCTTTCTTGAACAATCCATTCCGCCTCTTGGAGAAAGTAACAAGACGACTGCTATTGTTTTCGATTCGTTTTAGCTCCACTTTCTTCCGACCCATTCTCTTCTCAGCAAGCAAGCTGTCTCGATCGACCCTAAATTTGTGACCTAATTTTTTCCTAATTTTGAGTTCTATCCTTTCCTCATGTGAAGACAAATAAAGTCTGCTCTGCTTCTATCACAACCGACGAGTAAACGGATAAAAAGAAAAAGGAATGATTGTTTAAAGATTTTTACCAGCAAGAAATTGAGTTGATGCCACGTGTTCTGCGTTCTTGCAGGTCTCCCCTCTCCATGTTGCGGCTTGTGCTCCTTTTAGCTGGGTTTTTTTTTTGTGTCGTTTTCTAATTTCGATACATATAATAAGTATAAGAAAGTCTTGGTTGATGCGATATGACAGTATAATTAGTTAGAAAGGTTCATTAAGAAGAAGAATTGATATTTATTATTTTCAAGAAAAAAATTGCTCTTATCTTTTCATTTAATGTCCCTTTTTTTAATTATAAATTACTTATTTTTTATATTCTGTTTTTTTCTGAATTTGTTTTTGCATTTTCCATCTAAATAATATATGTTTATTTATATCTATTAAATACATCATTATAAAATACATGATTTATAAAAAGAATAATAAAAATATCTTAAAATATTTATTTGATATCATGATAACCCCATAGATATTACACAAAATAAACCATAAAATTCATTTCTCAACCAACCCAATATTTAAGAATACTGAAATAAAAAAATAAAAAATAATGAAAACATATCAAGTTTGATGGGTAAACTCGTGAATCGGGTGACCCGGTTCAACACGCCAAACCCGTAAATTGACTAATGAACTTTGTTGGGATGAATACCTTATTTTCTTTCTAAACTATTGTTTATTTAATTATATGATTAAAAACTAAATTATCGCAAAATCGAGTGTTAAGCCATATAAAGCAAAATGAAATAGATTATAAAACTCCATTCTCAATTAACTCAATATTGAATGATGAAATTAATTAATTTTTTTTTTATCAAACCCATGAACATGTAGACTTTCTAGAATTTAATAACATGTTTTTTAAAAACTTCTTTTTTTAACAATATTATAAAAATAAAAATAGTTGATCACATAATCGAGTTCAACTAGAAAAAAGGTACACCGCTAAACCCCACAAACTAGGGTAATCAAGGTTACCTCGCCGGACTCACAAATTAGGTCTTGACAAAGTTTAATAAAATAGTTTTTTTTTAAATCATCTTTTTTTTTAAAAACAAATATACTATATTGTGATGCTAGAATTTTTTAATAGATACCAACTTGATGCTACGATATTTTTTTGATACCATGATAGCCATTTAAAATAAATTATCAATTCTAAATTCCAATAAACATAATATAAGAACTAATTTAAAAAAACAATAATAAAAAAAGGTAAA
Source organism: Salix brachista (assembly GCA_009078335.1). Lineage (NCBI taxonomy): Eukaryota > Viridiplantae > Streptophyta > Magnoliopsida > Malpighiales > Salicaceae > Salix > Salix brachista. The sequence goes on along the minus strand of CM018574.1, from coordinate 12,744,208 downwards.
AAGAAAAGAAAAACAGAGTTGAAAATGGCAGCGCCGAGCTTAAAGATGTAGTGCTTGAAACTTCTGTGGTGGACCGGCAACACACGTCCTTCCCAACCACCATCATCCTGGAGCAAAAGAAATGAAAAAGGTGCCATCAAACGAAATCACGTGCACATATAGAAGCTGCATAAATGACTCATGCATGAATCGAGACAAGGATGTCTCGACAAAACTAAACTGTTGCGTAGACTTGATTTGCGGTGTTATTATTGGATGCTAACCTTTTCTTTGCGTCCTGACCATTAACTTTTAACTACTCTGATTTAAATTGCCTGTCCATCTATCAATTTGATTAATTAGTGGCAGAAAATCATCTTGTCTGCTACTGTCAATGCTACGATTCGTAGATGCTTTTACAAATTAATCAAACTTAATTTATTATTAAAAAATAAATCATATCTGATAGAAGTGATATGTCTCCCGTTTTTTGGATCACAAAATAATTATATATAGAGATTACTGGTCAAAAAGTTAATCATACACATACACGTCTATTTATTTATTTATTTATTTATTTTTATTTTCTCTTTTAGTATATAGATTAAATTTTTATACTAGATATCACTCGCAAGGTATCGCAACTATCATCAGCCACAATTTTTCATGTTATATCAAGAAGTTTCAATATGTATATATCTGATTGCTTTCGGCTACTGGCCATGAGTGTTGATCGACAATGACTTCCAATTATAATTTTAATAACCACTATAATTTAAAATGTTTCAGACTAATTATTCACTGACAGGTGCATCTCAACAAACTCGATGTTGAATTGAAAAGAAAAGTTTCTGCTTTAGACAATCAAAATATTTTTTCTCCATTCAAACTCGATGTTAAATTCAACTTCAAATTTGGGGAAAAAATGGTTAAAATATAATTTTAATTTCGTCCAATTTAGATAAAATACTTCGAAATATGATGTTTGTGTTATGATCTTAAAATAGGATCTAACAAGGTAACTTGTCCGCGTGTTGCGCTATGCTTTTTTTCTATGTAGAAAATTGATTGATTTTGTGCATGTTATAATTGATTGTTTTAATATTTAATTAATAAAATTGTAATTGATAAAATCTGTTAGAAATGAGGTTTTTTCCCTGCCTAAAAGTTATTGAATGTTGTCACGGTTAAAACTATTTTAATAATTATTTAATCGGTAGATTGTACAATTGGAATCGATAAAATTATTTGAAAATGAGCGACATACTTCGTGTAACATACTGATTGATTGTTGTGTATATTTTATTTGTTTCATAAATTATTTCATTAGCAAATAGTAAAATTACAGTCGATGAATTTTAACACAGATGAGTGATTTGTTTTACGCAGCAAACAATTTGATTTGTGGTTTTGTTTTAACTACTTGAGTAATAATTTAATTGGTAGATACCAAAACCATAATTGATCAAATTGATTAAAGATAAATTATTTCTTGTCTGCAATATACTAATTGTTTATTAGGCATGTTTCAACTATTTGACTAATAATTTATGTGACAGATAGCAAAAATTCAGCTGCTAAAATTTATCAATTTTTTTTATTGTTTCTTCATATAATTATATTAAAAGTATTTTAAAACATTGAGATTAAATTAATGTGAGATTTATAAAGAAAAGTCAGTTCATTTTTTTATATATTTTAAGACGTTAATATCAAAAAAATATCATAATATATAATTAGCCCCACCTATTTTTTTTATGGAAAACGTCCTAAAAATAATTTTTATCATTATTCTAAATGTATTATCTATTGTGAAATAAATACATAAAAAACCTACGTAATTTTAAAAATTTTAATTGATTATTTAGCTCAGATGTATAGCTTTTTGAAAAAAAATTAGGACTATTAAATTTTTTGTTACATGTTAAAAATTTTGGTGCTGGCTGTGGTGAAACGCAGGGTAATTTTTTATTTAATTATTGTAGATAATTTGGCACAATTTATCTACATGTCTTATCTATGTGGGGTTTCATATGTTTTTTTACGTGATATGAGATTTGAAATCTCATACGTAAAAAAAGACGCAGAAGTTATTTTTCACAAAAATAACATTGACCAATGATTTTTTGTCACAATTATTATAGCTGTAATTATAAATAATATTATATATAATCAGTATTCAAATTATTATTGGTGATACTATCGATGACACCATAATTATTGTGAAAAAAGAAAAGAAAATTATTATATTTTATAAGATATATTCCTCATATTATTATATTAAAAGTATTTTAGAACACAGATAATAAATTATTATTTAAAAAAAACAAATAGGTCATATATATATATATATATATATATATATATATATATTAAGGCGTTAATATTAAAAAAATATCAAAATATATAAGCAGTCTCATATATTTATAAGAAAAAAAGCTTACAAATAATCATTATTATTATTTTGAATGTCTTACCTATAATAATTAGAAATTTTAACACCTAGAAATATTAACATAAATGCAATTAAAAATAAATAAATGACCAAACAAAAAAAAATCACATTTAAAAAACATTATTTGACTTGAAGAATAAATAAAATATAAAAAGAGAAAAAAATAATAAGGACCGTGATACCCCTGCAGGCAAAACATAAAAATAATTAAAATTTAAACATTAAAAAAAAAACCATAATAACAGAGGAAATCATAAAAATTAAAAAAAAACTAAGAGCATGTACATATAAGCATGGACAAAAATAGCAAGCATTTCATAAATATATATAAAAAATAAAGGAATTAAATAAAAATCAAAGATTAAAAATATAAGGGCTAAAATGAAAATCATATGTATAGTAAATTTCATTTCAAGTACAAAATTGAAACAAATCTAAAATTTAATATTATTTGAAAGTGTAAATTACCGACTAACCCCTACTACCAATTCAACGTTTTTTGTTGTTTATAGGGGCAAATTAGTAGTTACCCATTACATGTATTGTTCACTAAAAATATATAAGGACCGTGATACCCCTGCAGGCAAAACATGTTTTTGTCATATTGGGGGGTAGGATGATTAGTTACTGTGCACAAAAATATAAAAAAAATCAAAATTACCCCTGATTACAAGGTTAAAGCTGAGGCACATCAAGGGGTAAAATAATCATTTCACTGTTCCAATCCACAGTGAATTTAGTCTGTGTGTACAATGATTTTCCATTTAACTTTCTTTTAATGATAGATAATGTTAAACCTATTCATGTATATTTTTTGAAGTTTTTTAATTTATATTAAAGTTTAATATTACTTCAAATAATATGATTTAGAGAAGTAAATATATTCCATCCAAATGCTGAAAGAAAAATAAATAAATAAATAAAGTCATGAGAAAATAATTTTTATATATTCGATATGTATCAAACAATCAAAGAATTATGTAGCAACACCGCATTTCTTCTGCATGCCCCTAAGCGATTGGGCCGAATAAGAAAGAGAGATACTCGGGTCAGCTCAGAACAAAGCTTAGTGGTAGACAAGGCCACCTGTCTAGTCTACCTGAGTCCTATAGGGTACCGCATTTCTTTTATAAGCAAGCAATCAGATTTGTTTTCACAACTCACAAGGCATTAGTGCGATGATCAAGCGATCTGTCTCCTCTTGGTTCAACCCTAATAATCACAAAATTAAAGGGGTTGGAAGCAGGCACGCACCTGGACGGCATAATTTGGCGACAGGAGGAAATAGGAAGGATAATTGATGTCCTTGAACTTGTCCTTCCAAGATTAATCCGAATGAGTTTTTCGTATCACGGGGTTTATATATACTTTGTTGTTTTTAAATATATATTTCCATGAATCTGAGTTAAATAAACCACGCGCAGGCACGCCCGCATGCATATATGAAAGTCATGTATCTTTACAATCCAATTTCCCACACGTTGCAAATGAACGTCTAGTGCAAGTTCCACAAATTCATTTTCTGGCAATGAATGTTAGCAGCAAGCCATAGTGGAACGCTATATGTATCAGGGCTTAATAGAATGAAGTCAATGATATAAAATATGATTTTGAATAAATTGAAATGTTTGGAAACAGGGTGGAGGATACTTGGACATCAGCTCAAACAAGATAGAGATATATAAGAAGCAGAAACGGCGGAAATGAAGGTAAATGTCAGGATAGTGCATGCATGAGAAATCAAAGAGGTGATCGACTAGATTGCCTGCCATTATGGCCGCCTCTTGTCGTAACTGCATGTGCTGCCTTGCTATTTGAACAGACTCAGTGTTGTTTGTTGTGGAGGATGACCCGGAGTGTGATCCGAGTCTTTACCCAGAGAGTGATCCGAGTCTTTTCCGTCCTTCATTGCTACAATCTGCCAGTAATACAATTAAGCCAATTTTACACATGTCGCAAGTAAAATTCCAACCTGAACTTGATGAAAGAGCTAATGGCAATAGGATTAAACACTCTCGACCTGTTTCTCTAGCAGCTGGTTTTCTTCTGCCAGCATCTTTTCCTGTTGACAACAAAAAGGCTTCATTTGTGCCTTGCTTGATGAAAGAGCTAATGTAGAATAGCACACAAACAAACTGCAGTTGAGCACACCAGCACTAAAGAACACAGAAAGAGCAGAAAGCCCGCATGATTATTATTTTTCATTTATAAATTACCGCTTGCCATTCCTTGTGAAATTTTATTTAGTAACTGTCTTGCCTTAAATTACTTCATTGATTTACTTGATGATGTTCCTCGAATAAGAATACTGTCAAAACAAAACGGTAACGAGAGACTGCATGCATGGATATAATGGTCAGGCAATACAGGGAGAACATAAGGCCCAGACATGACCATCTCACCACACAGTATATCATATATTACTCTTCTAGAGATCATAATAATGTGCAAGTATGCAGAAAAATAACTTTTAGCCGAAGTTTTCTCATGATTGGATTGTAGCAAGCCTTACTTTTGAAGTCAATTCTAGCACTGACATCCCTGGGAGACAGTTTTTAACCGTCATGAGTAGGAAAGACTTACGGATTGATTATGCCCCACGATGAATAGTTCTAGTTATCCAACAGCAGGTGCAGTAAACCAGAAATTAGGAACGCAATAATATAACTAAAAGTCATTGAACAGCGTGTCCCGTAATTGCTTGGACCGACCTCTTCGACTAGTTTGCTAATAAGCGGTCTATATTTGTTTTTAATTAAACTCAGGATTGCATGCCCATTTGAAACATAATGCAGGAGGTTGATCAAAAGTTCTCAGAAGACAATTAAAGCATGATCAAAAGACCGAATGCATCATTGGAAGTGTCAAGTAATCATCTCATCTAAAAATTTAAATTGTTAGGTAAGATTCTATAATATAATCTATATTATTATCTAGCACATCCATTCAAGTGAAAACCTTTTAGAATTGAAACTTGTACATAGGTCCATACTACCTTGTATTTAATTGGTTATTAAATAGAATGTGGGTGGTGAGATTCGAACTCGTGACTGCTGGGTCAACAAGGTTTTCATACCATGTCAAGAGACCATCTCACCTAAAAGCTTAATTTGTTAGGTGAGATAAGAACATTATAAACAATTAATTCAGATATTAAGGGATACTACATACTGGTCGAGGAATCCTGGACTTGACATGATCTGAGCATGTTAGCAGCTATAAAATGTTGGATGCAAACAGCAGGTAGATTTTCTTAATTATGAATATGTTTCGGAAGTTTTCTAATACTTGGATTGTATGATAAGCAAACCTGGAAATTTTTGTATCAGAAACCTGTTAAGGTCAAAAGAGCTGCTAGATAGAGAAATATGAGGATCCTAAGATCATATCTTGCTGCCTCCATGTAGCATTAATGCATTAATTGCAAATGGGAGTTTAGATATTGCAGAAAATGATTTTCAAAGCTCTCTTGGTGAAGTTTCGGGCAAAATGACGAGAAGTCTTGTTCATTTCCAGTTGTTCAAGCAGCCAACACCAGGCTAATTTTGGTCCAGAGGATATTATTTTTTTCATTTTGAAGATAAGATCCTAATTCATATTCTAGATCAGATATTGAAGGGAAAAATCGATTTTAAAAAGGCATGGTTTGCTGGAATTAGTGGCATGATTTTTGTTTCCTGGTGTTTCCAATTATACGGAGATCTTCAAACTTCGAATGGAGTGACGTAGCATGGAATAGGGTAAGTAATATGACACAGAAAGGAACTCTTGGCTAAATAGTTATAACCAAATGCACTTTCATACCTGGTGGTGGAGGGACTTCACTGATTCCAACATCAGTTGTATCTGAAACAAAAATAATATGATGGAAACAAGGAGGCTACCGATGCATCACAATAAGAAATTCAAATGACAAAAGGAGTCAGAAAAGAGAGAGAGTTAACCTTTCTGGCTCTGACATGTGTTAGTGCAGCATCCAGTTGTTTCTCTAGTTCCACCAGGTCACTCAAGGTCAGCTCCATAGCATGTGGACCTTCGAGGTTCCTGTGAGCAGAATACATGTTCGTAGACGATACGCATTTTTAAAGTTAACACATGGAGTAACTGTGCTGGAAATTGAACGAGAAACCTTTCAACACTTAGCAGTAGCTCTGCATGTGATTTGAAGTTCGCATGTTTACCACAATTTACCTGCATAGGAAATAGATATTTAGCAGTTGGTTTCATACTGCAAGGAATATAAATTTAGAAGTGAGGAAAAATAATGCCATGTCAAGAATCTATCTTTTTTAAATTCTCTGTTGTTATGACGGTACTTACACTACCAATAATCTAAATGACACAAGTATTGCATACCTCTGCATGATTAGCAGTTGCAATCTTTTCAAAACGACTCTCGTAACGCTTGAGGATACTGCCTGTACTGTAATATTGTATAAGAAGAAGATGAGCCTTGGAAATTAAAATCAAATCTCGAGATAAATAATATTCAATAACACCTAGCAAGATGACAAAATGTATCAGGGTTAGTAAGCAACACGTCAAAATAATCAATCCGATGGACTTTCTTCTCTTAACTTCTGTATCTCTTCTTCATACCCTTTTTTTTTTCTATGTATATATTTGTATCTGAACTTTTTTGTGCTAGCCTATCTATTTTGAGGCTAGTTTTACTACCATATACATCATCCATCTACTGTATATATGTTAATCAATTAAAACAAACTAAAAACACAATTAATGAATAACATCAATGCTTAATTAATTAATTAAACTAAATAGAAAGAGACTAAAACAAAGATTATTATATCCTTAATAAATAATATAACAAAATAACCCTATTATCTGTACAGTATAAAAAAATGATCTTTTGTTTTGATTTCTTAGTTTGTTGCGAAATCCTGCTTGGTCTGGGAACAAAAAGATGGTATCTTAACCAAGTAAAACATTTGCCATTCTTTTGTATTATGAAAAATCACTATTTCGAAGCTGTCAATTTCTTATGTTTTAATCCAACAACAGAATGTCTACAGTAGATCTTAGAAAACATTTATCATGTAATATAATCAATCAAAAAACATCCTTGCAAATAAAGAAGATTTCTAAGAGGAATCCTGCGTGGTTATATTCCATGAAAAGAAGGGTCTACGGGATTGGATCATCATGACATTGAATCTATTTGAATTTTGTGAAAGTTCAACGAGATCCTATCCTCTTTGTACAGGATAGCATTAATTGAGTAAAATAACTCCTGAATGGTTTTGTCAGTACCGTGGTTTGGTAGCTCTAAGAGACATGGCGACACTTGGGAGAGAATAAGATCTACTTTTTAACTAACAAACAGTATCTCGCTCTTTTACAGATGTGACGAAGGCTTCATACATTTACGAAAGAAGTTTGAACAGACAAAAATCCCTACCTTGCACCACTCAAATCAAACACCCATCACCATGAATTCAAGATTACAGAAACACTATTTCGAAAATAGAGAACCCTCCACCTTCAAATTATTCACCTTCTCATTAACAGTTAGGATATAATCGGTTTTTGTTTCTAATAGTTGCCTCTTATTTGGTTTAGTTTCATGTAATTTGATGATTAATTTGCAAGCTCTTGATTCTACAAACCCTTTTCTTTCGCTACCGCTTGTGTGAAAGAGAGATGAATCCTTTCAATCGATTTCTTTCATTAGCATATGTAGTTATAACCTCCAATACATCCTCCTTTCCACCTTGGCAACTGGATTAGAGAAGTTGACTTCCTGGAGTAATAATCCCAAGGCCTCTGAATTGCGTAGCAGTAATAAAAAAAAAGATCTTTCTGGTTATTGCCAAGTGAAGAACCTTCACGAGAGATAACAACATAATGTCCGTCACAAACCCGATGGTTCGAACATCAAGTAAACAATCCCAGGACATTTAATGACGACAAGTTTTTATCTCTTACATGTATGATTTAACTATTTTAAAAATATCTTATGATCTTTAATATATATATAGCTTCGTATGAATTATTAATAAATTGATAATAATGAATACTTGTCAAATTAAGGGTTTGTTTGTTCTTGCATTTCAAAATGATTTTTTTATTCTGTTATTTTCTTCAAATTAATTTTTTAGTGTTTTTAAATCATTTTATCAAGCTAATATCAAAAATAAATTTTAAAAGATAAAAAATATATATTATTTTAATACATTTTCAAATGAATTGTTTTTTGAAAACTAATCCCTACCACTCTCAAACACTACTTAAGATAATTGAAAGTAAACAAGTTTATATACATTTTGATAATTTATAATTAAGTAGTTTGATCTATTTTTAGAACATACAAAATACGAGTCATGTTAGAGAATAATATAAATCATATTATGGGGTCTCACTTACAAGCTTGAGCTTTTAGGTGAGATGGTTCCTTAACATGGTATCAGATCCTTGTTGACCCAGCGTTCATGAGTTCGAATCTCACCATCCCCATTCTATTTGATAAAAACCAAGCACAAGGTGATGTGGGTCTGTGCAAGTTTCAAGCCTAAATGGCTTTCACTTGAGGGAGTGTGTTAGAAAATAATATAAATCATATTATGGGGCCTCACTTACAAGCTTGAGCTTTTAGGTGAGATGGTTCTTTAACAAGTCAATATGTAAAATGGAATTACCTTATTTTTGGTATCATGTTATTGTAATAAACTATATATTTCTTTCAAAATTATATATATATATATATATATATAAACAAAACTAAATTCCGTTTTTCTTATAAAATATTTTATTGCTATTTTATTTTAAAACGCTTTAATGAATAGATGATGACATTAAATTATTATATACAAATATAATATGCCACAAATTATCCTGGTTATATCTCTTAAATGGCTTACATAACTCTCCTCTGATTAAATTCAAGTTGAGTGCTTCGAATAAATACAATAATAAATTCAAAGTTGAGTACTTTCACTAAATCCAAAGTTATAAATATAATCATAGATATAAAAAAATATAATAATAAGTAATCCAAAAAATCATCAATGTTATTTTACTACAATATTTAGTAAATATCTATAGTTTAAAACTATTGAAAAACTTTTGCAGAAAATATAAGTTTGATAAGTTATTGGATGATAGAGACACTAATATTTAAGTTTTAATATAATAAAATTACAATTGTATTTTTCTAACTCAATAATTATCATGATAAATATGTTTCTCCATTTAGTCTAAAAGAGATAATTTTTTGAATAAAATCTATTTATATTGCATAAGATATAAGGTGTTAAGATGTGAAGAAATTTTACTCATATCTTATTAACTATTATATTTGATAATTGAACTTGAAGTTGATTCAAAAGACCTAGACTCTAAGTTTTATGAAGAATAATACATTCTCAACCTCATATATTATTCTCTTAAAGATTATTTATTCCATATGAAATTGATGGTTCTTACATAGCCTTTAATACAATTATAATAGCATTAATGTTATACTACATCCTAATCTTTTTATTTGAAGATCTCTTTTCAATTATATGTGAAGTGGAGCAAAATTAACCATAAATAGATGGATAAGAACTTTTATAACTTATTTTTATTAAATTAAAATTTATATAACATTGGTATAGAGGATCTAGTTCAATAATTAATGAATGGTGATTTTTTTAGTCAGCTGCAATATACAGATGATATTTTAGGATTCATGCCGGCCAATCTTCAATCATTAATAATGGTGAAGATAATTCTTTTTGGTTTGAGTTATGTTTAAGATTAAAAATTAACTTGCAAAATGTACCTCCCAACTTTTGGGAAATGTTTTTCCTTTTTTCAACTATTAGGTATTTTGTAGGGAATAATGAAAACAATAAATCCACCATAAATTAGTGCGGAAGCTTTAGATATAGCACTAGATTTGTAGGGGGTGTTTGAGAGTGATTTTAGAAAGCGTTTATAAAAAAAATTGAGTTATTTTTATTTTTATTTTTCACTTTAAACTAATTTTTTTTGATGTTTTTAGATCATTTTGATGTGCTGATGTCAAAAATATTTTTTTAAAAAAAAACATCATTTTGATGCATTTCTAAACGAAAAGCACTTTCAAAAGCAACCGCAACCAGACTCTCAAACAGGCACGTAGTTGGGTATGGTGAGTTTGTTTAGTTTTGGAATGATATGTGGTTGGGAGATTTATTGCTGAAAAATAGATATCGGACTATAGTACAAATTGTCTACCAGGAAGATATTTACAATTTCAAGTTCCTAGTGTTTGTTTTAAGAGTGTGGTTCAAAATACTTTTCATTCACAAAAATATCATAATAATGTTTTTTTTTTTAAATAAATTGTTTTTGACATCATTATATCAAAGTGATCTAAATATACCAAACAAAAAAACTTAATATAAAGTAAAAAATAAAAATAATTTTTTTTCAAAAACACTTTTAAAACGCAGTGACAAACAAACACATAATGGATTATGGACTTGGCAATTGGGTTGAACAAGAGAGTTAAGGGTTTTTGAGCTTGATCAAGTTTTTTCCATGCAAGACCTCCTACCACAAGATTCAATTGTTTTAATGGAAACTAGATGCTAAAATCTTGAACAATGAAAGAGATGGGGAATTTTCAGTTAAATCTTATATTACATTAGTTAATGGATTGGATTATAGTGGAACACAATCTTTTACATCCAATATATGGGGGATTCTACAACTCCCCAAAAGATTTAGGTATATTTTTTATGGTTAGTTGTGCAAAACAGATTATTTATATTGTCCTTTCTTTTAAACAAACAGTTACTTCTAGCTGATCAATCTTGTTGTTTTTTGTACGGAAGATCTAGACATTTCAGACGATTTGTTACTTTAGTGCAGGTTTGCTTAGAATATTTTTGTCAAAATTCATCTCTTGATGGGGTATCTCTTGGTACATCCCAAAGACTTTCAAAGGGCTAGAACAGGATGCGGTGTAAATACACACTACATTCAATGTAATCAGGAATTGTTTTCTTGATCAATAGTTACTGTCAGTAACTTCAGTCAAATACTATACTTAATAATACTACTGAATTTTTATGCCGCCTATGAGATAATTTGACTTAATCAAGATCTATAAATATCTTGGAATACCAAGTAAATAAAACATGTCTCAAATTCAACACTTTTCTACATTTACATTTTCTCTTAATTTTCTAGTGCATTTTTTTGTTCATACATCTATTAACTTAAGTAGTGAAGAGTTTCTTATTCCACGATAAACTTATTTTTGAGGTAAACTTTTAATCACTGGTCAAGCCTAACAACCATTAAACCTAGACTTAAAAATTATATTAACCTCACACATCCTGGTCTAAAATAGCAACTCCTGAAAATCTCATTTTCTATGTGAAATTTGTTCATGACTGCATGAATTGTTAATTTTTGTTAAGATGAAGATTGAACTCATATACCAAAAGGATGTTGCAATGTGAACCAAATTTGACAACTTGCATACCAATAAAAGTACAGATGATAAAATCCTTCTTATGAAATGTATATCCAAGTAACGGTATCATAATTTATTTAAATTTTTAAAAGAAATCCAATTTGTTTTATATTAAATTCGGGTTTATCATTTTCAGATTATTTGGAACCAATTTTCTATTGTAATTGAATTCAATTAATCAATAAGTTGAATTCACATGTTTGGAAAATATAAAATTCAATTTGTTTTATTTTTTATATAATTCTCATCACCTTCATTTTGTTTCTTCAAAAGTCTTTTAAAAAAGGGCTAGATAAGTATTTTTTTAAAAGTTAGTTTTAATATTACTTTTTTTCTCTATTGAATTGCAAATCAGAAGAATTGATCTGATTTATTTTTATAGCATTTTTTTTATATTGAATTCTATTTATGTGGTTTCATTAAAATCATTGAATTCAGTTGAATTCAATTTAAAGGGTTCATAGATTTTGTTCATGAATTAATAAAAAAAGAACTGACTAACCACAACTGAGTTGAATGACCAAGGATTTTTTTAGTTAAAAAATGTTATGGTTGGTTCATTTGTAATTAATAACTGGATGACTTGGTCACAATTATGATTATGGTTTTCATTATATCTAACCGTATTTGAATAGAAATAATAATATTTACCTCTATAAATTGTTTCTGCATTAAGTATTTAAATATAATAATTATGCCATTAATTATAAATGATTAGCAACTCATACCATTCCTCGAGAATGCTTAATTTCTACTATGACGTGGAAAGGTACATACATTATATTGGAACAACCAATATGGTGGTTATCATTAGAAATTAATATTTTATATGATTTAAGAGTTCTTTCTTGTGGAAACTCTACTGATTTCTTTAACGTTATATATTTTTTACAATTAATGTTTTCGTTGACAAGTAATAACTGAATTGATGGTTAATAACTGAATTGATAACCGATTGACAATTGTCATTTCTGAAGATTAGCACATGAGCGTGAGTTTTTCTCTCTCCTAATTGTTTATAGGTTAGATGTCATCAGTATATATATATCTATAGTTTATGCGAAATTTGTTTATCCATGTTATAACCATCTAGCTTAGCAATTGCATGGTAGTTAATTATTTGTCGTGATTAAGAAAATTCTTGTAAATTATCAATATGGAGAAGAAATTGAAATCGATAGCAAACACACATGTCAATCCTTACGAAAAGACTAAATTAAGCATTTAAATTTATAGGATTGTCAACGAGTTTTGCTCGATTGTTCAGCAGAGAGTTTCATGTTTTTTATATTTCTTACGGATGGATGGACACGCATGCAGAAATACTACTCGTACTCTAAAGGCTTTTCCTTCTAAACAAACAAAAGATCACATCATGGGCGACTGCTCGCGTATAAGCAACGAGAAGCACCAAATCCCTAGGAAATTGACAGACCAGGGAAATCAACAAGCGATTTATGCGCAGGAAGAAAAGGAATGCTTCTATTGGTAATCAAGGGGCCTGCGAGCGAAGTTTAAACCTAGAAAACCAAAAGTAAAAAGAGTTGGGTACCTGTCAACGCTAGAGAATTCATAGAGCTTGCCGCGACTTGAAAAGATGAGGAGGGCGATTTGCACGTCACAAAGAACGGAGAGCTCACGAGCTTTCTTGAACAATCCATTTCGCCTCTTGGAGAAAGTAACTAGGCGACTGCTCTTGTTTTCGATTCGTTTTAGCTCCACTTTCTTGCGACCCATTCTCTTCTCAGCAAGCCAGCGAGCAAGCTGTCTCGATCGATCCTAAATTTGTGACCTAATTTTTTCCTAATTTCGAGTTCTATCCTTTCCTCATGTGAAGACGAAGAAAGTACTCTGCTTCTATCACACCCGAGTAAACGGATAAAAAGAAAAGGAATGAATGTTAGATTTTTACCAGCACGAAATTGAGCGGTGGGTCTGCCGTAAATCGATCAATAAATTCGAATCATCTCCCTTCTGCCACGTGTTATGCGTGCTTGCAGGTCTCTCCTCTCCATGTTGCGGCTTGTGCTCCTTTCAATGCAATAAGCTTTTAGCTAGGGTTTGTTTTGTCGTTTTCTAATTTCGATACAAAAATAAAAAAACATTTAAACAGACTGCCCTACTGTATTAGATCTATTCAGAGTTTACTAAGCAAAAAACACTCATATAGGGCTTCGAAGGCCTACTGACGACACGAGAGTAAGGGTGACGGGTTAAGAAACGGGACAGATGATTTGTGCTTGCCTTAGAGTGTGACTGCAGTTGATTTTAAAAATATTTTTTTTTGAGAAATATATTAAATAATATTTTTTTATTTTTAAAAAAAATTATTTTTAATATCAGTATATTAAAATAATTTAAAATCATTAAAAAATATTTAATTTAAAATAATAATAAATTTTCATTTTTTTTTTAAATACAGTGGCAAACATACCAAACAATTAGGTCAGTTACAAGATATGCATGATGCCACTCGTTGCTTAGACATATAGGATGCTTCATGTCTTTACGCGTCAGCAATGGAGGTGTCACGGCCACATGTTTTTTTTTCTTTTACCAGGGTGTTTGAGATTGTGGTGCAACCCGAGGTTGCAAATAAATTGACGATTTAGGTGTTTGATTAAGGTAGAAAAGTTGAAAAAAACATGTGGGTCCATTTTAAAAAATCCAAAACCTACGTACGCAACAAATTACTGTTTTCATTGAGTTTCATGAGGGGAGAGGGAGGGGGAGCGGGCTGGGAGTATTTTTTATTATTTATTATGTGTGAGAGGGTTGAGACTTGAGAGTATTTATTATGTGTGAGGGCTGCAGGGAGGGGGGGTATTTTTTAGTTTATTATTTGTTATGTGTGGGAGGGCTGGGAGTATTTATTATGTGTGAGAGGGCTGCAGGGAGTGGGGGTATTTTTTAGTTTATTATTTATTATATTTTTATATAAAAATATATTTTTAATATTAAAATAATCTAAAAAATAATTAAAATATAAATAAATATATTAGAAAGAGATTACAAAATAATTTTTGTCTCGCAGTCCTAATTTTGTTTCAGATGATATTTTACTATATGTTGTTCCGAGATCGCAGAGACCTTCACGTATGGATTTATAGTTCGTGATGAAATTACATTTTATTTTGATGGGAGAATAAAAACAAGTGTCTAATTTACTTGAATTATTAATTATATTTTATTATTATAATTATTAAATATTTAATATATATATATATATATATATATATATTAAAAGTTGAAAAGGAGAAGATATGAGCTCCATACCTGACATTATAAGAAACTCCTTGCACTAAACTAATATTTATATTAAAAGTTGAAAAGGAGAAGATATGAGCTCCATACCTGACATTATAAGAAACTCCTTGCACTAAACTAATTTCTTAACGAATTTCATCATTTTTCGGTGAGAAAGGGAGTGTTGTGTGATACAGGCCGGCAGTGTGCATGCATAAATCACAAGAGACGAAGGTAGAATGATCCTAGTTTCTTAATCTCATATTGTTCATCAAGTTAACCCTCACAAGCTTTTACCTCTTCTTTTGTTTATATATATATATATATATATATATATATAACAACAAGCCTTTACCCTCGCGGGCTTTATAAACCATACCAGGTAATTGATTCAATACATGCATGCATTTTTAGCGCGCGCCGAAAAAATGAGCCATACACTTCTCTCAGAGCCGTTCATTTTCTGCGTGTTTCCAAATGAATTTACAACAAGCTTTTCATATTTATATATTTAATGTCATCACAGAATTCAACAATAGAGCAATATGCAGCCAATCCTCATAAATTGCAGAAAATAAAGAAGAGTACCACTATGATACAGGAGACAGTGGTGATAAGAGTCGAGAGACTTTGGAGGCGAGGAGGATACTTTACACCCACTCGCTCAAGAAAGCTGTACGTGAAGAGAGAAGCTGCGACGGCTATACAAGAACAGGTACATATCTTTATGCTAACGCATGTACATTTAAGATCATGTAGGCAGTTTCCAGATTTTCTGCCATTCCGACCAATTCCAGCATTCAGTTTAACTTTGTGCGGCATTCAAACCTTCAAAGCAAACTTAGTGTTGCCTGTTCTTGAGGAAAACCAGATGGTGGTTCAAAAGATCCAGGCACCATTCCATTAGTCTCAAAGCTATTGTTCATGGCCGAAACCTACAAGTAAAATAGTCAAATCGATAACATCCAGTTTGCCTTGTATGAAAACTTGATGATTCATTCTTATGCTCACCTGAGTCTGTAGAAGTTGATTTTCCTCCCTTAGTGTCTCTACCTGTTGAAAGCGAAAGTTATATTTCAGCAAAATCAGCATCTAATTATGGATGGAGTTATTTGTAAATGGTCTTAATTATACATTCTCACCCTATAGCTAACTCGTTTATGTTTCTCTCCGTGAAAATGGAATGCCATAAACAATGGATAGTACCGCGACCACCCCTCATTCTAACACATGCTATTCATGCTGAATGACACGTGTTCATCATTACACCCATGCACAAACAAGCGTGCAAAGACATGCTGGAAGAGAGATATTGTGCCAGCAGCACATGTTTCTACCAAGACAAAAAAACAGTCGGAAAACAGAGTCCTAATGACATTCATATCTACTTCAAATGTATAATTTATTGTTGCAGTTTTTTATGATATTAGTTAATTACTTGCCCTTGTTCGAGTCTTACTTCTGATTTATCTGATACGTACCCTTCATGAGGAAGGGCGTAAGAAAGCACAGTAGCTAGACCCAGCCTTTTAATATCTGATAATTTAGAGATTACAAAGGCCCAAACAAGATTATCTCACACACAATATATCCTAAACATTCGTTGGAAGTGAAACAAATGATTGGACGAGATGTATAGTTCTCCCATGTCTTGGCCAGGTTTCCTTTCTGAATTCTTTACTGGGTAGCATGCCATCTCGCAACATATTGCAAGAGGCAGATCAAACTTTTATAGATGACAATTACAGCATATATAAATAAATATTAGATGCAGGCTTGGAACATCATTAATTGAGTGAGACATTGAATGTAACAGCTTTTAAGAGATTTTCAGGAATTTCCTAGTTGCACCATTCTCGTTGATATACATTTTTTTTTCAATCCTCGTCTTATCATCTATGGGAGTATTTTTGCATGCTAGAGGATCAGCCGGTAGGATGTACAGAGCAACAGGTTTTCTCGGCTAGCAGCTAGCCTTTTCAAAAGCATCAAAGATCATGCAAGTGTTGCCCAGTCAATGTGTTTGGATGAATATAAAACCTGGGAGTTGTATCGAGGATCCTCTTTACACAATCCTGTTTAGACCTAATGACCTACTAGATCAAATTGAGAATCTGGAGTGATGGTGTCTGGTTCTCAAAGAAGCATTCATGCATTGGTTGCAAATGAAAACTTAGATTTTAAAGGAAAGATTGTGAAAGCATGGATACTGCTGGTGTGGAATTATTAGAATAAAGTCTGGGGCATGTGATGGACAAACCAGCCGTTCCTTCTACCCGTTCAAGCAGTCAGCTGTCTGCAGGTTGACTAGTTGTAATCCAGTGGTTACATTCCCCTGTTTTTACAAACTAGGCTGGAGTTTTTTTTCTCTAAATCTAGTAAATAAGGATCGAAGATTGATCATATAAAAAGGGCATAGTCTAGGGGAACTAATGGAATAATGTCATAAAGATTTCGAGAAATAGTAAAGATCAACTTTTCATTCCCTTTTCTTTTTCCTCGAAACTTGAATGGAGAAACAGTAATGACAGAATATTGATAGTTGCGAAGTAATGTTTGATAAAGAAATAAGCTCCATACCTTTTCATGGAGGGCATTCATTGATTCCAACATCAGTTGCATCTGAAACAAACACAAATCAAATGAGATTACAAAATGCAGAATGGAAGTTCAAAGAGCTTAGAGCGATGCAACTTTCTTATGTTCAAATAAATATTTGCCACCTAAAGAACTTAAAGGAGAAAACCCCAATGACAAATAAAGGTAATCATGAAATAGATAGAGTTGGTCATCAAGTCTAAGCATCTAGTTCTTCCTCTTAAGTTAGCTAATTAGTGGAATTATTGCTCAATAGCCAGGAAGGTGCTTAAATGAAGAGACGCGGGGATGTAGCTGAGGTCTTTGCCAAGTTTGCCTGGATCTAGGTTGTCTATGCATGAAATGCACGGCATAAAAGCTCCGAAGTGTCATTAAAAGGTGCAAACCATTTTTACATAGATCAAGATATTAGTAAGTTCGGCAAGTTATATTGGAGAATTATAATAATAATCATTATCATTAGAATTATGAATTTTCAAGACCAGACCAGGATATTGGTGAGGCTGTAAACCCAGTAATATCCATAAAGCATTATTATATGGGACGTGCTCCATTTTGTAATGGATGCTAAGCCAGGCTCAAATCATCACAGGCAGAGTATTTTAAAAGGAAATGGTGCCACTATTAATGCACTTGGCATCAAATATTTGTCTGGTGGAACAATTTGG
Source organism: Salix brachista (assembly GCA_009078335.1). Lineage (NCBI taxonomy): Eukaryota > Viridiplantae > Streptophyta > Magnoliopsida > Malpighiales > Salicaceae > Salix > Salix brachista. Next base: position 12,725,793 of record CM018574.1, on the reverse strand, counting down.
TCCACGATGCACCATATAATGGATCTTCAAAGAAAAAAGACAGAAACCAATGACCTTCCTAGCTCTAGTATGTCTCAGTGCAGCATCAATTTGCATCTCCGTTTGTTCTAGGTCGCTTAAGGTCAGCTCCTCGAAGTTTGAATCCTCAAATGACCTGTGGATACTATATATATTTATATACACGTATCTGAATAGATAGTATTCATTGATATCCATAACATTTAGCGTAGGTATGCAGGAAGCTGTACAAGTTACCTGCGTGCTATTTGCAACAGCTCTGCACACGACTTAAATTTTTTTTCATATTTACCGTGATATAGCTGCAGATGAAATAGAAAATGTGTTGAGTATTACCAAGTTTCGAATTACAAGATAAAAACCAAGTAAATAAGAAATAAGAAAGGATATTACGATATAAAAAGAATGAGTTGCAGTGTAATTTTCTTATCAGCTTTTCCATTTTTAAAACATTATTCTCTACCTGTTTTAGCCAGAAAACGATGATTGCTTACCTCTGCATCATTAGCACCATTAGACAACGCAGTTTTCTCTTCGAAATGACTCCTCCGACGTTTCAGGATTTTGGCCACACTGAATGGTAGAATTGATGAGATTAGAATGAAAATCCGCACGCAAATTAGTGTTGTTAAACATTGACTATTCCGCAAGTCATTTGATAGACAATGAATGCAATCTTCAATAAAGCTCTTAGAATATATCTCACGCATTTATAGACACAAGTCCTACATAAATCCAAAATTCTGAACAAATACGTAACATGATTCTCCAAAAAATCTGGGATATGGATCTCCGTAACAAACACCACAGAACACCCAAAAGGGTCTTACAAGCAGCAATTGGGATTTAAATCAAATAGTTTCTTACACTGTTCTTTCTAAATTAGAAGTATCTGAACCAAAAGTATTTCAATTTAACTAAAAAAGCAAAAAATCAGTACTAACAGCAACATAAGTTCTTAAGACTTACAAAGCAATGTCACTTAAATGGTTGTGGAGGCTAGGAAGTCAAAATAATGGAGAAGTATCAACCTTTTATTGATAATAGGCTTCCATTCTTTAATCTTCCATTATCAGAAATATGGCAAGGCATATTCTCCATCATCAACACCGAAGATCAAGTTTCAACAACTTTGAAAAATTGTTGCTATCACAAAGTGGACAATGGGAAAGATTTTTGGTTTTAGAGTACAGATTGTTGGTTGGAAAACAGAACTCCAAGCCAACAATTTTCTCGGCTTTTTAACCTAAAAACAAATAGCAAGGATTGCAGATATGGGTGGATTGAATCATGATTCGGAAGTGGCACTTTAGGCTTTCAAAGTTGGAACAAGTTAATCATTACAGCTTTCAAAGTTGGAACAAGTTAATCATCTTCTTTCACTGTTAGATGGAGTAAATCTATAGAACGTTGGGAACCTGAAAGAAATGGAGAATACACCAAGAAATCTTGCAACATTCTTCTTTGACAAAATTGAGTACTCGGGTATGTCGACTCGTGGAATTTCGTGGTGAATTTGGTTGGCTAGAAAGATTTTTTTTTCATGCTGAGATACCAGGTTGGAATATAGTAATAACCAACATCTTCATGACATCTAGATAAAACTTTTGACTACTTTTGCTAGTTATATCACCTTAATGGTTCTAGCTTTATTTATAAAATTCCTTGATTATTATTAAAAATAGATACTTTTGCAAGCAAATTACACTTTCTAAGACCCCTGAATAATTATTAATTAAACTCAAGTTTTTTCAAAACCATTTTTAAAGCATAAAAACAAACATACTCTTGGTTAAGGACATGTTAAATAGGCATAGAGGTAAAAATATTCTCTTCCTAATACTCTTGTGCGCGCGCGTGTATCTCATTAATCTTCTCTTCTTAGTAGCTTAGTACATGGAATGCATGTGGTAAAATAACCCGAACTGTTAAGGAAAAAAAATAAAAAATTAATGTTTAATTAGCGTCTCATGATAGAATAAACTAATATAAAAGGGATAAAAACAGTTTGACTACAATGAATATAAAGACATTAAAATAAATATTTCTAGATAAATTTCGGAGTGAATTTTTATAATTTCAAAATATAAAGGATATCAAAACATGTCATTTTTTTATCCTGATTGTTTGTGTCGTTTTTGCTACTAAACAATAACTTAACACTATCTAAAATCTTACCTAATGAGCCACCTAAAATCTTAAAAATAAGAACCTTGGTGGTAATAACACATTACTTTTTTTTTTTATATATATAAAAAATTAACTAAAGAGAAAAAAGAGAGCACATTAATGTATCTGAAAGGTTTTTATTAACTAATAAACCAAAGGACAGTGTATTTTAATTTAAATGCTAAATGGGTTTATTCCTTACGTTATCATAAAGAATTCAATCTTACACAAGGCTATTACAATGAAATCTCCTGTATGAATAATCTATATAAGACCTAGTCGAGGAAGAACTTAACTTACCTATATAAGACCTAGCGGAGGAGGAACAAAGCTTTGATAAACGAGATCAAAGATACCTCTAAAAAGGCACGGGGGAATATCGAATCTTAAATGATTAAATGCTTATTCATAACAAAACTGCCAAGAGCTTCATGACAGGATTAAACTATGTCCCTCATGAACTATCAAGGGATCACTACATGCCTAATACCAAGTTAAAAGCATCATATTATATGGAGTTTAATGATAAGAGCTAAGGATTGTGGAGGCCTTGATATAGGCTCTTTCACTACTAAAAAAATAGTCTATTAGCAACGGATTTTAGCAATGAAAAACTTCTGTTGCTAATATTGTGCTCAACAACGGATTTTTCGTTGCTAAAAGGTAATAAATTATATAAAAAAAAAGTATTTAATGAATCTACAACGGATATTCCTTTGCTGTTAAAAAAATATTGCAAAGGTTATCCATTGCTAATAAAAAGCATCTGCAACGGATAATCTGTTGCTGACACTACTAAAAAATTAAGTTATCAGCATGAGATTGTAATCAGTAGCGGATTTTCTGTTGTTGATTAAAAAAATTACAAACAAGCCGGTTATATAGAATAATATATGGCTTGCTCTTATCTCTTCAAGTACTTCTTTTCCCCTCTTGAAATTAGAAATCACCTCATGCTTTCTCTCTTCATTTCTTTTCTATTTTTTATTTCTCTTAGAATTAGTTTTGATTTTTAATTTATTAGCCTTTGTTGGTTAATACAGTGCATCATTGAGAAGGAGAACAACTTCAAGCAACCTGATGTGTGGTTTGCAGTTCCTATTTTTCATTGGTAATGTGCTTAGATTCTTGTGCAAACACCACCATCTCTCTTCCCTTAAATATTACTCCTTTTGTTTCTGTTTTCTTTTTCTTTTTTTGGCTCTCAAGATTTTGAGAACTAACGATTTTCATTCCAGACCATGTCCGAAAGGCTATGTCCCTCATGAACTATCAAGGGATCACTACATGCCTAATACCAAGTTAAAAGCATCATATTATATGGAGGCCTTGATATAGGCTCTTTCACTACTAAAAAAAATAGTCTATTAGCAACAGATTCTAGCAATGGAAAACTTCTGTTGCTAATATTGTGCTCAACAATGAATTTTTCGTTGCTAAAAGGTAATAAATTATATATAAAAAAAGTATTTAATGAATCTGCAACGGATATTCCTTTGCTGATAAAAAAATATTGCAAAGGTTATCCATTGCTAATAAAAAACATTTGCAACGGATAATCTGTTGCTGACACTACTAAAAAATTAAGTTATTAGCATGAGATTGTAATAACTAATAAGTATGTTGATTAAAAAATTTACAAACAAGCCGGTTATATAGAATAATATACGGCTTGCTCTTATCTCTTCAAGTACTTCTTTCCCCCTCTTGAAATTAGAAATCACCTCATGCTTTCTCTCTTCATTTTCTTTTCTATTTTTTATTTCTCTTAGAATTAGTTCTGATTTTTAATTTATTAGCCTTTGTTGGTTAATACAGTGCATCATTGAGAAGGAGAACAACTTCAAGCAACCTGATGTGATGTGTGGCTTGCAGTTCCTATTTTTCATTGGTAATGTGCTTAGATTCTTGTGCAAACACCACCATCTCTCTTCCCTTAAATATTACTCCTTTTGTTTCTGTTTTCTTTTTCTTTTTTTGGCTCTCAAGATTTTGAGAACTAACTATTTTCATTCCAGACCATGTCCGAAAGGGTGTGAAAACCTAATGTAATGATCAATCGCATTCCTAAGAAGAACTGAAAATAAAGTCATTGGCATCAAGGGCCATAACAGAAGCGAATGCGAAAGCCAGAAAGGAGAGACAATCTTTCATGAGAGAGGGACGAGCAAGTGACAGATTGGGAAAAAAATGGATAGGCCTTCTAAACAATCATTTAGGGGCGTTGTTAGTGACCCATCATTCTTCCCTTCCCTAATTTATCTCCGATCAAAGCGAACAAGAGATTATAGGAATCGTTGCTCTTAGATGTGAATTGCGAAAGCAAGATATTTTAGATCCAAATATTGAAAAAGAAAGGATTATAGTACATGTTTTTTTAAAATTTATTTGAAATCAGCAACGGATTTTCTGTTGCTAATTTATTTGTAATGGATTATCCATTGCTGATATTGCAACGAATTTCAGCAATGAAAAATCTGTTGCAGATAAATTAGCAACGACAAATTTGCATTTGATATTTTTCGATGCAAATTTCGCTGCTAATGTTTATTAGCAACAGATTCCTTTGTAAACAGCAACAGATTAATTTGTTGTTGTTAACCCTTTTTTTTGTAGTGTTTGTTTGTCAAGAATCGGGCCATGTTGTTAAAATGGATTTAGAGATTAAATTCTAGAGAAAAATCAAAGTGGAAAGATTATATTTGTAACCCTTCATGTTTATAGGATGGAATTATATAGTTATCAAAAATAATCTTAGGTATAAAGTGGGTTACGATAGAAGTATACCTTTTGGAGGGATTATTGGCTCTTAGATAAGCTATTGATGGAAAGGTTCCTATGCCTCTACAAGCTCTCAACAAATCTAAGGGGTAAGGTTATGGAAATGGGTGAGTGGTGCGAAGGTGTGTAGAGCTAAAATCTAACTTGGCATCATGAACTTTTTTGAATATGAAACAAGTGTGTTGTCATCTCTTATGCAACTTTTAAGTGCGGTTCAATTAAAAAAACCAATTATGGATAAATGAGTTTGGAGTTATAATTCAAATGAGAATTATATTATGAAGTTAGGTACAACTTTGATTGACAACCATGTTTGTGTAGACGGCAACGAGCATGTCTCAAATATCTGACACGATAACCCCTCCAAATATTCAGATTTTCATTAGGCTTGCAATCCAAAGAAAAATCAGCATGAGTTTATTTCTCTTTACTTTTTGGTTGATGTCTTACTCTCAAACCCTTTATCCTTTCTGTAAAATCCATCTAGAATTTTCATATCATCTTCTAGTCCAATATATTCACACTTGGAAAATTTGGTCTCATTCCCTATCTTGGTAGGGGTTTCAAATGGATTATACCCCAATTGCTTGATCAATTAGTCTTTCAATGGCCTTATCTTGCCAAAAAGATATTCTAAAGGAAGTTTTGGATCAATATCTTATATTATAGCTTGGTGTATAAGGCTAGCAAGAAATGACTTGGTGTTTCATGGTTGAGATCTTATCTGGGATAGAATTTTTTTTATATCCCATTTTGCATCGACTGGTTTTGTGGCTGCAGTAAAAGAATAAAGAATTTCCTTCACGGGACTTGACTAGCAAGTTCCTAATGTTGAGGGTATTTTACCACTCGGAGGATGGTTTGGGTAGTTAGCTTGGGTAAAATAATCATACTCTGTATCTCTTTGATTTTGTGGATTTCATGAATGCTATGATTTGTGTTTTCTTCTCGAATGGCGAACAACAGCAGCCTTCATTTTTATTTTTGTTGTACTTTTTTTAATTTTATGGTTCGATTATTATAAAAACAGAAGATGAAGTTAATAGCATCCTGGACAAGTGCCACGTATGGGTTGCCATTCTAGCAGGACCTTCCTCGTCGAGAAATAAAAGATCAAATCACATATGACAGCGTCAGCAAGAATCTGCTGACGAGAAAACAAATGTACTTGTATGAACGTGTTAATCGTCAAGTCAAACTAGTATATTCGAACATATTCGTACTTATCACAACAATGACACTGACATCAACAAAATAAATAAATAATAATCAGAAACACTAAACTATAAGAAAGTAGAAAAAAAGTAAAACAAATCTAAAATTAGAGTACATATCCCCTTCAGAAATTATAGTTTATCAACGATCGTTTTAGATAGAAGTAATGATGAACACCAGATATCCCCAGAAATAATAACATAAATAAATAAATTATTTGTGCAAAAACGAAAGCAGACCTAATAAATAGGGGAAAAAGTGGAAGAACAAAAACAGACCTGGTCAAAAAGGGAATCAGGAGCATGAAATCCAAGATTCTATGAGTTATCAAAAAAATATGAAGAAAACTGTTCGTCTTAGTATTGTGTGCGCAGTGCAGTGCAGCAGCATTAACTCATGCTAAGCGTTCGTCCCGTGTTAAAAGATTTAAGATCAATTTTGAGACAGAAAGTTAGCAGAGAACAAGACATAAATAAAAGTAAGTACCTGCCGGCGGTAGAGAGTTCATACAACTTGCCGGTGCTGGAGAAGACGAGGAGAGCGACTTGGACGTCACAGAGAACAGAGAGGTCGCGAGCTTTCTTGATCAGTCCATTTCGCCTCTTTGAGAAAGTGATTTGACGACAGATCTTCTTTTCGATTCGCTTTAGCTCCACTTTCTTTCTCCCCATTCTCGATCCAAAACTCGACCTCACCTTCTTTTTACCCTAATTTAAACTATTAGAAAGACAGAGATATGATGATGAAGGAATGCTACACAAAATATATACAGAATATTTGTGTATATTTTAAGTATCTTCTTGCAAATGTATTATATTATTATACATAAAGCAAAATGAGCGAGTGTCTTTTTCTTACAGATATATTATATTATTATGCATTAAGAAAGATGAGCGACTATTGGATTGTGACTTGTGAGTGGTGAAATCCATAATATCCAAAGTAAAGTTACTTTTTAAAAGTGTCGAAGGAGCATTTTTTGAATTTTCATATTTTTAATACAATTTATTTATTATATAACCCCTGAGGGCAACTTTTATTTATCACACAAAGTTAAAGATGTTTTTGTCTTTCTATAATTAAATAAATAATTGGCATGTGTATAACATGCCACAAATCAGAGGCATTCATGCTCTTTAAACAACTTTCGATGATAGTCATTGAAGATTTTTTTTATTTTTTTTTCTTTCATGAATTACGCTATCCTTGTATGGTAGGCTTGTCGTGTATGTTCGTCTTTAAGGCATGGAAGAGCTCTAACGATAATTTTTCTTCCTTGTACTGTCAGGCTGGTACCTGCAATTCAAAATTAAATCGCAGTAAGCCTAATCCTCCTCGCCCTTTTTGTTCTACTACTGTCAGACTGATTCTACGATATTGAAATGATGGCTTCCAGAGATATAACTGAAGCACATCCATTGTTTCTTTCTTTTGATTTGTCTTTCTTTGTTTTGGATTCTTTTTTAGAATTTTTTTTCTTCAGTTTTATCGTTTATCATTTGATTTTATTTTGTTTTGTTTTTATATCAGATATGGTACCATTATCTTGGTTATTATTTTTTTCTTGGTTTTTTAATTATGTCCCTCAACATTTTATCTGATTTATCACAACAACAACAATAATATAGCCAACTTATATCAGACAAAGATGATAAAAATTCTTTCAATGATAATTTTAAAAATAATTCTCAAAAACTAAAAAGAAATAGAAAACGGGCCGTAAGTAGTAACATTACGAGTGAGGCCTAGAACCATGTTTGGATTTACGAAGTGAAGCATAATTATTTTGTATAAACCGGGGTGACAAGTCCACTATGATGCCGGGGATAAGAATACTTGTCCAGCATAAGCTCCAAACGAGATTGGGCCGGGCTGGTGTTAGCTGCAAAGTTGCGGGCCTTACACAACCTTGTGGTAACTACGTGGCTTCCCACAACTTTTACTTAGAATAAGAGGAAAAAAAAAAACTAAAAGGGTTTAGCCTTTTCCTGCAGAATGCAAGGAGAATTGCTCCGTTGCTTTTAATTGCCTTGGTACTGGGTAAAATTATATTTTCCAAAATTAATACAAATGTATAATTTCAGGATAAAATCATAAAAAAATTAATTAAAAAAAGAGCAAGTGAACTTATGTTGACTCAATTAAACAACCACGTCCCCAGGGGTTTAGTCGAGCGGCAAAGGCCTTGGCTGTTTCGCTAAAAAAGCGGAAGGTCAGGGTTCGAGTTTCGAAGGCTAACCGTAAGGTCCCCTGTAAGAGCCTGGGACAGCCGAAGGTTTACGCATGCCCTGGGCCCACAAAGTGCGCTTTCTAGATCATGTGATTCCCCGTTACAATATGGATATCCAAAAAAAAATTAAACAACCACCGAAGATTTGAGATGAGAATAGCATCACAAAAAGGAAAGCAAAACAAACCACAAAGTTAAAGAACTAACAAGTCAATATCAAATACGAAAACAAAAAAAAATCTAAAAATATTTTTTTAATAATTTCACACCATTTTATATTTTCATTTATAATATTTGGTTTCTATTCTTCTGAATGTTGGTTTTTAAAAATAGTTCTTACAATTGTTTTTATTTTTTGGCAATTCCATATTTTATTTTATTTTGTTATTATTTCTATAAAATCTAATCGTCCAAAAGACTAACAAAGGTAGTTTCATATGAGCCGAAGAAGATGTCGGCCAGTCAAAACCAAGGAATTGGAAGGATAAGTACCAGTTACATATTAAAGAGTCCCAAACTGCAGGGAGTCTTCCAATGTCAGGGATTGCCCCAAAAGTGGGAAATGCATTTATTGTTACTATCCCAGCCTCGGGTAAAGATAGCCCCTGCCGCAGCCCCATTAAGCTGAGCCACCACCAAGAAACAACTCCTCCCAACGGCCTAGAAAGCCGAAACTTCTTCAACCATGGGAGGTGGCTCCGGGCTCATTGTTGCCGCTCACTCCTGCAAAAACCCCTAACAAAGTTGCACCAGCTAGCTTCTCACCATGAATCCTCATAAACAAGCCTTATAGAACACACAGTTATAATGAACGATCCAGGCTCATACAAGTTTTTCTCGCCATGAAGATATGATATTCTCATCCTCCACGGAAAAGATTGTCGAGCACCCACAGTCAACGACCACATGCTAGGAATCTAACTAGCATGCATACTTCTTCTTAGTTATTCAGTGTTTTTTGCATCCTTTATCCGCACAGAACATGACGAGTCACGAGAGGATAGATAGAAACACCTTAAATTTTATGTTCTTGCATACAAAGGAGAGTTATTCTTCATAAAAAAAATCTAAAAAAAGCCTGCAACTGCTGAAAGAAGCAGCACAGCGCTTGCACACGCACACACAAAGCAAGCATTACTTGCACTGGTCCTAGATGCAGTAGAATTATGATAAATAATTTATCCGCCACTGTTTCATCAGTAACATACAAGACAAAGCGCATATTTGCTGAACAATGGTAATCAACCTTGCAGTTGAGGAAATCCATTCCATGTCTGAGAACCGCGGCAGTCCTCCTATCATGGTAACCAACCTGGCATGTAAGCAGTCATACTTGGCCCGGCAGTGACCACTGTTATAGTACTGTCAGGCTGGTACCTGCAATTCAAAATTAAATCGCAGTAAGCCTAATCCTCCTCGCCCTTTTTGTTCTACTACTGTCAGACTGATTCTACGATATTGAAATGATGGCTTCCAGAGATATAACTGAAGCACATCCATTGTTTTTTCCAATGACCATCATGTTATGTATCCGGGTGATAGGTTGTAAAACAGAGGATCAGACTAAGAGACCAGACATACCCCATTTGTAATGTAGGTTCGCACTCCAAAGGATGAAAGAAGCCATCGCCTTGTGGTTGAGCTTGTTGTCGAGCAAAACCCACATCTTCTGCACTTAGATTCAACTGGAGTGAATTTATTTGGTAGCCTTCCATCAACTGCAAAATTAAACACACATACCAGCCATTATGTCATCATCATATTCATGCTATTATCGATAGCGGAAATCGAACATATTGGACTAATTTATGTTCAATCTTCTGCTCTTGTTTCTAAACTAACTTCCTTCCACCTAATTCGGAAATGTTACGTACCCTTTCTTTCAGAGACTTATTAGCTGCCGTCAACATGTGTTCCTGCATGGAATGTTGGAGTTAAGTGGAAAGTGCCAGGGAAGAAAATCAATAGACAAGTAAGTTTCATAAGTTTCCGTACCTTATGCTGTAGATCATTGAGCTGATCCAGCATGTACTGGGTCTGTAAAACGGTAAGAGAAATCATAAAGTTAAGATACTTACTGCTAATTAGTGTCAAATGCTTTATTACATATAAAAAGTACTTGTTTGTGTGCAGTCAAGTCAAATTTAGCATCCAGGCAGTTTTAACAACTGTCTGTGTTCTATTCTCAGAATTCTAATTATTTGTCAGAAAGCCAACTACTGAGTTTGATAAATACATATATACATCTAACTGATGAGTTTGATATATACCCTTGTTGTATAGATATATCAAACTCAGTAGTTAGATGGATGTATGGATGTATCATTCTATCGTCAGACTATATATATATACTCAGATAAAATACCCTTGTTGATCTGATCTGCTTCAATGACATATCAAGCTGTCTTTCAAGTGACTCAAGATCTTTGCTGCTCAGAGGGCCAAGGTCTTCTCCCAAAAGATTCCTGTGGTGCGACGCCATGAAATATTTAGTGTGTTAGAGCTAAATATCAAAATCAGATTTCAGTATTATGTAAGCATATAGATAAGCTCTCCTTCAAATGAGAATCAACCTTCTAAGAGTTCATCAATTTTAAACACTGCCTCTTCAGGCACTCTCACCTCTGGGTTCTTTGCAGGGATTCGTAGCGTCCTTTAAGCTTAAGGTATTCCTGCTGGGTACTCAGTTCCTGCAGCCACATCAAGAAAACCCATTTGAGCATGAATGACTCGAAATACCTGCGGAGTATGGTAATTAAATTTGCATTACATGGTAATGCAGTTGCACTGGACTATCAGTACTTCTTGACGAGGCAGTTTCCATAATATGTCAACATACAATTGATATTGTTAAGAATATTATCCATGTCATGCTCCAAATTAATATAATTCCTTAAATTACTAGCTTCCTGAACATTATGTAGTCCACAAATGACATTTTCGATCTTTTGGCAAGGTTTTTGTTCTCCATTCTATTGATGGAGACTAACTGTTACTTTTATGATAAAAAAAACGATCATTTACAACACACACACGCGTATACATATATAATAAATGCAGCATGCTCGAAACATAAGCACATAACTCTTCTATTCACTTCTAAAGTAAGAGGTGTTACAAATTTGTTTTTAAGAACATAGTGAATGAATATATTTGATACCACATTTAAAAGTGAGGTTTAATGGTAAATTTAGACATATACATCATAAATATAAAACTATTAGATACTTGTTCTTGAAGTTTTTTTCATTGACAATATAAAGTGAAAAGAAAATGTGGCTAATCTACTAATTGAAGATTTACTGAAAGATCTCATGTATAATTAATTGAGGAAAATAAGCTTAAAGCTCTTAAAAATGAAAAAAAAAAAAGAAGAGTAAAATGACGGTATTCCAATCTAGTACTTGACTAGAAATCTCAAGATCAGCTTCAAAGAAAATTAAAGTTTTATGTATAAGATTTTTAGTAGCATTAAAAAATTATTATTTTTCCAATCTATTCTTATAATGAAAAGGATGTCAATTGCAACATGATAAATAACAAGTTATACTATTAGTAATTTTTATACTTTAGTATACCGAATAGAGTATAGAATAATATTCTTAAAAAAAGATCACATATATAAGTATGATAAATATGGTTGTTTATATGAGAATTAAAAAGGAAGTAAATTATCTAAAGCACCAACGAAATCATGAGTTATTTATGGACAACATCATGAGAACCAAAAGAAATCTCTAGATAGATAACTATATAATTATTATCTTGATTTACATAAAACGCTGAGTGATCAGTTGGTCAAATACCAAGTGTTCTAGACCTTCCATTTCATGGTATCCTCTAGAACCACATACATTTACATGGAATGTTGATGACCTATCTATGAGGAAACCTAGTCTTACTAGTATTGGTGAAGTTCTTCGTGATCAGAATGGCCTTGTGGTCATTTTTTTATGTGCTCTTATATGAATTAAAGATTCAACAATAAACACATTTGATATCAAATTAAACATGTGGTTCACTCATTTTTAGAGTTAAGATTTTATTAGAAATTATTCTTCAACAAAAAATTATGAAATATTAGCATGACTAAAAAACTGTGGATAAATGAGAAATGATCTAAAAAACTCTCTGTTGACATGATCTTGTGAAATCTAAAATCTTTTATTCTTGGTTGACAAAAAACTAAATATTTTTTCCCCTCAAACATTTTGGTTTTGAAATACACCTCAAGGGCATCATATATCCATATAATTTTAGGAATTTTATTAATTCCTCATTGTAATACTAGTTGTCACACAAACCACTTAAGTTCAAATTTTGAAGGATTATATAAAGGACCAGCAGGGGGGGAGAAATGCGAAGCCTATTAAAGGAGAAGGTAAATTTAAATACCAAGGCCTCCCTTGCTGACACATTTGGCTCTGGAGCTCCATAGTTGCACTTCTGGTACCTCTCAAGAGTTTTGAGCATGCTGAACCAACAACAATATCTATTAGTAAATTTTAAATTTTAAAATCTAACCATCGAGATTGATGCCAAAATTGTAACAACATATAGAGACAATATATACAGCATGGATTTTCTTTTCAGCACAATCCTTAGATAGTGTTGGTTTCGTATGAAGTTTCATACTTCTCCATGTTTCAATTAATACCAAAACTCATTTACAATATATGTTGTTGTTAACTCGACAAATTTCTTTGGACAATGGATACTAATAACAAACGATCCACAAGGAGGGAGACCCCTGTAGTGTAGTTATGACATGGTAATTCACATAAAGCTGGCCGATATTTTTGTAATGGAGGTTTTTTTTCAGTTTACACTTTATACATGCATGTGAATAAGTTTGAAACGATCTGAATTGATCATTAAATTTAAAATCTAACAAATTGATTGTGTTTCTCTTATTAAAGAGCTATCTTTTCCTACTATTGTTACTGCACTAGATCTATTTGAGCCCTTAAATGTAAAACAATATTTTTTTCTGACGAGTAAGGTCACCTGAAAGGATACGAAGAGCACACCCTCTTCCTAATTAAGAAACGCTAGATTAAAAAAAAAAAAAAAAAAAAAACAGAATTTTGATGTTCCTAGATGAAATCTGATAAATAAATTGGGTTGTGTAAAGGTGTGGTCATATTATTGATGACAAGAGAAAAGGGAAGGCCATTTTCAAGCAATTAAGCGGCTAACACAGTATAATGGGAGACAAATGATGATAATTTTGAGTAATGAAGTTAATTTAATAAGAACAATGACTGAGCATGGCATGATGGTCGATCAAAAATAAGAAAATTGACAGTAGAATCATCCCCTCTTCCCCACCCCAAATAAAACACTTCTCTTTTCATATTTTATTTTCCACGAAAGTGTAGTTGCTATTGCAGTTCTGGAATTTTCTTCAACCACGCACGAAAGAAAATAAATACTGTAATTTTAAGCTGAGAAGACCTGAAGCAATACAAGAGATGGAAACGAAAGTTTCTACTATAACAAACGCAAGCACACACTATAAATTAATCAAGTTTTATTTCATGTATTTTTGTAATTTTCTAAAAAACATCAAGCAATAATTCCAGGAATTGTTTTTCTTCCTAATGGGTCCATGAATTCAATAGAAGAAAAGTGATTAGCCCTACTTAATTTAAAAGCTTAGTTAATTAAAATTGTTTTGACATAAACAGTCACATCGTACAAAGTACACACAAAACCCTAGCGTAATTAAGAACATGTAATATAATATTGGACTAGAATAAAGGGCACTGTCACTTGCACAAGAAAAAATAAAAGGAACTACCGATCAAGAGGAGTTAGAGCATCCATGGACATTAGATTGATCGCCCCTAGGACCCTAAGACTCACTTACGGACTTCGAAAACTCATCATTACTGAAATAACTTCTGATCTGAATTCATGGATGAGAACAGCTCAGAGAGGACCGATCTGTAGATATAAAATAAAACCAAGATCCTAGCAGCTTTGGAAAGATCAAATCCCTAGATGTCTCCATCAGTTCATATGATTGGAAAGCTTATCTCTCCACAGGAACAGAAAGGTGAGAGTTGAAGATCCAATGGAAAGAATGGATGCTCTTATGTGAAAGGACTAATCTGAGAAAAGAGAGGAGAGGAAAAAACAGCAGGCAAAATGGAAAAATAATTTTAATCATAACAAAAAAAAGTATTTTTTTCTTAAAATTAATTGAAATTTGAAAACTCTGTGAGGTAGGTGGCAATATATCTACAAAATTAAAAAATTCATTAGGCAGAAAACCAAATAAGACATGGAATGGAATGGAAAAATAAAGGTAAATTGAAGAAAAACCCTAAGCTTCAAAGATTGCGAATGAGAGAGAGGGAGAGAGGGAGATCAGCTGACTTGCCAACTTCTTCAATCAAAACCCTAACACCTCCAAAAAATTTACCTGTTCAGCGAAAATCAAGCAGTTGATTTGGATTTAAAATGAACAATCGAAGAAAAAATTAACCTCAAAATGGTCAATGAAAAGGGCCAATGCTTTCAAAGATTATTAACAAAGAAAATGAGAGAAGAAGGAAGAGAAGATTGTCTTTGAACTCATGGTGGATCCTGAAGAGAAAATGAAAGGAAAAAGATTGATAAAAAAGAGAAAGATGCATTCAAATTCTTAGCTTGTTAAACTAAGAAGAAAACTCCAAATTGCATAGCTAAATATTGGTGGGTTTTGAACAGTTTGAAAAGGCAAAAGATCATCCGAAATTCTCACTTTCCAAGAAGAAGAATGAACATACGAATGGAAAACTCAGAGAGAAATCCAAAAGGGTAAAGACTTTGGAAGAAAAAGAAAGTGATAGAGTTGAGTGGATATAACAGTCGAAGAGATATTTATCTCTCATTTTTATTGTTTTCCTGTTGCAGATCTAACATCAATACCAACACAAACACACTCTACCTGCTATAAACGCCGAGACATTCACAGAAACGGAAACAAAAAGAAACCAACTTTTGTTTCCGTCTCTCTCATTTCAATTCTCAAAACAAAAGCTTAAAAAACCCAACTCTGGAAACAGAAAAAAATCAGCTTCCCGAGCCCTGAAAATCTAAAGAAGGTTTCAAAACAAGAAACAAAAAAGGGGTCAAAGAAAAACTGATCAAATCTAGCTAGCTAAGAGAGTGAAGGAAGCTGGGAGAGGTAAAAGAGAGAAGCTTTCCTCTCTTTTTTGTGTGTGTTGACGTGTACAAAAAATGGTTTGTTTTGGTGATACCTTGAACTGCTGCAAAACTCGTACAGCTTTCCTCTATTGGAGAAGATGATGAGAGCAACCTCTGCATCACAAAGAACGGAAAGCTCATAGGCTTTCTTCAAAAGTCCATTCCTTCTCTTTGCAAATGTTACTTGCCTGTTGATCTTGTTCTCAATTCTCTTCAGCTCAACCCTACCTCTCCCCATAATCTTTCCTTCAAAAAATCTTTCTTTTATTTTAGCACTCAACTCAACCAACCCTAACAATTCTCCACCCCACACGCACACACAAGGCTTCTCTTCTTATAACCCTTTCTTTATACGCACACCCTCATGCTCTCTCTCTCCCTCTCCAATCACCAACACTTTTATTAGTGTCACTTAATCCATGTTCATTTTTATTAGAAATCTCGCTAATTAACACGATTAACTAACTAAAGAAAGAGTAACCCATCCCTCGAAATATCTGCCCATGCTGAGAATTACTACTCTAATGTTTTCGAGAAATTAACACTAGTTAGTAAGAATAATATATATCAAAATAGAAAAGGGATCCCCGATAATTAAGAATGATAATGACAGCCTCTAGTTTATTTATTTATTTTTAGAAGAAGAAGAAGAAAGCAACTCTAAAGTACATGTTTTGTAATGCCGAAAATCATTTTATTAAGATTTTTAATTTTGGTTTTTGATATTAACATTTAAAAAAAAACAATTCAATAACTTCTTGAACTAAAAACAATTAAGAAACTCCTTAAAAAATAGGTTGGCATTATAAATCTACGGAGCCGTATTGTGCCTATAGCTACAAGAGCTTTAAATTGTGTGATGTGAACTTGGGAGATTGGATGGACGGTGGAGAACAGGTCAGATTGGAGAAGATCGGGGCATTGAAGGAATAAATGTAAAGTAAGAAGGGTAAGCTCTACGTGTCGAACGTTGAACTGAAAAGGGCTTCTGATTATCCACCTGACTATTTTCGGATTCGGGCAATCAGGTGACTTAACCTTAAAGTGTTTTATTCCTAGTTCCTTTAATTTTACCATGTTGCCCTTCCTCTCAATTATGTTTTTTGGACAAGGACTATCGGGTTGTTTTTCTCCATGATTAAGCTTTATTTTGTACTTTTTTAAGTAATTGTTTTTTAAAATAAATTTTAAAAACTGTAATAAAATCGGATTAAAGTCGTAATAACTTGCTAAGATTGATAAACTCGAGATTTAATATCAATTTCATGTTTTCATTAAAAATAAAAAAGGACTCTTCAATCCTCACCTTCCACAACAGCTAATCCACCAGCCTTAACCGACCGTTCCCCATTGCCACAACAACATGATACATGGTCTCTCCATCACAATCCCGATAGACCGGACGGACTGCTCGGCTCCTCCGATCCTCGCCGATAATCTAGACTTCATCCCGCATAACACCATCGGCACAAGCACTGGTGAAAGGCCAACCCCAGATCCAACGGTTATGCGAGATGAACGGTTACCATCTCCTCCACGACGATCTAAGGATTTATAGCCGCCGCCAGCAACCATATACTTTTAAAGATTGGGAGGAAAGTTGGTATATAAACTCTTCGGCCTAAATCTCTTAACACAACCAACCCCAATTTGGATATAGATTATGTTGATGTCATTTATTGTCACCTAATTTAAAACAAGTGGTATGTAGAGAACATCATAAATTAAAAAAAAAATGAATTTCAATAGTCCAGGCGTCGAAGTCAGAATGACGCGAAACTCGCACGGTTAATGCGTTTCGGCGTGACCGTCAATAACTTCTGCATACCCTTTTTTAGCTGAATTACATTGTTTAGGCCCTGAAATCATCGTTTTTGTCATTTTAGAAAAATTTTGTTTTAGCCATAACTTTGATTTTCAAGTCCGAATCGACTTCCATCAATTTCGACTTGCTCAGAATTTTTAGCAATTTTAATTTCCTCAATTATCTCAGTTTTGCTATTTTTGATAATTTTTAGTAATTAGTCCCGTTTTTCTTGTCCAACAAGAATTATGGCTAGGTTATCACTTTAAATATACTTGTGAACTGTTTGGCCGAAATCAACCAATTATTCAATAAAATTTTGAATTTTCTTGAGAGTTTCTTTCGTTTTTAATGGACTCCAAAATAATTTACAAAATATTAACATAAATCGTATTTTTTATGATTTCCACTGCATCATCACCAATACGTGGGTTTTCTTTTTTGTTTCTGGTCTATTGACATCCCTTTGTTCGGCTTATGGGCTTGTTTGTGCTCAACTGCAATGGATCGTTTCCATCTTTTTTTAGTGGTTTCAGAACCAATTATAAGGATGTGACATCGATTAAAAAAATATCAAAGTTATTAGACAGATTGATGTGAAATTGGTTCAAGTCCATTAAAAACAAATTATTTTTAAATTTCCAAAAGTGTCCGACGTCGTCCATGACTATCTGACATGATCGCTGTCGTGATTTCTATTCCGGCAAGTAACTAAAGTTAGGGCGAGCAAGTCTCTTAATTTGAGAACAAAAGCATAATCACCTCTGGATTCTTTGAATATGTTAAGCGTGACAACTCTGACAGGCAAAAACTCATTGTAGCTTTTCCATTCACGCTCAAACATTTCTTCTCCTGCTTGATTCACAGCTAGTAAATGTAATCTCAAGCGCTTCCTGTGTTCATGCATATCCATTTTTCAGATCATGTTCTTCAGCAAATTGACAAACATTATTAGGTCTAGGCAGAGATTATTATAAAAAAAGTACAGGTATACTTGAAGAAATTAAACTCTTTAGAATTGAATTAATAGTTAAGGTTAACTGTTTTCTTCACAAATTTAGAGATCAGAAGCTTACCATGAAAGGAATATACTTGAAGAACAAAAAGAAATGAGGAGTTAAAAAGATGATCCGACCTTAATTAACTACTTATGCGATTGGTTTTTCTTTTTCAAGAATTTAAGTGAACCTTAATTTGGTACGATATATATTCTAGAAAGGGAATGAATAAATTTGGTAAATGATGGATAAACTCTCTCGTGCCAAACATAACCTTAATTAATCAAGAGCAGTCCAAATTATGGATATTTTACTTTGAAGGAAGGACTAATGAGGAAAGAAAATAGTGAAAATGAAGGGAGTAAATAAGGTTTCACATTTCCCTATCTAAGAACATCGGAGATTGTTGTGTTGGTACTTTAGCACTAGCGACAATGTTTAACCAAAATAAGATGAATGAAGCAAGTTCTATTCTATTGTTTCTAAGTGGCGTGGTGTGGTGACAAATGGTTTGAGATTTGTCTTGCAAGTTTTGGATTCGAGTCAGGACGTGCTCAACTTGTAAGAGTTTAGGACAATCAGGGTTTTACTTATTTAACCTGAACCCATAAAGAATGCTTAAAGGAGGATGAAGTTTTCTCGAATCCAAAAATTAAGTTATATTTTATTCAATCAAGTTGCTTGAATTGAATCCCTTTTTAAAGAACAAAAAAAGGAATTATAGGATACTATGTCCGGTTCATTAATTCGACAAGTAAACACGCACACATTGTCCAGATACTTTAATCAACATTCGTAATCCGTTGGAGTAAGAAAGAGAAATTTCCAAGAAATCCCATAACATGAAGAACATTGATGGCTATGTTCAAATGAATCTGAGCCCGGTTGATTGGTCTATTTTGACCCGTAACAAAGGTAGTGCGATTGTGAAGAATGTGGGGAATTGCCTTTTCTGTTGAGAGGATAAGGAAAAAAGGCTCTTTCAAAAGTGATGCAATGCATCAATCACACGGATCTCTTAAATTGCTAGGTTTACAGCGTAAGCGAAAAGTTTTGGAAGCTGCCAAGTACAAGATTTTTTTTTTTTTTTTTTATCATTTGTTTCGTCCGAATCAAATGATATATCCTTTCTGTGCCTCTTTTGCGCCTCATTTATGATGTGGTGAGTTTCCAAATTGAACGCAAATTACGTGTTAAGCTTTAAAACCAGAGCCAGCTTATTGGTGATGGCCTCCTGTTCGAGGCCATTAATTAAAGGGGATGAGCCTTAACCCGAACTCACTCACGCCTTAATTAGTTCGGTTAAGGCTTGCCTGAGGCCATTAGGTGGGATTGAGTTAAGGCTATGGAAGATCCAATCC
This sequence comes from Salix brachista, assembly GCA_009078335.1. NCBI lineage: Eukaryota > Viridiplantae > Streptophyta > Magnoliopsida > Malpighiales > Salicaceae > Salix > Salix brachista. Next base: position 12,706,020 of record CM018574.1, on the reverse strand, counting down.
TTTCTTTTTTCATCTCCCGAGTGATTATCCTTTTAATTTTCATATATGATTCGCTGAGTACACAAAACAATGTTTAAATATGCACATCATTTGTATGATTATGTGACAAACATATTAAAATGATTCATAAGTATATAAATATCAATGAGCCATCAAGCAACATAAGAACAAACTCTAACCTCATCAACTCTTTGACAAGCACACCAGAGAGACGAGGGTCTATTTTCTTTTAATGTCGACTGGATTGTGTGCATGGATCTAAGTTATTTTATCATATTTTTCTTATTATGCACTTGATCTATAAATATTTATGGATGGTTTAGTTCGTTATGCAAACATCAAATGTTCAAGACCCATCACTTCATGCACTCCTCGTAATTGTTACCTTCTGAAGGTGAGCTGTTGATGGATTCGTAAGGGTAAACCTGGGATATTTTTCTACCTTTATAGAAATGATTACGAATGATTATTGCTATGATCTTCTCTGATGCATAGGAAGTTTGGGCAGGTGCACATGGAGATGGATCGGAGTTACTGGGTTTCTTCAAATGAGACATAAAATTTCGTTGGTGATAGATTTATTTGGTGCCTTAATTCGTAGCTAGTTTATCTCTAAGTTAATTATATTCTCTTGCTCTTTTTTTTTATTTGCTTTCCATTATTGGTCTTCCGTATAGCGATTTCCATTTTGGAGAAAAAACAAGCGCTCTTTTGGTTATTAATTTATGGTCTTTCACCTATCAAATTAATTAATTATTACAGTGAGTGAATTAATTAATTATAGTTGCGATTTATTTTTCAACCGACCCTGGTCCTTTTATATATTTTAGAGTGATTGTTTGCTGAAAGATATAACTAGGTAATGCTATAAGTTGTTCATTTTAAAATTTAAATAAATTAGTTTAGTGATCAAGATCTTAATTTTAAGGTATTATATTTCTTTAGAGTCATGTCCTCTCATATAAAAATTAATAACTTAATTTTTTCTTCATATGGAAAACTTCTTTGAATACAGACAAACAATTTGAAAATTTAGTGTCTTTTTAGGAGTGTGATTGAGATTGATTTTAAAAGTTATTTTTATTCAGAAATGCATCAAAATGATATTATTTAAAAATTATTTTTGATATCAACACATGAAAATAATTTAGAAACACCAGTTAAGTTTAATTTAAAATAAATAAAAAATTATTTTTAAAAAATATACAGAGAAAAAATCTCATAGAAGTTTTCGTCGATCATAAATAGCACATCAAGTGATAAAAACAAAGCCCATACGTGCTCACCTGGAAAGCTCAGTTTCGAACACTGTGAAGTGGTCCAACAACATAAGACATGGCTGGTGAACCTTTGCTTCTGCGTGGATCACTGTTCATCCAGCCATCGAGTGACGGAGCAAATCAGCTCTGTCGTTGATATTTTTTAATGTAGACAACCGGTGATGGGCAATGAAGCTCGATGATGAAGGAGCTATTGGCATTTAATTACCGCCAGCAAAATATGTCATGGTATGAGATACACGGAATCATCTTTCACTACTATATTATGTATTTATTTTGGATAATACGATACTTAAGTGGTTGTCTGAAAATGTGGTTTATATTTTTTTTAAATGTTTTTTATTTAAAAATATATTAAAACAATATATTTTTTAATTTTAAAAAATTATTTTGGATAATTACGTCAAAATATCTAAAAAACAACAAAAAATTTATTTAAAATAAAATTAAAATTAAAAATATTTCAATTTATAAGGGGCATTAAACTGATAACATGAGATTGCATGGTACCATTTTTATCACACACGCGCGCACAGACCTGTATTTGTAAAAGTAATCGCGGCTTTATCTATTATTTTGTCCCAAGAAATTCTCTTAGGACCTTCTTTAGCAACCAAATTAATTAAACCTTTATTTTTAGCTTCCTGGGTTCCATAGTTACTGTTTAATTTCCAATCTTTAAATTAATGTTAAAAAACAATATAAATTATATTCTCTAATTTTCCCTAATAGTTTAAATTTTACAGGAGCTGTTTAATTTCCAACCTTTTGCTTTGCTTCATGGCTTATAATATCCAGTAAGCTTCCTAGCAGCTATCATGCATGGACAGACGGGAAATTGGGGGACACCTGCTGTGCAATTGATGGACACCAATGAGGAGGGGGGGTCGAAAGAGTACACTTGCAAACTAGACAACAAAAGGAGGTAATTTAATTTCTTTTTTTATACGAGAAAATCTATTTCTCAAAAAATATATTTTATAAATTTAAATGAATAAGTAAAATTTTAATTGTTTCAAAGTTTTATAAAATACATGCACTTTAACTTAAAATCAAGCAAGATTTTTATCATCACGTTGTTTTTAGTACCTTTAATTTAGCAGAAATTTACGTACATGGCAATGAGTGAAGCTACTTCCCTATTAATTTGATTGTGACTACCGAGCAACCATCTGCAATTTTTACTTTCAGCTCTTTATTTAAGATCACGGTGGGTGGCGGGCCACTTGACAGATGAGGGATTAATCAGCCTTGCTCGAGGTGGTCGTGCAAATACAAAATAAATGTAGCCCGGTGCATCAACAAGCTGAAGATTTTGACTAATTGATTTTGTGCTCACTCACGTTCTTGCCGATTTGGTGAAACAAAGAATCTAAACGTTCAAGTTACATGAAATACGAAGATCAAACTATCTCTTAATTCTGCAGGGATTGGATTGGATTCGGGTTCTAGCCCAAGCTGAGCAGGGTACCCGAATTAGTAATGGATGAGGAAAATTGAGTCACTCTTTGAATCCAAGATTAACCTTAGCTTGATTGTCTGTGATTTAATCTTTAAAGATAACTGCTTAGGTCTCTAAGGAGCGTGACGTGATGGTAAGGAATAATTTGAATTAGATCGTGTATCTATTGTAAAAATTTAAAACAATCAAGATTTTATTATTATTTTATTATTTTTTTTGTAAGAAGTTAAGTTTATTGGGGAAAAAAAAGAAGAATAACTGGTTAGTGAAAATAATGTAATGCTTGGTGGGGGACCATGAAGATGCAGTGGAAATCCAGTGGCCAGGAGATGATGAAGAGGGCCACCTTAGTAGACTAGCAATGTCAGGATTCTTTCTATTTTAAGGTAAGCACTATAACGTCAGCAATAATGGCTGCCTATTCTGGAAACATCTAGTGGGGCTGGTTCTCTGATACATTAGCCAAAGTCTTGTTCCTTGAAACACTCAACAAGTTTTCTTGGCCTAGTTGTCTTCCATATCTTTTGTCTTGCAGCACCGAGCACAATTTCGAGGTTTTTAGAAGTTTTATATTTTAAAATTAGGGAATGGCTTGCCAAAGACATGCGACCACGATAATCGAACAAGGTTCTTTAATAATTCCTTGGAATTCTGCTTATGCTGGCAACTCATTTATTGGCGCATGAGAGAATTTTACAAATAAACTACAAGATATGTTTCGTCAGTGAAGATTGTTTTCAGTTTATCTGGTCTCTAGAATTTATATCTCCTTTTATTTTAATCATAATTATATTTATTTATAATTATATCCTTACAATTCATGTTGTCATGGTTTTATTTATTATTTTTCTGCTTTAATCTGCATGTCCGACTTGGTGCAACATAATCCGATGTTGAGTTAGAGACCAATTTTACAAAAAAGTAATTTCATGTTGCTTTTAATTTACTATTCTGCTTTCACTAAATTTGGTCCCTCGAGATAAAGGACAAAATTTAACATTTCAAGAAAAATCACTCTTTCTTTTTCTAATGATGTGGGCATGTTCAATTGGGTCCCTCAAGTCTAGCTTTTTTTCATAATCAATACCTTTTTAGGCTTCTTACATTGTAGTCTGTGGGTTTATTCATTCATTTATTTATTTGTATTTCAATCCTTGAATGACTAGAGGAGAGAGAGCAAGTTACTGGTAAAAAAGAGAAAAAGTTCCCAAAATGCCAAATTTCAACTAATAATAACTTCGATTTTGATATATATAGACTTGTATTTCAGAGTAGAGCTCAATAAAAATAAAATCATTTTCTAAGAAAGCAGTGTGTTTTTAATTCTCTATTAAAAAAAAACATCCGTTCAAATTCTCCACTATAAAAATAGAGGTCTTGTGTGGCTAACCTAATATTTTATGGTCTATCCTTTTATTAGTTTCAATTTAAACCCAATAACACTCTTATTTTATATTTTTGCAAAAAAAATATTTAATAAATATGGTTTCTTAGTTTTTCATGAAAAAAAACATTTTTAGAATAAATTACAATATAGAGATTAGAAAAAAAATGTCTTGTATAATTAAATACAACTCAATTTAATTTCATACTATAATGATGTTTTCATTAACGGTTATGAAATATTAATTTTCGACTTTACAGTAATGTTTACCAAATTGTTAGAGAAAACTTTTAACAATAGTAATTTTAACACTAATTAATACTTTTGCCAAGAGCTCAATTTTAGCACAATATGCCACTGTATGGCCCAAAATATACATGACCAAACAATTATTTGATCCTCAAGTTTTTAGAGAAACAAATTAACTAATTCTCTTACTTCACTGAGCCTAAATTTTATTTGCTAGTAACTTAGTCGTTTCATAGCTTTTCATGAGAATTTAACCATTATTTTATCCCTACAATGTCTTTTGTTTCTATTCGAGTTCTATATTCCCATCTAATACAAATCAAAAGTGCAATTTGGACCTTTGTTTTTTAAAAAAGTCGCCATTCAAGTCTGGTAAAAGGATGAACGCGTAGTTTGATAAGTTAGAGAGCTAACTTATAAGATCATAAGCAATACAAGGATTAAATTGTAATTTACTCAAACGATGCATGCTGAAGGATTGGGATACCGTAATTTGCGGTTCACCAATAATATTAGCAGTGCCCCACTTTACATTTATCTTCAAGCCACTAGCCGACGCCGTACCGCGCACATGGGAGGAGCAGAGCAAGAACAGCGACGTGCATATCTTTTAGATTTAAGAGAATCACAATAAAAGAGTTCCATTTATTGCTATGTTCTTCCACCTAGTGGCTTGCAAGCTTAAAGATAGAATAATATAAACTAATTTTAAGGTTTTATTTAATAATTTTTTATATTATATTAAAATTTTATTAATCAAGTGATTATCAGTTTGAATCTCATTGTTTTTATTTTATTGGATAAAAATTAAACAAAAATACTCTCAAATCCAAAGATTTTTGTGTCTATGCAAGTTTAAAATTTTAAAAAATTTCGCTGATGGATCCATTGTTGATTTTATGCTGATAAATCTTAGTGGGATTTTAGGCATTGTTATTAAAGTTGGGTTGGGTTGGTAGCAATACACTGATTTATTGACTAGAAGCTTATTCCGGGTCAAATTTTATATAAAATCCAAATAAGAATAGACCGAGCTAACTTAGGTTTATCTTATTAAAATATGGATAAGATCCATTTAACTTTTTAATTTAATTTTTTAAAAATAATATTATTTTATTTTTTTGGGTCCAGTTATAAACAAGTGAAATTTAATAAAATTAATATTATATGAATATTATTGATATCAAATGCTGACACTCAAATTTTCTTTTAATGCCAATAATATTTTATTATTCTTTTTTTTTAAATGCATCTTTGAGAAAGTGATTAACAAATTAAAAGCATAAGCCGAACCTTAATTTTCATGCCATGAGGTCAGGGATATGCTTGATGAGAAAATTGTTTTTTACCTGTTTGTTTGTTTTCTAATGTAATAATTTTATCCAAGTTGGAAAAAAAAACCGAAGCTTTGTGATAGCTTATTTATGAGTGTTTGGATCAAGTACTTTGCTTGATGGATTCTATTGTGGACTTCACGCTTAGAATTCTTGGTGGAATTTTACGTGGATACTATTGAAATCAAAAGTTGACACTCTTTATCTATATACTAGCTATATTGCCCGCGCGTTGCCGCGGACATTTTTGTGTATATAATTTCACATAATTAAATCAACAACGATAAATTTATATGATATAACTAAATAAAAGTTATAGATCAGGAGATAAAATGTAAAAAAATTTAAATACAGTTTATTGCGCAAGCATAGATTATATCTTTTAAAATGTAGATATTACGTTATGAAAGATCATAACAGAGCGCGAATTAATATTTTCAAAACCAGAGCAAAATATTTTCATAAGGAAAAAAAAAATTAACCACAAAATCATTATTGTGCAAATAATTAAATTATTATTACTATTATTATTATTATTATTATTATTATTATTATTATTATTATTATTATTATTATTATTATTATTATTATTATTATTATTATGTTAGTAATGAAAGGGAAAAAATAAATGAAAGACTAAAAATATCCTAGAAACTTTAACAAAAGATAAGAGAAAAAATAAGAAAAAATAAGAATTATCATTGCAATTACTGTAAAATATTTTTTTAACAAATTATCCGGAAGGGGAAAAAAAATTAACAAAAGAGTAAGCAAGAAAAACAATTAAATTATTATTAATAATAATATTATTATTGTTCTTATCATTATTATCAATATTATAATTATAATTATAATAATAATAATAATAATAATAATAATAATAATAATTATTATTATTATTATTATTATTATTATTATTATTATTATTATGTTAATAATGAAAGAAACAAAAAGAAATGAAAGATTAAAAATATCTTAGAAACTTGAACAAAAGAAAAAAATAAATATCATTGTTATTACTGGAAAAAAAAATTATTATCAAATTATCGGGAGGGAAAAAAAATAACAAAAGAGTAAGAGAGAAAAAATCTTATTATTATTATTATTATTAGGATTATAATTATTATAATGATAATAATAATAATAATTATTATTATTATTGTGTTAAATACACTTATATATATATGGACAAAAGTTACACCGAGGACAAAAACTAAAAGCATAGATGCATAAATACCAATAAAAAATAAAGATTAAAAAAAGAACATATGAATTAATATAAAATAGAAAATTAAAAGAATAAGGACCAAAATGAGAAATGACATATATAAAATTAATGCTAATTGAAGGATAAAATTGAAAAAAAAAATTATTTGGAGGACCAACAATAAATAATGAAAACTGCTGCCATTTAAAAAAAAATCAAAAGAAGAGGGACTGAAATCAAACTTTGTATATATTATTAATTTCAATTGGAGGATCAAATTACATAAATCAAAACATCCGGACCGGAATAATTTAAGGAATAAGAAGTAAATAAAAAATCAAGACTATAAGGACTGAAATAAATACTTCTTCTATAATCAGTTTTAATTGAAGGGCACAATTGAAAACAATAAAACTTTAATTTGAATAAATCAGTAATGAAAACGAAATCCAAAATCGCAGGGACCAAAATCAACTTTACACACATATCAGGGACCAGAGCTGACTTTGGGGGCGGCAGGAGAGAGAAACCCGACGTCCGTGAGAAATCCGGCCGCCGCGGATGAATTAACCAATCTAATGGCTATGACTCTCGTGCAGTACCCAGTCCGAATCCTTTTCAAAAGATGTTAAACCTAAAACAGTTGATTTTTTCCAAGCTGACGTGGACTGCAAATTTACAGGTATATATCATTATCCATAATAAGATTCATACGTAGCTACAACTACAAGGAAGGATGCGAGATACATAATTTAGTTAATTAACTATTTGTATCTTCTATCTTTTTTTGAAACAAAAAGAAGAAGAAGAAGAAGAAGGTGATCAATCTCTAACTCCGAGTGAGTGATCGATCACTAGGGAGTAATTCATGCTACATCTCAAAATCAGCTCTTTCAAGATTGAATCGCTCTCGAACATACGAAATGTAGGTTGCAGCTTTCATGTCTACATTTTCGTGACCACCAGAGTCTGGAAAACTTCTCGACTTACTGGTGGAGACCTTTTGGAATGGTGGAGGATTTGCGTAATAACCCTGGTGAGTGGGAAAATCTACGCGAGCACCATTTGGGGTGGACGGGCTAGGGCTGGCCTTGCGAATAGATTGCAGCACTGGCTTAGAAGGCTTGGTGACTCGAAACAAAAACTTGACCAGCTTCCCTCTCACAAACCCATGGCTTGATCCCTTGTATTTGGCTTCCATCTTTGTTAAGCTAGCGAAAGCTAGGAAGAATTGTTTGGCCGTATATAGCGGTTAAGATTATAATTCTCTTGCCGATGTCCATTCCGAAGAGGCATTTGAGCTGTATATATACAGATGGAGCGATGGGCGTCCGAATCAAGCCGTTTAAAATTGCAAATACACCCCTCCAATACATGTAAATAGGATAATTGTTCCTTCTTATGGTGATTTGGCGCCCCTTGATTGGGTACTAATTGGATCAAATGGTAATCCAAGGGCCTCGGTGTGAATTGGAAAAGAGTGGTTTAGACAAACATGAAACATATTGCTGGCCCACCGCCCATTACGATCCAAGATTTTGAATGGATGCTGCTTTAATCTGAACTGTTTTCCTGAGATACGGATGATGGATAACTGCAGTGTTGATACTTCCCGGCCATGCAAGGCACATAACAAGTAAGAAGATACGGGTTCCTTAATTTTCTTTTCTCAATCTATTATTGTATGAGAATAATATAAATCTTATCATGGACTTTATCTAGAAATTTAAACTTGTATGTGAGATGATTTCTTAATATGGTATCAGAACCTTATTGACCCAGCGGTCACGAGTTTGAATCTCATCACCCCATTTTATTTGATAAAAATCAAGCACAAGGTGATATGGGTCTGTTCAAGTTTCAAGCCCAAAGAACTTTAACTTGAGGAGGGATGTTTGAGAATAATATTAAATCATATTATAAGGCCTCACCTACAAATTTAAATTTTTAAGTGAGATAGTTCCTTAACAATTATCTATGGTAAAATATTTGTTTATGTAGCTAAAAGATGCAGAGCTTGTGAAAGAAAACAAGACATTCTCATGATCGAAGTTAATCGCAAGGAAGTAGGACCTTGAAAAGAAAAGAAAACTTCTGACCTCCAAATTATATATATATAAGGAAGTAGGACCTTGAAAAGAAAAGAAAACTTCTGACCTCCAAATTATATATATATATATATATAGCTCCAAAAGTTATGGACAGTACACGCTATGATGGAGCATAAAGCATCCTTGGACGGTCCGAAAGACATATGAACGTGAATCAACAACACTATCAGATTTGTGTTCGAGCATGAAAAACGAATTTCTACTTGATGCCTGCAAACTGGTTAAGGTTGGAGGATCCACGGTTACTCGCTTAGCCGAAAGGAGACCGCCCTTGTCTCTGCAAGCCTTTTCTTCCTGATGATTCCAGAACAATCGCATCATATCTACCTGTTGTTCTCAAGGTTGGAGGATCTCTCCCTTTTCTATTTTATTAAGTATCTATCACGGTTACTCCCTTTCGTTCAAGCTTTAAGATTATTTATTTAAAATACAAATAAAATATTATTTTGATGTATTGTGAGATTCAATAATTCTTAAATATTATTCTGATTTATAAACTGTTTAAGTTCATATTAAATATGTTAAGGAACCATCTCATCTAAAAGCTTAAGCTATTAGGTGAGTCCCTAGAATATGTTATATTATTCCCCAACACTCCCCCTCAAGTGAAAACTCTTTCGGCTTGAAACTTGCACACATGCCCATATTATCTTGTGCTTGATTTTTATAAAATAGAATGAGAGTGGTGAGATTCGAACTCATGACCGTTGGGTCAATAAGGCTCTGATACCATGTTAAGGAACCATCTTATCTAAAAGTTTAAACTATTAAATAAGGTCCAGAATATGTTATATTATTCTCCAACAAAAACAACCTACTTAATTAAAGCCAAATTAAAATACCTTGCCACGAAAGGAATTTATATATATATATTTATTTTTTTTAAATCCTTTGACTCATCAGACTCCTTGTTTGACGAGGACCTCTCATTTCGCGTTCTCAAGGATGGGGAAAATGTTTCGCTCTGGTTTGATAGGTGGGTGTCTTCATGGCCGCCGACTCATTCAGTGCCTTCTATTGGTGCTGGTAGTTTTTATTTTATTTTTGTTGTTTTTTTATTAGTTGATACTTGAATTAAAGTATGTAAAGTTATTAATTATTTGATTAAGTTCCCTTGGTTATATATGGAAAATCTGGTGAAAAAGCTTTAAAATTCTACATAATAAAAAAATAGCAAGTTAGAATATTTTTATATATAACATACATTCAAATTCTACTTCAAAACACCATTAATTATATTTTTTGCAAGCAAGTGATTGTAATATTATTTATGTCCTAAAATGATAGGGCATGATGTGATGACAAAAGACTTATGATCTACATAGCAGGTCTCGAGTTCAAATCAGAACGTGCACTTCTTATAAAAACTTGTAACAATTAAAATTTTAATCGCTTATCTGAACCCACAATATATGCTAAATATATGCTAACCACAGAATGATATTTCCTCGCATCCAATTTTTTTTATTATGTCTGCCTGCCTGCCTCCGTGGATACTGCCATTTTATTAAGCAGTTATTTAGGGACCACATTGATGCATTGAAAATGTGTTTCTGATCAATTCTTGCATACAAATACACACAAAATAAAAAAGATAGAAATTCACATGATGATTAAATTGTACTAAAATCAGAACCACACCACCCATCTTTTAATTGTTTAATTTACCAAAACACCCAACCCAAAATCTCAAATCAGGTGCTGTGTTTTTGTAGTGATCCAAAACAAAGCCATTCGTTGATTAAATTCTACAAACACATTCCTATTTACTGACTTAAAATGCTCAAAAATCACAAAAAAGAATACTTAAATTCACGATAATTGATAAGCATTTAATTGATGAGATTAAAATAATAATCGGCAAGGTGTTTTGAAATTTGAATTAGAAAAGGGCAAGTGTAGATGAATCTAATAGTTACTTGTATATTCTCAATGCATTAGCTTTTTTAATATAAAATATATATAGATATAGCATTTTAGTAGGGAAAAAACCTATTTTTCTTGTTAATTGACCAATTCTATTACAATTTTTAACAATTAAAAAGCTAGAGTTTTTTTTATGTCGAAGTTGCTCTAAGAACTCATAGCATAGCATGCTTAGAGCGTATTTGGTAATTAAGTTCAAAATTATTTTAAAAAAATTATCATTTTTATTAAAATTAATTTTATACTATCAAGAATATTTTTTTCAAGATTAAACAAATATTTAATATAATTTTTAAATAAAAATAAAAAGCAGCATTTACCACATTTATTAACAATTACTTAACTGCACTGCCATGGTAAAAAAACGAAAAACTACCATGTGGGACAATACATTCATGCTTCGCGGCATGGCGCTGTCTAGGCCGCCTAATATTGGAAGTTGAATACATTTGTAAAAGTTGTCCTTGATTCAGGGCAATCCTGTTTTTTCCTAAGAAAAAAAAGTAAGGGAAAAAAAACAGCACACCTAAAAGAAATTTACAAGTGAGCACATATGAAGTTAAAGTTTGATTTGTAGATGCGAAGTTCTTGAAAAGTGACAAGACATGGGTTGGGACTTGGGATGATGGCAGATTAGGGAGAGATTTTATGACCTTTACTGTCAACATTGCACTAGAATTTAGCATGAGAGTATGCGAAGATGGTGTATTTTTAAAAATAATTTTTAAATATCAGAAAATTTTAGACGATTTTCTAGGCTATCAATTCAGGTTTATCTAAGAAATTTCGAGGGTGTGATTTTAGAGAGAGGGGAGAAAGGGGAAATGTTGGAGGCAGCTGTTTGTTTAGGATAGGGGGTGACGATGAGAGGTGGATTGATTAAATTAAGATGAAAGAAAATAGATCCTGTTTGGGACGGCGGTTGTACCGTCATTTCCTCAAAATTTGAATTTTTTTCATTTTAAATGAATTTTTTTTTGTGTTTTTAAATTATTTTAATGTGGTAATGTCAAAAATAATTTTTAAAAAATAAAAAAAATATTATTTTGATGTATTTCTAAATGAAAAACACTTTCAAAAGCAACCACAACCGTCCTCCTAAACAGGCTCTAAAAGGTTAGTTTTGACTCATAAAAAAGAAATGAAATATGTTGGCCATCGAGGGTATTTAAGTGGCTAGTTTTGTTTTTTTGTTCTTGTTAAGGTGTCCCCCTTGAAGAGTTATCTCTTATTTATATTATTTTGGCTCCTCTCAAAATAGAAAAAAAAAAACTGATGTTGGGAGATTTTGTTTTTATTTAATTAGGATCTTTTGTTAAAAAAAGAAAATATAGTCAGACTCAGGTTTCTCTTTTTTATTAAGCATCTGGAGGTCTCTGTTAATTTGGAACCATTATACACACCTAGTACCTGATAAGAGCGTGGCGACAACTTCATCCTGTAACGAGCTCCACAAGAATGACACAATGACAGCTCCATTATTAAGGTTTTTACTGGAAGGTACATAAATTCAATTCATATGAAGAGAACAGTACCTGATAAAAATTACCAGAACTGTTTGGAGTGGTGATGCAAACAAAATGGAACATCTTAACAGCCTCAGGATTCAGGGGCAATAAATTCTTGTATTGATCAGATTTGGAGCAGGAGGGGGAGGCTAGAACTAGAAATGGCACGTACTACTCCCACGAGAAGGAAAGTGTTTGGTGAGATCCATTTGCGGATGATCCATCAGGTCCAATCTGAAACATATGCTGACCGTTGGCATTGCCGCCGCTGCCATCAGATACCAAAACAGATCCTGCCGGTTCACTTTCCATTCCAAGGGCATTATAGTTCAAGCTCGGGATCAAGGACTGAGCAGGAGAGTTCAGGTCTGGCTGCATTATGTCGCTCAAACCAATCTCCCGAGTCCCAGATGGTGGAGATGACAGAAGAGAGAGAGCTCGGCTGGAGTCTATGACTCGGTTTAGCCCATCGGAGAACATTTTCTGGCCGTTGCCACTGTTTCCTAACGTGGAACTGGCATCTAGATGGACAGAATCTCCAGGAACTGTGGAACAAGTGCCTTGTAAGAAAGGGAACTGCTTTCCTTCTTTATAGTTGAAAGACAAGGAACCGGGAAAAAGATTTTTTCTGCCACCGAAATTCATCGAGGATTGATCACTAGTATGCAGCATTGGATCACTCTGATCAGCTTTTGCAGCTCCAGTCCAAACAGTGTTCATAGCACTGGCTGAAAATATTTGAGAGCTACCAAAATGTAGATATCTAGTACCTACAATAAAGTAAATTTATATGATTCAACAATATTCAAAGTTGTGGTGTCCTTTTGAACTCCTTCGACGCCGGACGACAAACTGAATGGTGGGGAAAGAGACAACTCTCTAAACAAGATTTTACTGAAGTTTGAATTCGAACCTTGGTTGGAAAATATACTCGCAGAGTTCAGTGAAAGTGGTTCTGGCTGGGGCTTTCTTCGCCGCCGATTATGTCCGTCAAGACGCTTTCTGCAGCTTCGCTTTCCCTCATCAAACTCGCCCAACGAATGGAACCTATTAGAAGGAGCATTTAATAGCAATAATATTTCGCACCAGCTAAAGAAAATTGTTACAAAAACTTTTCTTTCTAGAATGGGCTATTGATCTGCCATATGCCTAAAAGGCAGTAGGCGCTATCCCCAACCTCGGGGGAAAGGAAGCGGGTGAGAAAAATACAGCTAGAAGCCTTAAACTGTACGGATTACTAAGCTACCAAACACCATCGACAGCAATTTGCAAAGTCAACCAAAATAGGGAAAATCTTAGATCTTTTCCCATACATGCAGTATCGCAAACATTTTCCCAAACAATTAGCTTGGATCAAATACACCTTTCTCGTCCAATCTGTTTTCTTCAACTATTTGTGTTCCTTTTAGACCTCTTCATAACAGCCGAGTGGCATCAACTGGATCGGTTTAGAGAATCATAGCAAAGCAAACTGGTTGTTTGATCTTATAGTAACCATACAATTTGTAAGCCAAAACTTTATTAGAAGGAAAATAGGGAGCCAATCCTCTAAATTTATAGAGAGTGAACCTTATGTGATGCAAAGAATTACTGATGGACAATCAATAGAGAGTCTCATTTGTTGAAGATGAGAATGTGCGTTAAACCCCATGACAGTGTTGTTCCAAAGCTAATATATAGTCATGCAAGTTTATGGATTTAACAAAAGAGTCAGGCTCACCATCCAAGGGCTGGAAACAAATCAAAAACAAAGTGCAAGGAGAACACGCACAGAAAATTTAAACATTTCCACAGCTGTGAGCATGCAGCAACTTCGACAAAAATGATGCTGCACTCGATTTAATTTGTTCAATTAAAAATTAATTCTAATTTGCAAAAAGCAAAGTGGTGAAGTAGCTAGAATTCAAACAACTCTCTACATTACAGGTATGTCAGTTCTTACCTGCTGCACTGCTGGCAAAACCGCTGTTCCTGACCTCTAATAAAAACCTGACGAGACTTGGAGTGGAGCTCGCATACTTTATGTCGCCGGTGGTAATCCCTACATTTGGTAAGGTCTGAAGTGCATCCATCAACCAAGCATGAGGGGACTCGGGTTGCATTTTTAAGTGTCTTAGCTCTCTTCGAAGATTCAGATGAAGCTGATTCCATTAAAGAGTCCCTCGGATCCTTATACTTGTCCCTGAAATCACCAGAATTGCCAAGCTTCAAGTCTAGTACTGAACAATACCCTGTAGCCCGAGCTGATCTTAAAATGTGCAAGATACAGTAATTTGAGTGGAGTGAGGACTGCCTTGTTATTCCAATCCTGCTAATTCCAAGGAGTCTTAAAATTATAACCCACAGAGCATTCTTGTTTTACAAATCTACTTCTCTCTTTCCCACCCACAATTAAATGCTTTTCCAAGTGATCCACCAAGTGAATCATTAAACAGTCTGCGAGATTAGCAAATAATTACCAGAATAAAGATAAAAGAAAGTAAGAACTGCCAAACATTTTGTCTTTGAACTCAATATACCCGGACAAAGAATTGGCTGGTGATTTACTTGTAGATAAAGAAATAGCTCTCACCTCTTTATCCAAGTTACACGACAAAATATACACAAATGACCGCAGTTAATAGGAGAGAGCAATGGCATCTGTAGCTCAAAAACTTGGAAGGAAAACGAGTAAAATGGGCCACGACAATCGCTGCACTTTAATAATAAAGTGCACCCTTCAATGCTATTCAAGGACTGGATGCCTGTGTCACATCATGGGAGTCAGCCCTCTCATCCCAGCCACAAAAGACAGGCCTTGAAGGTATTTGTTTTCATGAAAAAACAATTTCCCATATCACTTTTGCTTTCAAACAACAAAAGGTAAGCTTAAGTTCGTTAATGAGCAGGAATACCTTGCTTGAAGGGGTTAGCCTGTCAAACAAGCTGATTACTGGCCAGAATGATTGCATCTAACAAGGATTGTTATTGTGGGAGAGGGCATGCCAAAAACTTTCTCTAATTTAAACAGACAAATTGTTTCTTGGCAAAAGCTGCCAACACCACTTTATCCCACACGTGTCGCTGGTACTTTTACTGTTTATAAGTTACTGTTGTACGGTGTACCTTCTTTCACAAAAAGTTATCATCATCATCGCAAGCAACAGGTAGATAGATAGATAGATAGAGAGCTCTTAAGCTATGCAAACTATACTGTTGCTGAATTAAAAATGACCGGCTCGAGAGAAAAAAAGAGTTGGAATTTAGAGGGGGGGTACCTGAAGAAAAACCAGGAAATCAAGCATAGATGAGGGGAAATCCAGTCCTAGCAAACCCAGGATGTAGAAATCTTTAAAATGAGGCGGGAAAGGATAGAACTGCAGGTTGAAGTATAAAGCAATTTACTTCAGAATCTAAAGCAGCGTGGAAAAAAGTGAAACAATGAAAATGGCTAGGGTAGAGAAGAACAAGAAAAACGACTCGTGTTTCTGTTGACTTGACAGCCAATAAATCTCTAGCAAAAGTACCATCAGAGAAAGAATTAGGGTTTAGCTTTTACTATCTGCTCAGGACAAGAGAAGGAAAGAGAGAATTATTGAAAATAACATGGAAAGTGGATAATGTATTCAACTTTGCAAGTGCAGTGGTAAGAAAAAGAGAGGTGAGGAAATGGAAAGGAGACTGCTGAGAAGACTGAAAAGACTCTCTTTCCAAGTCTCTCCCTTCCCTTTTAGGCTGGTGGCCTTGTGATATGTGTATAGAAAGATAATAAAATAGTGCTCAAGTGATTTTAGGAAGAAAAAAAAACCCAAAAAAAAAAAGTGGTGAGGAAAGGGCAGGGTGTTGTTGCTTTCAGCTTAGAGAGAGAGAGAGAGAGAGGGTGTTAGTTTCTTGTGTTTCGCAGTCCATGATGTTTCTTCCTGGGTTCTTGAGCTGCTGAGCTAAATTCAGTAGTTTTTAAATTATTTTTATATAATAATATCAAAAACAATTTTTTAAAAATTAAAAAAAATATTTTAATATATTTATGAATAAAAAGATTTTTTTAAATAAATCTACCAAAATTATGAGAACCCTCTCCCGCAATTGTTTGTACTTCCCAGCCTTCTCTTCTCCGCTGGATTTTGATTTATGGTCCACGACTTGTGCAAGGCTGTAGTACTCTTTAAAAAAACAAGCTCACTGTAAAAATGTAATATCTGACAAGGAGGTGTTTGGGAAGGTTTTTTAAAAGTGTTTTTGAAAAGATTTGAAAATTTTTTATTTTTATTTTTAAGTTTAAATTAAAAAAATTAGTGTTTTTAGATCATTTTGATGTGCTGATGTCAAAAATGATTTTAAAAAATAAAAAAAACATAATTTTAATGTATTTTTAAACGAAAAATATTTTCAAAAATAACTGCAACTACACTCTAACCAGACACAAGAATTAGCATCATAGAAGTAACTTAAAATTACCATCTTAAAAAAACAATTTATTAGAATTTAGTACAATCAGAAAATAATTAGTTGAGTAGTTCTTTTTAGTCGTGTGTCAGGTTCTGGCTCAACATAAAGTTAAGTGTGCTGTGGGTACTAATGGTTGGGAAATTACCAAAAGATACCATAACTGGAACATTAGGTCTCCTACCACACCAGGAATCCTTTTCTCAACCCGATGCATAAGAACCCGAGGACGACGAAAAATAGAGGTGTGGTGTGGTGGGGCACATAAGCATTTTTCATTTTATTCAAAAATATAATGTGATATGTTATTTTTTAAGCTATTTTTTGTTTAAAAATATATTAAAATACTATATTTTTTATTTTTTAAAAAATAATTTTAAAATCACTTTTAAAACGGACACTTACTCAAATATCCCTATTTAAAAAAGTGGTTAGAATTCTATTTGTTTAATTTTTTTTATATTTTTAAATAAATAATATCAATCACAATCAAGCCGTCCCTGAGTTTACTCATTTTCCATTTGGAATACGGATAAAAAGGTGGGGCCTTGTGAGTTCAAGCTCTAAACTTATTGCATGGCGTGATGGAATATTGAAATCCCATCTCACTGATGCTAGAATATAATTAATCATGTGATCGACATAAATAGAAACTTAGCCAACCCTCCAGCATACCAAAACCTTATTTGCAGCCCACTAAAATAGGATAGGGTACACTTGCTACTTACATTTATTTTATAGAAAAGCATAAGAGTATGATTGAAATAATATTTTTTATTTCTTCAAATTTATTTTTGACACAGTATGTTAAAATGATTTGAAATTATGGAAATAAATTAGTTTAAAATAAGTTTTAAAACATACTTTTAAAATGCTAACATGCTGAAACCCTAACAAAGTTCATATGTTTTTCATCACAGCCATCAACTATTTCAAGAAGTTGATTTTAAGTTTCCCAAGAGGTAGTTTACATGAATAGCATGATATATAGCAGTGCTTTAGCAACTCTGTTCAGGAATATTCCCTTCCACTGAAATCATAGCTGCTTTTCATTTCTCCATCCTTTATCGTTTTCCAGCCATGCTGCAGAACCCTAACATAGAATCATGTTTCGTTAAGCGTACCACTGTCACCGGGCAAGGTAAGGCCCGATGCTGAAATAAAGAAACAGATAGCGTGATGGCAATTTATTTCTTTACTTGAAGAAGATGCAATCAGCAAGCACTGATGCCTGGGAAAAAAACCCCAAGTTAGCTTTTGTTTCAGTGTAATCTCTTCTTCTGAAAACACTTCTTTAAAAGTTATCTGCTAGCTACTTTATATATTCACCATGTTTTGTCAGCTACAGAATTATTGCTTAAACGTTGAAAAGACCGGTAGCTTTGCGTATTGGCGATCTTGTAAATAAAGGAAGAACAGACTGTAAAAATCTTGGTTACACGTAGGAATGCAGTGTCACGTGAGAGCTTGAGCTGGCAAAGGATGATGTCACGAGGGAGACCCAATGATATGCAAGATGGGAAGGTTCTCCATTATCTTCTAGTTTTTTAAACCCTAAATTAACTGGGTCTGGGAGCTATGTATATTTCCAATTAATTTATATAATAATTTAGGCCCGTCACATTTGATAGAGTTTTTTAAACCCTTTAAATTTGAGTTCATGACCTAACAACGAAGGTAGACTAACTACACCTTCAAGAAAGAACATGTGCAGACGAGAAATTCCATGCTTCAATGCACACGTCATAATAGAAAAAAAATAGAAAATCAATGAAATTAAGGAGTTATGTTCATTAGGGTAAATTCATGTTGTCATGGGAAATAAAAAGAGATCACTGGATATCCCACGTCTCGCTTATGAATTGGTTTCTAGATCTTCTAAAAGCAGAGAGTTTGGCGAAAAGATGAAGAGATTGAGCTTGACCAATGCTTTGAGAGTATTATTTGGCTGAAAAGCACTTCTTCTCAAGGTTAGATTTTTACACGACCCACTCCTGAAAGAAGGGGTTTTGTTACAAAAGCTCAAATTACTGAACTCAAGGAACAAGCTGGGGTGGTAGCTGTAATAGCAGAAGCTTGCAAATCAGTAGCAGTTATGATAGTTTAAGTTTGTTGAAGTCAGCAGTAGTCTTGAGACTGTGGAGTTAGTTAACAAATTTAGTCAGGTAGCAGTTAGAAACAGTTAGAGTTGGTTAGCAGCTGAAATGAACTAATGAAGTGTATAAAAGCATGGTAAGGAATAACTTGTTCATTAAGCAATAATTGTGGACATTTTAGCGGTGTAAACTCTCAGCTCTCTCTCAATTTCTTCTACTTTTTCTTCTGAACTCCTGTTTGTTAAGGGAAAATCCTTGACACACCATCATCTTTCACACAATTTTCCACTCGCCAAATCGCGACAACAAATCATGGCACTTCCAAGTTCTAGTGGGGTATCCTCCAGCTAAACCAATTCATGGAGTCTTTGCCTTTGGGGAGGCTTGACATACCATATCAGAGCTGTTGAATAATTGGAAATAGAGGGGCATTCCATGCAGCAGAAGGACAGACATAGCAGCTTTAGTTACATCAACTAGTGGAAAAAGGTTGGAAAAGAAAGGAATATCAGCTTTTCTCGAATGAAATCTGGATATGATAAAATATATACAATTTAGTCATTTCACTGACCATTCGATCAATAAATTATAATTTGTTGGTCCGTCATCCGGCTAATACAACTACAGTACACGTAATGAACAGTTCTGATGAAGAGGCTACCGGGGTCAAGAAAATGACAAACCTATAGAGGTGAGCGGTACTATCGGTCGCCCAAAGCTTCTCCTTGTCCAGAGGGATTGTTCTGCAAGATAAACGTTGAAGTTAGTCTCCACCTTCTCTCATGTATTAAAGCTATAGAAGAAGGCATCTGGATTTCTTTACTTTAGTGAACTACGAGCTCTAGACTTGAATATTTGAGGAACTGAGAAACGCGTGCCTCAAGTGACAACGCGTGCCTCAAGTGACAACGCTTGAGGCCAAATTTTACCGCGAGAACATAATACAGTGGTGACCATAACATTAGGTTTGATAGTGCAGCAGACCACTAAAAATCAAACGGAACAAATACTAAAATCCATTGAATCAGCCATTCCAACCCGAGTGGGGTTAAGCAGGATAAATAAAAACTTCCAAGCACTTGTACATAAGTTGTTAGAATGAGGACCACAGAATTTCTAGCTGTTGTTTATTTCTGACCATTCAAATCAGCTTTCCCTAATTCAACCAGGGCAATGCATCATCATTTTCATGACAGCATATTGCTTGGACCCATTAATGGCTGGATCCTAGTTCCCTTGGGGTGGAATTTCAACATTGTATCCTCACCAAAACAACTTTAAGCAAATCAAACTTCACTTTCTGAGACCTAAATGGGATAAAAGTTCATAAATCATATCAGCTTGTACCTTAGATTTGAAAATCTCGTGGCTGTCACTGAAGTATTGGTTAGGATGATTAATCCCAGCATCATTTGACGAGCCATGAATGGATTCAAATGTTAACGTGCAAGCCAACTGCAGAAAATTTTATACATGCAAGCGCTAGTTAAAAATAGATAATACGAGAACCTGGAGGAAAATCAGAAACTGGCGATCTGATAACCTGATAATGTCTGTTTCGCACTTTGTCCATTACATTTTCCAGTGCGCCACTATTTACACCCATTTTACTGAGTGCAGCCTTCAAGTTTTCCTCACTGTCATAACCCCACTAATACAACTTGAGCATACCAAAATCAAAGTCAAAATATCATGATAGGTCAAATGAACATCATTGCATAATGACAAATCAGGCAGTGAAAAGCAAATGCATAAATTTTTAATAAGCATCAATTACTAAGTATCAGGCATTGAGTAATCAGCTTCGGAATTCCTGGATTATGAAATGATCTAAATATTGATAAAAAAAAAATCAAGCAAATTAGTTATTAGGTTCATTGAGGTAACTCGGATTTTAAAGAAACTAAACCCTTGTCGAGTTCAGCAATTATTTTGCTTTTGCCCAGTTTCATGTCATCATAAACATCACATTAGTAAGAGAAATGACCTAAAATGTCGATAAGGACAACCATGATGATCTCCAACACCAGGAGTTGATGAAATTATTTTTTGACAAGAATAAGGAGTATAATCCTGCAAAAACAAAAGAAGTGCAGTTTTTTAGGCAGTCATGATACGCCAACAAATGAAAATAAATGCATGCAGAGGAATGAAGAACAAGTTCCAAAAGAGCTAAAAGAGACAAGGCCATTTCACAAAGAATTATATCAATCAGGAAACTGAATTCTTAAGCTACTAAATCTCCAAATCACATTCATTTCATAGTTCTTAATTGTAATCTGATGCATAATCTCAATCTAACCAGCCTAGCATGACAATGACGATGCATACAGCATCTACATTCTAAATGATGGTGATGGGCTAGACATCTTACTGTTCTCTTCCCTTCTCTTCCATAATTGTGGCGAATGCTGTATGCATATTCTTTGTCAAACCTCTCAGCTCCAACCTACAAAAGGGGGACAAAGAATATAAATATGAGGAAAATTATTGATTAGTATTTGATTTCCACTCACCAAGAGATCATATGAAAAATATGGCACCTTGAAATTGTATGTTGATCTAAAATGCTAATTATGAAGAGAGATTACAAGATATCTGCCCTCCTGCTAATTTATCATAGAACACAACTTCCTAACATACACAGTGAAATATACAAACAGCAACATCTATAAGAACTTGGTAGTTAAGTTAACACCACAATTTTGCATATATTCGTTCAGATTGAGCTACTAACCTTTTGGGAGAACTCTGCTTTCCAGAATGCAAGAGCGTCATCTAATTTCAATCCAACACCCTAACATGCAAATAAAGGAAACACGTTACCAAGTATAGCGAAAAAGGCTAAGGAAAACAATTCAATAGCTGCTATATAGCTCTTTCTCAGATAAACAAAAGAAACAAGACAGAGCCAGAGGGGAGGTTGTCTACAGCAAATTATGCAAGTACACGATGAGGGCAGAACCAAATCGAAGGAATAGAAAGTAGGAAAAGCTGGAAGAATGGGTAATGATCCTAAATTAACTAATATGCACAAATTTAACAAGCCACGTGTAAAGGTGAATACAACCTTGAGAAAGAGGCCCAACTGCATCCTCCCTCCATGCTTTAAATGATGATCTTCTCTGAGCTGCACAAACATTCATGGAAAAGTAAATGAACATAAGAAAGGAAATTGTGAAGACTTGGTTGAAAATTAACTTTATGCAGAATGAAAAAGCTGAACTGGAAAAGAGGGGAAAAAAGAAAGATAAAAGATCCTCACTTGAAGGAGGATTGGCAAAAAAAACTTGTTTAAATGATCAGAATTTCTCACTTTTTCAAACAGGTGGCGCATGCACAGGGGAAATGAACTCTTGGCTACTTGATCAATGTCTTTAATCGATACCTCAGCAAATTCTTTGGGCTGCAAATGATGTGAACCAAACTCTTCATGGTTAAATTGACCGTGTGATCTAAAGGCAGCAGAAATGAGCTTATTCAAGGTAACAAAGAACCTGAGAATAGTCAGGACCCAGATAGCTTGTGCATAGGGCTTCCACGATCTAAAAGGCACCAAAATTACACGTGAAGCATTGCTTTTTAAAAATAAAATAAAATAAAATAGCAATCTAAACTTTAGATGTTCATGATTCAATACCCACAGGAGTTAGGCGATCCTTCTCTTGTTCTCTGATGGTAGATGTCCATTTTCTGCAAGCAAAACACATTCAACATAAGACTTCAATGTTAACGAAAGCAAACCTCATTCTATAAAAGCAAGTGCATAACATGTTTTGTGCAGCAATGGAAAGACATTTTACAGTCATCAACATGACCTTGGACACAATGGAAACTAAACATTTCTTTCAATACATCAAAATCTTAGTTCTTTTATTTGCATAACTCTAAGATCAGTGCAGATATTTAAACAAAAAATAGAAGGGAGATTTTGAACATCAAAACCATTGATTAATAACCACCTGTTTGTTAGAACTAGTGCTTTTGATAGAAGGCCACGGAACTGGGTAGCAACAAGGGAAACGACCTAGAAAATGAAAGTAGAAATACATTAACAGATCGTTTATATCCATTATCAAGGTGTAATGCCATGATTGAAACAAGAATTGGCTCTACCTGATTCATAGCAACATAAGCATACCCTTTGTAGATGAAGACTCTACGACCAGCCACAAGTTCAGGAACTTCTTCAAATGGTACCTTCAGTTCAAAATAGCTAAGACTATAGTTCTTGTGTAGATTGAGTAAAGTAATCAAGCAGAGGTAAACAAACAAACCTTGTAGAATATGGCATCAGATGCTGCAAAAAGGAAAGAAAAAAAAGGAAGTGGATTAGAATTGTAAATGTGAAATGAAAACAAATTGTCAGAGCTGAGCTATGGACTTAAGAACTAAACATGTAAAACAAAAGGTAGGATGAAACATAATTTCTCCACCAAAATGTTAGTTAACTGTTACTAAAATTCCAAAACAGAATAGAATGAAGTAAACCAATGGTATAGACAGTCTGCCTTGTTAATAATAGGTATTTATTAATGATAATGGAAATCACTTTGTTATCTCTCGAGTGTATTTTCAACGTTGTTGATTTTGGGCAAAAGAGTAGCAACATCTACTCGTTCAGGAAACTACAAGCAATGTGAACATCTAAAAGGCCTTTCATTACTCGATTGGGTGAGTAGCATATTCCTTTGAAATTATGCCTCAACTCAGAAAATGGTGTATTGTTGGCTATGAATGGATCTTAGTCTAGTGTGCACAGAGGTGGCGGTGAAAGAATGTGCAGGGTAAAAAGGCTATTCCATAAAAATGAAATTGAGCACTGAATTCATTAAGAAAATGAATTAGATGGAAATTAGTCCCATGCATAAATTATTTTAGCATTTTGGTTGTGCAATGAAATGTTATCATTATTAGTGATCTGTTTCACTCTCGAATATTGAGAAGAAAACCGATTTTCAAATAACTTAAAATGTACATCTAAAATAGTACATTCACCAACCAGGCAATGATTCAGGGGTGCAACTAACAGGATTACAATCAGAACAAAACACACATTATGCAGTGACTTGCGGTCTTTTAAAATGGTCAACGGCTGCGGGGGGGGGGGGGGTTACAGTGTGAAACAAGCGACCAAATCTGCTCTTACCAATGGGTTTAAGCTGACCAATTGATCGGGCAACTAGATGCAATTTTTCCTTTACACCCTGTCAAGTAAAATAGGTCAAAATAACCCTAAAATCAAACATTGGTGTATTTAAAAAAAAAGCTCGGAAGCAATTAACTGACTAAAATGCCTTGGCATTATATTCAACTAAAATAACCTCGAATTCGGCAGTGGTAACAGGCTTGTATGGAAGATCCAACTCGGCCATCAGCAACCTCTGCACATTCAAAACCACTAACCAATCAGCAACACTAGGAAAACTAAACTAAGAAATTAATGGCCTGGTGAATGGATGAATCTCACCTGAGCTTCGTCGGATGTCTTCCAAAATCTGTATCTAAAAAGTACAATCTCATTGGAAAGGAACCATTTCCTCAGCTCCTCTCTGACAAGCAGACATGCCAACAATAATCACAAAGTTTGAAGAAAATAGTTAAAATTGGCTATAAAATAACTTTATAATGAAGCAATCTTACTTACGTTCTACAATAGACGAGACGTAAAACAAAGTGAGATATGATATCTTTGTTAGTAACTTCATATCGCAGTGGATGCCCCATGTGTGCTTTCCACAGATCATCCACTAATTTCGCCATTTCTTCCGGTTGCTTTCCACGAGAAAGTCCGTCAGATATACCTTTTAAAACTGGAAAATCAAGAGACAATTTACTTGATTTCTGTGAGTCGAGTAAGCCCTGGAGATTGGAATTAATTTTTCAGTTAATAAATTGGGTAGCGAAAAAAAAAGAAGGAAAAGTCACCGCGGAGGCGATCTATGGCGTAGAGCTCGAAATCTTCGAGCCTGACTTCGAGAGAGGGGGCGGAGCAGTAGAGAGGGAGGGTGGAAGCGGCGGCGTTTGCTGACGGAGGAGGTTTCTTCCATTGAGGCTTGACTATCTCCATTCCCTCTCTCACTAGAAATTCACTTTGTCTGTAATGGAAAAGAGTAGAGTTCTGGTCGTGTGATCTGATTTCTCTCTCTTTTAAAAAAAAAAAACCATTTTTTTCCTTTATGGTCTCTCTCTGTGTTAGCGCGCCAAAGGAGGGCTTCATTGGCGGGAAACGAGTTACTGTCCAGTGAAACTCGGTTGTAGAGGACAGGCTATAGCGTGTTAACTCGTGGTCCACGGGGAGCTTGACCCCCCACCCTCTCTCTCGTCTGTTTGGTTACAAAATTGCAAATATAAAATTACATTATATGAAGCAACGTAGGATTAACGGTCTGTGCGAACAATGTGAAAGTAACATGAGATCACGAGTTCGAAACTTGGGACACCATTTTATTTTAAGTATCCCAATTCCAGGGTTAGAAATAGTTTTTTATAATCATCTTCATGATCATGTTGATTGTTCCGAGGAATGAGAATGCCTAACCGTCTTAAACCAGAACCAAAAACTGTCACCCACGTTTAACTGTTTAAGTATCAATACATCGGGGGAAAATGAATTCCTCGTTAAACTGAAGACATTGCGAGTAGAGTTATTACATTATCATTTGACGCAATCCTTTTAAGCAGAAATTCTCATAGGTGCCCCCTCTAAGATTTAATCATTCATATTCCTAACCTACATTATACATGTGAAAAATGATAGTTAGCCTTACAGAATAAGCATCTCTACAAAATTCAGCACCATCCTGGTATTTATATTCATAGGGTGAGGTGAGACTCATATCACCAGTAAGAACCAAACTTCAAGGATTTCCCTGAGTAAAACTAATTGCCGTGAACAGATATATAATGATTTTAAATGGAAAAATCATCACGATTGCTATCTTCTTGAACTTGTTTGTTGCACTACACTGTTTGTCGCGCTTCGTGTTCTCATGAGAAACGCCGGTTTAAACCAACTCGTTCCATTGCTTGTTTCTTCTGGTGTATGGATACCGTTGGAAATCCCGAGGCTGCTAACAAACTCAGCCACTACTGAAATCCCGTTACTTCTCTGGAAATGTTTCATTAAAAAAGTTGGATGTCAAAAAATTATATAAATAAAAAAAGGATGTAAACTGCAAATTGAAATTCAAGCTAAACCTGCTGGCTTGCGGCTGATGCAGCATTAAGAGGGGGGCTTTGAACCTGAGAAAGGGAAAAATCAAGGAAGCAAATTGAGGTAATTATATTCTTAAGAGGGCCAGGAAGAGTTCCCGACAGTAAAGTTATCCTATGCTGTAAAAAACAAACTGGAAAGGGAACATCAACCAAGCTATTAGTAGCATGGAATAAAAGTCATAAAGCAATTCTTAAACTTGTAAGATGGCTATATTAGATTATTCATGGACTGGAAAACAGGGTGAGTCGCAATACAAGTAAAATTGTCAACAATCTCTCATTGATGCTCACAGAAATTTATTTTGGCCACAGGCAACAAATTTTCAAAAGCAAACAAACCTCTTGAGATCCAATCAAAGCAGGAGTTGATGGTTCACTTGATGGAGCAGGCAATGCCCCAGCCTGGTAAATAACAAAACAAAGACTAGTGAAAACTTCAGGCACCAGAAACCATATATGGAACATATGCAAGCACTTCAGCAAAGCTATTTTAAGCATGTGGCCAATGGTTTGGGATAGCATAATGCTAGCCTGGTCATGTCTAGTAAAAGCAATCAAATTTCAATCTTAAACAGATCTCCCCATGGACAAAGAGGGTAAAATAGACATTCTCTAGTTTAGAAATATTGATATGGTGTCTCCAATAACAAGAACTACTTTATTTACAGTGTTTTATCAGACACATGCCCTAATGCATAAGAAAAATATTACCTTTGATGAGAATGTTAGCCGTGAACTTGATGCTGAAGTCTGCAGAATTTGTGGACCATGATAACAGTAAAGTTGAGTAACAAAGTATTGAAAAGACCAAAAGGAAACAAGAAGATGATGACATGCCTGGATATTCTCTTCAAGTAAGTTGTTTTCCAAATTGGAGGCATAGTCACACAACCTCTTTACTCCTTGGGTCGTCAAATCCTAAACATATATCAAAATCAATAACAGTTACCACAGGAGCAATAAATAAATCATTTCTGATAGCACTGCATATGATGTTGACATAGTATCAAAATTTACAGCAGTATCCAAAGACAGAATAAACAACTGATAGCACTGCGTATGATGTTGATATGATAATTACCTGTTTCCCTTCGATTCTGCTAATTTTTAGTTCCTAAAAGAATATGCATCAAATAAGTCTTTGATTTCACATCTAGAAGGAATTTATAAAGATTGGATGGGCAAAAGGAAATATGAGTATCAAGACTGATCACCAGAGTTTCAACGGCATCACGAACATATCGAACATCATTGCCAACCCTACTTGAATCTTCACGCAACTCAATAACCTACAAGTGTCGAGATACTTTTTATGTTAGTACAGCTACCGCACCAACATATTAGCTAATAACTAGGTTAGAACCACCTTTTCTTGAGTGCTGGCTGTCAGTTCGGCAACAGCATTCAAATTTGAGTCCACGTCATTGATCTTTGAAGACAAATGCCTCCTGGTACTCTACAGACCAAAAGAATTTGTGTTGGGATAACAAAACTCTATATTTTAAATTCCATAAACAACCAATTAAAAGTCCCAGCTCTTTTTTTATTTGATGGATGGATAATAAAAAAAGTTGAAAAGCTTACCCGGATCGATGCATAAACATTCTCTAGTTGCTGGGCTATAGAAGTGCAAGCATCAGATAAACTACGCCTGGTTGCAAACATCATATCAGGAAGTTTCCAACCCTGAAAGTGTGCAACATTATAGAAATAGAGCATCAGTCAAACCAAAGAACAAGATGAAGCTCAAGATATTTCAACAAGCAGCATAGTGATAATAATCTCAGGTATTAAAACCAATTGCTGAATTTGGTTAATACAGCACTTCAAATCTCATTGAAAGAATGATATTTTTAGGACCTCTACTGGTACTATTAATTATACTCCATTTTAATTTTGTAACCCCAAAAACATGAATCAGATCTTTATGGTATATCATTTGATTTTAGAACATTGTGCCTGTATACACATCACATCAAATTATCAAGCAAAAAAGAAAACCATTACCTTCCACCAAACATAGCCGTATCCAACAACCACAACAACAACAACTGCACCATATTTATTAGCACCTGCATTAATAAAGTGTCAGAGAGCAGTCCAGAATAAGTGCATAATCAAAGCTACAGTACATTATAGGAATTCACAGACGGTTAAGTAAAACGTTGTTGCTTATATGGAAGAACAGCACTTGATATCAAAAATTAAGAAGATAGACTAAGATTTCTCGAGAGATTAAACAGAGATGAAATTACAAAGAGATACAAACTCGCACTCATGCACCCAGATGTATAGCAGCAAAGACAAATTAATTTAATTGTTGGTTAAATATGAGCCAACACAGCTTGTTGAGTTACCCTGCTTTCGCATCAATGAGTATCCAGGAAACAGGGTGAGCCGCAATATACTGTTGTGTATCCAGATATCGTTCAGTTATGTAAATTTCCCAAATTGGAAATTAAAAGGTAAGAAAATAAATAAACAAAAATCCATGATCACAACAGCAGATATACAACATCATTAAACAGCTTTAATTGAAGGCCAAAACATGAAACCATCAAAGCATGTCATTGAGGATGAGAAATCAGATACAGTATGAGAAGAGCAAGGATATCAATAGGCACAACAATTTTTCAGGTATATTATGACTTGGGACTGACAGTATTACAACACCACTCCCCCTCCAAGAAAGTGGAGATCACAAGAACGTCAATAAATTTATTCTTGTGAGCATTGCATAAGAAATTTCATTATTGCAAGAGAACGTCAAAATTTAACTGGAAAGGAGAACCCAACTCGAGAGCACACTTAAAATTGATATTTAAGAGAGCAGGGGAAACATATATATTAGCATATTTCATATTTTGCAGGGTAGAAGCCAGATGGGATATCCATGTGATAATATAGTACAGTTCAGCCATAAACATTTTCTAAACAGAGTTAAATGGAGTGACAAATATGCAAAATGCAAACATGGTAACTATGGGAAGCAAACTGATTCCTGAAAATCCAAGTTGCACAATACAGCATGACCTCATGATGCTTTTTGGAATTCTTTAAGCGGAAAAAGAGGCAGAAGTTCCATCTCAATCAGTTTATTCCATAAATGTGTTTAGAACAAGATGAATGGAACATAACTCATCTCGTGTTTAAGATCAAGAAAAGGATCAGAATCCTAACCTGTCCCATTTGCAGTTACAATTGTGACTGGTCTACTTGATGCCAACATTTGTAGCTCCTGTCGAAGGCTGTTTACCTGCAAATCATGTAATGCAGTATTCACAATCTCTACCAGACACTTCCAACATAAAGCAAATTATAATTCAGTTTCCTGAAATGATGAGCACATATAATTACAAAAGATAATTTTAAGAAATTAAACTCAAACAACCAAATTAGTTCCAATGAACAACCGTTTAACATTCAGATATTCACATTAAAAAAATTTAAAGAATGCTTAAGGAAATTTCATTCCTACAGAATAAGTCATTCAGAGAGTACAAGTTGTGATGGTTCTTTGGTTGTCCAAACAAATTTCAGGAAAGAACCGTAAGTAAACTGTTCCAGAATGGAAGCACAGCACAATGAGCATTGCTACTCTTGGCCGCCACCTTATCCTGTCACTTCAAGATTTTTACTTTTGCGACCATATGGAAAAGGAAAAAAAATCCATTGCATGAAAATTACATTTTAAACAAGATTTAGTTTAGGTACTTTAAAATGCATTCATAGTCATTACCAACAACACTATGTTACAACTGGATTGCTGGAATATCTTTTAAGAAATGCAAAAGCAAAAACATTATCAACTGAATATGATTTAAAAAATGAAAGTATGTAAAAATGTTATAAATTGAATTTCAACAGAGGAGAGCTTATAAAGAACCATAAAGATGACATGCAAACCTGAGCAATCAAAGAGTCGTTTGGAGGCTTGCTAGACTTGCTAACTGATGAAGTAGAATCATCCTGTTTAAGTTGCCTGAAAGCAATCTGTGATGCAAGATAAATCACTATCAATCAGCACGAAATAGACTAAGAATAGCCAAGAATTAACACTACATTTTGAATTGCATTGTAGTTAAAAGGCAGGTCATAAATATAAAAAAATTACATGATAGAATATTTTATCCAAAGAGTTGATTAAACATCATTTTATCCAAAGAGTTGATTAAACATCAGTTAATATGCTACAAGCAACATGGTAAATCAAATTTGGTGCATAGCAGTGTTCAATAACTTTCAAAATGCATTGCATTCAAGGAGGTCTTACATTAATAAAAACCCAGAAATTAAACAAAAGAAAATAATTATTTGATAAATGGCGTGAGATTAAACAGAATTGAAACAATGCAAAACTATCTCCAACATGCTTCACTATAGACAATGAAAAGGCCAGTTAAGACAAGCAATTGGCTTGGAGAACAAAAATATTATTCACTGCAAAGGCATGCCTAGTCTTCCCATTTAAAGAAAATACAAAGTTAAGGGCAAAAGGGCAGATGTGATGGAACATAGTTTACCTATTAAGATATAAATAGTGGAGACACTGCAATCAGGTCTGCTATCATTAATATCAGTGAAGGTAAACCCCAAAACATTAAATGAACTTTGTGCACTTCTATGAGTTCGCAATAAGCCATATAAGTACCTTGAAAGCACCGGAAACGAAATTTGAAACATCAGGCAGGCGTCCCTCTTTTGCAAGAACTGAGCCAAGAATACCTAAAGAGCAGAAGACAGCTAAGTCATTAAGAAAATTATTTCCACGGAGGATGGTTTTGATTTGGATAAAAAAGAAACATCTGAAGCTAGAAAGGAGAGAAATTTGCTTGTCAAGGCTAGGATCACAGATGGACATTTCTATTGCAGTCTGATTAAGATACAAAAGACAGCAGCATTAGACATGCAGAACAGAGATGAAATTTATTGACTATCACCATGAGGGGCAATGAGGTGGTTGAAATAATGGTGAGAGGTGCATAGATAGGCTTTCTATGAAAGCTTGATCAAGACCTTTGTGAGAGGTTTAGGGGTAAGGAACAAGCTGGATCGAAAACAGTGATGCCCAGCTATTCCGTCCAACTAATTGTCAGTCACTAAAGTACCCAAGGAGAGTATTCCTCGGCAGTCCACCTGTTCGCTATCATAGTTCTCCAACTAAACAAGCCATGGCCTTGATACGGTAGTTATATATTCTAAGGCCTAGAAGTTGTTGCCCCACGAACACACATATTTCAATTTCTTTTACGTCTTCTATTCCACTTCATGACACTACAGTCTCTATATAAATACCCAATTGCTAACTAACCCAAAATTCTAGAATTATCCCATCAGCTAAATTAACTCCAGTGACCAGAAGAGTGTGATTTTCAAGATTTTCAGCAACAAGTAGAATCACTTTTAATAACTATACAAATAAAAGACAGTTCTAGTTAAAATGAGCTGGGTAATTAAACTGCAAATCAAGCATGACAGATGACATCAATGCAGCAGAACAAAATCCCTTCACAAAACACGCTAGCTAAGAATCTCACCAATCCAATGTTGCAATTAACAGTAGAGCCAAAGAAAGCAAACACACCCAGAAAAAAAAACAACTTTACTTCAAGTGCCAAAGTTCGAACACTAACAGAACCCCTCCTTAACATTATCACACATACACAGACACGTACTTCGCCTCGAACGTGGACCTAAAGAACTGCATATTCTCACGCACGCCATGGAATCTAGAGTTTACCTCCAAAACCCCTAAAATTGACTCAATGTGTTCCAAACATCCACAGTTTTTGAAGAAAAAAACAACAAAAATAGCTAATAGATAAATTAGGAACTGAAAATCAAACAAATTGAACTGACCTGCGCCGACGAGAATAGTTAACTTGCCGAGAGGAAGAGCCATTGACAGCCACTGATAGCAGTCGTAAATAAATAAAAAGATGTGGGATTTTTCTAAATTTGATTTTGAATCAAAAGAGTGCGATCATGATATTTTTTTAGGAGAGTGAAAAGCAAGCGAGCAGGGAATATAAGATTGTAGAACAAGAAATAATTTTATTTATTATAGTGTTCGCCGGTGCTACTAGGTTTTGCTAAATCGGGTTTTTGTCTGCTCTGGTCTGGTGGCAGATGACCTGAGACTATACATCAGAGAGGGCGATCAAAGACTGGGAAGCTAATCAACTATTCATTAACGCAGCTACGACGCACCCACGAACCCTATTGTCTGCTGCTGGTGTGCTGGCTGGCTAATCCACCTCTAATTTCTGTTTTGCATTTTACATGTTTACCCCTCTACCATCGAATGTGCGAAGATACCCTTCTTCTTCTTTTCTATGTTTCTTTTCTTTTAATTTTTGTCGATTTTTCAGTTTTTTTCTTCCATTGGGTAGCCGGCAATGGCCAGGTCACAGTTTTTTATTCGAGTTTTATTATCGACAGAGAAGGACTTCAAGTTTCCCTATGGTTCCGCAATAGTCCCTTGTAGTGGGATCAGGGATGGCCTTCTTTTTTTCACTCGTTTTTTCTTGCAGAATATTATTTCATGTATATTCTGGTGCTTTTAAATTAATTATCATGATAAGATGGGAAGGAATAAAAAATATCCAAAAGTAAAAGAGTATTTTTTATTTAATGAAAATGTTGTCGAATTTGGCCCCATCTTTTTTTATTGTCCTGTTTTCTTTTATAGGATGTACGAGGTTATTTGCCCGCGCGTTGCGCTGAGCTTTTTTTTATGTGTTGTAATTTATTATTTTAATATTTAAATAATAAAATATTAATAGATCAAATCTGTTAGAAATAAGTTTCTTTTCCCGCTTAAAAGGAACAGTGTAATCCAAGGTCATTTTTTCTGTCTATATATATATTTTCAGGTGCTGATATTAAATAAATATTAAAGTATATAATTAGTCTGACATATTTATAAGGAAAAAAAACCTAAATAAATGACAAAATAAAAATAAATATAGGTAGATAAAAAAAAATTGACCTGAAAGATAAATAAAAAAATCTAAAAAACAATAAAAAGAAAAAATAATAAATATCATTTTTCAAATGAGCATCAACACGAACTAAAATGTTAATATTTAAAAAAACCTTAACAACAGTAGATATTATAAAAATTGTTGAGGCCATAATTATTGTTAGAAAAAAAATCCAGAATTTTTTATTTTATAAGATTTATCACTTATATTATTATATTAAAATTATTTTAGAGCAATGAAAAAAATCCCCCCCCCCCCCCAGAAAAAAATATATATATATATATATATATATATATATAAAGGCGCTAATATTAAATAAATATCAAAAAATATAATTAGTCTGACATATTTAACAGAAAACAAAACTAACAAATAATTGTTTTTTTATGTGCTGTAATTAGTTATTTTAATATTTAATTAATGAAATTGTAATAGATCAAATCTGTTAGAAATGTTTTTTTTCCCCTTAAAAAGAACAGTGTAATCGAAATTCAGGGGAAGTGGTCCATATATTTTTTAATTGTAGATAACTTGGATAAATTTTCCTACTGATTTTGTTTGTAAGTTGCATTTTTCCCCAGTAATATCATATTTGAAATGAGTTATTTTAATATTAAATTGGTGAGGCCATAATTATTGTTAGACAAAAATATTCTATAATTTTTTATTTTATAAGATTTATTACTCATGTTATTATATTAAAATTAATTTAGAGCAATAACAGTAATTTTTCTCCAAAAAAACCTAGGTTAAATATTAATTTTAAAATTATCACGAATAAAAATTAAAATACAAATATTTAAAAAAAACTTAATAACAGTGGAAATAATAAAATTTGGTGAGATCATAATTATCATCAGAAATTATTATTTTTATAAGATTTATGACTCATATTATTATATTAAAATTATTTCAGAACAATGATAATATTTTTCCTAAAAAATCTAGGTTGTATATATATATATATATATCTTTAACGCAAATTAAAATGTATAAAAAAAGTAATAACAGTGGAAATAATAAAAACTGGTGAGACCATATTTATTGTTAAAAAAAACTCCATAATTTTTTTATTTTATAAGATTTATTACTCATTTTATTATATTAAAAGTATTTAAGAGCAATGATAGTAAAATTAAATAAATATCAAAAAATATAATTAGTCTGACATATTTAAAAGAAAACAAAACTAATAAATAATTATTATCATTATTTTGAATGTCTTATCAATAATAATATCAAATTATGTGACTTGAAGGGGAAAAAAGATAAATCATAATAATTATTAATTTTTAAATGATCACCAGCACATATAAAAATTTGAACATTAAATAAAAAACCTTATAACATCAGAAATGAAGAAAATTTGAAAATAGAATCTAATAGCATGTATATATAAATATGGACAGAAATATATAAAAGAAATAAAGGAATTAAAAGTATAATTGATAAAATTAAAAACAAACATATATAATAAATATAATTTGAAGGACAAAATTGAAATAAATCCAAGCATGGATACTAATAAAATTAAATAATTTGAAACAAAACCGAAAATTAAAAGAATTAGGACCGAAATGAAACTGAAATTTATACTTAATTTGCATGGAAGGATAACATTGAAATAAATCAAAACTCTGATACTTAAAAAATTATGGATTCCAGACCAATATCCGAAATTCAAAGTCTGAGGACCGAAATGAAACTACAATATATAATTAATTTCAATTGAAGGACGAAATTGAAACAAATCAAAACCTATATAATAACAATAAGGACCAAACAAACACAATTCGAAGTGTGGGGACTGAAGTGAAATATGAATAAAAACAGTTGCGCTGACGTCAACTTGCGCATGCAGGAGAGAGAAACGGGGTGAAAATTTTCAAACGACCATTACACCGTCTACGCCCACCATTGGATTACACGCGCCGCACTGGGGGCAAGAGCACATTGATGAAAAGCATTCTAGACGTTGGTTGGGTATTTTTGGACGCCGGAATACGCCGCACGCGCCGATTTAACAACGCGTGAGCGT
Source organism: Salix brachista (assembly GCA_009078335.1). Classification (NCBI taxonomy): domain Eukaryota; kingdom Viridiplantae; phylum Streptophyta; class Magnoliopsida; order Malpighiales; family Salicaceae; genus Salix; species Salix brachista. The sequence continues at coordinate 12,670,796 of CM018574.1, read as the reverse complement.
TGAAAACTGACGGCGCGTCAGGAGACGCGCCAACAGTAAACCAGCGTAAAATGAATTTAAAAATGGTCAATTACCGGGGCACCCCTCACGGACAGAACATGCTTTTATCGTTTTGGGGGGCTGAAATGGTCATTTACTTTTTCGAAGAAATATTAAAAAATCAATAAACCGGGTAGTTGGACCGGACCGGTTCGGACCGAAATCACGCAATTACCGTGGAACCCCTGAACCCTGTGCATGATTTTGTCTTTTTCGAGGGACAGTTTCGATAATGCACACCGCTAAAAGACAAAAAACGTAGACCGACTGAACCGAACGAACCGAAAAATGAGCGTAACAGTAACCATGAATAGTGAAATGTGAGAGGGTGAACAGAGGATCGACTCTTGAGCACATTTAGCTTTTTAGATAATAATCATCCTATGAATATTAATATTCAATTATTATAGTATTCATGCTTTATGAAACAATTTGTGGGTGCACTTATAATCTATTTTTTATATTTTGAATAAGAAATGTTATTCTATAAAAGGTATCTTATAAGAATATAATATTTTCTACACAGTGTTTCGTTGTATTTTAAATATTGAGTGGTATTTAATATCTATAATTTTATTTTTATTTTCTCGATGAGTGGTGTTATGCTGTATTTCAAAACGACGGTTGTTATGAAATTTGTAAAATAAGTGCCTAATAATATAATTAATCCTAATAATATTTCAATGAAAAATGTAGATTTGCTGATTTAAACAATAGTAAAAAAATAAAAGAATAATAACAATTTTGAAAAAATAATATTTTGTTTCGTACTTTAAAGAGCTATAATATAAATTAATGGTGGTGATTTTTTTTTTCCAGATAATGATAAATTTAATTAGCTCCTGATAATTTAATTATCATGAAATTAGGATATAAAATTATGATAACCTCACTAAAAAAAAAAATAGCAAGACTCAAGACTCTGAAACTAATGGATGATATTTTAGTTTCTTAACTGTTCTAAAAAGACAAGAAGACCATGAAGTCTCTGTTAGCTAATTTATTTTTTATTTTAAAAGTAAATTTATAATTTTATTGTACAACAAAAATATAAAGATATTTAATTTAAAAATAACAATTTAACCTCTCGGAAATACCATTTCGCCCCTAAATTTGCTCCTCTTTGGCTCACTAATAAAAGCAAAAATTTCACCATACTCAACTCAGTGTAATGAGTCCTGCTCCATGGAGAAACAGGCTTTTTGGTTTTTCTTATGGGAAAAAACAAGATTTAATTATTTTCATATTGTTTCATCAAATCAGAACGAAGACTCATTTAAGAAGGACGTCAAATAAGATACGCAAAGTGAAAATTATTAAAATAATTAGAGACGGAGCTGGACCAAGGAAAGAGAAAGGCGGGGCCGGAGGAGCTACGGCCCAGGATCGCGTGAACAGGTCTGGAGAAAACGCGAGCGTGGCTCGTGCCAGAATTGCCGAGGCACTGGATAAAATAATAACATTGCTGTTGATGATATTATTATTCAATTTATTCTAGAATTATTAAAATTTAAATTCAGCCATACCGGACAGATCTACATAATTTACCACGCGTACCCTTTTCACACTTCAATCCTGCGTCACAGGAGCATAACTTATTAATTATAATTATTTAGAGGGCCGACCCAGCATGATTTTGAGATCTGAAAAAAATAAGCAATTACGTGAAAGGATTCGATAAAAACACATATTCCTAATATATAATGAAATGAGAAAGAATTCTCTACACGTGACAGGCTGTGAATACATGTAATTAAAATAAAAGAACGTTCTGTTTTGGCGTTTTGTGGTTTGATTTGTATGCTCCTGGTCGAGGACATACATGGAGTCTATAGTTTATTGATGGAAAAGTACGAATATTTCGATGCCATAATTTCTTTATGTATCGATGATAGGCCTCGCTAGGGACTTAATTAGAAGGATTGGGAGAAGATTTGCATCTGGCTCAAGATATGCTCAAAGTTATCCGGAGACTTTTCGATCTGATGAGAATGCATTCCTTCGTAGGTTGTCACCACGACTCCTTCATCGTTGGTTAATCTTTGGACCTGTTTTTTCACGCTGCACCCTTGATGTGTACACCGATAGTAGCTTCTGTGGACAGCAAACAAAGATATTATCAGATTTATTTATATTTAAGGTCAATTAAGCCATGTTAATTTAATCGAACAGCATGCTTCAGATATTTGGAACTCCAGGAAACCATCCAATAATTTTCCTTTACCAAAATGTAACGGGGGGTGAGAAGCTTGATTGACCTAGGAATCTCTTATTCTTTAATATATTTAAAATATCTAACGGTTCTAGCATCCAAATTAATTGTGGGTGTAGTTTGTAAATGAATAAAAAATATTTATTTTATATTTAAAAAACACTCCCTCTTAAGTTTTTATAAATACGAGTTTATATTTTGTAGTAAATTATGTGAAAGTTATGGTGAATAAACTCTTTAAAATATAATTGTTGCATAAAAAATAATATATTTTTATTACACAGTCATAATATTTAATTATATTGTTTTAAGTTTATGTAAACTTAAACTTATCACTACAAAATTTTGAAGGGTTTAATATGATCAAAACAAGCCTGCAATTAGGACTACAATAATCTTTCGAAGATCTTGTCGGCAATTGCCCCCTCAACCCATGTTTACTCGCAGCTCTAAATACCCGAAATATATGAGTATCCTGCTTTCGTGTATACTCCAAAAACAATGGCCTTAATAGTTACTATAAGATTACGATAGATCCAATCAGAGAACCCCCCCACGTTTTTCTTTTCACCTTCTTCCTGCATGAGTTTATACTCAAGCACTTTAGAATTATGATTTCTGTTATGCACGGTTTGAAGGAAGACAGGGTTTTTAAGCACGGAAGATCGACCCAATCTCATGAATAGAAGTAAGAAATTCATGTAACTGATCAACCTAAGTAGCACGCACTAAATTTAAATTCAATCGAGTCAGATTAAAGGGCAATGTTATAGGAAGTCATCCTTAACTCTCCCAGTTCCAGAGAAATCTATAATCAAGCAAGACTTTTTCTCCGGAACGTTTTGCTCAAGAATATATGTGTAAGAGATTTGATTATGGCATAACAGTGAAATGATCTAAACATGTTGTACTGAACAGATTAGAGAGTACAGGTAAATTAGTTAATAAAATAGTTACCTGGGAAATTTGTTGTTCTTCACTGCCTTTTGACCATACTTCCTCCATCGATATCCATCATCAAGTATATCAACTCGGCTTCTTGTTTGAAAAGCGTACTTGGGCTTTCTTATCTTCTTCTCTCCCTTTCTCTTTCCCAGTTTCCCCTCACTTTCAGACCCGGCAAAGCCTCCGTTTTGAGAGATGCTGTCAAAATCTAAACTGGCTGGAGCTTGCATCTCTTGCATCAATCCCAACAATCCACTTCCCTTGGTACTTTCATAGTCGGTGGAAGCATAAGAGGTGATCATGTTCAGAGACATGAAAGAAGCAGAGGTGTCTGCTGAAGATAGAATTAAATGGAAAAAATAGTGTGTAGGTGTCAACACGAGAGAGAAGGAGAAGAAATAAGAGGATGTGGGAGTATTTGGCTAGTTATAATAAATAAGGGTTGAATTAACACAACTCTGAGAATATCAACAAGGCTCCCTCAAAATATCAATAAGCCGGCGGCGGCATGCTTAATTAATCGTGGCTCTAGCTTCTTTATCTCATGGTAGGTGGCGTAAACGGCACGTAAAAAATTAATTTAGATTAATAGTGGATATGCAAAACATTGTATGGTCGCGGTCATTAATTAAAAGCTTAAATTCAAAATCCCAACACATGAGGATAAATAGAAGAAGTTTATTTAAAAAAAAAAAAGAGAGAAAAAAAAACGAGAATAAAGTTCTACGATAGAAGTGGTCAAGTTTTGGTGTAAAATTCTACAATAATTTCCAGTCCTTAATGATAAACCCTATCACAGGGTCACTTTCTAAGAACAAAAAAAAACAAAGGATATTTCTTGTTGATTCGGTGTCATGCCATTAATTGTGCTAAACAGGAGTACATGCTTAGTTATGGTGATGTGTATATATACATAAAGACACCAGGATACCCTACCAGCTGTGTGTGTGGTCGTAAGAAATTCAATAAATAAATATTGGATGAAAAAATATTAATTAATTTTGGTATATTTCTCTTTCATTTACTTGGAAATGGATTGGGTGAAGGAGTAACACATCGATAAAAACATTAAAGCAATCCTTATAGTCTTGTCTCTACGAATATTTGTACGATATTATATGCTGGTTGATTTTGACCAAACTTCAATTTCGTACAAGAGGACGTAATGGTTTAAAATATTACGAAGCTCCATAGGTGGGTGTGTATACTGAATAATCGCCTGGAGAATTGTCAAATTCCCACTGAAAAAAAAAAAAAAAAAAAAGAGGCATCCACAATCCAAGCACCACCTTAATTTCTTGGTCACAGCTTGTGTTTTTAAAGATATCAAGGGCATGTTTTAGATAATTTTTTAAAAAAATACTATTTTAATATATTTAAAAAAAATATATACTTTAAAAAAAACAAATTCATATAATCTTATGAAAAGACATTAAGAGGTTGTCGATGTCTGCGCGCGCGCTTCCATTCAAAGTTTCAAACACAGAATTCAAGTAGTAGTTGTCGAGGAAACAGTAATTGGGAGAGATCAGACCACCATGACACGACCTTTTTGTCGTGCAACGTTTTCCAGAAAATATTTATTTTTTGTATATAAAACAATATATTGATAATATATGTGACATGTATCTTTGTACTTTTCATATCAACACGATCTGAAGTACATTAATTGAACTTATATAAGATATGAAGCTTAGAGATCTCTTGTATGGGCGGCTACGTGCACAGAGCTAGTTGCTCTATGGTTAAATTAATTATTTGATTTTTCCTCGGCATATAGTTATGTTGGCTTGGACTAACAATAGTATCTTCAAAGCTACATTTTCAAAATCGGCGACTCTTGACCCGTTAATCAATCCCGTAAACGTTAGGTTTGTTAAACAATCATCTCACTTAAAAGCTTAAACTTATAAATAAGGTCTTATAATATGATTTATATTATTCTCTAACACATCCCCTCAAGTGAAAGTTATTTGGACTTGAAACTTGCACAAACCCACATCGCCTTGTGCTTAGTTTTTATCAAATAGAATGGGGGTGGTGAGATTCGAACTCGTGACCGCTGGGTCAACAAGGCTCTGATACCATGTTAAAAAATCATCTCACCTAAAAGCTTAAGCTTGTAAGTGAGGCCTCATAATATGATTTATATTATTCTCTAACAAGGCTAATTTTTAGCCTAAAATATGACCGGTTTAAAGATATTAGCTCACCATGTATCTTTTTTTAAAAATAAAATGTAGAATCAATATAGCATGAGTTTTTGGTTAATTGTGTTCAAAACTGCTGCTATCGATGTTTTCTGAAGTCATATTTGACGTTGTGTTTCTAAAAAAATATATTTTAAATTAAAAAAAATAGTGTTTTTAGATCATTTTTATGTACTGGTATCAAAAATTATTTTAAAAAAATAATAAATATTATTTTAATGCAATTCTGAAGAAAAAACAACTTCAATCACACTTCCAAAACATCAAGACATCTTCAAGAAGTTCACTTGAGAAATAAAGAGAAAAATCGTTTAGTTTGAGATTTTAAATTGGAGTTGCATTGCTAGCTTTTTGAGATGGTGAAAGATCAGTTGAGAATTATGATATTCAAGCAAGTATTTTTTTTATGATTAAGAGTTCAATTTAAATCTGTTTTCTTTTTAAGTGGATATATGTATGGCGTGTGGTTACCTGAGAGTATATGGTTGATCCTATTTTTCAATTTTTTATCATTTTTGTAAGTATTTGATTAGAATAAGAGAAATCATTTGCTTAACTTTTAAGAGCGTGAAATTTTAAAAAATATATAAAAAAGGTTATATGTATATTATTTTTACTCTGAGAAACATGGAAAATGATTTGTTAATGTGAAAATTGTTTGTTTTACTTAAAAGATAAATGTAACTTTAAAAAATTTACAATTAATTATATATTTTTTGTTTTATATATCATAATTAACCAATGTTTTAATCATAATGAAGATTCTAAACTTTTGTTTAGATTGTCTCATGGTGTATTTATAACTCATAAATTTTGTCTTTTTATGAGAAAAAATAGTTCAAATGTATTTTTTTTTATAATATTTCAAGTTGTATTTCATTCATTTTACCAGGCTAGGAAATTACAAGCCATAAGATATCCACACCCCCACGTGTTTGAGTTGACATGTTGCCAAACCTTATTTAGGGCATGCTAAATTTTCTCGAGTATACCTAAATAATAAATTGTATTTTTTTTTTAACCCATTAAAATTAAAATTATCAAACAATCTGATATATTTAATCTTACACCACAACATGTTAAGATGTATAGACACAGCAAGAGCTAAAAATGCTCGAAGTGCGTAAATATGACAGACAAACAAGAGCTAAACATGCTACAAGTGCAATTAAGACAAAAATACCTTTATGATTTTTTTTCAATTTCCTTTCCTTCTTTCGAGGATGACTAGACGAGGGTTCACAGTTATTCTTCTGGGGCCATGGTTCGATTTAATTGAATGAGGTATTTCTTTAATTTGTATTTGTATTTCAAGTCAAATAATTTTACCCTAAATGTATATCCAAGTACAAACTTATTATCACATGTAAATCACCTAATTAATTCCGGTCCCCGTTACAAAAGGATAAATTGAGCTATTAGCCATCTTATTTACTTTTGAAAGGGAGGTGTCGTATTTTTTTATAATAAAAAAATTCAATTAAATCAAAAGATTTAAACTACTACTAAAATTTAAAGAATAATTTTTATATTATTATGCAACATACCATGTACATCAATTTAAAATTTGCACTAATTCATATTACATGTGCTGAAATTATTATTATTATTTCTTAAAAAATAAAACAATACAATTCAAACTTATATATATATATATATAAACTTGCACATGACTGCAAATACATGATGTTTATTTTTTTTGGTTTAATTAAAATAAAGTGAAATAGCAATAAGATTTAAATTATCTTCTTAGTTAAAAATTTAAGTTATGATGTGAAGTCCAATGGATAATAACATATTTTTATATAAAAAAAAAAAACTTGCATGCGACCACAAATACATGGTGTTTAATTTTTTTAATTTAATTAAAAAGAATGATGATAAGATTTAAATTTTTAGTTGCTTGATTATGAAGACCATGACATATTATTGAATAATGATTTTAAATCAAAAACTTACTTTTTTCAGTAAGGCTACATGCATAATTTATTATAGTACTCCCTCTCTCTCTCTCTCTCTCTCTATATATATATATATATATATATATATATAATGAACATTTGAAAAGGTGGGTTTGAATATTTTTCATGTACCTCAAAACCATAACAGAAGTTAATTTATATGTCCGAATGCACATTGGCATGCGGTTTGAATAATCGACGGTCAGTAGTGTACAGCGGCAGCCAGTAAACCATGATATCTCGTGCGCTCAAGATTCCCTTTATAATTTATATATCATTATAAACATCAAGTTTCTCATACCACGTTTGTTGAAAAGGAATCAGAGGTGTGTTGAATTAAAAGACAACTTGCGACTAGCGATTGCAGTCAAGACTATACAATGTTCTTCGGTATATGTTTGTTATTGTAGTGTATGGTATTTTTTAATAATGTTTTTTTATTACTTGAAAATATATCATTTTTTTTTTAATTTCTAACACATACACATTAAAAATATTTAAAAAATACTAATCTGGTTATTTTTTCATGCCGTGCTCATTTTTAAAACATACCCAAAAGGCAAAAACAGGGTCCAGCCACATGGACATTTACGTCAATTACCCATTTTCTTCGTAAATATTAGTGTATACCCATGTCAAGTCTAGTTTTTAAAATAAAGCAAATAGTTCATTTAGTTTCACAAATTTAATCCCCTTGACCAATTTTGATCATGCTTAATCTAATATTATAGGTTTAAAAAATATCCCTTTTCTAACCAATATTTCTACATTCTCTATTTTCTTTATTTCTTAAATAAAAATAAAATAAATTGGCAAAGAGCATAATCTACTCCATGTTTTTTGTAGACGTATTTGCTTACGTTGCTAGCCAGTGACATTAACCACCACAAAACCAAATTGGAGCCAGAAAAAAAAGAAAAAGAAAAAAGAGGCAGGAAGGATTGGGTCTTGTCAGCTTTAAATATTTGACTAGACTATCGATTGATTCTCTTACAAACCGTTTTCTATATCATGTTGAAAAGAATACTAGGGCACAAATTATACGCGGAACAAGCCACGACGCCACCTTTGTTTTGACATGTTCAAGTTTGGCTTGGTAAAACTTTGTGTATGTTTATTAGTATTATCATTGTGATTGTGATTGTGATTGTGATTGAGGTTTGTTTTAAAAGTATTTTTTATTTTAAAATAATATTTTTAATTTTTTATAAATTATTTTTTATATTAATACATTAAAATGATCTAAATATATTAAAAAAATTAATTTAACATAAAAAATAAAATGTATTTTTAAAAATAAAAATATTTTTGATTTCAGTATATATTTTTTGGACACATTTAGAGTTATTGGTGGAAATTTATTGCGATTCTAGTCCGGAGAAAAACTAAATATCTCAATATTTTCAAATATATATGGTAAGTTCATATATTTATTCGTACGAGAGAAAACAATGTATTTGAAATCAGGACTAAAATCTACTAGAAATTTGAGATTTGGACTACATAGAGAAATGTTAGCTTATAGTATTGTTGACTTTTTTTTATTAGATTTTAATATAATTTTATTTATTAGCATAAAATTATCAATATATAATTAATTAAAAAAATCAATTGAAATGTTACAATTTTACTATCCAAACTTTCGTTGCGTTTTTTGTTTCGTGTAAAAAAAAACAAATTTAATAACCTTGCTATGCAGTATTGTCGCCGGTATAGAAAAAGAATCCCGATGCAAAGGTTCCCACGTGCATAAAGCAGCAGCCATATATCTTTGAGCACGCAGTCTCGAGTTGAAATTTGAAAAGTTAAATTTATTAGCACGTTTCGAGTTGAAAAGTATGCATCTATGGATCAAAGGGGAGGTAAGGGACGGCTCTGATCTTCCCAGGTCTTAAAAGTTTCTAAAACCATTCCTGAACGCATGATGACAATCTTTGATGAAGTAAATCACGCAGATTACAGGTTGAATAAAAGGGGTTTTGTCTTTTTTGCTATATCATTTATCATAGAAGCTCACCTTTTCACGGGTTAAATATTATTTTCTGATAAAAAAACAAATAAATACAATAAATAAAATGTTACCATGTCTACTCAATTTGTCTCGCTGTAAGTTAAATATTTGTTTATAGTGCAAAGAAATAATATGTGGGTGTCATTAATGTATTTTTTGATATCAAGCAAAAAATATAACCATGAATTTAAAATCTGATACCTCCATATAATAAAAATAGTAAAAATTATATGCGCTAATAAAAATATTTAAAATCTCAAATTTATTTTTAATATAGTAAAAAAATAAAATAATGTTGCAATTACTATAATGAGATATTATTTTTTAGTTCTTGCATAGTATTTTTTTTAAATGTACAGAAATAAAAATTATTAAATAAATTATGAAAAAAATAAAAATAGACCAAGATTTTATTTGTCATTGCGTTTCATAAACACTTTTAAAAAAATTAAAAAATATATTTTATCATATTTTTGGTATTTTTGGATTATTTTCATGTGACGTGATGATATTAAAAATAAAAAAAATATTATTTTAATAAATTTAGTAACAAAAAAACATTTTTAAAATCAACTTTAAATACACTGTATAAGTGTGTGTTGATAAATATTTAAAGTTTGAAAAATAAATAATAATTTGTGTTTAAGATAATATATATTAAAGGGCTGTTTGCGTCTTGTTCACGCTTGCCATTATTAAATATTAATAACATAATGAACAAAAATATGTTTCTGGGAATTTGGAAATAATATTAAATTCTGTACAAATTAAGAATTCAGATCAAAATGACGACAAGTAGCACATGCTTACTGTCCAATACGTCACATCGAAGAATAGCAACATAGGTGGGTCCATCAATATTGCTATAATTTTATAAATAGTACTGTTTCTAACTGTGATTTGTCTCTGCAATTTAATAACCCGCGTTGAAGATTCTTCGAGAATGACTAGTCTAGTCAAATTTTGCTGACAAAGCTCTGGGCTGACAGCTAACCCATCACCACCCGGTGTTTATCTTCTCTCTCCTTGCTTTTCATCGGCCTTGACTCTATTTCCTTCGTGTTCTTGTTTTCCCCTTTTCTTTTTAAATTCGCGTCGAAAATGAAAAAAATAAATTTACTTGCGATCATTACGGCACCTTTTGCTGTTTGGGACTTAAGTTTCCTTACGGTGTGTTTTATTTATTATTTATTTATTATTTTTCGATGGTTTTGTGATACGTGGGTATCAAAAATAATTTAAATAAAATAAAATAAAAAATTATTTACCCACAGTTGAGTTGCTTTGCTCTCTCGCCCATGTTGTTGAAGTTGATTTCTAGACATTTCAAGTTCTTCCAAGTGTTTTCTATGTGTACATATAATTATTAAAAATATATTTATTTTTAATATAAGTATGTGTGCTGTATTCAAGCCACAGTCTATCGTAACTTTCTCTTATTTAAAAGTAATGTAATATAAGACTTCCGTGCATTCTTACCATCTTGTCTTGCTAGCTGCTTATTTATAATGAAAAGTGGATGGATAAGCTCCATTCAAAAATTAATTTTCTAGTTCTTAAGGATGTGTTATTGATGGATGGATAACTATTAAAAATGTGTTTATTCTCAGGGATTCGATTAAAAAAACTATAAAGGTGGGTGGATTAATATTTTCTTTTTTGTTCCTGGTTTTAGCATTTCCATTTTCTCCCAAGTAATTGCTGTTTTTTGAATGCCAGTTCCATTGGAGTAGTCAGGTGGGAGACTAGAACCAGAAGGGGAACCAGAGGGAGTGGAACTAGTCAGAAAGGAGAGCGTAGGATCTGGCACCATCAGACAAAAAGCATTAAAACACGAAGCCATTAGATCAAAAGGTTACTATTTACAATCAGATTGCTTAATGCCATGTTCTTGAAATCTCTTAATTTCAAGTAAAGTGGGTTTAATTTGGGGTTCTGCTGTCCATAGTCAGGACATGCGTGTTAATTTGGCATTGGGTTTTAAAAGGGCTTAGAACAAAATTGATTTTTTTTCTTCATTTTTTTTAAATTATATATTTTTGAATTTTTTAGATGATACGCGCTGATATCAAAAATATTTTTAAAAAATATAAAATATTATTTTAATATATTTATAAACAAAAAACACTTTAAAAAACAACCTCAACTACAATTTCAAACCATTATAATCACAACAATTAAAAACACTTTAAAATATCATTTTTTTTCCTTTCTTGCAAGCCATTATAATCACAGCTCAGAAATGAATTTAAGGCAGAAAATGATCCTGGTGTTTAATGTTGTAAGAAAAAGGTCCATCTCTCTATACAAATCACCACGCAGAAATGAAGCAGAGGTACCTTAGTATGATTTGATTTCAACCCTAACCTACACCCACATCAATGTAGCAGCGTGGATTCAAACACGATCCCTTTCAAATAATCTATATGAATCGATGTTTTCTTTTTCTATTTTGCACAGAAGGAAAGCACAGAAAAACTTTATTTCCTGTGGACGGTAATCAGAATAAAAAAGGCAGCAACACGACTAACTATGCCAGTCAAAACGAGGAGGATCAAACACCGATACCAATGACCTAAATCATACCCACTTTCCATGAGCGAGCCGCACCTTGTTATCAGCCAAACTCCATAATATCTGAGTGACACAATTTCCAGAGGTTAGGATGTATATTGCATGCAAAAGATATATTAATTTCAACATGTGGAGAAGGAAATTTCACAAACCTTTTAGCATTTGATATCACAAATGCTTCCAGTGCCCACTTGGTGTAGCACAGATTAGATATATAACTCACAACCCCATCTTTTTCGGTACGGGTTGCTATCAGGGTCAGAACTACCGGAAGCAGCACTGACCACTGCACGAGACAGCAAATGCCTTGTTAGCTCAAGTGAAAACCATGGATTCATGTTTTGTCAACTTAATTTATGGAGCTAGCGAGTTCTGAATGAAAACTGTACTTCAAATGCTCACCAGTTGGGCTGGACCCGGCTCAAAGAAAATAGCCAGCGCATAGGCTATTCCGGTCACACAATACACCAGACAGATTAAGACTGTGTAGTTATCTAAGACTGTAGATCTTGGATTGTTGAAGAAGTAGAACATTGACAGGTAGACAAGTGGCTTGACAATTGTGCTGAAATGGTCGATTGTATCTTTTGCAAGAAAGTATGCCAAGCTGCTCATCCCAGAAGATCTCTCTCTCCAGTAATGAAGCTTGTCCAGAGAAAATGACCTCAAAGCCGCGATCTTACACAGGAGTGCTGAAAAACCGACGAACACTTAGACTGGTGAGAATGAATCTTGTACAAAAGTGCACTTCATGAAGGAACATAGGGAAGCTGCAATTTTCAACATCAGAAGCCTACGTCCTAAGCAGGAATATTCTAATGGAGCCTTGCGTATATAAGAACTTGGAGATTTTGATCACTTACAAACTGCAATGACGGTGTATGTGTAACCAAGCACCCCAAAAGTTTCATCGTTCACTTTAGCTAGTGTTCCTAAGCAGATTCCAGCAAGCAACAAAATCAAATAATCTACAGCTTGTGCCCTTGCTTCTCGTAGCCGCTGCTTTCCAACCCTGCAACAAGTCATTCGAGAAGATTATGTTAGTTTGTTATGATGAACACAAAGTCAATAAAATTTATCATCCCAAAATCAAGTAATCTCACTTGAGATGACTTCAATCAGCACATTCGCTATTATCATTATAATAGTAGAGGGTTAGACTTTACATGCAGCACAGATAGAGAAATGAGATCGCTCTTACCTCCCCAGGAAGTATCTATACTGCTGATATACTCCAGGGCTTCTCCTTTCGGACAAGTCACCTGATTTTAAAACATTGTGTTGCAACTTGTCTTTCCCTGACTTAACATTAGAGTTCAAATCATGCCAAAAATCTCCAGCTGAAGACCCTGTTTCAGATCCAACTTCACTTGCTCCATGAGCAGAATTTTCACCGGAGGATGCACCCAATCCATCCGTATTCTGCAGCATGTCCATTGGAACCGGATAGCCATTGTGAAGCATCCATCTAACTGGAAGTTGCTTATAGTTCACCCCTGATTTTGGTTTCGCTATTCCCTCCAAAATGTCAATGAAGTAATCCGGAGGATTCACGCGCTCTGGTACAGTAATTCCTAGGCCAGCAAAATACTCCTCAACTTTCTTGGCCGATCCGTGATACGCTGTCAAGCCACCTTTAGCTAGAAGTATCAAATCATCAAACATCCTGAATAATGTATAGCTGAAGCAACCGAGAAGGCAAAGGAAGAACAGGAAAGTTAATATTCTCTTACGGCCGCTATATTACACAATCAGAAATCTCTACTTATTGAAACAGAGAAAAAATTGAAAATATAGCACATCGCCAAGAAACACCACTCTTTATCATAATAGCAGTATATTACCTTGGTTGGTGCACAACCATGCATATGTTTACTCCTTCAAGAGCTTCGCGTCGAAGAGCTCTAAGTAGCAACAGGGAGGATGAACTGTCCAAGCCTGATGTGGGTTCATCTAATATTAGAAGTGAAGGTTCCATAACCATTTCAAGACCAACGTTGACACGTTTTCTTTGACCTCCAGAAATTCCTCGCTTTTCCACCGTCCCAACCAGAGAATCCCGCACTGCCTGCAGGCCCAAGGACTCAATAACTCTTTCAACAACTAGAACCTTTTCTGGTTTTGGTAGTTCAGCAGAGAGTCTACAATAATAATAATAAAAAAAAACAGTAAATGCATTCGCTAACTTAATCAGAAAGTTTATATAACAAAGATGCTAAAAAAGCAAGTACTATTGAACAGCCGCGGCATTTGTGACTGAATTTATGAAAGAGAGGGAGAGAGAAATATCAAAGCATCATGAGGAAATTAATATATAAAGGGTATGGCTTTGAGAAAGGGAGATCTAAGCAGGTAGAGCAAATAAATAAACAAAAGAGAAGGAACAGAGAAGAGAGAACAATAGCACATTCATGTTGTGCTGAAGCAAAATGCCTACATATATGAATGATGCCAAGCAGACAGAAAGGTTTTATTTTACGAGGAAAAGTATATGGTAAACCATGTCGAAATTCCAGAGTTTCAGGAAGCTCAAATGCCACCAGATGGGATAACAGAGTTGTTACGAAAATTTTAGCACAGGGAGCTTCCTTTGTTTGGTAGAAAGAGTATATTGTGTGTGTACAATCGGAATTGACCACCTAATGCATAAAAAATTCTAGAAATGTTCAAAAGTTTTAATGTTTACCATCTCAAACATCTACGAATCTGAAATGTCTTAACATGAAAATCATTTTACAGTTTCTGTTGTTAAACAGTCCCTGGAAGCCAGGTTCTACTTCCACCTCTTAGGAACTTGTATCTGTCCATGTTGGTTTTGTTGGGTGGTCCTTTCCCAACAGGTTTAACTCCGGAATGATTAACATTAGATGGATTTGTTTTTTGAATACATGAAAACTTGTTGGATGGCAAACATTGACTCGTCATTCTGAGGGCTACATGAATTGAGATTACGAAAACTGGGGTTAGTAATGAATGGTGAATTGATAGTTGTATACCTGCATCTTGCACTGAACCAGAGATTCTCCTCCACCGTTAGGTTTCCATGCACAATATCATCTTGAGGCACAAAGCCAATGATTTTCCTGTATGCTTGAATTGGTTCCATCTTACCATTAACAAGAACCATACCAGTCATGGTGCAGCCAGTTGCTTTTCCAGTCAAAGCAGAAAGAAACGTTGTTTTTCCAGCCCCAGACGGACCCATGACAGCAGAAACTCGGCCAGGTGATAATTTCCCAGTCACACATCTTAGCAGGTGTTTGTGCTTAGTCGTCAAAGTGAGGGTTAAATCTTTAAAAGCAACCTCAATAGTAGGCCTTTTCCTGATTTCGGTATCGTTAGCCATTGAAATTACCCCAGAGAAGGTCAAATTCTTGTTCTGCTCCTGCATAGCTTTCTCCCTCTCGATTTGCCCATATGCATACCTGAACATTTGACTCTGAGTATGCAACTGCTTACCCCTTGGTGCATTTTTTTTGATATTTTTATCTCCAATTTCCAGATTAAAGCCTTCGTGACCCTCGGGATTGTTCTCAATATCATCCAGCATCTGTGTGAGGTTGCTCTTTCCGTTTTTCTTCCCTTTTCCAGATGATTGCTGGGATGAACTGCCTCCCGGCATGGGTGGTAAAGCAGCATCCGATCCGGGTTTAGCCTGACCAAAACCTTTTAGCTGCTCTACTGGCCTCTTAGACTTCGTACGAGAAAATGTGCGTGACAGCTGGGTTTGTAATCCAATAGCACCCTTCTTGGCAATGTCTCTTGCAGATTTCCATTTTTCACGAGCTTGAGCAGTTTCTCTTACACTTTGAACTGCCTTCTCCCTAGTCTTTGCTTGTCTTCTCTCTCGAGTTGCAAGAACTTGATCAGAACAGTTATAAATAATGATAAGCAGAAAGCTTAATCCAGCCTACATTGACAAGTGAAGCGATTAGATCTGATGGTTATGCACAAAAGATGACCTGTAATGCAAACTTAGATCATAAGAATATTTCGTGTTTAAAGTATATCATCAATATTTCCCACCAACAGAACGTGCAGTGCCCAATAATGTTCCATTACTATCAGGAAAGCTGAAAGGTGAATCGATGACTCACGAAAAATAAGATGCCATATGCAGTGATATTCTGATTTGTTGATTGTGTTTCACAAGTTGCCAGATTAAAACACCCTGTTTGAGACGTTGAACCAGTCCTGCAGTAATGTCTGAAAAAAGGCTACCTAGTTTAATTAGTAACAGGAAAAGAAAAATAGATGGCTGTGATATGTTTGAAGCAAAAAATGCCAACATCAATTTAAAGAAGAGGCGAGACATGCAATTCAATAGATTACTGCTGGAAGTTCAAGGATAATTTATCAATACCCACGGCTGCAGGGAATTTCTTGAATTGTGGACGGACAGTACAATCCTGCTGAACAGAATATCTCGCTACTACTCAAAATATCAGCCCAGATATCTGCTCCACCACAAGTATGGTTTGGCTTTCCAGGAGGCAACTGGTAATGATATCTGCAAAACATTTTTGCTAATAAATATTAATGTATGTATGTATGATAAAGAATAAAAAACTTGAAAACTACAAAAGCACAAAACACGAATGATCTTACGGGTCGCATATGCCAGTGGTTTTGTTCAGTTTTGCAAGGGGACAGTGAGCACCCAGTGGGCAAGCTTCAGAGAGACAGAAAATGCCAACATATAAAGAACGTTGGTTGTGGCTCATTTAGGAACATAAGGCACAAACAATCAATCCAGCAACTAATTAACCAGAAATAAATCAATGTAAACAACAATTTAAAGTTCAGAAATGAAAACCAGAAACGTTGTTAAAACAGTTCAACAGAGAACCGAATTCAGGTGAAATGCGGAATGCCTTTTATATATGGGACTTGAATACAATCGTTGTTGTTTTCCAAGGAACACTCTTTTAAGTGGCAGTGATCGCATCTCAATATTATGCTTCATACAAATTCCTAGATGTTTCAAAAGGTCCATCTCCTAGAAATAGGAGATATATGCTAAGGAGATCCATTGACTTGATACAGAATCAGGAGAGTTTATAGTAGTACTTTCCTAGACTTAACTAGATGAACACTGCGGTTAAAACGAAAAGGTGAAAAAATAATCTTCGAGGCAGCTTGGAAAGTGAGAAAATAACTTTCCATACTTCAAATATATATCGATACTTTCTAGACTTTTTTGTCCATTGGATCATCTTCTTCTATTTTCTGGTAATGCATGGACAAAATATGAAAAATAAGTTGTTGACTTTTTTCATTCCTTGACAGAAGCTTACAAAATTGCAATTAGAGGCTCAGAAACTACTCATGCTAATCAAAAACTTGTAATTAGCCCAAGGAAAGCAGCAAAAATACCGAGGGCACATAACAAATGCAATTCTTAACTATTTCCATGGTTGATAATGGGTTACCAAGTACTTACGTATCATGCAAGTAATACCATGAGGGCAGAAGAAACCCTCACAACAAGCTGCACAATTTGTTGATCTAAAAGGCATGTCCTTTGAATTTCTGAGGTCAACCTTTTCACCTTTACCAACTCCACAAGCCCATCCTGGCTCACATCCAGAAACCCATGAACTCAAATTACAGTTCTTGTTAGGTTTCAGATAATTGCTTTTCTTTGCTCCTTTTTCAAAGAGATTGTTGAAATAGAACTTTATTTCTGCTGCTGTGCATATACGCCTTAGCATGTCTCCTGAAGCACCAAAACAACATGAGAAATGTCGGGAACATATTACTACATAAAGAAATTGGATTGATAAACTAAAAGTGTTTCAGTAATATCGTTTCTTTATGAACAAAGGCTAGTACCAAAGTACATCCGATAGCAAACCAAAACTTTAAACTTTAATCTGTTAAATTAGGCATCATAACTTGCTTTGTAATTGAATAAAGGAAAATCAGAAGGCATGTGCTATGCTCCATATACCTCAATCCTATTTGGTTAGGGAGGGAACTGCTAACTGGCTTTTTTCGTATAGGCTTTTGATATTGCCTTTAGATACTTCCATCTTATTAAACAAATACTCAAACCCCTTTCTTTCCAACTTGTGAAATGGTTTTCCATAAGGTAAAGGGAATTCAAACAAAATATCCATTGAACTAATTAATAATTAAGTTGTGTAGCATTCATTAAACCCCCAAAGGCAGATACTTATATAAAATATACACAAAAAAAAGCAGTCTAGAATCTTAATCAAATAATCCTTGTTTTCATGGTTCCATACTTTGCACGTACCATTTGTCTTCTTGGCGCAATTGGATATGAATTGTGTGCCTTTGGAGAAATTGAATGCCATATTCCAATCTTCATCCCTGCAAATCCAAATCAAAATAGAAAATTACCTTCTTTTAATAATCTAACATTACATTTATACAAAAGACTGGCTGAGTTATCTACACGTCTGTTATGCAGAAACCAAAATATTTGGAAATATCTTGCTTGAACACGGAGGTAAAATTTGAGAAACTGTTGTAAACCAGCTCTGAAAACAGCTCCTGTGTGGCTGGATTGTCATCATAGCCCTCGATATCTTGACAATAAGCAGGGCTCGATGATAAAGCAAATGCAACAATAATAATGGATACATAAAGAAAACAACAATGGTCGTGTCTTAATTTATTAAATCTCTCTCTGCTCATATCTTTATTCAGGAAAAAAATGTAACAGTTCAGGATTCAAAGATGTTTAAAGTAACTAACTGACTATATCGTAATGTACGTGGTAGAACATGTATGAGGAAATTAAGGTTGTTAAAAAATGCAGTGGAAATTAAGGTTGGTAGGAGATGGGTTTCATGAAGAGAAAGAGAGGAAGTGCAAGAAATGTTGATTTTTGGAAAATAGGGGAAATAGAGGCCTCAGGATTTGGGGGGGAGTGTAAGGTTTGGTTTTTTCTCGGACGAAGAAATGGCAGGGAGAAAGAGTAGGAGATTCAAACTGATCCAAGAATAGCAGTGCTAGTTTTTAGGGAAAAGTAAGCATCAGAAAATGTTTGCTGATAGGGACTATGAGAGAAAGCCTATTTTACAGCCTAGTGGTGATTCTCCTGTAGTGACAGTGCAAAATTGGGTGGAGAGAAACTATTCGGTTGTGAATGTTCAGTTCAAGGACAGAACGAAGCTTTTGTTTGATGTTGTTTGCACATTGACTGACATGGAATATATCGTGTTTCATGCCACTGTCAAAACATCTGGAGAATTGTAATATACACTCAAGCCCAGTAATCTGTTTCTAAAAATGGAATGCGATATAGGGATGGTAGAGAATTGTTGCATTTGTGAAGAATAGCAATATAGGCGGGTCCATCAATATTGCTATAATTCTATAAATAGTACTGTTTTTAACTGTGATTTGTCTCTGCAATTTAATAATCCGCGTTGAAGTTTCTTCGAGAATGACTAGTCTAGTCAAATTTTGCTGACAAAGCTTTGGGCTGACTGCTAACCCATTACCACAAATAAAGATAATTCACGAATAAAGATGGGCAAGGAAACTTCATCTCTTCCATGAAAACCAAAGAACCTCGAGCTTTGGTCCTCACTGAAATTTGAGATCATTTTTATCATATTTCGATGACGAGGTAAATTAAATTCTGACACCTCCTCAATATCCTCTGTTGGCTGAAGAAATATGAAGACGGTAAAAAATAAATGAGAAATATTTCAGTGGAGAACAGCATCAGTCTAGAAAGCAAAATACTAAAAAGTATTGATCTATAAATTACAATGACAAAACAACAGCAGATAAAAAAAGGTAATTTAAGAAGTTTCAGTTGCTTGGGAAAAAGACTTCCAAGCCAACCTAACCAGGGACACCAACACTTTAAATTCAAATAAAAAAGGAGCAACAAACCACCCAAGAGGATTGTAACCTCAAGTAACAGCGGGCTTGCTATTGTAGGCCTCTCTTGCGTCAAGCACATCAGGACAGTACCGGTTAATGAGAACATCAACTTGTTCAGCAAATGACTTGTTACGATGGTCACCAAGGTGTTTGACCATTTGGTTCCATCGCTTCCGGCACAGATCTCCAGACCTGTGCTCTAGAAGACAGTCCCAGTCAACATCTTCCATGCAGCTAGCATCCAAGTCGTAAAGCTCCATCAGCAGCCGATAGTCATCTGTATCAAGCCATTTACCTTCAGCTACCATAGGTGACGTTAATTGGTCATACCATTTTTGGCAGCAGAGAGCATCAGTCCTAGTTTCCAACTTCTCACTAATTGCTGTCCAACTAATATTATCTCGCAACATCCCATGCTTTGTTTTCCTTTCTTCAAAAGCTTTCAAGCGCAGATCCAAGTTCACCGAATCAAATAAAAACTGGTACTCATCTTGAGACCATTTCCCTTTCTTCATATTGATCAATTTTATTCTACGCCATGTATCCTTTACATGAAACCTGTGTTTGCCCAGGGCTTCTGCCAGTGTCTTCCAGTCTGATCCATGTTTTTCATGAAACTTTCGGATGAGATCATACTCTTCTGGGGTCCAAGAAGAATTCTGGTCCCTTTCAAACAATATATGGGCACGATAATAGACACTCTCACGAGGCCTCCAGGGTAAGGCTGCCCCTATCTCCTTCCAGCAATGTTTAATCGCAGGGTGCTTTACACAGTTCAGCACCATGTTTAGACCGTCTGCACCTAAACCATGAACATTAATATAGTTTAAAACAGCTTCTTTAACCTTCTCGTCCTCCTCATGTGAGAACCGCTTCCCTCGCACTAAGCCGTCTTCCCCAACAGCCTTCTTACCACTAGGACCATCAGATGACGGGAAAATCTCGACATCTTCACAGAAACTTACTCTCTTAGATGTCACTTTTGATGAAGATTTTTCAGATGAATGAGTGGTTTCAGCATCTTCCTCCATTTCTGTTACTCTTTCACTGCTTTTTTCTTTTGAATGATTTTCCAATGACTTGGCCTTCTTCTTCCTTTTGTTTCCACCTTCAGCATTGACCTTTAGTTTTCCATCTCTAGCCTTCTTTTTAATCGAACTTGTGCTCCCTCCATCACCTTCTATTACACTGTATTGGCTACCTGTTGTCTCGGCCATAATTTGCATTGATGCAGCCTCTAGATCAACATTGAACCTTTTCTTCTTCTTTTTCTTCTTCTCCTCTTTTGAAGACTCTACCTTGTCCTGGACAACTTCAGTTGACTCCTCTCTTCCAGCATCTTTTCCACCAGCTACACCTTTAACTATCCCGGTATCACCACTGCCATCATCATACTTATTCTGTTTCCTCTTCTTTTCCTTCTTGCGTCCCTGTCCTTCCATGTTATTCATGTTAGTAATATCTTCATTCCCAGGGCCTTTCTGTACCCCAAACACCTCTTCCCTTCTGTTATCATCAATGCTGTTGACCACTGAAGAAACAGTGATAGTTTTACCTTCTCTGTTTTTCTCCTTGTGATTCCTTTTCCTATCTCTTCTCACATCTGACTCAGAATTGCTGACAAAATCCACCTGGACATTCTTTTGCAATCCTAAATTATCATCTATTCTCATGTGGGTCTCCCCCAAAGCTTCTCTCACTTCACTCATTTTATTTTTCTTCTTGGACACCTTAGATTCTTTCTCAATATTAACATGCTCCAACTTTCTCTTCTTCTTCTTCTTCTCCTTCCCATTTGCAGTTACAACTGTGACTGGTCTACTTGATGCCAACATTTGCAGCTCCTGTCGGAGGCTGTTTACCTGCAAAACATGTAATGCAGTATTCACAATCTCTACCAGACACTTCCAACATAAAGCAAATTATAATTCAGTTTCCTGAAATGATGAGCACATATAATTACAAAAGATAATTTGAAGAAATTAAACTCAAACAATCAAATTAGTTCCAATGAACAACTGTTTAACATTCAGATATTCACATTAAAAAAATTTAAAGAATGCCGAAGGAAATTTCATTCCTACAGAGTAAGTCATTCAGAGAGTACAAGTTGTGATGGTTCTTTGGTTGTCCAAACAAATGACAGGAAAGAAAGTGTAAAATGTAAACTGTTCCAGAATGGAAGCACAGCAAAATGAGCATTGCTACTGCTATTCCGTCCAACTAATTGCCAGTCACTAAAGTACCCATCCACCTATTCGCTATCATAGTTCTCCAACTAAATAAGGCATGGCCTAGATAAGGTAGTTATTTATTCTAAGGCCTAGAAGTTGTTGCCCCGCAAACACACATATTTCAATTTCTTTGATGTCTTCTTATTCCACTTCATGACACTACAGTTCTCTAGATAAAAACCCAATTGCTAACTAGCCCAACATTTTAGAATCATCCCATCAGCTAAATTAACTTCCAGTGACAAGAAGAGTGATTTTCATGATTTTCAGCAGAAGTGGAATCACTTTTAATAACTATAAAAATAAAAGACAGTTCTAGTTAAATTGAGCTGGGTAATTAAACTGCAAATCAAGCATGACAGATGACATCAATGCAGCAGAACAAAATCCCTTCACCAAACACGCTAGCTAAGAATCTCACCAAACCAATGTTGCAATTAACAGTAGAGCCAAAGAAAGCAAACACACCCAGAAAAAAACAGCAACTTTACTTCAAGTGCCAAAGTCCGAACACTAACAGAACCCCTCCTTAACCACACACACACAGACACTTCGCCCAGGATACGAGAAGACATGCCCAAGAGCAGCAGCAATAGCAAAATGTGAATGCATAAAAAGAGAACTGACAAAAGGAAAAGAAAAGAAAAAAGCCTCCATAATTGGCTCGACTTGAGAACCCATCATTCACATCCACACTTCCTCCTGAAACCCACCGGGCCAAAATCCTTCAATGCTAAAATAATTAATCTCTTTAGTTATAACAGGCTAAGATTTTCATAAAACTGATGTCTTGTTCACTATATATATATATATAAGAGAAGAGGCACAAAAGCATGCAAATCTTTACCCAAAAAAAAACCCTAACTAAATTCACTATTGACAGAAGCGAATTAACACGTAACAGAATAGAGATCAGAAATCGAAGCGAAAAAAAATCGAACCTCTTGTTTTTCTTCTACTCTTTTTTTCCCCTGATTTATGTGGTGATAATAGTCTCTTTTATTTGGGTAAAACGGGGGGCGGAGGAGGAGGCTGGCTGCCATAAAAATAAAAAGTTGGCTCTTCTTATTTTCTTGCTTTTTTTCCCCTTCAAAGACCCGGATAAATGTGGAAAAGCCTGTGCGCATGAGTCATGCCCGTGAACACATACGGCCCAGGTCTTATCATAGGAAGATTAACATGGCCCATTAAATTAGAGCCGTTGAAAGATGAAAGATGGTCGCGTCGGGTTTTTTCCTCCCGTTAACGTACCGGGTTTGGACCAAACCAGGTTCGGGTTTGGTGTTTGCAAGTAATTACCTTCCGGGTTTATGAAGGCTCCCAATTAAATAATTCTTAATTTCTTATGTTATTGAAAGCAAAAAAAAGAAAAGAAGAAGGGGGATTTGATGAAGTAGAGAGATGAGGGGTACCTGAGAGTTTCAGAGTCCGATGTCGTCCTCTCCCTCTCTGTCTCTGTTAAAACCCTAATCTGATTTGTATTTTTTTTTCTTTTTTAGTATAAAGTCACGAGTACAGTTATGGGTGAGTAATTGGTTTTTTTTTTTTTATTTCAGTCCAGTTTTCGGTTAACCGGATTCACTTAAGCATTAACCAAACAAAAGATTTTTTTGGATGTTGAAGATATTTTATACTCATTGCTCGGGTCATCGCCCGGGTCATGAGTTGTTTAATATTAAATTTATTTTTTATTAAGTTATTTTGTTTTAAGTTTGATGATTTAATTCAATTAATTTATTTTTCTAATTAAGTTTTTCTATAAAATTTAATATTGCATTTGATTGAGAATTAGGATTTATGATTTTTTTATATATTTGCTTTTATTATGTTATTCTAATTTCATAACTCAAAAATAATACTAAACAAGTGAGCTTGGGTTGACTTGATTAATTTTTAATGTTATTTTTTTTATATAAATTTCATCGTTCAACAATATGTTTATATAAAATTGAGCTCCATAATTTATTTTATAATTATCTTAATCTCATGACCATATTCACATAATTTGACAGGTTAATCCATATTGAATCAAAATATTTCTTATATAAGATTATTTCGGTCTTATAATTCAGGTCATAAGTTGGGTAAACTATCTCAAGTTGTTTTTTTAATTGATTTTTTTTATTTCAACATTTAATATTAGACTGATTGGAAAATAAATTTTGTAATTTATTTTGATTTGTTTTCTATAAATATCTTAGTCTTGTGACATAGATTAGGAGTTTCACAAGTCAATTCATGTTTTTTTTTATATATTTTTATATTATTTTTAAAATTCAATATTTGGTTGATTATGAATAAGATATGGTAATTTATTTTAATTTGTTTTTTATAATTATTGTAGTTTTATAATTTGGGTTATGGATTTGACATTTTAAACAAGTCAATCAACTGTATTATTATTTTAAAATTAAAAAAATATCATCATGAATTATTTTTAGTTAAATTGTGTTATACATGTTAAAGTCTGCTATATTACATAGAATCAATTCCAACATAATTGATTTTTTTATATAAATTTTATTTTATATGAAAAAAATTAACACAAAGTGGAGAGCAATAATCCAGTGCAGGACCACAATAAAATCCCAAGCCACTACGTTTATTATCTTGATTGTAAATATGTTTGAGATTGTATTTTAAAATTGTTTTTTAAAAAAATAATTTTTTATTATTATTTTAAATTCATTTTTTTCGGTATTTTTAGATCATTTTCATATACAGATGCTAATTTTTATATTTTTATTATACTGATATCAAAAATATTTTTTTTACAATACAAAAACTTAATTTTAATATATTTTAAATAAAAAATACTTTAAAAAAAATCCAAAATTTCAATCAGTAACAGCACTAGTTAGATTGCCCGCGCTACATTGCGGGCACAATATAATTTTTATAATTGTTGGATTTGAAGCAATTTATAGATTTTACTAATTTAAAAATAAAATATAATATCTAGACATGCAAAGTTTGATATGATACAACACATCAATATACACTACCGCAACAAAAACATCGAAGTTTTAACATAAAAGAGACGAGAATAGATAGTTGTCTCGAAAGATTTTCAACACAAAAATATGGGAAAACATAGTTTTTTTGCAACATTTACATCAACCTTCATGATGTTGTCAGTTTGCATTACGTTGCAGGTCGAGCAGATAATTTTTATAACTGTTGAGATTAAATAGAATATTTATACATGTAAGGTTTGATATAATGAAACAAATCAACACACCTTATTATAACAACAGTAACATCAAAGTCTTAACATATAAAATTATCATTGTTATTACTATCAAAACAATAAAAATTATCAAATTATTCTAAGAAAAAAAAACTAAAAAACATTAACAAAAGAGTAAGCAAGAAAAATAATTATATTATTATTATTATTATTATTATTATTATTATTATTATTATTATTATTATTATTATTATTATTATTGTTGTTGTTGTGTTAAGTACAAAATTAAAATCCGAAGACAATAAAAACTTTAACAAAAGATAAAACAAAAAAAAAATAAAAAAAAAAAATTATTAGGTGAAAAAAATTCAAGCGCAAATGATCAAACAAAAAAATCACATAAAAATTATAATTATCATTGCTATTACTGTTAAAATAATAAAAATTATCAAATTATCCCGAGAAAAAAAACACTAAAAAATATTAACAAAAGAGTAAGCAAGAAAAATAATTAAATAATAATAATAATAATAATAATAATAATAATAATAATAATAATAATATAATTATTATTATTATTATTATTATTATTATTATTATTATTATTATTATTATTATTATTATTATTATTATTATTATTGTTATTGTTATTGTTATTATTATTGTGTTAATAATGAAAAAAAAAATCAAAGCCTAAAAAAATCCTAAAAACTTTAACAAAAGATAAAACAAAAAAAAAACAAATTATTAGGTGAAAAAAATTGAAGAGCAAATGGAGAAAAAAAACAGAAATATCAATTTTCAAATGATCATAGACATAAAATAAAATTTAGGAGATAATATTGTTTTTAAATACCACCTCAACAAATAAGAAAATAATAAAAATTAAAAACCAAAGCTAAGGGCACACTTATATATACATGGACAAAAATATAGACTATTATAGAAATATTAAAAAAATATAGGGATTAAAATAAAAAATTAAAAGTATAAGGGCAAAATTGAAAATCAAATATATTGTCAATTTTATTCAAAGGAAAAAATTGTCAAAATCACAACTTATTTGTCGAATATATTAAGATATTTAAACCCAATCCGGAAATTAAAAGAAGAAGAACCGAAGTGAAACCTAAAAATATAATTAATTTCAATAGAAGGGTCCAATTGAACTAAATCAAAACTTATATAACAGAAATCAGGACCATACACAAAATTAAAAGTAAAGGGACTGAAGTAAAAAAGATATAAACTTAGGGGTCACTCTTGCACTTTAGCGTGTAGGAGAGAGAAAACGAAAAGAAAACCTTTAACCGGCCACCGACGCTCCTACGACCATGATATGTCAGAACGCGCCACACCGGGAGGAAGACCACACGGCGGCGCATCGTTTGAGACTTCGGAAGAGCATTTTTCACCGCTTGAGTACGCCGCACACGCCTCCATAAGAGGGCATGAGGCGACAAACCCGTCGTGCGCGTGCGTCGACGCGTTCCTGAATTCTAGCAAAATATAATAAAAAAAATATGGTCAATTACCGGAATACCTCTACATACAATTCTTCAGTTTTGTCTTATTGAGGGTACCTTAATATTTAGCTATTTTTGAAAAATAGGAAAACCCCGTGGTACCCCTCCCCTACCGGACACGAATTTTGTCTTATATGGGGGCAAAATAGCATTTAGCTATTTTCAAAAATTATAAAATACCCGTGAAGCCCCTCCCGGAATTGGCTTTTTTTTTTTTTTCCGAGGGCTAAAATTATTAATTTACTATGTAAATAGTGTAAAAAAATCAATGGACCGGTAAACCAACCGAACTGATCCAAAAATACACTATTATAATCCATAATGTTTTCACTCGTAATGCACAATGTTTTGCTGATCTCTTTTATTATATTTTATAATATTAGTGAGTGTTTTGCTTCACATATAGGTAAAGAAAGATAATGCATATATGTCATACGATAAAATAACAGTTTAAAAATATAATTGAAACTGTTTTTTAAAATATTTTTTATTTAAAAATATATTAAAATAATTTTTTTATTATTTAAAAATTATCTTTAACGTAAGGATAACAAAATAATTTAAAAATATTAAAAAAAATTTAAATTTAAATTTAAAATAAAAGTAAAAAAAATTCAATTTTTTTTATAAATAATTTTGAAACTAAATTTAAAACTCGAAAGATTGCTGGTTTATTCTGCGTTGATTTTTCTTACAATAGTAGACGGCTATATAATTTTTGGCTTTGCAGTGTAAAATATGTAGGAATGGATCAAGATGCCTCTTCCGGTTTGAGACATGAAATAGAGCAAAAGAAACTAAAAATTTGAAAATATAGCTTTGACTTCCAGATGTCTTTCTCGTTGGAGATGCCCTAACGTCTGTCCAACTCTTTCGAAGCTTTACGTCTTGTCCACGATGATAAATTCAAAGCATCTGCCGCCTTCTTTTTTTATTTTTAGAAAAACAAACTAAAATGACAAGAAGTCAATCGCCGGTGACGTAATAAGTAAGGCGGGTGAGAGAGAACATCAATGCAGTTGGCAAGAAATCGATCGAGGGTGTATTTTTTTATTTATTTAAAAAAATATTTTTCAAATTATTTTTATATACAAATATTAAATTAATATTTCTTAAATATCCTTTCATGATTTTAACATTCTTATATTAAAAACATTTTTTTAAAATAAATTTCCAATTAAATTAAAAAAATATTTTTCAAATTATTTTTATATACAAATATTAAATTAATATTTCTTAAATATCCTTTCATGATTTTAACATTCTTATATTAAAAACATTTTTTAAAAATAAATTTCCAATTAAAAAACAGCAAACACTTAATGAAATTCCACAAAATAGATACAATTATGGGGTGGATGGTAGTGCATTTAAAAAAAATTAATTTAATTTTTTTTAACGAGGTAATATTAAAAATTATTTTTAAAATATAAAAATATTATTTTAATAAAAAAATAACATGTAAGGAACTATACACATGATTGTGCACGTAAAACAAACTAAAAAAAGGTGATTCTGACATCTATATCTTGTATTGATGATGAGTGTCGTGTCGTGTTTAAAATATGTTTTAGATGGATGGGCTATAAATTATTTTTTATTTAAAAATAAATTAAAATAATATTTTTTTGAAATTTATATTTAGTATGAACATATTAAAATCATCTGAAATAATAAAAAATACTAAAAATAAAAATAATTATCTTAATACTTCTTTAGAAAAAAATATATTTTAAAACCCAACTATATTTATTAAAAAAAAGAGAAACTTAAAAAAACCCAACTATATTTATTTTCAAAGATGCCCCCAAAACTCTCTATCAAACGAGGACATACATATTATTGTCTCTCTTACACGCATTTCTCATTGTTTTTATCGTCATCTTCATACTATTTATCCATCATCTTCATCAGCTACTAACAACTACGATGATGGATCGTATTATTTCTTCCTTGATTGATCTTAGAGCTTTTGCTAATTCTTTTTTATCAAATTACGAGCCTCTAGCTTTGGTTCTTGCTCCTCTTTTCGCTGTTTTTACTGCCCGAATTCTTCAATCATTTTTTCTTCTTGTTCACGATAATGGTCTTAAACCCACCATTTTAGGATTTCTAATCACCTCCATCAAGTAAGAGATTAATCATTTGTATGCTAATTCACTCTTTTGTTTTGGTTTCTGAAAGGGGATTTATTTAGTAGTTTTCACATGATGTCTTTTTTCTTCTTCTTTTTTTTTTGAAAAAAAGGATGGTGCCTGGTGTCAAGGGTTATATAGATGCAGAGAAACAGAAGGTGAGAAAGATGAATTTATTTCATTTAATAAATGATGGGTTTTGTTTGTATTCTTTCATGTCTGATTATGTGGGGTCTTTTATATATATATATATATATATATATATATATATATATATATATATTGAGATAACCATGAGAATGGGAATTTTGAATCATGCAGGGGTAACATTAAAAGGGGTGGTTTGCAGTTGCATTGAAGCATGCTCAGAATGAAATTTATATAATCACTTCGAAGCCGTAAGAGTCTGTATATTGACTTCGCAATATAAGTGCCTTCTTAATGCTAGAAAGACAATTAGGGAATTTTAAGTCTAATTAGAGCGGGTTGTGAGCTCTAGTTCTTCTTCTTAATCAACTTAAAACAATCTCAGGGCCACCATGTGCCCTTCTTAGATCCCTTATTTCTGCTTGTCAATCCTTTTGGTAGAACCATTGTATTTTTTAACTCTCTCCTTGTGTTGATTTTTCATATGGAAAAGGACTTGGTTTGTTGAACATGCAGGTTGTCGAGAAGATGCAGTCGGGAAATAAATCTAAAAGAGATAGCTGGAGATCGGAGCTGCCAAGGGAAGGTTTAGGAGGAACAGTGATCGAGAAATTGAAAGAGGAAAAAAGTAATGATGTGGTTTGGCAAGGAAAATGTTCTGGTACAGTGTATGTTGCAATTACTACCTTACATATTAATTGTGCATTGGTATTGAGATTCTCTGCTCTACCCGAGTGTAGCAAGTTACTCTGTTTTTTTCTCTGTTTTTTTTGTTGTCCAGCTACATTGGAGGGAGTGAATCTGAAGGACATTTTTCTCTGATAAATGAGGCATGCTCAATGTTAGTAAGATATGGAACATGTAGTGCTCTTTTTAGTTATTTATTTATTGTCAGTGTGAAGTTTTATTGCAAGTTACTTGTCTTTTCTTTGAGATATAATTTGAATAGTATTTACTAAAATCTTGGCTGCTTGTGTTTTAATAAACCTGAAGTTTGTATTGAATGTTAAGTGCCTTCAGTACTTGTCATATTCATGATGAACATGGAAATTAATGGAGGAGCTAACTTCTATAATATTGTCAAGCTTACTCATTCAGAAAAGAAATTCTTGTCACGTCTGTTAATCACAGAACACTGGTAGGGGTGGTCATTTTTGGTTTGGTTTTTATCTATAAAAACAACTAAATCAAAATTATGAAGAAAAAATAACCAAACCCGGTTTCGGTTCGGTTTTTTTAAGCTTTCTATTTAAAGTAATTTCACAAGTTGACAGCAATATGAAAAGTATGGTAACCAAACGCACGAAACTGCTTTTCATTAAACTCAACCTCAACCATAATTTTAACCAAACACTTAAATTTTAGTTACAAACCGCAGCTAAAAGCGCTTTTAATGAAACTGTTTTTTTTTTCAACCACAACAGCAACCACAATGCCAAACAGACTCATAATATTTTTTTTTTAATTTGGACTGATTCAGTTCGGTTTCGGTTTACCAGTTTTAGCCTTAAGAAACCTAAACCGGACCAGAAGTTTTAAAAAATATTCTAATCAATTTTTTTTAACAGTTCAGTTTTTCTCGGTTAGGTTTTTTTGGTTTTTTTGCTCACCCCTAAACACTAGTGGTCATTAGAAGACATCTGTTATGCTACATGTGGATATTTTTCCTTGCAGAAGTGTGCATTACAGGTAGTCGTAATTGCTTGGATCATTTTATTTTCTAAAAACTAATTAGGAACATTGAATCTTTAGTAGTTATTAATTTGATATTACACATATTTACTTTGAACTATCAAAAACTATGTTATTTGTTGAACCTGGAATACTTCTGTTGTTTGTGCTTGTAGAAACTGAACAGGTTCTTTTTTGTTGATGTTGAAAAGGAAAGACTGGCATTTGAGAGATATTTAAAAAAATGACATTTTTGACATTAAGTTTAGTCAGGTTTGTAGTTGACACTGACACCATCATAAGAAAATGATTTCATCCTTGCAGTTTTGTCTTGTGCTTTAATGTGGTGCCTATGATAAGCTTAGTTCTTTGCATTTCATCCCTAGACACTCTAAATTTGGTTGGGATTGTAATATCTGTTGAAAACATCATGATTATGACATTATGTGCTGTCCAAGAAAGGGTTTTACCCTCATATATTGGTTTTCCATATGATGATAAGTGTAGGCCTTCGTGTTTCTCCCATGTACACAAACTCATAAATGCGTTAGAGAAGCTTAATTGGAATTCATTTTCAGGTTTGCACATACTAATCCACTTCATTTGGATGTGTTCCAAACCATAGCACAATGTGAGGCAGAAGTGGTAGCTATGACAGCAGCACTACTTGGCAGCAAAGAAAAATCTTCTGGAGGAGAAATATGTGGTAACATGACTTCAGGAGGAACTGAAAGTATATTATTGGCTGTGAAATCATCACGTGACTATATGAAAGCTAAGAAGGGAATCAAAAGACCAGAAATGTAGGCCAATTTCAAACACCTTGTTTTTTTATTAATTCCTGGTCTGCAAGTTGTTAATGTTGGTGATTTTCTTCCCAAACATAGGATCATACCTGAATCTGCACACTCAGCATATGACAAGGCAGCACAATATTTCAACATCAAGCTGCGGCGTGTTCCAGTGAATAAAGAATTTCAAGCTGATGTCAAAGCAATAAGACAGCAGATTAACAAGAACACTGTTTTGGTACACATTTGTAGACCTTTTTTTCATTTTGTCTTTCAACACCTTGGCTCTTGCCCAAAGAAAAAGCTCCACTGTTGATGTTGTCATCATATTAAAATGCTCTAACATAAGATTTACATACCATTAGGCCTAATATTGATACCGTGATACTGCAGATTGTTGGATCTGCACCTGGATTTCCTCATGGCATCATTGATCCTATTGAGGTAAGTGATCTACACACCCACTACCTTCTCATTTCTCAATTTATTCAAATTTCTCATTGTTCAGTATCATTTAATTCCCAAAAAATCAAAATTGATTTTGTAGGAGCTTGGTGAATTGGCATTTAGCTATGGAATATGTTTCCATGTTGACCTTTGTCTTGGTGGCTTTGTATTACCTTTCGCTCGTAAGCTAGGGTATTTCTTCTTCCCAACCAACTATTTCTTCCTCAGCGATTACTGGTTTGTTTGCCATTTTTTGCCATGATCCCTGAAACTCTTACAAATGCCTCATTGTTATACAGAATCTGCGAATATCACAAACTTGTGGCCCTTTTTTATATTTCTATGAAATGTACACTACCAGGGGTTATTCTAATGCTTGAATAATAACTATCTGGGGCTAAAGCTTGATTGTGAAATTCCCGGAAAGCATTCTGGTTGCGGGGCTTTTTTTCTCCTTAAGGAATGGTTGATAAGAGAGAAATAAGATTGCAGACAATTTACAGAATTAACTGGTCTTGCAAGAAAGAAGATTGTAGCCTTGTCTCAAAATCTATGAAAAATCTTCTCAGCCCCAAAGCTTAAAATGTTAGGTGAATCCCAAGAACGATTTTATTTTGATGCCCTAACACTAATTACTTGATCAAGAAAGTACTATTGATTGAAGACTAGTCTATACTGAGGTCATGATTAAGCTCTAAGTTATGTAGGTCCACGAGAAGGATGTTAGTTTCCTGCAATAAAAAAAGACGTATCTTTCCTGTTGGAAATTGGACAGGGAAATGCGATAAATGGTGTTAATAGAGCAATGTTGTCCTAGTTTGAATCATTTCTCAAAATCTGACACTTGGGACCTGGGGCACTCTGTTATGGTAGATGGTCCTCAACAAAGAATGTATGTCTGGTGAGACCCCAACACCATGGGCAGCACTATGGTGTCTTGGTTAAGGACCCCTTATTGTATCTTGAACTTTCTTTTCTTTCTAGGTCTATGCAAAGCGTCCAGTCTAAGGTTCCACTATGCTTCACCATGACAACATGTAACCATTGTTGAACTTCATCGATAGTTGTAACTGGCTCTGTTATTATTCTACACCTGTGTGTTGTGTGCTTTATAGATTTTGGTACATGGTGTGGAATATCAGACTGTCAGTTGCTCTTTCATTTTCTAGCTCTGGTTTTTCAGCAAGTTCAAGTTTTCTTCCCATTTCAGGTACCCAATCCCACCTTTTGATTTTTCTGTTAAAGGAGTAACCTCAATATCAGCGGATGTGCATAAATATGGACTGGCACCAAAAGGAACAAGTGTAGTTCTATACAGAAATCATGATATTAGAAAGGTAAAAGTATTGTTTTATCTCTCTATTTCAAATTTGGATCCTGAACTGGCTGTACAAAAGTTGATGAAAGTAATATGCTGGTGCTTGTAGTTCTCGCTGCGCATCCTGGCATTGCAGAACTAGTTTTCAGTTCCTTGACTTGTGGATCTCTTGTGTAGCTCACATAGTTAATCATTTGTTCCCTTTTTCGTCATCAGTGATTCAAATTGCAGAAATCTTGCATTACTCATTGTTAATAATCAAGATCCATATCAAATGTATTGCTCGACTTGTGGATTTTATGTTTTTTATTGGTGGTTCTTTTGTTTTAAAATCTTGAATTCTTTCTGATATGAGTTTCTTGTGATGGCATCTTGGGGGGCATGCTACTGATAATTTGTTCGCTTGGCTGTTTCCCAACAGCATCAATTTGTTGCTGGTAAGTTTTACTATTTATCAAATAGATTATCAACAAATGAAGCCTTATTTTTTGGATGATTTTCAAGACTTGCGTTAGTAAATTGCATGGGCATTCATAGCCATTATCAACATGGAAAAGAAGGAGAGTTTATCTTAATATCAGATTTTATACAATAGGCTTTTCTGGTTGGCTGTTTGAAGCCAGTGCTTCTGGTATTCTAATTGTGTTTTCTTTTTGTTCTTGTTGCAGTGACTGAGTGGTCAGGTGGACTCTATGTCTCTCCTACTATTGCTGGAAGCAGGCCTGGAGGTTTGATTGCTGGGGCTTGGGCAGCATTGATGGCTCTGGGGCTAGAAGGTACTATTATGTTGTTTTCCCCTACTGCCTATCCAGATGTTCCATTGAATGCTTCTGTTTAACCGGAGGTTTCATTACTTCCTATAGGGTACCTGGAAAACACTAAAGCAATAATGGAAGTATCAAAGAGAATACAGAAAGGGTCTGTGCTGTTTTCAACTTTATTTTCCTATTTTCTTGGGTTGTAAATCCGTTGAACAATTGAGAATGATTCATTCTTTTTACAGGATTAAGGAAATACCTGAGTTATTTATCATTGGAAGGCCAGACATGACAATTGTGGCATTTGGATCTAATGATCTAGACATATTTGAAGTCAATGATATCATGTCATCCAAAGGCTGGCATTTGAATGCATTACAAAGACCCAACAGGTAGTTTTTTTAAAGGAGAACTGTGTTTATATAGGGCATTTATGCTTGGTTATCCTATGTTCTCATTATTCTTTTTTTTATTGGCCCCAGGCATTCAGTTTAATATTATTATTCTAAATGTTTGTAGTGGCTGGTATAAGTAGTTTATTCTCTGTTGTATTTTCAGTCTCATGAATTGCTTCTGAGCATGCATTTATGCACTGATTACAATTTTTCGTGTGGTTGAATCAGCATTCATATCTGCGTTACCCTTCAACACGCACCAGTTTTTGAGGACTTCCTCCGGGATTTGAAGGAATCTGTACAAACTGTAAGTTGTATTCACCAAGGGAGTTATCAAAGTAACTAGTAATTTACTCATCTTTAGGGGTGTTATTTTTGTTTTTGGGAGGTGCTAGTGGGAAGGACCTCCGGATATGGTTTCACTCGTTTGGTTTTTCATTGTTCGTCCTTTCTTTCTGAAATCTTCCAGGTGAAAGAAAATCCTGGTCCAATAACTGGAGGCCTAGCTCCAATATATGGTGCTGCTGGGAAGATACCAGATAGAGGCATGGTTCAGGAACTGCTGGTGAACTACATGGACAGTACATGCTAATGACATTTCCATGCTATGGTTGTATTTTCTTTTTACCTTTCATTGTTTCCTGCACCATTGATTTGTATTAGAGCACAAAATTATGTTTAATAGAGTTACCTTGCAAAAATATCAATTTAAGAATTTTATTACTCAATATATATATTTATATAACTAGAAAAAATATGGCAAATTCATAGGTTTTATTTGAAAAGGTTACTAGCTTAGATGGTTAAGAGATGTTAAACCTTAGAAAAAAACAGAGCTTTTAGAATCTTTTAGAAAATTTGAAGCTCGTTTTAATGGTTAGATAACATAATTATACTATTCTGTGTCTCAAGATAATTTTCTGTATTATAAAGTTACAGGATGAAATGAATCTCCGTTGATTTATATTTGTTTTTTTCTCATATTCACCTTGCATTATATTTTTTAAAATATATGGTGCAGTGAAGATTGAATTCTTCCAAAATAAATTTAAATCATTCGAATATGGATATTGACTGCAGCTTTAAAGAGTCCCACAAGATCAAAACTTTCAGGTTGGGGGCTTTTAATAGCGTAGGGGCTGAAGTGCTTAAGACAAAATCTTACCTTTTAGATTATGCAGTCAATCAGGTTATGTTGCTCTCACGAGTTGATTAAAGTAAAAGATCTTTGTAATGCATGGTTCCATATGTTTTATCCATCAACCAATCAAATTACAATATAAAAGCATATAGGTCAAGTTATTGTTTCCTGATGTCCTAAACCTCTTTCAGTCCTATGCTTGGTCAACTGACTTAACTATGTAGTAATTGAAATGGTTAAATTCTATTTCCATGCCGATACAACTTGACCGGTCAGTAGAAATTGAAGGTAATGATTCAGGTGAGAATATGATATTAGATGATAATTGATGTCAATAGACTAGATGAATGGTTTAACATGTGCTTTTATGACCAATGAGACATGTTTAGGTTAAGATAGGATCATGTTAGACTAAGTTAGCACCTTAAACAATGATAACTAGATATTCTATTATTGGATTAGATTTAAATTTTACAAGTGATTCTACAAGAAATTGTCCTTTAAGACGTCGGCTAGCAGTTGTTGTTTAAGTTAATTTTATTATTTTCCATGGATTTTTCGGTTTAATATTTTATTTCAGATCATGTTTTAATTTTTCTCATGTTTTCAAATCTTTAGATGTATCTTGGTAGAGGTAAAACAACAACTTCTTCTTCTTCTTCTTTCCTATTTAAAGGTCTTGTAAACCTTTAAGGAGACATACTTCAATATATTTATTTTTAGAGAATAAAATTATAAATTTAGAGTTTATGCTGACAAACATTTCTACTCATCAAATCTTTTTTTTCATGTTATCTTTATAGCTTTCACCTACATCAGTTAGCATTAGTCCAATGATCTCAAGTTTATATTGTTTGATATGTGCTATAATTTCATGTATAATTGTTTGCTTGTCATGCGTTGTTAACAATTATGGTAGAAAGAGATCATAAAGTAGGGTGTGGCCAAAAAGAGGATGATGAGGCTCTATTTCAAGAGAGAAACATCAAGGAGCTTATTATGAAGAAGATGCAAAAAGTTAGATCACATGATTGACTTGTAGGTTAGAAGAGAAAGAGCTTTAGGAAAAAAAACTAGAATAGTGACCATGGGTCTTTGACTAGTATTGATAACCAAAAGTATGATCAGAAGAGATATCCTCAAGATAAAGAAGAGATTAGATTCGAAGATTTTATTTTGCATTATTTTTCATTATACCTGCACTATTAAAGAAAAGGTTTGCATTATTTTTCATCTCAAGCATTATAAATTAATGCATCTAAATAAAGACACTAAAGTAATTATTGATAAACACTCTTTTTTTATAGGACATGAATATTTTGATATTAACCATATCATAATAAAGTACGAATTCTTGTTACCTCGATTAAATCACATGTTGGATTAATTAACATCTTCAAAGGTGTTTTTTCAAGATTGATTTTAAAAATGATTGCCATCATATTAGAATCAAGTTGGTGGATGAATGAAAGATATCCTTCAAAACGTAATGGGTTATACAAGTGGATGATGATGTTGTTTGGTTTGTCCAATGATCTTATTAGCATTTTCATGAGGTTTATGCACAAGCTATTAAGGTCATTCATTAGGAGATCTATTGTAGTTTATTTCGGTGATTTTTATTTATAATCCCACCTCATAATCTAATTTTAAGCATATATGAAATGTTTTCAACATTTGAAGGGAAAAAAATATGAGTTGCGAGAGTGTAAGTTCTTCGTTGGTTTCGTCACTTTTCTAGGTTTTATTAAGTTTATCGATAGTGTTAAGACTAATCAATCAAAAGCATCTACAATTGTTAAGTGTCCTACTTCAAAGAGTATTCATGAAAACTTAAGCTTTCATGGACTTGTATCCTTTTTTAGGAGGTTCATCCAAAGCTTAAGTTCTCTTATTGCACCTATTACTAGAGGTGTTAAAAAAACATAACGCACTTGTAATATTTGCATTATTTAAACCGACCTAACCTGTAAAATTCAGATGTTAACCTAGAGCTCGATGCTTTTCTCCACGAACGCTCCTAAGAAAAAACGTATGCTTTCATTTTCCTTTTTAAGAGTTAAGATCTGTTTAGATGTTAATATGATATTCATCATTTAGTGGAGACTTTATTTATTTATTGCTTCTATTTTTATTAACATTTTGGCTTGGCATGCTAAAAGCTTTTTGTTTTCATGCTATTAATTAAAGCTTGTTGATTTTTTTATCAGCCTGATTTATTTTGTTTAGTCTCAAATGTGCTTAAAAGATTATTTTTCTAAATCAGTAGGGTTCATCTAATTTAACCAATTTATATAATTTAACCTAAATTTCCCTTTCACAAACATCCAGAACTGGAACAAGTGTAATTATTAGATAGTGTTTTACTAGAGAATTAGCTAGATATTGTTTACTAGGTTTGTGAAGTTTGTATTTTGTTGTTGTTAAAAAAAAATGTTGCTGGTTTATGCTTTATTTAATAATACGGCTCATTTTCTTTTAAAAAAAGTATTTTTTTTATTTGAAAAAAAATCTAATTAATACTTGTTAGATTTTTTTTCATGGTTTTAATATGCTAATAAAAAGTGTTATTTTAATATATGTTTAACTGAAAAGAATTGTACAAATACCACATTATTAAACACTCACTTAGTCATACATCATAATGTTAAATCACAGTTTCAGCTTACGATTCCTGGGGCCACAGACTTCATAGAATTGTATTTCACAGAATTACAGTGCACTGATGAAATTCGGGGCATGAAGGTGTCTCTGCCGAAGAAGTTCTACATGCACGCATAATGTTTTCTACTCATTGTGAAACTCTCAATCCACTGTGTAGTGCTCTCTAATTTCTATGCTTTTCCTTTCGGTATCCTGACCATGAATTGTTCTTTCTGTATTTTACCTAAAAGAGAGAGCAAATGTCGTCTGTCTCGTTCAATCTGGTGAGTGATTCACTCCAGTGTTTTGGTTAGGTCAGCTGTCTAGTCATTCATGCATAAAAAGGTTCTGCCAGGTTAGGTGTTGAGGCTCACCTGCTACCCTTTTGCATCCCGTGTGATTCCCAGCACATTCCCTCAATATGTTTCCATTGAAACAGATGTGGAACATTAAATTATGCATCAAATAGGTTTACAGTCCTTGAACATTCTCAATAATGATTAAGCTTAGCGTGGATTCAATTCTTCTGCTGCATGACCATGACTTTCTTCTTCTTCTGCCTTTCTTTACAGGCTTCGTATGAAGCCATTTTTAATGACAA
This sequence comes from Salix brachista, assembly GCA_009078335.1. Taxonomy (NCBI): domain Eukaryota; kingdom Viridiplantae; phylum Streptophyta; class Magnoliopsida; order Malpighiales; family Salicaceae; genus Salix; species Salix brachista. The sequence goes on along the minus strand of CM018574.1, from coordinate 12,631,978 downwards.
ACATTACTTTAACGTGTCAGTTAGTGCTGTTTAATATATTCTGAGCTTAATTCCAGTTATATGGTGGTTGATTTGTTGCACATTTAAAAAACTTGGCCGCATTTACAAAAGGAAGCCTTAGTATTACTGCTAGTCACTCCTGTGTACAAAAGCTTTGGCAGCTTGAGCTGCCTTTAGTTTGTACCCTTTATTCGGGGTCAATCTATCATTTCCAGTTCATTTACCCCGAAAAATGACGGTTGACATTCGGAATTCATTTGGATTATAACTGCCATATGTTTACCACAAACAGATATGCCTTACATTACATGATAATCACTCAAAAGGCAGGTTACTGTGAGAACTGCCCTTTTTATTTATTTTTCCCACTCAAGTTCTTCATAATATAACAATATTACAAGCAATAGTCACCTATAAGGAAATGATTTCAGACCCGGCATTTCTTCTTTCCAATAGAAGGATATATACTTTAAAACCATACCTGACTGCTGCACTTGCCTTTCAGAGCTCCAAAACCAGGTCTGCAAAGCAAAAAATACAAACTGAGTTGACACAGTTACAGTTTCCACCAAAACAAGCACAATACTAGACATATGATGCCAGGTACTGATGCTAAAATTAGCCGATCCACATTATGTCCCTGAACAATCAATCTTCACAGTGCTTAACAATAGCATGGAGACCATAAAAGAACTCACACTTGAAAGAATCTAGAGTATAATCTCAAGCAGAAGAAAATCCCATGTAATGTCAAAGAACAGATGTGTTCGTTTTTCATTGATCATAAAGAGTCAGAAACTGATCCCAGCCATATTTTCCAGAACTCGAGTTCTAAACAGTCAAGATGTGACGACGACAAATTTAGTGAACATGTACTTGAAGGTTGATTATCCATTTATGGTCCTCTAAAAAAGAGCAGTTCTGACAGGGATACTTACAGTCTGCATCTGTTTTGATCCAGCATTCCCTGCTTTCGTTTGAGTCACAGCCAGTGTACATGAAGTGGGGTGGGTTAGATTGACTCTTGAAGCGTCTTGTGCTCCTTGAAAGGGTTCGAGGAACTATGGTGATGTCCTCATCCGGGAGTACCTGGCCCCCATTGTTGTTGCTCTTCTTATTCTCATTTTTTGGAGGCTTGTCGGCCTTCCTTGTGGATGTTGAGCTTTCAGGATGAACTTTCCTGTGGAACATGTGTAGGATCTGCATACCACACATCAATCAGGACTTCACAACTCAGGATGGTGCACCTAGTCAGTAAAACTAAAAATATGCACACTACTTTGTCGGGGTAAGAAAAATTGTCCGGTGCACGATTATATGTGCAATGCTTGATCTGTATTTCTGTCTTCGTGTTTGTTTTTTTAATGAGGTCATGTCAAGAATTTTCTTGGAATAAGCGTTTTGAAGAACAGATGGCTGGGAGATAAAAACTGTTAGAGTTAGTGAATTGCGTCACATTTGCCGAGTTCTTCTTTTCAAGTTCATTTGATTGTCAGCAGGTCTCGAGTAAAGTAACAGGGACAGTATCTGTATTCCCTCATCTTACAAATCTCCCATCGCAATCCAATGGGATTTGAAAATAGGATTCTCAAATTGGCGTCCTAATTATATACACACCCAATTATGATTTTTATTTTAGAAGTTATGATACCTGTAGACATACCTTGCCCAGTTTTGTTTCTGCTGAAGCAGAATCAAGTATTCCTCCTCCAGCTGAAGCAGAGCTCCTGGAAGAAGCATGGAGCATTTTCTTCTTCAGAATCTTTTTCATGAGATTCACGGTAGATTTATCAGCTTCCTTCTCCATGCGCTTCTCCTCCCTCTCAAATTTAATCCCAGAATTTTCCTCTGCTATTTTTGTTTTTTGAAATAGCTCGCCAAGTGAAGTCCTGTGTTCCTTCTTTGCCACAGGTGTTGTCTCCGACAGTTCAATTGCTGATCCAAAGAGATATCCCTGCAGGGGACAGACTGCATTGGAATCTCGCCCTTCCATTGCCTTGCCGCTGAGTGTAATAGTGCTGCCATGACTGCTTCTCCCAGCACTAACATAACTGTTCCTTCCAGAGGATTCATTGCAGCAATCTTCTGCCAGAACCTTCTCCAACTCATCATTAATGAGCTTCAGTTCATTCTCTGTCACCTCAGTCTCTCTCTCAGTTATATTCTCAACAGAGATGGGAAATGTTGGTGTTGATGGGGTGTTGACTGGCTCTGAACCAAGGGTGCCAATTGCCAGAAAACCATGGAATAGCTCGGATACTGCAGCTGATGATTCTTCTCCGTACTCTTCTTCTTCTTCTTCTACTCGAGCTGCTTCTAAACCAGCAAAAGAATTTCGAAGCTGCTCTTTCTGGGCTTGCCTAAATGTTCTGGTTCCATAGTTCTGTTTTCTGTGGTAATGCTGGTCATCAAGTGATGGCTGTCCCGTAAGGCAATTGCAAGCATTGCCTGCCACACACACACACACAAAGGGAGGACGTTAAATGAACGTGATTCTAGTACTGCATTTTGGCAGGAATGCCATGCCTTGGTTTTTAACCGTATTTTGCTAAACTGAGGCACAAAATTATCATTTCTTTCTGCGTTCGGGGTCTTATGGATGGTATTCCAGTCATAATAGCATGCAGCATGGAAAGTTCTCTCCTTAGCCGACTGGAAATAGTTCTACTATAATATGCTCATCATTTTTGTTTTACTTTGGTAGTGGCATCGAACATCAGGTCTCTCACGATGGTTAACTACCTTTTTTAGGAGATGAAGAAGATCCTGAAAGTCAAGAATCTGTCTTCGGTGCAAGTGTACAATCTGAGCCATGCATGGCAACCTGTTAATTTTGCACCTACATTTGACCTCTCCCTCTACATGGATAACCCTATCAAAAATCTAATGGCCATCATTTCCACGTTCATGCATGCCTATTGAAAATAGGAAATCCTCAGCAGGAAAACAAAAATGAAAAGATGCCTACCGATAGCAAAATCCTTCAGTGGTTCACTGCCATTTTGCCGAAGCTTACGGTGCATCCAACCTAGTAACTGCAATAAAGTGGGATTCAGCAATCAGATCAAGAAGCATTGAGAAAGATTAATACTTTTCATTTTACGATTATAGTAGAATTTACCTTCATCTTTCTTCTCTCTTGAGAAAACCTCAGTTTCAATCACCTAATTTGATTGTTATGAGAGGCTATGATAGGAGTTGCATTTCATAATCACAAGTCGAACTGTTTATGTATAAGATGTCACATCCAACCTGGAAACTGGAATGATCTCAGATGAAGGTGGCTGGAGAGAACCACAGAGATAGCTCCAAGATTCGGCTGGCCATTCCTTGTCAAGATCAAATCATGTGGCCGAGTGGACAATGGGTCCTGGACCTTCCGAGCATATGATTCTTTATAAGCCATGTACTCGTTTGGTAATGAGGTTGATAATTGTTTTTTTTTTACATGATTTTCACATTGATCATTATATCTTTAGCAGTGTTGCAACATCTTATTTGTCACAAATCTGATAGACCTGTATTTGCCGATGCATGTTAATGGCATTAGCTGTAATATTACTACTACTAGCTAGCTGTTACTATTCAACTAGTTACTTCGTGGAAAGACTTCATGTGCAAAAGTGGCGGGGACTGAGAAGAATATCATGTCGGAGTTTAATGAGTTCAAGGACAAACTGACAAAGATGAAGATCATCTTTTCTTATCTGGGTACAATAAGCTGACATGTCAGTTGCATTTTCCTTGGTCGGCCTGAGGTGGGGTGTGTAAGAACAGATAATACAATGTATTTCTGTAGAGAATTGTATTGAATTAATTAATATGTTTGTCTGCTCAATTGCATTTAAATAGAGCAGAACCTTTACATAGCTTAAAGAGGAATTGCAGATTTACAGGTATAAGTATGGAAATGTACAAAAAGGAAACAAGACTTTAGCATAATGAAAATGGAAGTAGCCGTTGGTCACACTGGTTATGGGGAGAGTTGATTTGCAGAATTGGAAGGTGATGAATGTGTGGGATCCTTTCCTTGAATAGTTCTAACAGGGTGTTTTTCTTAAAGTCTCTTATCAGATGAAATATACTAAATTGTGATTATATTTAATAAATATATTGATTCTGCATGTTTTTTTAACGTAAATTTTGCCATGTTTTGCTTCGCAGTAAACATCATAGGCATAATGACTAAAATCTAAACCTTTTCACAGTCCCGGTGCCATGGAACTCGTTAGATTCACGTTCACCGCTTCCTGGCAATTTCTGCCGTGGATGGCTGATTAAGTTGCCAAAAATACTGATCAAGCTATGTATTTTCAGAGCAAGCCATCAAATATTATAGTATATCACAATCATTAGATATGTTTTCTTAGCTCGTCTGGAAAATGTCTGCAGCCTGTTGGGTATAAAACATTGACTGAGCCCCGCAGGCAACTTCATGGATAGGAGTGAGATGAGAAGTGAGGAAAGAGTTCTCAGCTTGAGACAAAAGGTAATAGAGACATCCTTGATGAGAACAACAATCTTTCCACGACAGTGCATTCATAATTATTTATTAATTAAATACAATAGCGTCAAGTAGCATAATTGTCCCAACCACCTTTGATTTCAATAAGTGTATTGGAGATACCTAATCTCTAGAATTTACCTTGAATTTTCTTCCATAAATTTATTGTAACAAAAACAATCCTGGCAGAAAATACTCTAAAAATCCTAAATACTAAAAAAGTTTTGCCAGGGACGGGAGCTAGAAAATAATTGTACTACTTGATTCGATCGGTTGGTATGCTAGTTTTAATCTTTCACCATCGATTGATTTTACTTTTTCAAGTTAAACAATGATAATTGGACCATATGCTTGGCTATTGTACTAGTATATTCACCATACTCCGCCGGGATGAGATTAGTTCTTTAAGAATATAAAAAAATATTAAGAAATAAAAAAAAACAATTGTAAAAGTGTTATTAAATTTGTCCAAATTGGTAAATTTTCAAATTTCTCATTTCAGTTTTTTATCTAACTCAAATTTTAATTAAATTGCATAGAAGCTGACTTAATTTAAATCAATTAATTTTATGGATTCAAAGGTAATTACATAATTGGCAAAACATGGATTATCTTCTAAAAAATTTCAAGATGACAATTTTTTAAAAAAGATATCAAGATAATGATAAACTGGAATAACCTCTCAATCCGGTTCATGAATACTAATTGGTTATCATCATAATAGAGATTTCAACGAATACTGGATCATCATAACTCAGTGCTTGATTGATATTACTGTTTTTTAAAACATATTTTTGTTAAGAAATGCATTTAAATTAAAAAAAAAAGTAATTTATTTTTTTATATCAACATATTAAAATAATTTTAAAATATAAAATAATAATTTTAAACAAAAAAAAAATCAAACTTTTTAGAAAAACAAGAACAACAGTGTTCCTGAACACTGAATTTCAGCTTTTATCGATAACTAATTACTCTTGAACTGCTTATTATTGAGTTTTATTTATTTATATATAACTTAATTGAATTCCATGCTTCTTCTTTTTTTATAACCGGGGTGTCCGGGTCAGCTTGCGCGCACCACAACTAAATCCCCGGGCCCACTGAACATCCTGCAAACCCAATGAGCATGTAAGGCACCGCGGGGGTGACAGACGTACCTGGCAAGGCTTGAACCTGGGGTGAGAGGAAGAGAGAAGTTTTTCTTGACCACCAGGCCAAGACCTTACTGGCATTCGAACTTTATTGGTCAAGAAAAATCATTCTCGTTGGAATCAAGACCCCTACAGAAATTAGCATTTTTTTCCCTCTATTAGTCGTGTTATTTATTATGGAAACGATAACAAAACATATATCTTTAAAAGTTCACTATATAAAAAAGTAAAATATAAATTAGTTTTTTTTGTCCAATTTCTTTACATGATGATTATAAATTCTTAATTAAATGTTGGGAAAGATAACATGCGATTGGAATAAGACACCAAGATAAATAATATAATCAAGAAAAATTAGTGTGCGTGAAAAGAGCTGTAAGTAGATATTAACTTTAAATTTATAATTTATTTATTTGAAAAATAAGAATAGACAAGAACTTTAAACAGTTCAAAAAACTGTACATCGATTAGAATTAACGAGCATAAAAGAGTTTGTAGCGTCATGCTTCGTTTGTCTACACTGGTTGGCAGCAATATCAACATGATCCTTGTGGCAGCATCCATCACCGTGTGGTGGGACGTTATGTTCATTCCCTGGCTACTGGTATACACTATCCAGCTAGTTGTATTCAATTTACAGCAATCCACAGTCTCAAAAGAGTGGATGCCATCTATCTTATTTGTTTAGCTGCTTGCAGTTCCTAGTGGGGGGGGGGGGGGGGGGGGAATATGTCATTCACATGTATTTTGAAATTAAATAATAAAAGTCAATAAGCAACTTGCTAGTTTTGTTTTCTTGGGAAAAAATAGAGGACTTTTTGAGCTTCGGGGGGTGGAAGCCGGTCACCACTCACCAGCTACTCTTCGTTTCGCCTCCGGTGGTAAAACTTGGTGATATTCCTGACATATGTTGAAATAATTATTCTTATAATCCTACAAAACATGGGATAAATCTCTTTCACGCCTTACTTTACCGTCCGGTTTTAATTTCTTATACGGGAGCTTGTGATATCCTTTCAAGTGAAAGGATCGTGTTGAATATGTAATTTCTTTTGTTTTTATATTCTAGCAGTGGTGAGGCTCAGGATTGGGAGATTGAAGATGATATCAGGACTGATATCTGCTGCCATGGCTGCATCTTGCGTATCGTTTCTAAGCATATTGCAGGCTACCCAGAGGTTGTTAATCCATCCCATCCTCTGCCATTTGATCTAGGGTTCATGGATTTAGAAAGGCAACGTCTGACAGGATCTTAACAGGTTCAGGAATCACAGGGAGATTGTCAAAAGGTGCAGTCTATTATTATTATTATTATTATTATTGCTATTTTTATTTAAATGCATGAAAACCCTCCTTTTCTATCACTCCATGGAACCAGTATGATAGCTCCACCAGCTAGCATAATTATTATTGAAGAGTCACTACATAACACGTGAATGCCTCCGAGTCTCAGGCAAGAAAGCCAAGAGGAATTGTTAAAAACATGACTTGACATTTCAATGGGGCTTACTTGCCTGATAGAAACAGGCAGGGTTCGGCACCTAGTAGCTGTCAGATACACTTTAGGTCTTTTAATAAACGACATTTTATTTTATCTTATGATCCAATTATATATTATGGTTTTGTTATTTTAAGGTAATTTAAAGCATTAAACTGAAAAGAGCATCATGGTTGCCAAGATTCTTGCAATTTCTTCCTGCGTCTTGCATAATCATTCATCGTATTGTAAATTCTTCTTCTTCTCTCAAGCAGAAGTAACGAATTCCATAGATGGATATCATTCTCAGTATCACAATTGAAGCCAGAGATCTAAATGATTTTCATGTCGGTTAATTGGCTTATTCCAACTTGCTCCTTAACTTTCTGAAAATTACTACTCTTTGCTGGTAACTACGAGCATCGATAATATATTTTTTGTTATAAAATAAATAAATTAACATAGATATCAAAATATAATTAAAAAGACAAGAAATAAATAATTTTTTATTCTGAATTATTTTATTTTTCAAAAGTGTGAAGAATACAAGATAAATTATCTATTTATAGGAGAAGTAAATGAGCTCAAGGGTTATGGAAATCCAAGAGACTAAACTCAAGAGTCATACATTCAATATATATAAATATGACTTTATAACATTTTCTATTTTTTTACTTTATGATATATATTTTATATTCAATTTTATATTTTCTTAAATAATATATTTTTAACGATCTACTTTGTCAAACAAGGATATCTATATGTAATTAGCATACTCGTTTGTTCCTAATACATACGTTGAACAGTGAAGTCATTACATCATAAATAATAATAAAATAGTAGCAATAATTTATGATTTATAGTTTGTGACAAGATAGGAGGTTGCGTTATGTTGTGAGCCGATTTAATTTTTTTCAACATTCAAAAAAAAAAAAAACAGGTGATGCGAGCGTTAAAAGAAAAGGACTAAAAAAAATTCTAAGACTTTGGGCATTACCTCAATTGGGTTTAATAAACTCAATTAATTTAAATTATATAAATATAAACTAAACAATAATAAATAAAGTGATAAAAAATTTAAATACAGAAAAAGTCAAGAAAACATAACCAGGCCCACCAGAGTTGGCATGTCAATTTCACGACTTGATCATGATATCTAGGTCATTTCATAAAAAAACAAACTAAATAAAATCATGAAACTCAATTATAATATAATTTAATATTCAAGGGAAAATCAAGAAAAAACAATGAAAACAATTGTGTCACTCACCAACCAAATATAAAGAAAAGCATAAAAATGAATTTTCAATAAATTAAATGCTTAGGAATGAAATTAAAAAATATATTTTAAAAAAACCTCATTCGTGTTAGTCTTCAAAATCAGTCACCCTGATAGCTCTCTTTATTCATGACCAAATATATAATTCATATTGTTAAATCAAATAATATTTTGATCTATTTATATTTACCATTTTTTCTTCATTATTGTTTTTAGCTATTTATATATATGTTTTGATTTGTTATTTATTTAATCAGATACATGTATATTCAGATTTTTTCTTGAAAAAAATATATAACCCAGGTAGCTAATTCAAGTTCTATATGATGTCGGTAAAAGAATTCTCTGTATATATACTTTGGTAGACGTCTACAGTGTCAGGAGGGTCTGGATCTGAATCGAGTCGACAAAAGAGGGCTTGTGCGCATGGCCCAATCTTATTGTATGGAAATCGCCCAGAATTTTCAAATTAAATCTGAAATAATCGGATCATCCTTGCCTGAACACCTCCCTCTTTTAAAAGAGAATTTATAGTTCGAATGGATTGATCTAATAGTTAAATTGGTACATTCTCTTTTTTAAAATAATAGGATTATCATATAAAAAAGCTATTAAATTATTCTAAATATATAAGATTAATACAAGGAGACTTTAAAATTATATAAAGATATATAAGATTGATACAAGGAGACTTTAAAATTATATAAAGATAACTTATTGGACAAAATATACTGTCTGGCCTTTTGAAACTCAAAACTTGAATCCTCGTAACAAAGAAAATAGCGAACAACGTATTAATCCTAAGTCCAATTTCCCTAAGCTGTTTTTATCAGACAAGGAAAATAAAAATACTATTAGCTCAAAAGGTTTAAACTGAATTAAATAAATTGTTAATTTTCGAATTTAAAAGTCATAAAGTTTTTTCTTTATTTATTTTTTTGGATTGGAGGAAAATTTCACCTTCAGAATGCGCACTTTGTGGAACAAAGTGGACGAGTAAAACTCAGATTGTCTCAGATTCTTAAAAGACATGCACGTCCTGACTTGAACTCGAGACTTGCTATATAGATCTACAACTCTTTATCATCACGCCACACTAATTGGAAACAAAAAAAGAGTCATGAATTGCTTAAACCTTGTAAACCAGAACAACCTGAATTGTACCATCAAACCGTAAATTAAATCATAAACTCCACAAAGTTTGCTAACTTAATTTTTTTTCTTAAATTGTTTTATATATAACTAACTACATGTTAAAAAATAGACAATCATAAAAATAAGCAAAATAAAATAAAGTATAAAGTACAATTTTCAATTAGCCTAATATTAAAAGGTGAAATTAAAAAAATAAATCAATTAAAAGTTTGTATGACTAAATCGAAGAAATCTTAAAAATCAAGGATTAAATTAAAAAAAAAAGTATTTGACGCATTGGTACGAGGAAAGTTCGCAACCTTTGAATAATATGTGAGCCTCCCTGCAAGCTTTGATCGATGTCTTGTTTGATATCGTTAAAATCACTACAATAAAATTGAATTATCTTATGTGAAATGAAACACCAATTGAATTATTTTGATCTCGGGATATTTTTTTAATTTCACAATAAATTATCAGCTAAAAATCCCTGTGATTATTTTCTTAAAAATACATCAAATTAATATTGTTATTTTTAATGTTTTCTAATTATTTTGATATACCAATGGGAAAAAAACCATTTTAATATTTTTACATGTATAAAAAAGCAATCTTTTGAAAAAAATACTGAAACACCTCCATAACTTGGACCTATGGTAAGCATTCGTTTCAGCCCCCACGAAATAAAGCACCCAACGCAAGCAAACAGCATGATTCATAGGGTCCCAAGCTCCCGGTCCATCACTGCGGCAACAAATGAAGAAATAATTGAGCAGGGCCAGAACGAAGAAGACAAAGTCACCATCACCACGAGAGAAAGGCCATGCCTGACAATTTGGCGATGAAAACTACAGATGGCCTCAAAATCTACAGTTCACCGACCTTTGACATAAAAAAAAGGTACCTCATTCACCTACAAAACTATCCAGACAAGAAACCCATGCAGTCCAAGGGCGATTTAGGGTTTTCTCGAGCTTCGTCTTCCCCTGGGGGTAACCCAAAATCAAAGAAACTTTAAGTTGGGGCACCTAAAACCCAAAGTAGCGGACTAAGAAAAGTCATTATAAACTAACACAGAAAAATTAAAAGAGGTGTTAACTGTTAATACTTTTTTATACACAATATTGAATAACCTCCATTTCATTGGCCCACCCCGAGCCGCCGCCACCAGCAGGTAACCCGGCCAGAAGGAATCGAGAGAAGGCATAGAAAACCACACCCATCGACGACCATGGCTTTCAATAAATGGAGCACCGAATAAAATAAAGCAAATTTAATGTTTCGTGGATTCCCTGTATCCCATTTTATTTTTATACACAACATAGTCTATCATTGGCCCACCCCCGAGAAACCAACTTCACCTATTCACAATGCTTAGTTCCTAAGCAAACAAATTAATCCATCCATATCAGATGGATTATAATCAATTTTTACGGGAAAACATCCAAACAACTTCCTTTCCGAGAAAATGACTAGGTGCCGGCAAGTATATATACTTTCCGGCAACAATATCACTAATTAATGATATCAAAAAAGAGAACTAATTGGGCAACGGTTTCCATTGTGAGGGGCTATCATGCCCATGTACTCTACCCAACCAGAAAAAAAAATATTTTTCCAACAGAGAAATTATAATGATAATTTCTTTTTTGGGGGACTTACACATTTGGACTCCAAAGACTCCATAAACGAGAATTTAACAACCCTAACACATCCGGCAACACCTTCCTTGCCAAACCCTTGTGGTGGTGGCTACACACCGCCACCCCATGAGCCTCCGCTACCACTTCTGCCTCCCCTGCCACCACTTCCTCTGGCACTTCATCATGAAGCTTGACAGCCTCCTCCATTTCTTCCCTCTCAGTTATCTTCTCAGATGATAAGACATTATCCGGACAACCAACATAGACACTGACAGCATCAGCAGAAGAACCAGTAGGGGGAGATTCATGGGCAGCAGTATTGCCGGTCTCAAGAACTGGTAAGATTTCGGGTTGACCCGGAGCATCGAGAACCGATTTTCCACCGACCCGAGGGCCCGTTTTGTCTCTTCTTTTCCCTTTTGTATTTTTCCTTGACATTTCACCACTGGTCAAGTGTTCTTCAAAGGCTTCAATAACTTGATGAACGAGTTCACGGTTAGGAGAAGAATCCCACCTGAACCAGTAGCTTCTATAGCAGTCAAAGCAATCACAGTCAAAGATTGGAGCTCTATGGTTGCTATTCTGGCTATTATTGTTGTTTTGTAATTTCTTGGAGGATTTTTTCTTGGAATCTTGAAGGATAGAAGACGGGTTGTTCGTGGTAGTGGTTTTTAAGGACCTCGTAATCATGTAAGCAAGGACTTCACGGTCTTCAAGTGAAAGAACAGAAGCTAGAGCAAGAATAGCAGCAGGTAAAAGCTTTAACACAGAGAGAACATCACCATCTCTATTAGCACCAGAAGAAGAGGAGGAGGAGGAAGAAGGGGGTGGGGATGGGTATACTTTCCCTTTGTTCTTGATCTTCATTTTCCCTTTCTTGGTCTCTTTTGGAATTTGATTCGATATTTTTTTGAAGCGACTGATGGAAACAGAAAAAGAATTGATGAGGGTGATTTTTTGTTGGTTTTTATTGTGATATTTGGTGGAGTGAGCGAGAGGGGAGGGGTAAAGAAAGGCAGGGAGACTAGGGTTTGTGTTGTTTGACTTGGAAGACCAACGAAGAGAAAGGTGCTGCTTCGGGGGCAGGGAGAGGAGGAGGTGGAGATCAACGTTTCTTTGTTTTTCAGGTTATTTATGCTATACAGCTCTACTTGCTATCATCGTTTTGATTAGACGCTCCATTGTGGGCGCGTGGTTTCAAAGTGTATTCAAGTGGAAGCTTACGGTAATAAAAGACGAGGTTCCTATTTACGGACATACTGTATGATAGGCCTGTCGCTCTGGAAAGTGGAAGAGCAAACCGAGAAAATGGAGAAAAAAGGTTTCCATTTTTTGGCCTGCCGATTTTTGTTTTGTATGTGAATTGGGCAATCCTTCTTTAGTGCGTGATTAGTAATGTAATTTTAAAAAATGTTTTTAATTAAAAATATATTAAAACATCTGTTGTATATGTTAAAATCCACATCTCTTGCCTGATTATGGATTTCAAAGAACCATGTAAAATTTGTTTGTGACACAATAAGTGATGAGCATACCATGAAAGTAATATAAAATGATCGATGGAATAATTTGTTGTATATGTTAAAATCCACATCTCTTGTTGAGACTATAGGTTAATCGGGCATGCATGTATCAAAACTACTTTAGATTGACTTTAATTAATGTCTGGAGAGTTCATGTTCAAATCATGACCAGAAGAACTATAATTTTGTGTCTACTTCATGTCTAATATGGTACAGTATATAATATGTTAATGTCTTTTTATTTATCTTATAACTAGTTATGTAAACTGTAAATTTCAATGAGATTGGTGATGATTCTGGTTAGTGGAAGATATTTGCAATATCTATTTATAGTGAAAAAGATTTGCAATGATTTTTTTACATGTCAATCCAGTGTAACCGTGATCCACTTACTGGTCGAGTCAACTTGTATCGGGTTAGATAATTAATGCTTGTTTGAGAGTATGGTTGTGATTTTTTTTAAAATATTTTTTTGTTTAAAAACATTTTAAAATGATATTTTTTTTATTTTAAAAAAATATTTTTGATATCTACACATGAAAATAATTTAAAAATATCTAAAAATTTAATTTAAAATAAAAAAACTCAATATTTTTTTTTAAAATACAATGTGGAATATATCGCCCCTGCGCGTGGTTTTTGGCACCATGAGTATTTAAAAGATAAGGGAACAGTGTCTACTGATTACGAGTGGGCGAAGCAATTTGCCCATCACCTCTCAGCAACGGACCGTACAAACTTTTTCCAGCACAAAGGGCGAGACTCGAAGCACAGGATTTGATTGTATATTCGTTTTCATCTTCTGGGTTGGAATTCGGATAAGCACAACCGCCCAAGAGCACAGAGAACGGTATAAAAAATCAAGAAGCTATTTCATAGAGAGGACTGGCTGTGGAGGTGCTGCACATGTCAGACGAGGATTGGTCAAAGAATCAAAATATATTTTCACTTTCTCTGCTCCTTATTTTTGACTTTTATTAAACGGAAAGAGTCAGAAGGAAGGCTTAATTAGTTTTTCCATTGAAAACGCAGAAAGCAATCCCCTCGGTTACTGTTTTATTATTCTAAATAATTTATTTAAAAAAAAAGGTTAAATTTGAAAAATAAAAAAATGCTTCGTTCAAAGTTCAAACAATACACTAGTCACAGCATCGTAACGTGCACGCTATGGGCTGGACCTTGCAACTGTAAGTGTTGAGCTCGTGATGTTTTGAAAAAAATTCTTGCTTTTCATTGTTCGTGTGTGACATGCATTGTATAAACGAACGCGTTTTAGAAATAAAAAACAAAAGATGAAATATTTTTCATTGAAAAATCACAGTATACGTTTCTTCCTGGGAAAATGCAACATGGAAGAGGTCAATATAGCACGGTGGCAGAGTCAACAGAGATTTAATGAACAATTTGCCTCGTTTTTATGTCTTTTTGAACACTAAAAATGCTAAAAGAACTTTAATTTGTTTTTTTTAAATTATAACCCAAAAAACTATTTTATGATATCTTGTTAAATACATGAGAGCATACAATTTGAAATCGATCCGAACATATAAAATCATGTCAACATAATTTATAATATCAAGGTTAAAAATTAATAAATTTTAAAATCATGTCAGCATGACTTACAATGATAAAATTAAAAATAATTAAATTTCAACGATCAGGTGTGAAAAACATTAGTGACCTAAAAGAAAAGTTCTATGAACAGTGATATAGACAGTGAAATACCAGTTTGATTTCCCTTGCTACAATGTGCGGCGGAGCATTTTTTTTCTCAGCAAGGGCGAGCATTGCTAACTTTTTTTAGCAACAGTTAAAAAATTAATTATAAATTATAAATCTTACATTTTGCAACCTAAAATTGAAAGGTGGATAACACTTTATATTTGTAGAAATCGATGCTATGAAATAATCAATAAAATTATAAGTTTTTTACAAAACCATCTTTATAATTAAATTCGTTGATATTTTTTAAATTAACTTGGACGAACGTTCCCCAAATAACGGTATTGTTATTTACTTTCTTCTCTTAAAAATTTCCATAATGTTATTCCATCATTTAACTAATTTTAGATTAGGACGTTATACCTTCTCTTCCACCATGAGCCGCCATCTCCGCCACATCTCTTTCTCTCTTCTTTTTCTCTGCACAATAACTTTTCTCCTTCGCCGTCGTAAGACCCACGTTGAAACACGTAGCTCAATTTGAATATTTTGACATACTGATTTGAGGATGAGAACCTAGCAGTGTTGAGGGGATTTCAATAGTAGAATTGCAGGGCTTTCTACATATTATCCTCGTCGAACTTAAGTTACGATTCTGGAATTGGTCAAATCTGAGAGTGATAGATTTGAAAGAATGCGAGAAAGGTGACGAGGGTTTAGTGAGTGTTTCTAAAATTATGGTCTGGGCTCTTCTATCTGGGCATGGGCGTGGTTTCGAGGGTTTCTTGCATTTTTCATAACCTTAATGAGCTTGATTTGTTTGTCGCAGGTTTAGGGTTGAGTAAGAGTCACCAAATCTCCGAGAGCAGTAAACCATTGCTTTGAATTTTTTATGTGATTCCTGGGGGGACTCGCGGTGGCTATAAATTGTTGTAATATGATAATATGTAAAATGCCCTTGGACGGCGCCTCCTCGTGGTGGCTACTCTGTTCCCATACATGAAAACAGGGCCTTGCTGTTAGCCTAATTTATCAGTCCAGGGCCCTTTTCCTAACAGTTAGATCCATCTTGCAGAGACAGCGGCGGCCGTGAAAGATAGGGGACCACCCAACTTATTTCAACTGTGTTTTGCATAGTGTGGTTGAGTTTTTTTTCAGGGGGGGTATGTGAAAAGAAGAGCATGCATTTTTGTTTTTTTTAGTAATTATTGTTTTTTAAGTGTTTATTTTTAATATATATATATATATTAATAATATTTCTATTTATTTTTATCATCACCGTATCAAAACAATCAATAAACTAAAAAAATTTGAGCGAAAAAAATAATTTTTATTATTTTCAAACAGACAACTGCATGCAACATCAATTTTTGTCATTCCCTCCCTCGGTAACTGCAATGCTGGACAGAAAACATGTCTAAACATGTCACTTGAGAATCGCCTTTATTTATCCGGGGAGAGTAAGAGCCAAGACATTCACCTAAATAAACTCGACAGTTGCTTCCCGCTCCTAAGCAACCAATGAAATCATAAAGCAAAAGGTAATGACCAGAATAAGATTCTTAATCCCTCTAGCGTCTCTTGACCTCTCGACAATCAAAGAATTATGGATTTTTTTTTGAGAGTGCGATTCAAATCCTGGTTTTCAAACAAAGCCAACGAGGAATCCCATGCGAGAGGCTAAATACTCTTGGCGTTGTGCTTGTTTTGCGGGGGTAGACTCGATTTTCTTCCAACACCTAAAAGGTCAAGATAACTACATTAGAGCTAGAAAAACATAAATATTTCTGACATGCAAAGCGTGATAAAAAAAAAATTGTTTTTTTAAAATTAATATTCATCATATAAAGGCAGCACGGATGTTTTAGCGCCTTACAACCATGTTTTTTTTTATAAAAAAAAAATAGCTTTGACAGATTAATATTAAAAATAAATTTAAAAATATTATCAAACACTAAAAAAACATGAAACAATGGGATTGGTGGTTAAAGAAGTCTTCCGGCAGTTTTGAGATTGTATTAGTTTTTTAAAGTTATTTTTTAAAGTATTATTTTGTTCAATTATATTAAAATGATATTTTTTATTTTTTTAAATTATTTTTAACATTAATATATTAAAATAATCTAAAATCACATAAAAATAATTTTAAATAAAAAATAAAAAAAAATCTTATTTTTTTTCAAAAATATTTTAGAATCGTAATACTAAACAGTGATGAATAAAAGAGATGTTACTGGTAAATGCAAACGAATTTAAATGGTGGTAAATCTGTGGTAATTATATTTGCAGCATGGTCATCGCAAATCCATGACCCTTTCTGTTCGGTGATCATACTTTTGAATGGTGGTTGCTTTCAAATGGGAGATGTTGTTAGATTTGCACGTGCCAAACAATAATGTTCATTTTTGTGTAGAGAAATATTTGTTTTATTTTAAATTATTTTTTATGTTTTTAAATAGTTTTATTTTTTATATATAGCTAATCTAAACATCATACAAGATTTGTATTATAATTATATTTTTTAATTTAAATACAGTAATGTAATAAAAAACTGAATCATGAATATTTATTGCGATCCTTATCATGAGTTACTGCTAGCCTCATGCCATTCTTATAATAAATATTTATGCTTAAATGCTTTGGTCAATTACCTCGCATATCATGACGCATGACGAAATGGAAAGAGGAAAAAAAATATTTAAAAAGCTCTTTGGTTTCTTTTCATGACATTTAGAATTCTTATTCTGAATTTTGGAGCCACTTTCGTCACTATTTGGGAATTCATTTCAGATTTTTTTTTTAAAAAAAATAAAAAATATTATTTTAATATATTTATAAACAAAAATTACTTTTAAAAATAATTTGAACTATACGCTCAACTCTCAAGCAGACAACTAATGGATTTGTGGACTATTTGCAACGCCATGCTTCCTTTACTAAAAAATGAAATTAAAAAAAATATATATATAGAAAGAGAGAGAGAGAGGGGAGGTCGCTTGCTATATCAAGACGACAATGTGTTGAATTGAGATTGGATTTTGCTCAATTCACCCTCGATATTTTAAAATATATAAATTCATCTTTTAACTTAATTGGATTGTATCGGGTGAATGGTTTTCTCTTCTTAATGAGTATATATCGAGTAAACAAGATTCTTTTTTTTATTATTAAATCAAATTACAAAATCAATTATAAGCTAAAAAAATAAACTATATCTTAATTCATAAATCATAACACCGAGTTGGAATTCTAAATTTATATATAAAATCATAAAATTTATACATTATTTTTTCCTTGTGTCTTGTGTTTATCAATGTTCTTCCTTTCTTCTAAAACGAGGAAAGAAGATATCAATGTTCTTCCATTTCTTCTAAAAAAAAAACAGAGAGGAGGAAACGAGAGAGAGAAGAAGTAAAACTCCCAACGGCCATTTGAGCAATTTTGGGAACCTCAACACCGTTTTACTGTACTTTTTCAATTTTTTATCTTTCTTTGAATAAAAAGTAGAAATAAAAACACATTTTTTTTTTATTATTATTATTTTGGCGCTAATAATATATATTATTATGATATATTCTCAAGCAATTTTGTTTTAAAAAAAATATATTTTCACATAGTTTTTACTATTTTTATTTATGTGCATGTACCAAAAGACAAAACACGAACAAAATACGATTAATTTTCTGGCTGGCGTTGAGACTCCGAGATTTAAGGAGTCCCTTTGTATCAACATCCATAAATGTCTAATAAATACCTTTCCTCGCAAATCATAAATGATTTTGATATAGATATCAAATATTTTAAATGTAAAACATATTTTTAAAAATAGATGTTAAATAATTTAAAACGATAGGTGGACCATCAAATGGTAAATTTTACCCTTTCGCGGTTGTAAGAGTATTATTGTACTCTATTTGATATAATGTTTCAAAAACAATTTGAATTTTTTTATTTTAAATTTATATTTTTTATGTTTTTAGATTATTTTTTTGTATATTAATATCAAAAATAATTTTTTTTTAAATAAAAAATATTATTTTAATATATTTTAAAATAAAAACAATTTCAAGTAATTTATATAACGTAATTTATATGGCAGGTATACCTTGGTGCATGTTTGGAGTGTGCTTTAAGTTGTTTTTTAAAATATTTTTCATTTAAAAATATATTAAAATATTTTTTTTATTTTTTAAAAATTATTTTTGACATCAACATATAAAAATGATATAAATGTATATATTTTTTTAATTTAAAATAAAAAATAAAAAAAATTTGTTTTTAATATTTTTAAAAAACAGTTCTTAAACACATTCCAAAACACACCTTCTGATATTTTAAACGACACGTACTTTCTAATTAATGAATATGCCACGAGTTGGCCCTCTTCTGTCTTATCAATCAGCTGATACGTCGGTGGCATTTGATTCCACGTATTTTCACATCTTAATTAGAGCAAATGTTTAATGAATGACAGGAAATCTTGCTATTATAATCTAACTTTTGCAAAATCTTAAAAATAAGTTGTTTTTATTGCTGTAACTCTCGATGAATTGTTTATAATAGTTTACAAGGTCAATAAACAGATGTCAGCTCTTTTTCCCCGAAATTATTTTCGGTGTTGACCATTTAACAATAACTTGAATCTTTCGTAGATTCATCTCTATTTACAAATAATCCATGTTCATTCGGTCTATTCAGGGCTTTCAAAAGGTGAATTACATATATTTCTAATCATATCTCATTTGTCGTCATATCATTTTTTTTTCTCGGGCAGTGATGAATCATTTTAGTACGGTTTTGTTTGATAAGATAGTTATCCATTCCAGTCATTTTCTAATTTTATTAAATTTTGGAGTTGACTTATAAAATCATGCAATTTTAATAAAATCAAGTAAAAAATTAGAATACATTGAAGTCATGAGTTGATTCTTCAAACTCGGCTAAACTTGTAAAATCAGTAAACTTGTGCTGATTTTACAAATTAACTATAAAATAATTTTAATTCTTAAATTAATTTACTTTCTTTGTTTTCACCCATGCATCTTGTCTTGACATCCCTCATCCCCCCTAATCTCTTTCATTGGTTCATACACCTCCATTTGCAACTCAACATCCCATGGTGATAACGAGCCATAAACCCGCGCTCCGCCGCAGGGATTAAATTTTTTTTAATCTAGTTTTAATACATATAATTTTTATTTTATATTTTGGTTTTTTTTTAATTTTTAATTTTTTAATTTAGTTTCAAAAAAAGTAAAATTACCGAGACACCCCACTAATAATTCTTGGTTTTTGTTTTATTTGAAAGTATTATGATTATTGCACTATGCATAGAAATGAAAAAAAATTAAAAATACCTTTGATACCATGACATTATTTTAAACACATTTTACAAAATAAAATAAATATATAAAAAACCAATATACATTTTTAAAAGTTCTACGACGCCGCACGCGTCATCCGAAATGTGCATGAGCTCTGAAATTGACGTCGTGCCCACAACACCCGACAAAAATATAATTAAAAATTAGTAAATTACCAATACACCCTTACAACCAACTAATGAATTTTGTCTTATAAGGGGTATATACGTACTTATACAACTTGTGGTGCGCATCAGCTGATCCGGACACCCTAATTATAAAAAAAAAGTTCGAGGATTAGTCATGGTGCGCTTAAGCTCACCCAGAGACCCCAGTTATAAAAAAATATATAAGTGAAAAAAATAAAAATAAATAAAAGCTTAAGCTGGCCCGGAGACACCGACTATAAAAAAATATATAAGTGAAAAAAAAAGTATAAGCATGAAAGAACTGTAGCAATCCATATTGTTTTTTTTTTAAATCAGTCCAAGAATTAGTTGTGGTGTACTTAAGCTGGCCTGTAGACCCCGGTTGTAAAAAAAATTGTATAAGTGAACAAAACAAAATTATAAGAAAAAAAAGAAAAAAAAAATATCAGCGGGAAAGCACTTTAGCAAAAACAATGGGTCTGAGGATTAGTCGCGGTACGTATAAGCTGGTCTGGACACCTTAGTTATAAAAAAAATTGGATCTGGGGATTAATTATGGTGCGCTTAAGCTACTCCGGACACACGATCATAAAAAATATATATAAGTGGAAAAAGAAAAAAAATAAAAAAAGTATAACCAGCAAAAAAAATATTTCATGGAAAAAATGAAAAAAACAAATCAGAAAAAAAAATGAAAAAAAACTATAAAAAAATTAGATAAGTAAAAAATAATAATAATAAAAAGCTTAAAATGACTCAGAGACCATGATTATAAAAAAATATATATAAGTTAAAGAAAACAAAAAAAAAATAAGCGTGAAAGCACTCTAGCAATCCATATTGTTTTAAAAACAAATTTGTTTCGAGAATTAGTCGCGGTGTACTTAAACTGGCCCGTAGACCCCGGTTGCCAAAAAAAAATTGTATAATGAACAAAACAAAAGTATAAGAAAAAAAGTATCAGCGGGAAAGCACTTTAGCAAAAAAAATGGGTCCGAAGATTAGTCATGGTACATATAAACTGGTCTGGACACCCTGGTTATAAAAAAACAAAATTGAATCCAGGGATTAATTATAGTGCGCTTAAGCTACTCCGGACACCCCGATAAAAAAATATTTAATGGAAAAAAATAAAAAACAAATTCAGAAAAAATATGAAAAAAAACTATAAAAAAAAATTAGATCCGATGATTAATTGTGGTGCGCTTAAGTTAACCAAAACACTCAAATTATAAAAAAACAAATAAAATTATATATAAGTAGAAAAAGAAAAAAAATAAAACCAGAAAAAAAATAAAACCAGAAAAAAAAATTTAATGAAAAATAATAGTTAGAAAAAAAAAGAGCAAGGAACGAAAAAAAAGAAAAAAAATAATTAGAAAAAAAAAAAGCAAAACGTAAAAAAAAAAAAGAAAAAAAAAAGGAAAGCACTGTGGAAATCCACAGTGCTTTGTGTGGGGATCTACAGTGAAATCCCCACACCGTTTAGTTTCTTTTTAATGTCTTTGTTGCTTCTATTTTTGCCACCTGCGCCTCCATGGACCATTTGGCCTTCTTCTTTGCCAAATCAGCATTGGTCTCTGCAACCTCTACTTTTCTATGGTTCTCGTAAATCCTAACCTTAGGCCTTTCTGGAAGTTCGGTTTTGGTAGCTTTTTAAAGTGTTTTTTCGTGCCGAAATACAATAAAATAATGTTTTTTTTTTAAAATTTTTTTGACATCAGCACATCAAAATGATCTAAAAACACCAAAATATATTCATTTAAAATGAAAAAAATAATGTTTTTTTTTCAATTTTCGGCAAAACGCCGATTGAAACGCAGAGCCAAACGGGCCCTTAATCTACACCTTTATCTTTTCCTTCTCCCCATCTCCTTGTTGTTGTGTCACTATCAATTTATTGAGATGATTATGCATAAAAATTGTCCAAAAACATATAAAAGAATAATTTTTAAAATTAAAATATATATTTTAAAAAAAACACTTTAGAACAATTAAAAAAATCGTAATTCTAAATCGGAATCGAACTACAATACCAAACCCTATGCCCGGACTTCCAACTGTTTGTTTCCGTAAGATGACAATAAATAAATAAATCGGGTACGTGTAATAACTTTGCTTTCAATGTTTTTCCAATTTGCTTGGATAACGAGGCGTTGAGGTTTTCAACGTCGACGACAGCATATAGGAAAAACTAAGACATAATCCAACGTCATTTTTTGACCGTTGCTCTGAATTTTGTTACCATCACTATCCTATCATAATTAACGCCTCCCCGAAGCTGCACCGTCTCGCACACACGCGCTTCCCCGCTCCCCTCAAGCCTCGAACATGCCACCACAGAAGGCCAACGTAACGCCACCAAAAACTGCTTCTACCGGAGAATAAAATACATATAAGGAAATTCAATTTAGTTTTCAATGTTCAAAATCAAACAATTTTACCACCACCCTATTTTTATAAGAAAAATCAGATTTGGAATTCATAAAAATGTTGACGTATAGATTGAATCCTATTACTTGACTAAAATACTAGTAATTTTGATATCTAAATCAAATCCCATTAAAAGCGGCGAGAAACAAATAAGATGACATTTGAATACTTAATAGACTGATTTGTAGTTTTACTACACCCGTATAAACATTTCTGGCTCAGATCTGTCCCTAATGGTCCACCGGCTTACGGTAGCATCTCTCACCATCCTCAACAATTAATTCTGAAACCACATTGATTCTTCCACGTGTATTAAAAACTCTCCCGCGCCTTAATCTATCCGTTAAACCTTAACTTTAACTCTCTCTCTCTCTCTCTCTGCAGCTCTCCCTTTCAATTGAAGAAGGGAAAAAAAAAAGAAGATTCAAGATTTTTCCGGTCCTGTTATTGATTTAAAGAAAAGTCAAAAAATGGGAAAGTTGTTGTGCGATTCAACAGCAGCCGTTGCCGAAACGACATTTCAAACGCCAACATCACCGGCCGTCCATTGGAGGGACGATCCAAATGCCACCGTAGATCTTTCAGGACGAGCTCTGACCATCGCCGCACAACCTGCGTGGGAGGACGTGATTGGTTTGGAAGACCAGCAAAGACGCCACTTACAAAGGCTCCAAACCAAAGGAGTGCTGTGGAAGCATCCCAAGAACGACGATTCGTACCCGGCGGTGGTCTTCAGGCTGTCGCATGGGGGAGACGTTTCGGCTGACGGGAACTGCCTGTTCACAGCCTCGCGGAAGGCGATGGAGGCGCGTGAGTTGGACGTGCGGGAGCTGAGGAGTAGGACGGTGAGGAGGTTTGTAGAGGACTTTGGATCTGTTAGCGAAGAAAAGAGGGAAGTGATAAATGGTGCTATAAAGCATATGTATTCTCCGGATCTGCAGAACGGATGGGGGATACATGTCGTTCAAGAGGTTAAGCTTTTAGCCAACAAAGAAGATCGTGTTGCGTTAGATTCTTCTATTGAGGAGCTTGTTCTTTTAGGGATGCAAAGGTGATTGTTTCACTGTTTCTTTCTCATCTCGTTTTTTTTTAGTTATTTGTTTTCTGGATCTGTTAGCGTTATTTTCTTGGAAGTCAAGAAATGAAGAATATTTTTTTTTCTTGTCTTTAATTAAAAAATTATGCTTGTAATTTTGAAATGATATGTTATATTGTGTTCTTGAAAGAAATGGAGTTTGTCATTGGATGGGGGATTTTATAGCAGCAGATGGTTTTCCCACTTTATTTTTTTGTATATTTTCGTGTGTTTAAGAAATGGAGTATGAAAAGTTATTGTTTTCGGCCGATTTAAAACGAAGTGTTGAGTGTTTTGTCAATGCGTTTCCATGGATCTGTTAGTGTCTGGTTCTAAATGGAAAACGTGAATCGTCACTGTGTTTGGGATCAAGAAATGACAACTGAGATAAAGATTTTCTATCTTTCCGGGTTGATTTTTGAAAAGGGGAGGGCGTCGTTGAAATTGGGGTTTCTATTGTAGATGATTGTTGTTGCTTTTGCTTTTTTTTTTTTTATTAGAATTTATTTTTGTGATTTGAAGAGAAATGGCGGCAGAGTCAATATACAAAGAGAGGTGTATAGCGGTGAATGATGGCCCGAGTTGGGCAAAATACATGTTGATCTCTGGTTCACCTGATGATGAGAATGATATCATCACCTTGCAATATACCGAGGAAGGTTTATTATCTGTAGATGAGAATAGAGAAGGTCGTGCCGCTGCTTTTGGTGATGATATTGCGATTGAGTGTCTGGCAACAGAATTCAAGCGTGAAATATATGTGGTAATGACTAGATTTTAGAAGTTTAATTTGCTGTTCTCTATCCGTAATTCTTTTTTTAATCAACATATCTATTCAATCCTTTATATTATGGTTTGCATAATCGAGCAATATATATATGTGCAAGCATGCTAAGCATGAATTGTGACAGAGAAGTATGATTGTAAAATTCATGTTATTTTAAGAGCTTGATTGAGAGTGTTGTTAACGTTGTCTTTTTAAAATGTATTATTTTTTTTTTGTTAAAAAATGCATCAAAATAATCCATTGGTCCCTCACAAACTATTTATATGTTACACGTACATGTCTTGTCATCGGTCAGAATTCTGTGATTGATTGGCACCATTTGATAATGGTAACTGGAGAGTTTACTCGAACTCTTTGGATGAAGTATCATTTTAAGTATCGTACATGGGTGTTTAGGTCAATGCACAATATTTTCCAATCTGTTAACAAAATGGACATTTTGTGTTTGTCAGGATATAAAGATATTCATTTTATGTCCCCGAGGCATTTCCTTTGGCCTTTTCTTCCTTTGCTTGTTCACATGTTGTGTCGTTTGCACCTGGTATTCATTTCTCGTGATCAAACTATTTCAGATGACAAAATCTCTTGTAGCCTAAAATGGTTTGTTACATACACCACCACAAGATGACAAAAATTCCTTGTAATACTAGAACTCCATGGTCCTACATCATTGTTCATTTCATTTTTATATGTAAATTTCTATTGATGGATCTTATGTTGTACGACAAGTGTGTTGTATTTTAGGTGGTAGAGATACCGTAAAAGCTAACTTGTATTTCTGGTATGGAGATATGGTATAAGCAAACTGTATTACGAACGCTCAGATTTCCACATAAATCTGACGGAAATTACTCTTATCGTCACCGTGCACCCATGTATTGCTGTTGCTTCCTGATTGAGTGTAGTTTATCAAGTCTTTGCATCGTGGATAAGGTAATTGTCAGAGTTCCAATTGTAATGATAGCTCTCATGTAAACATTTTACAGGTGCAAGCACATGGATCTGATGCCATGGTTGACGAAGAAAATTGTGTCTTCTTTCTCCCACATCGTCCCAGGAGTGAAATTTGTGAACCCCCCTTCTTTCTCTTTATGAAAGGAACAGGTAATGTTCTGGGCAAAAAATTATTTCATTTTTCGTAATGGATTTCCAGAATATGGTACATAAAAACAACACACCACTCAAGATTTAACTATTTGATTGAATTTTAGGTACTTTGGTTGTTGGCTAAAAGAATTAAATTTTTTATTTATAAACAGGCTGGTGTGGTGCTGGAGCTGATCACTATGAGCCGTTAATTGCTCATCCATCTTCACTTGTTTCTCAGGAGAAGGTTGCTGTTGTACTTTGAGGGAATTAGTCCCAGCAGTTTTGTGACTTAGAGAGAGAGAGAGCAGAAGTAGCCGCATTAGTTTTTCTCCACAGAGTTCGCCTTGCAATGCTCTCCTGATTGCCCCTCCCCAAATCACCAGGAGGATATGATTGCATGACACAATTTTTTGTTAAGATCATTTAGCATCGATTTGACTCGTAGGTTCATTGCCTGCACTGGTAGTATTTTTAGTGAGTTTTGTCGGCTTTTGTTATTGTTGTCGGGTTTTCATAGGGTTCCCTGTCTGATTTTGAATTTCCGGCCAAAAATGGAACAGTGCCTGTATTCTGACCGATTACTTTCATCTATGCACCACATTTGTGCAAAACTGTGATGACAGCTTATTTTCTGAAAATTCAGGTGATGGAAACGAAGTGACCAATCTAAAATGGTTCTGAATGAAGGCAGCTGAGCTGTGTCAAAATTGCGAGGCAGTCTCAACTTCGCTAAAGTGGTTCAGTGCTGGACAAAAAAGATAATTTCCATAGCTCTATATAAAGAGAAGCAAAAAATACGAGGCGATCTCCACTGTTTTATTTCACTAGCGATCTCTACAGGCCCTTCCGTGGTTCCATCTTTCTTTTTTCGCAGAATGCTATCGAAGCTCGGATAGCTCCATGATAGACAAATCCAAGACAAGGAAAAAAAGGATAAAGCTACATGCTTTGCGCGCAAATGCTGAGCTTCATAGATAAAAGGCAATGAGACGATTGAAGAATATTTTTCACACACACAATAATTGCTTAATTAGATGGAAGTCAACGAAGAAAAGATGACAAATTTCTTTCTAGTTATGGAGAAAATTATTTGAAGCCTAACACTTTGTCTCGAGATATGTTGATTGACTAATTACAAGGCTCGTTAGCAGGTCATGAGCATCACTTGATTCTGAAGAAGTCTGCAGTAGCTATTGCTTTTCACATGGTCAAAGTAGTTGGGGCAGAGGTCAGAATAAACGGCAAAGACACCATGAAAAAACAAATAATTTTTTTGAAAAATAACAGTGTCAATGATATATTGAAATCACTATAAACTTGTATAGAATGGTGGAATTAAAAACAATAATTTTTTTTTATAAAAAATACCAAGAAAAACAAATCAAATTGAAAACATCAATACATAATAAAAGAAATTAAACATGCAGAATTTTTTGATGTTTTGCTTTTTACTTAATAAAACTCTACATTTAAATAAAAAAAACCCTATGAGCACATCCAATAAAATAAATCAACAATTGGTTTATAACTAAATGAAAAAAGTCGTTGATAATTGATAAAAAAATATAGGAAGACTAATAAACAAATATATTTAATATCACAATATATATATCATTTACCTAGTTGTGTTAAGTAATATTATTTAATAAAAATTATTTATAATAGAAATTGACACACACAACAAATTTATTAAATAATAAAGATAATATTGTTCAAGGTTTAACATATTAAAAATTTCAACCCGTAGGAATCTGTTCGAGCATGAACAGTGACCGCGGCAAGGTAGAACAATAATTTAATGGTGAATTAAATTTCATATTTCATATTTCACAATTCTGTATAATTTAGATAGGCTGGAACTGTGAGCTTAGAACTAATTCCAAGTATCATATAGTGCTATTAAATTCTAATTATAAGCATCATAAAGTAACAAATTGTTTTTTATTAATATTCCCCAGTGCTATTAAAAACAGTTGTAGAACTCCTGATATGGGCGAGTCTCTTTCACGTAGCAAAGCGTGGCTTGCACTGTCAACAAATTAACAGCCGATAAAATTTTAAGTTGGCAGTAATAAAGTAGCTTTCCCATCTGTAAAATCAAGCATGGCCATGAATTTGATTGCTGGTCTAGAAACTGGGATTGTGGAGGAGAGGATGGCAGGTTGTGCAGACAGGAATCTTGCTTTGCCTTGCGAAAAAGTTACCACCCTGATTTTCAAAGCATTTTGACAATGACCTTGACACCAGAGTTCATGGGCTGCACCTCCTTTACAAGCTCCTTTATTGTCCCCATTCGACAAACGTGCTGCCATCTTCTTCAACTATAGAAGAAAAGGCATGAAAACCATGTTCAAAAAGCATAGAGATGAAACGCCCATTTTCACCAAAATTCTCTTCTATTCGAAAGCTTAAGCAAGAAGAATAAAATGTATTTCTTTCCACGAGTAACCTTTTCTTTTCTTTCGTACTTTCCTGTTGAATAACGTACATCGGAACGATGTAACCTTGCTATATGCATAGTTAATCTCGTCCTAGTTCATATATATGTTATGCAGACGGGTCTGATTTTACAGACTGGAAACTAGGGGTCTTCACTGGTTGCTGACGCTAACACGTATTTATTAAGTAAAATCCCAGATGGAAGATTCAAAACCATCAACAGAAATAGTGGAAAACAATGGAGGCTACAAAACAAAAGCACCCAAATAACCTGCCATGCCTTTCTACAAAAGCAACTTCCTATGCACCTAAACAACAATAAAGTAGGATTTCTTGAATCCCCACCAAAATACCCTCCTTCATTTCCCCTTTCCCTCCCTATATAACCCCTTGTCTCCATTCCACCATTGCCTGTCAGATGTGAGTCCTCGCTAAGCCATCTCCCCATTCAAATTATAATCCCTAAACTCACTAAGAAATCCCACTAAACTGCTTGCTGTACCTCTTTCAGCAATGGATACTACAGGCAAGGCTAAAAAGCTTCAAGCTGTGCACAGTATGAACACCCGGTTTTACTGCAAACTCATGTTTCATTCTTTCCTGGCCTTGACTTGTAGTCTGCTCTGTTCTTTTCCTCTTTGGTTTCCATCCCTATGTTCATCCATGAAGCAATTTCTATCTCTTTCTATCCCGTATAAGTATCCCTCCTTCTTTGGCCCCAAGTGCTTGTTTATACTGCTAAATGTCATTGTTGTCTTTCTTGTTGGAGAATCAAGGCTTGACGGTTCTCACTCATCTCCAGCAGGCGAAATTTATGATGAATATGTAGAGAGGAGCTGGAGTCTTAGAGGAGTGTCAGCTCATCTAGACATGGCAGAGGAGAGTCAACTGGAGATGGACTTGGTTGACCAAGAGACTAATATTCAAGATAAAGAAGTAGTACTGGAGGAAGAAGCTGCTGAATTAACCTACAAAGGAGATAAAGAAGCAGCGCTGAAGGAAGAAGATGATGGAGAAGTTCATGAATTAACCAGCAAAGGAAATAAGGATGCTCATGAAGAAGTTAAAGTAGAAGAAGATAAGCATGAGAAGAAGGAAATAAGTGAAGAAGAGAGTGGATTGCCTCCAGAGGAACTAAACAGAAGAGTCGAGGAGTTCATTGCAAGGGTTAATAGGCAAAGGTGGCTTGAAGCCCAGTTATTAGTCTGCTGCCAGGCATGATTCCTAGGATCCAGGACACTTTAGTGCCATCAGAAAGTTGGAGTAATTAATATAGTCATGGAAATACTGTATCGATTACGTATTTCCATGGTCATTAATTGTTTTTGGCAAAATCTATTAAGTTTTCTGTACTTGGAATTTAGAAGAAGGGCTTTGTAATTAATTTGTGCCTGTAAATATCTATCTCTATTGATGAACAAATTATAAATAAAAGACTATTTATTTTTATTTCTTACCTTTTAATTGAAAAGAAACGGCGAGTGGAGTAAATAAAAAATGCCCTGGTGCTTTGACCAGAAATATTGACAATTAATTAATTCGTCTGGTGCGTTTCAATTAATTAATTGAAAAGAAACGGCGAGTGCAGTATGTTTTTTTTTATAAAAAAAATGACTATGATGATGATAAAAATAGTTAATAAACAATGAATAAAAATGATTTATTATTTTCAAAAAAACAATACTCTCACCCCCTCTATAAAAATACGATCATGTTTAATTTTCATTATTGATCATAGAAATCATTGTGTAACACCATGACTTCTTGTTCATTAAAGATCATATATTTTCATGTTGTAATTGCTATATTAGAGGTCCTCTGCTGTTATTTTTACCTGTACTTTACTATATATATATGTATGTATGTATGTGATCGTGCCTGCCTGATCATGTATAGTTCAAGTGATCACAGATTACTTAGCAAGGGAATGGATTACTTGAGCATTACATGATGTGGCAGGCATGACCATATATATATATATGAAGAGGTTTAACTAAGAGATGGATAAAATAAGCTACCTGCGTAACCTAGCTAGAGTCATTGACAAAAAAGAGCAGTAATATTGGTTGTCTGCATAAAATATGCTCAGACAAACAAGATATCTAAGCAAAACTCAGTTATGACCAGCTTGTGGTGAGATTAGTAGGGTCATGAGACATGGAAGACATCCATTTGTTTCTGCTGTCTCTTCAGGTAGTGAGAATATCGCTTTACCAGGAGGCAAGATAGAGCTATTTCAAACGGAACTCCTTGGAATCTGGGAGTATTTTCTGGGCCAGCCTGCGTCCATCGTGACTCTGACCCCTGCAATGCTCATATTCCTTCCTTAGCACATAAGAGTCGAGTTTGCGTGGTTAAAAGAAAAGAGGGCAAGCTGCTTCAAACTTTCACTCATGGTGTATTAATACCTAATATGGCTGTATTGACTTGTGTCTCGATCTGCAATTTTGATGAAATTTGTCATTTACATGACAGCAAATATATATATATATATGTGTATATATATATATATGAAGCTGATTTTTGTCATGGAGCAAGGCCATGCATGATAAAAGGGCTCTGAGGTGCGACTGTGTGGTCAACTTCAAATTATTCCCACTTGCTTTCAAAAAAAACTTGTTCTCTGTTAGGAAAAGATACGTGTTCAGGGAGGTATAAAACTTCGTATATTGGATCTACACGCAAGAACACGGCTTTGATACATTCAAGTTCATCGTTTTTAAGTTCTGATACAAAAGCCAGAGGTTGCGTGGTTATTACTTTTATGTTTGAGATTCCTTAATACTCTCATCTATTTTTTATTTTATGAAAAAGGATGTTATTTTGTAGGGAATTTAATATTGTGTGTTGAGTAATTTCAATATAGTTTGGATAAAATAAATATAAAAAATAGTGTGGATGCTGAATTAATACCTAGCCTATTTGTCATTTATTCAAATATTTTTAATTTGCATCCTTCGTCCAGGAGTAATAAAAAAATTCTTCTTTCTTTCCCCCCCTTTTTCTGGTTATCATTAAACTAACCAGTAAAGTGGAGTTGATCACTTTTCATGTAAACTTACACCTCTTGCATATTTTGTTTTTTAATTTTTTAACTTTTCAAACTTTTTTTTAACTGCATCGTTATTGTTTCTCCATTACAGTATAAAAACAATATTAAAAAAATAGAGGGCCAGGATGTAAAACACGGGGGGGGGGGGGGGATACCCTAAAATCATGAGAGTTTTTTTCTTCAATTTAAAGGTTTATTTCATTCATTTGTTAGTCTCTACGTTGAAGGGATGAAAGACAGAATTATAGAAAAAACAATGAAAGAAAAAGAATATGGTTGGTTGCTGCGATTCCGATAATAAAAATAGTCAAAATTGATGTCAACAAGTTTCATTATACGAGGAGGTGTTGAGTTTTTCCTATAAATATGTATGGAATAGAAGATTGAGTTATGTTTTGATTTCTCTAGTTGAATTGATTTTAGCTCTCTAATGTGGCTAGCTGTGAAATATTTTTAGATTAGTTTGTGGTTTAAGAAGGTTTTTATGGTATTTATTAGGTGTTTTAGGAATGAAATAGAAAATAGGCTGACAAAAAATCCGATAGAAAATAGGTATTTCCTTAATGACGTCTGACGAGGCCGGGCTCACGTGCTCTTCAAACCGAGCTAAGAAACTCTCAGATATATTTGGGCCCACAATCATCATTGATTTTGAGATTTTACCGGATAGAAGTAGAATAAACTGGACTTGTGAGAACGTGGGCCTCATCTTGACCCTAGGGAGCCCTGTAGATCCAACGCTTCAGAAGACGAACCGTCCTAGACTTGGGCCTGGGATGCTTGCGAGCCTTCTCGCTTGTGTGCCCAAACAACCCCCAATTCCAAAATGTAAGGTCCTTGGAGGTGTTTTTTTTGTTGATTGAGCATACAGCTCCCTGGTCCAGCCCAGCCCATTGGCCACCAACCAAGGGGACAAAACTTGTATGTATCAAATGCAAACGTGCCTTTAGGCACGTGTCATCATGTGATCTTAGAGGAAGAAAAACAAATCAACCAATGAAAATCATCGATGGAAGATAAAAACAAATAATAATAAAAGAACTGGGCCCTGTTCCAGCTCGTGTGCGGCTGAGTGAAAATCATTTCTAAATAAAAATAATTTTAAAAAATAACCACGCAAAACTACAAAGCAATGTGCGGAAGCTTGAAACACCATTGACGTCTCTGATCTGGATTCGCATCTTCATTGGTTTTTCAGAGAAAGCAGTCCCGTCTTCTTCAGCTGCCTTCTCTTCATAGCCCTCACTGACACAGTTTATTCACATGGCTTTGACCAACCGAGAAGACCAATCACGACCCGCATACCAGCCAACAACTATATAAATACATGTTTATATTGTTTTTAAAGTTTTTTTTTTAAAAAAATTAATTATTTTTTTCATTTTAAATTAAAATATTTAATATTTTGATGCATTGATATTAAAAATAATATGTATAAAATATTATTTTAATATATTTTTAAATAAAAAATATTTTAAAAAACAACCTCAGTTAAATATTCCAAACAACTCTAAATAATTATTATTTCTTACCGTCATTTATTATGTTGGTTTATTAGTTTGTTTCCTCAGTTTTAAGTTTTCCCATTTAAAATGATATCATCTCAATAATTAAATTTAAATAGAACTGAACATTAATTAGTCTAAAGATATGTGTGTTTTTATTTGTATATTTCAGTACATGAGAAGACAAGATATAACTACAATTTTAAAAGGACATAAACAAATAAACCTTAACACGATAAATGTAATTCTAGATTAAACAGGTTACTAACCCTATTTTGTGAATGCGTTACAAAAATATTTTTGAAAAAATTAAAAAAAATTACTTTTATTTTTTATTTTAAATTACTTTTTTAAATGTTTTTAAATTATTTTTATGTAACAATATCAAAAATATCTTTTTAAAATAATAAAAAAATATTTTAATATATTTCTAAATAAAAAATATTTTCAAAACAACCACCATCAAATTACCCAGCATTCATTCATACCGGGTTTTACAAGATTGAAAAACCCTCTGGTTTAATTAGAGAGGAATCAAATAAAAAAAAGAATATTGTGATGCCTTTTTTTATTTGATCTCCCTTAAAAAAAGAAGAAAAGAGACTGGTGTTGTTTGCAAAGACAAAATAGCACCCTTTCGGAGATCTCAAGGGCCTTGCGACTGTGCTCACTCCTCGACGTTTCCGAGGTTATTTTTAGGCCTCGATCGCCACCATTACCAACTCCCTCAAAACCCATCATTTTGATTCTCCCAAAACACACACACACACTCTTATAAAAGAGAGAGCCGAGAAATTGTTATCAATCTGCGAAGATAAACAAAAGAAGAATGCCTACACATTCATGTTCTCTATTACCATCTTCTTCATCATCATCAATCCATGGGCAGAATCATCAACGATTAAACTTCTCTTCTTATATTGCGAAAAGGATTTTACCAGCTAAGGTTTCTTTTCATTCTCGAAGAAATTATCATTTAAATGTGGTTCTCATGCAAGATGGTTAGTCCTTTAAGTATTATTGTTCTCATCCTTTTTATTTTATTCTAAAAACGATGTTTTTTTTAGTCGTATGAATTCTTTAGCAGATTTATATGTATATTTTCTGATATGTTTGGCTAAATTGTCTACTTGTACAGTTGTGTTTTTTTTTGATTGTCGAATGTTTGATTTGCCTTTTCTTTTATTGCTATAAAATCCTAGGATGCCCTTTAATCTCAATGGTTGCGGTTGTGTATATAGAAACTTAAAAGGAGTATAGAAGTCAGAATTTTTCTGCTTTTGATATTTTTACCTCATTTTTTGAGATATTACTTGATCTCTCTCCTTGTGACTAATGAATATCTATGCTCTCTTGTTTGTTCTTATTTGAATGGTAGGTGCTGTGGCCACTCCAGCGACCCCCGTTGAAAACGAGACTCCTTTTAAGAAATTGAGAGATGGGTTTTTGTCTTCAGTGCCATCAACTCAGGAATTCAAGGAAGCAGCTAGTTTTGA
This sequence comes from Salix brachista, assembly GCA_009078335.1. Lineage (NCBI taxonomy): Eukaryota > Viridiplantae > Streptophyta > Magnoliopsida > Malpighiales > Salicaceae > Salix > Salix brachista. The sequence goes on along the minus strand of CM018574.1, from coordinate 12,598,214 downwards.
TGTGAGTAAAGATGAGTCAACTGTCAGTATCACTGTGGTTGGTGCATCCGGGGACCTTGCGAAGAAAAAGATATTTCCTGCACTTTTTGCCCTTTATTACGAGGGTTGTCTCCCGAAGGTTCAATTTTGATTTTTCTGTCGTCTGTCTACAGTTGAAAGTTTGATTTCATTTTTCGATTGTTTCTAAAGTTTTCTCATTGAGCTTATGATGATATATTAAGTTGTGAAGTTATTTGGTGGCAGCATTTTACAATCTTTGGCTATGCTCGGAGCAAGATGACTGATGCTGAACTTAGAAACATGGTCAGCAAGACACTTGCTTGCAGGATTGATAAAAGGTGACCTTGGGTCATTTTTTTTGGCCTTAACGTGAAGTTTACATGTTATAAATATCCATGATTTATTTGGAGGTTGGGGCATGATATGTATTTCTGCTTCTGAATTTTCAGGGAGAACTGTGGTGAAAAGATCGACCAGTTTCTTAAGAGATGTTTCTACCATTCTGGTCAATATGATTCACAAGAAAATTTTGCTGAGTTAGATAAGAAGTTGAAAGAACATGAGGTAATGGGGGTCTGGGTCAGCACTCTAACAGAATGGATTATCCCTTTTAGTAGTAGATGACTTATTGGTGATTGGCATGTAAAAGGAACGTTTAGCAAAATTTTCTTTTCCATCTGTGGTTATGTGGATTGGAGGGCTTTCTGATAAGAATATCACTTTTGATTATTGGAGTCAAATGGACACTGCATTATTGCTATCTGAAGACATTCCTAGTAAGGTGCAAAAAGTTGTCTGATTGGGCGGTAGGGATGTTTTAGAGTTCAGATATTTTCCTGCACTGCCTAGATTTTATGCACCTTAGCTTTCGCACCTCATTATTGATGCGCATCCTTTAAACGTATTGGAAACTTGCAACGCTATATCATATAGAATATTCTTACACCTCTATGTTGGTGTTACCACTTACCACTTCCAAGCTGATTGAAAGAGTTTCAATGTAATTATGGGTATAATTGTTGGGTAGGTGCATTTAGGAATGAGAAACAGCGGTTGCAGTGTGCATGGAAGAGGTATTTGGTCATGTAATTTTTACAACTGGTCATTGACGATGGGCATGGCGATTGAACTTGCAAAGCGGTGGCATAATTATATTGCTGGATGCACCTTTAAAATTTTATCACCATCCTTAATCATGATTTTCATGATTTCAGCTTTAAACTATAATTCTCATTGTTTTATACTATTTTGGTTTTATGGCTGTTGAAGTGCGCAGCAACTGAGATGCAATTAATATTTTCTGTTGTTTAGAATATTATAGAATGTGATATTTTTTTTAAGGTTAAGATAGCTACAATGGGGCTCTTTACTGGTTTTCTATAAATAGTTCTACAGCATGAGCATTTATATAACCGGTCTGCTTGATAATGAAAGTTGCATGTGCAGGGTGGGAGAGTTTCTAATCGCCTCTTTTATCTGTCAATTCCTCCAAATATATTTATAGATGCGGTGAAATGTACAAGCTCTTCAGCTTCATCTGGTATTGGCTGGACCAGGGTCATTGTTGAGAAACCCTTTGGCCGAGATTCGGATTCCTCTGCTGCTTTGACAAAAGCCCTCAAGCAATACTTAGAAGAAGATCAGATATTCAGGTAGAAGATTTCTAAACTCAACAAGCTTATATGAAGGAATTTGGAGCACAATCTGATCAGATGGGTATTCCTTTTTTCAGGATAGACCACTATCTGGGAAAGGAACTTGTGGAAAACCTGTCTGTTCTTCGCTTCTCTAATCTCATTTTTGAACCCTTATGGTCAAGGCAGTATATCAGAAACGTACAGCTGATATTCTCTGAAGATTTTGGCACTGAAGGACGTGGAGGGTACTTTGCATTATTAAATGACCGCATACTCTGCAATTCTGCATTCTATTTAAGAGCTTACAGCTAAAACTTTTGAAATGATTGCAACTAGGTATTTTGACAATTACGGAATACTAAGAGACATAATGCAGAATCATCTGCTTCAAATACTAGCCCTCTTTGCGATGGAAACACCTGTCAGTTTGGATGCAGAGGACATCAGAAACGAAAAGGTTATTGTTACTTGCTTGAACGTGAGACATCAGTTTGGATGAAAAGGGATTAAATATCATTGCATATTGGATTGCAGGTCAAAGTCTTACGATCAATGAGGCCCTTGCAACTTGAAGATGTTGTTGTTGGGCAGTACAAGAGCCACACAAAAGGAGGTGTTACATACCCAGCATACATTGATGACAACACTGTGCCAAAAGGCAGCTTAACTCCAACATTTGCTGCAGCTGCTCTCTTCATAGATAATGCAAGATGGGATGGAGTGCCTTTTCTAATGAAAGCTGGCAAAGCATTACATAAGAAGAGGTGCGCATTACTTCATTGATGGCAAAATGTACCAGGTGTTTGCTTCACGAAACAAATCTTTTGTCTCATGACCGAGTAGCATGTTTATAATACATGTAATTTACTTGTTTTTTTCTCAGGGCCGAGATAAGGGTGCAGTTCCGGCATGTGCCTGGCAACTTATACAACCAGAATTTTGAAACCGATCTTGATCAGGCTACAAACGAGCTTATTATTCGAGTGCAGCCAGATGAAGCTATCGATTTGAAGATCAATAACAAGGTCCCTGGATTGGGAATGAGATTGGACCATAGCAATCTAAATCTTCACTACGCCGCAAGGTAATGTTTAAGATCACTTGAATGTTATACATGAAAAAGCTTTATTTAAATGCAGCAAGGTCCATCCAACAATATCTTGAATGCAAATTAACTTGGTGTGCCATTTGTAGATATTCAAAGGAGATTCCAGATGCATATGAGAGGCTTCTTCTGGATGCAATTGAAGGGGAAAGGAGATTGTTTATCAGGAGTGATGAACTGGATGCTGCCTGGGCACTCTTCACTCCCGTTCTCAAGGAGCTTGAAGAGAAAAACATTATCCCCGAGTATTATCCTTACGGTAGTCGAGGCCCTGTTGGGGCTCACTATCTTGCTGCAAGATACAACGTCAGATGGGGCGACCTTGGTATATAGCAATAACTCGGGGTTTTCTTTACACTTAATAGTGTAGCGGGAGAAGACGAGCAGATCGCTCTGTTATTTTGCTGTTATTTGTTAGGGTTAATTTTCTTTATCTTTGTGGGTTACGAAAGAGCTCTTGTATATGAACTCGTTGGACACTAGGAGCATGCCAGTTACCGGTGCAAGCAGGCAAGATTTATCGTTGAAGAAAATTTATATCTTTCCTTTTGTGTTTTGAATAATCCTTTTGTTTTTGGTCTTGCCATGGATTGTCGTTCTTCAAGGTGAAAATTGGAAGAAATAGAAATCGAGTTTGATTTTAGTGAACACGTTGTATTTTAGTTTTCTCCTTTCCCTTTCATTCTCTGTCAGGAGGTTCATCGAGCCCGTTATAATCTAAAAAATTAAAAAAAAAAACGTATTTTTAATGCAATTAGGTCAATTCTCAACCATTTTGCATGATATTTTCTAAAAACTTGATTTTGACCCCTGTATTTTTTTTTCTATATATATAATTTTATTTTAAAATATAAAAATACAAAGATTTGTGTGAATATGTGTTTTCAATGTAACTCGTCTAATTCCGAGGCACCACACCAAAACTTGATCTCGGCCCTTGTTTTGCTTACTTTTTTCTTATAAAAAAATGCAAATAATATGAAGATTTTTGTGAAAAGCGTTTTCAACACAATTGCTGACCGTTTTATAATTTTTAACCATTTCATGGAACACCGACAATTCAAGACAAACAAACAAACAACCGACGTCTTCCTGTTCAATCCATGCCCATAGAAAATTGAGAACCACTTGTTAATTTTGACCCCTCGCGATATTTCCTCGACAAAATTAAGTCCAAAAAGAAAGCATCTTGGCCTCCACGTTCATGCTTGCAAAAGAAGTCAAAAATCACACCCTCTTGTCCTTCATCCAGCTGCAAACTCAAAGGAGTTTATGAGAATTAAATTCTCGTAAAAGTTTGAACTCCTATTCAGAGTGGACAAGGAAAGAACACTCTTGAATCTTAACCAGCAAGTCATCCTCCTGCAGTTAATTATCCTTATAGCCACTAAACAACAACAAACAAACAGCTATTTATTGCCTACCATGTACATTATGTAAGAAAAATGGAAGGTGGTATTTAAGCTGATAAGCACAACAACAACAACCACCACCTTAATCATAGTATCATCAAATTATGTGTCGAGGTTCAGCTCATGTGTTAACTGCTTAACAAATAATGTTAATGGTCAGATCACACGACAGCTTTCATCCTTGAAACATAAATATTCTAGCACGATGAACATTGAGATTCACTGGCTATGATAAAAGATATGGCCCAGTCAAATGAAAGAGAAAAGCGATTACCTTAATCATTTTGTAGTAACTTTAAGTTGAAACATTGTGACAGAAAAAAAAGGTTGGAAATTTCAATCTTTGAACATGAAGCCAGATATATTGACAAATGAGATAAAGGACAAGAAAGCAGTGCGCCCTTTTGAGGTCACCTTCTTGGATCAGAGAGGCTCCTATTTTCTCCTGTTCCTATGGAACCTGTGAACCCAGATCAAAATCAACCGCAGATGCCCTCTTTCTTGAATCTTCCACATGAAGGAAGCATGTCAGAGAGCAGCATCAGCAACAAGCCTGAAGAGATCGAGAATTTTCAAAATATGATTGCATACAAAGATAATAACAAGAAGAAATTAGCACCAAAAAGAAGCTCCAACAAAGACAGGCACAAGAAAGTGGAAGGTAGAGGAAGGAGGATAAGGATTCCAGCTCTTTGCGCGGCCAGGATTTTTCAATTGACGAAAGAATTGGGGCATAAATCCGATGGAGAAACAATTCAGTGGCTGTTGCAACAAGCAGAAGCATCGATTATTGCTGCGACTGGTACTGGGACCATTCCTGCTTCAGCTCTTGCAGCTGCAGGAGCCTCTGTTTCAGAACAGGGGGACTCTGTTTCAACTGGATTGCATGCAAAAACGGAAGGTTTGGGACTAGGAGTTACTGGGTCCAGAGATGGGAATGATTGGAGCATGATTAATACTAAATTAGGAATATCTAGTATGGAAAATGGGGTCTGGCCATCTGTTGGTGGAATTGGGTTAGGATTTGTTCCCAATTCTGGTCAATTAACATCGAATTTTGGAAACGAAAACCCCAACACTTTACCGAAATATGGGTTCAATGGGGTCGATTTTCCAAATATTAACATGGGTTTAATGAGTTTTTACTCCATGTTTAGTGGAACCAACCAGCAACTTCCAGGCTTGGAGCTTGGACTTTCACAGGATGGCCGCAGTGGGATGCTAAATCCTCAAGCTTTGAATCCCTTTTACCACCAGCTGGTGCAGGGTCGTGGTGTCTTAGATTCGTTGAATCAAGAAAAGCAGCAAGAACAACCTCCTGATAAAGATGATTCCCAAGGATCAAGGCAGTAGAAATACGAGATAAGTTTCTAATGGATGGATATCCAATAGAAACCAGAAGAATAGTAAAGCGTACAGTCCCATACTCTCTTGCCTTTGCGGACAAGAAATGAGTGCAAGACCTAATCAGCATTGGCCAATCTTTTGATCAACAGTTTCATTTAAATTTACTAAAACAGGTGCTTTTCTGTCTTTCTTTAGTTCTATAAGTGAATGAGTACATATTTTCTTCATTTCTTATCTAGAAGTATTCATAACAAAATAAACTACTCGTAATTTGTCATATGCAGGTTGAAATTTGAAGAAAACATGGTTTGAAGTTTACATTTGAGTTTGTTTCGTGTAAATTTTTGAGGGAGTGTTGTATCACAAATATTTTGGCACTAGATGATCGAAAGATTTGCCGCTATTTCTGTGTTTTCTTGCCTATATTTTTCAAGAATTAATCTTTCTCCGAAAGATAAAATCGAGTAGTTTATAGCCCTGTTTAAACAACATAAACTTTTCTTGAATAGTCACCCTGGTGAATCTCGTTAAATCAACCTCTCTGGCTTCTTTCGCTCAGTATTGTTTCCTGTATTGACCGCAACCAAAACGATAACCTTTCTGAATCGAGCATCATATAGCTGGTTGGGTCCTACGCTCTCATACCTGAAAATCCTTTAGCTCATCCCTTAAAGGTAACAGGATAGAAAGTCTGAGCTTCATTGCCTGCAGCGTCACATGGCTACAAGACTACAATTATACATTTCCATTTTGAGCAAAAAGGTCAGTTCCCACCAAATAATGTTTTCCAATCTTTAGCATACATCTTTCATCACAGCAATATTCAGGTTGAATGCACATTTTCTTGCAACTCACTTTTTTCCCTGGTGAAAATCTGCTTTGAAATATCGGCAGTCAATGCATGAAGTTTCGTTTCTTCTTCTCCGACGAGGACTTCTCGTAGGTCCTAACACAGATTGACAAATGCCTGCTTGAGTGATCATTCTCTAATTAACTTGAGTCCTTAGTAGCTCAGATTCGTGGGTATGAAATTAATACAGCGTTTCTCGGCAGGCTGGACACAGCTTGCCCCCTCAGATTATGCTGAAATTGACTCTAATTTCCTCCTACAAAATTTCTTCGTCGTCGTCTTTTTTGTGCCAGCATCTAAAAGATATCTGTGATCTCTTGTAGCTCTCTCAAAAAAAAGTTGCCCCTTCATTTCAAACTCTGCCACATTGCTACGCTCTTACAATTCCATGAATCTGGAGAATATCCAGACACCAGTTGGGCTTTATATTTTATTGTAATACGACAGGCATTTTGGTATATCTTTTAATCCAAGCTATACCTTGTGGAACTGTAACGTGCAACCAACGGGCATTTTAGCTCAATGTATTCTCATTTTGGTTAGAGGGAGTGAGGTCGTTTTGGGTTCAAATTCTACTCTTCTTTTTTTTTTCAAGAAATCTTCAAAGTATACTCTTAGTTATCATCCAAATAAATGGGGAAAAAAAGAGGACTATCCTTGGCAAGATATCTAAACAAATGATAAAATGAAGCTTGCAAGTGACAACAAGATGCTAATGCCTCCGCAGGTGGCTTTATCTTATCTGGGCTTGCATTTGTGTATTTTAGATTAGGCAACGTGGCACAAGCCCAACCAGCAGCAGAGGCCCATAAAGCTTCTTCAGTCCAACTTGACTGGTATGCCAGGTCATCACCATCACCAAATAAACTGTCCCAAACCATTTTTTTCTCTTTTTGTTAGGAAATGAAGTTTGGAATCTGATATTTGCTCAAGGAGCCGGGGCAGCTTGGTTTCTGGTCTACCTTCTTTTTTGCTTTATTTTATTTTCAAGTTCATCTGTGTTTATATGGCACCCCTAGTTGTGAAAAATCAGATCTGTCCCTGGACGGGAGTTGAACTTCAAGTTCAATCATGGAGGTTGAGCACGCCCTAGTGCTCACAAAATAGAAGAGACTAGATAGTTGTTATGTGCTAGCTGCGCATCTTGTGTTTTTTAAGAAAATAAGAAAATTTTGAGAACAGAGTCAATGATTTATATTAAAAAGAATTGATTTAATTTAATGAAAATAAATTTTATTGATTTAAATATATGATTTATAATAATAAAAAAATGTATTTACAGTAAATAAAGAGTAAGAAAATGGTAACAGTTAACTATAAAAAATAAGTTTTCAATATTATATTATTTTTTTATTTTTTATTTTTTTTTTTGGGGGGGGGGGAACCTATTGGACTCACTATTTCCACCATTAACATCGTTTTACTACTAGAAAGAGCTCACTGAGAATATCATAAAATTATTGTGAAACATTGCATGACGACACCAAAAAAAGTCATACTCGTCATTAGAACAATAACCTAAAATCAATCCAAATAAAACATCAAGAAGTGAGCATGTCATACTTAAAATTAATTGATAAATTAATGTAGAAAAAAAATTATTTAGAAAAAAACTAAATTTAAGAAAAATTATAAATAAAAAGATTTGAGATCATCTAGGATATTTTTTTAATTAGAGAAGAAAAACATATAGAAAGCAAGTAAAAAAACATGAATTCCAATCTTTAATTAAATAAATATTGAATGATGAAACTAAATAAAATATGAGCTTAAAAAAAATAACAATCAAACGAATGTGACCATATATGACAAATAAAAAATTATGTTAAACTCACCTATCCTCTCATATTTAAAAAAAAATACACATATTTTATATATAAAGATAGAATTAATTTTAAAGTTTGATAAAAAGATGAAAATATTTGTAGTAGATAATAATATCTCTAAGATAATGTTTAATTATTGTGTTCAAATAAAGAAAAATGAAAATTTTAGATTTTGATAAGAAAATGCAAACACTCATATCATAGAATAAGATTTTATAAGTCAAGATCTCTGAGATGATGTTTGACTATTATAAGATTTTATCAGAGAATATAGACAGGTCACCACACGCTATTCTTTTTTGTCATCCCCCAACCCACCTGAAATCCTTACTAAAACAATCCCCAGCAACCACCACCCATTAGTGCTCGCGGAAGCATAAAAGGATCATCAACATTCAATTCTATAGCCACAATCATCCATCCTTCAGTCTTGATTTTTATCCTCGTCGTGGGCCTCACTAAAGCAAAGCTTGCCGGACTTGCAAGCTTTTGCCCGGAATGACAACTCAGGTGAAGAGATAGGAGGCCCGGGTCGAGATATCCCAATAGAGCTTAAGATGGGTTGATTGTTTAAGAGGCTGAGATTTTTTAGTATTTGTTATCTGTTAATGGGGTTTATTGAGTTGAGTTGCCGATTTGAAGGAGCTGGAGAAGATGGTGGTGAAGATCTCCTCATACCTTCCTGCTGCCCAATGAGAGGATGGTTTGGGTGTAACAATGGCAGGCCTAGAATTCTCTCTGATTTTGGAGCCCAGGTTGAAAAATGTTTTCTCCTCGAAGAAGACTACTACCGTGAAAAATACCTTTTTTTTATTTTCTTTCTGATAAGGACACTCTAGCCCTTTAATTAATTATAATGACAAACATATGATATTCAAGAAACATTTATGGAATCTCTACTCGATCTATAAATTTATTAGCAATAATATATACAAATACGAGAGAGAGTGTTCTAAACAAACTTAAGAATGTTGCAGATAATTTCTCTCTTTTTATATAACAGAAGGCTTGGTGAATTTTGAGCTACAAGTCTTTCTTCACGTCGCTACTTCCCTCACTTTCTAGGGTTCAGATCAAGATGCTGTAACCTCCAAGTAAATTAAATCTCAAGTGTGTCCGTCGGGACTCATCCACATTGAATATTAACGAATTCACTTCAAGCGTTTGTGTGGCTCGAGATTCAAGACTGCATAACATGCTCGATCTGGTACGTACACGATGACGTCATCATGTAAACTCTATGGCCAGTAAGCAGGCAGAATTTATTACTTTCCAAAGCCAACAGAGAACCACTTGGTACAAGTGGGCAGTCCAACGTTGTGAAGTGGCCAGGTTGGCAAGTGGGCAGTCAAATGGGTTCCTGGACCACTTGCTGGTAAATTTGGGCCCTGGCCATTAAGGATGTGACATGTAACACACTGACACTTTCCATGCCAGAACATGTTTTTGTTACTACTCTGTTGGATTCAAATTCAATCCAACCGCCAGCAGGGTCTTGACTGGTCATGAAGGGTTTTTTACTTCCTCTCATTTCAGGTTCAAACTTTATCAGACATGTCTGTCATCCCTGTGGTGCCTTACATGCTCATTGGGTTTATAGGATGTTCAGTGGACCCGGGGATTTAGTTGTGGTGCGCGCAAGCTGGCCTGGACACCCCGGTTATAAAAAAAAAAAATTCAATCCAACCAATAGGAGGGTTAGCGCTATTCAAGAAAATCTTAGTTATCTTGTAAAGGATTTTAAAATTTCTCCAAGAATAAGAGGTTCGGGTGATTCTCCTAAATAAATATCAAGAAATTTGGATATAAGAGGGACAAATTGTTTTGGGTGCCCTGAATTACCCGAAATTCTTTATTGTTTTCTAATTATTTCATCAATAGATAAGTAAATTGTTCAAATCTAATTATCATTTACCAAAGTTCGAATAGTCTAAAGTGCATCGAGTTAAAAAGATATTTAAATTGTTAAAAGAAAATGGAAAAAAAAAATAATCACCCAAAAGCTCAGCCTAGTCATGAAGTGCTTTTATAAGCAAGTTGTACGGGATCACTCTAGAATCCACAGTCGCTCGTGTGAAAATTGATTATGATGTTCCTTTTGTGCATCGTCTCATTACTTATAATGACATTTGATATCCGCCTGAAGTTAAGGAAGCTGTAGCCCGATGGCTTAGACTGCTCATCGTCTCTAAACAAGTCGAGGGTCCATGTTGTTAGTTATCATAAGGACAATGTTGTCGAGAGTTAGATAGGTTGGTCTAAAGTTTTCTGCATAATCCACAAGAAAATCCGACTTGGAGAACTCTGATGCCACGTGAATAACTGTTGAATTTCATATACATTTTTTGGTTAGGCATTGAGTCCATGCATTAATTCACTAAATTTTTGGTTTATCACTTGTAAATAATTATATATAGATAATATGAAAACGAAGTGTGTTTGGTGAACATACAAAATTGAATTATTGTTTCATGATGTACAAAATTTATGCATAAAATTCTTGTGTGGTTGCTAATATGATAGTTACTAGAGGCTTATATAATTGTTAACTTCAGGATTAATGATATTAATCAAGGTACATGCAAGCTGACCCGGACACTCGTACCAATAAAAAAACTGGAATTATGATTAAATTGTGTTGATTAATATTCTATATCAAAAGAGACATAAAAAACATGAACTTGTTTAATTGAAGAACATAAAGACAGACCTATAAAAATAAATATGTTTTTAAAATAATTTTAAATTAAATTTTATTTTTTAAATTAGAAGAAATAATTTAACATATTCATTTTATCTCAATCATTTATATTTTTTTTCGTTCTACACAGTGACTAAATACTATGTAAAAATTGATTGTCTGGATATAAGAAAAATAGGAGCATCAATCTATTTGCTTTCAACTGCGAAAGAAAATATGATCACCGAGTTTTCAGAAAATGCTGATAAATTACGCAAACTAACTGGCATCCATTGCTTCCGCTCGTGCCCCTCTTTTCTTTTCTTTTCTTTTTCAGTGGGAAGGGAGTTAAATTTCGGAAGAAAAAAAATATCACAAGCTAATGAGCAGCGATGACCATTTTTGCATATGTAAAACGACTAGCCCCGTACGTTTGTGTTTGGAACCATGGCAAGTGCCAAGTATGCCTTTTTAAAATATTTCATATTTAATTTTTTATTAAAATAGTATTTTTTTTAAAAAAATTATATCATCTATTATGCACTCGCTTCAAGAAAAGAGGCCGAATAATATGACTCCCTTGCCACGGCAGTGGCCAGTGGGTATTGAGAAGGGACTATAACACTATATGTTTTCTTAAAATAATTTTTATTTTTAAAATTTGATTATTTTTTATATAAGCATATTAATGGGGTGTCGGGGAAACTTAGAAAAAAATGATTTTTATATATGAATTTTTTAATGTTCTTAAATTATTTAAGCGTTCTGATATTAAAAATAATTTTTTAAAAATAAACAAAATATTTTCATAAATTTTTAAATAAAAAATATTTTGAAAAACAATATAAAACACACTTCTAAACGGTAACCAAAACATCTAGAATTATAATTAAAAAAATAAAATGATTTTTCAATGAAAAACAAAACAAACATTCAAGTTCATAGCCTTCTCGTTGTAGTGACATGTGACCCTGTCTTTCGCTCTCTTCTTTTGATTTAAAAAAACACCAAGTGGCTGATGCGATGTTGCAAAGGTTTTTGGTGCAATTAGCATTTATCATAAAGCAAGTATTGACGTAATGTAATAACTAGTAAGTCACGAATTAAAAAGCACAATACTTTAAAACTATATTAATTTTATTGTTTGAGACTTAGAGTTCAGCAGAAGCTTCATCAACTCTTGTTTAAAGTTACGGTGACTCTATTGTCTATCATAAAGTGCATATATAATCAATTTAATGATTTTTAAAATCATTAAAAATTAGAAAAATACTTTAACCATGATGGCAAACAAGACCTAACTCATTCATGTTACCTGTGATACTGTCCAAAATGACCAGAGTTACATGTCCGAGATGGGCAGGACAATAAAAATTTCAACGACTCTGAATCTCTCTAACCTCCATGTGCGTGTCATGTGCTCAAGAAACGCGCGTGGAGAGTAATTACACCCATCAACCATGCTCTTCATGCTGTTTTTCTATCACCTCCACATGTCAACTTATTTATATACTTAGTTTGATTCCCTGTGTTACGTTGCAAAATGAAACACTGTTTATAAAAATATAAAAAAGGGGTGCAGGCATGGTTAGTATTGCTTTACCTTAAAAAATAATAATCAACTCACCTGAAAAGCTTATACATCCAACTAATAAGATAAATAAAGAATTATATATATAATAAGATAAATAAATATTTTATAATTTTTTTAATACTTGTTTCAGCTCACATTGCTTTACATATTCGTGGTATAAAATATCATTGCATGGTTTGTGTACTGTTAAGTTAATAAACTAAAATACAATTGTCAAATGAAAAACAAAATAACCCAAGGTTTGAGGTAAACAATGCTCTGACCCCCAACATTTTTATAGCACACATGGTCATGTTTACAAGTTTGACTATCTCCAGCACTGTTTGGACACCATAATAAATTCGGGGTTGGTTAAGATCATGAGATCAAGTCTGTTGCTATTTATTATTATTATTTATTTTAAAAAAAGTCTATTTCTGGGGGTGCGCATGTTTAGAGATTGATTCAATGGTGTGAAAAAAAGTATAAAAATAAATGTTCTTTCGCTCTCATTTATTTTTATTCAAATTAGTTTTTTTATGTATTTCGATTAATTTTATAAATTTTAAAATTAATAATTATGTAAGTCTTTGATAACTATTATATTAATAATTACATAACTCAAACATGAAATTATAGAAAAAACAAATCAATTAGTCAAAAGTTCATACCACTAAACCACCTGTTGATTAGTTAATCTACCAATTATTTCATTAGTATATGTGGAACAGAGTCCCAAAGGTTCCGAGGAAAAAAGCGAAAACGATTCTATATTTCTGCAAGTAGCCAAACCAGTCTATTCTAGGGAGATACAACTTAAGTTTTTTTTCTAAATGAAGAATCTAAATACAGGCACAAAGTGATTTCTCCCGCTTGAAATGTGTTTAATATTAGGGTGATAAATGTTTGCTTTTTTTATTTTAAAATATATTAGAATATTTTTTTAGTTTTTTTAATAAAAACATATCAAAATCATTCAAAACACTTAGAAAGATATCAATTTAATATTTTCCCAGGCTAAATAAATTTTTTAAATATAATGAAAGGTTACTTTATATATATATATATATATATAAACACATATAAACACACACACACACTTGTCTCCTTTACTTGTGTTTGGTCGAAGTTTAGAAGATGGGGAAGTTTATTGAAGAGTAGCATTTGACTTAAAAAATGGGGTTAATTGTCAACCTTTGGGACGAGAGAGGGGTATGGAATTTTTAAATGGGGAGAACTTCGAAGTCCTGTGCCCTTTCCTTTTTTTTTTTCTTTTTTTTTTTATTTAGTATTTTTTTTCTCACTAACATACAGATTAAAAATCATTTTAACATTTAGTATTTGTTTGATATGCATTTTAAAAAAAAAAAATTATCTAAAAAAAATTTAAATAATATTTATTTTTTTATTTTTAAAAATTATTTTTATATCAAATTTTAAAATATATATTTTTTTTAAAATTGAAACATATAAATATAAAATAATATTAAAAATTTTCAAAACTGTTTTTAAAAGTAAAAGCAAATTATTAAGGGCTTGTTTGAGAATGTGATCAAGTTGATTTTTAAAAAAAATTTAACATCAATATATTAAAATAATTTAAAAACATTAAAAATAATAATAAAAAATAAAAAAATAACTTTTTTTTTAAATACGTAATGTCAAACAGTCGAGTTACATGACACTTTTTTATATTTAATATTTTCAATTTGGCTTCTTTTTTTTAAAAAAAACTTTATACCAAGCACAGGCTTAATAGCATCCTGTTAAGTAAGGAAAGAAAAGGAGGGAGAAACGAGGAGCTGGGCATAAAATCAAGGGAAGGGAGAGTAACCCTGAATCCAAACAGAATCCAACCAGATGTCAAGAATCATGATGATTAATGTTGTGTCGCCCGGATGAAGGAGGGACCCTAAATCTGTGAACCAGAGATGGACCAAAAGTTAAAAAAATGGGGGTGCGGTGCCTAGCCACCCTGTATGTATGTTTTTAACACAAGAAATAAAACAAAGAGGAACCAAGGCATGCCATTTATAATGTCCAGGACGACTAAAACTCTCTAGTCCGTAGAGTTTTGAGAAAAGGAGTCTATAAAACCAGGGCAAGAAATGTTGAAACCCACTTCCACGATCGAAGGAAAAACTTGGAGCTAGCCGCCTTGTGAAAGGAAAGGATACCCATCGATAATCACAAACCCTCCACAGAGAAGAAGAGTAGACCTAGTTTTAGGAGGCCACAACAAATCTGTTTGACAGTGCCCCATCCCATGCTTTCTCCTCTCTTCTCTCATTCTTTCTTCTTCATCGTTTATTTTTCTTTGAAGGGGTTAATGTGAAGTCCCTCCAAAACTCTTCGTCCAACCCAAGAGACAACCCAACAAACACACAACACAACAGAATTCAGAATACAAAGGTACAAAAAGCTGATGACACTGATGGAAAGAAAGTACACCAGCAAACCAAAACAAAGCCAGGCCATTTCTCTACGTTTTTGACACACACACAGTCCTCTGCTTTGGTTTTATAAATCTCTCTCTTTTCTAGTTCATCATCCTGTTCCTGTTCTAGCTGTTATTGAGAATATGGACTGTTGGTCTCCTCTCACAACGGATGATGAATTTGAGAAGCTTGTAATTCGGATGAACCCTCCAAGGTGAATTTCTTTTGTTTGCTTTTAATTTCATTAATGTGTGAGTTTTTGTTTGAGTTGGAAAGGGTGGCTGTGTTTTCTTGAAATTTTCATTTCTTGAGCTCAAAGTTTAGATTTTTTTGAAGGATTTAGCAATATGTGTGTGTGATATTGTTTCTTGTCTGTGTTTTATTTTGCAGGGTTACAGTTGATAATGTCTCGAGCAGGAAAACCACTTTGATTAAGGTGTTTGATTGAATCATCTGGATGTTATTGGTTCGTTTTATGAGTATTTGTGAGTTTAAAGTCTGTAACTTGATTTTCTTTGTTGATAATTTTAAGGTTGACAGTGCCAACAAACGTGGTAGTTTGTTAGAGGTGGTTCAGGTCTTGACTGATTTGAATCTTTTAATTAAACGAGCATACATTTCTTCAGATGGAGAATGGTTCATGGATGGTTAGTTTTTTGTCCTTCGCCTTTTCATTCAAGTTTGGTGGCTCTTTAATTCAATTAATTGTAATTGATTTTCTCGTCTCAAAATGGTTCTTTTGCAGTGTTTCACGTTACAGATCAACATGGGAATAAGTTATCCGAGGATGATGTGGCCGAAAGAATTCAACAGGTAGGTCTGCTAAACTGGCCTCCATTTTAACCAAAACTGGAAAACGAAAATTATTGCATTTATAGTTTCCATGTGAAAGTGGAATTAAAAATGGAGCTTGGATTTATTTCTCATTGCAATAGACTTTAAAGCATACAACTTTGGTGCTGAGTCCTGACCTCATTTCTAAATGTTTAATGCCCTAATGGAGCCTTAGCTCCAGCAAGTGCCTCTGTGATTTTATCCATTTCACTCGTCGTTAAATTTTGACAAGTATCCGAGAGCAAGGTCACATTTTTTGTGCACATTTTTAGATTAGAGTACTTGTATTCTCTCTGAGTTCCAATTTTTCTTTCAAAAAGGAGGTAGAGAAATTCATAGAGAAGTTCAAAATTGTTGAAAACCCTTGGTTAGATATATAAAATGTCATGGAAGGAACAGACAAGTCAAATTTTATAGAATTCCAGATGCAGTGAAGAAGTCTATGTGCGCTTCTTTTTGTGGATTCAAGTCCTTTCAATTAATTATTCTCCTTAGTTTCGTTCAAGGAGATAATGAAAGGAGCAGATAAGGAAGAAATGGTGGCTGTTGTTTGGTCTCTACTATGAAAGTCTAACAACAATATGTGTGGATTTAAGTTTCAAGTCATGTTCATGAATTAATTTACATGTCACAGTCACTGGGACCAAGAGGACCAGGCTTCCATTCCTTGAGACGGTCTGTGAGTTTGCAAGGAGCTGCGGAGAACACAACTATTGAATTGACAGGAAGAGATCGACCAGGCTTGCTTTCAGAAATCTTCGCTGTTCTTGCTGACCTCAAATGTAATGTGGTGGCCTCAGAAGTATGGACCCACAATTCAAGAATGGCATCTGTTGTTTACATCACTGATGAGGCTACTGGATTGCCAATCGATGATCCTGATAGGCTCACTAAGATCAAACAACTTCTCCTATGTATTCTAATGGGGGATAGAGATAAACGAAGTGCCAATACAGCTGTTTCCGTTGGTTCCACCCATAAGGAGAGGAGGCTGCATCAAATGATGTATGCTGATCGTGATTATGACATGGATGGTGCAGATTGTGGCTCAGCAAGTGAACGCAACCCTTTTGTAACGGTGGAAAACTGTGTAGATAAGGGCTACACTGCTGTGAGCTTGAGGTGTCCTGACCGGCCGAAGCTTATTTTTGATACAGTGTGCACGTTAACTGACATGCAATATGTAGTATATCATGCAATTATCATAGCTGAAGGACCGGAGGCTTGCCAGGTTACTCTTTATTCCTTCAAGATGCATTTAATAATTTTCTGTTTCTTTTCGTTTTTAGACCAAACAAATGCTTTTAAACATTGCTACGGAGGATCTCATTTGTTACTTGTAATGCAGGAGTATTTTATTAGGCATATGGATGGGTCTCCAATCAATTCCGAAGCAGAGAGGCAAAGAGTAATTGATTGCTTGATGGCTGCTATTAGGAGGAGAACTTCTGAGGTGCAGATATGCTCAAGTTTGATTTTGTTGCTGGTCTCAAACTTGGCAACATCTCACTAATATTTGATTTATTGAACTGTCTCTCTGCAGGGCGTGAGATTGGAACTTTGTTCCGAGGATAGGGTTGGCCTTTTGTCTGACGTGACTCGCATTTTTAGGGAAAACGGTCTTTCAGTAACTCGAGCTGAGGTTACTACTAGAGGTTCCCAGGCTGTGAATGTTTTCTTCGTCACTGATTCATCAGGACATCCAGTGAAGAGTGAAGCAATTGAAGCAGTTAGAAAAGAGATCGGTTTGACTCTACTTCATGTGAATGATGAGGCTTACTCAAAGTCTCCGCCCCAGGAACGTGGGTTATTGTCTTTAGGTAATATCTTTCGATCTAAGTCAGAGAAGTTCCTTTATCACCTGGGTCTAATAAAGTCATAATCTTGAGCTGTTCAATAGCAAAACTAGGTTGGTCAGCCACGTAAATGTTGGATAGTTTGACTTCGTTGCACAGGTTGTTCCTTAGAGTTCGAGTTCACTTCCTTGTTGATCCTGGGCGAGGCATCAAAGTTGCAATCGAATTTGAACTTGTAAAGCTTGTTGTAAATATCTTGCTCGAGCTACCTTGTCCTATGTGGCTTTGTAAATATTGTTATAGTGGCTCAAAAACTTCATCCAAAATGCAGCGCTGAGGTGCATTCTGCAATGATGGTTTAAGCTCCTTTAGTGCAGGATGCATTGCAGATTTGATTTTATTGGAGAATTGAATTTGAGAGTGGTTATCCCATCGCACATCTGTGCATTAATTTGATTGTATATTTCCTCTGGTCCCTCCCTTAGCAGTTTGCTCATTAGCAAAAGTAGCTCATGAATGGAGAGCAGACGCTACAGTGCCCAAGATTATTCCCCTGGCAACATTATGGACTGGCCAGGCATACGTTTAATTGTACCTTCTCCCACCAAGAGTCGACAAAATGGTAATGGGACCAGGAAGTTTGAAGGTGGCTCAACTTCCCTGTATATATTAAGCCATCAAGATGCTTTTGCTGCAATTCAAACTAAAGAAAGTGCTTAGTGTTCTTGACTCGATAGAAGTTGGGTTGTGGTGGTGACAGCCATTGATTCAGGGCTGTGGAAACCATCAATTCATGGTCAAATTGCATTCCTGAAAATGGCATGTTTTGAGAAATTTGTAAAAAAGAATTGTTCATAATTCAATTAATCTCATCCATTTAGTTTCAAGTTCAGCCCTTAAGGGGTTGGATCTATTATGCACAGCAAGGAAAACTTTGAATGAGTAATCGATCAAAATCCTTAGAGACAAATAACATGATTATAACATGATTATGACTATTTGAGGAGTATAGTTGTAGTTATTTTTTAAGTATTTTTTGTTTGAAAATATATCAAAATAATATATTTTTTATTTTTTAAAAATTATTTTTAATATTAATACATAAAATAATCTAAAACTTTTAAAAATACTTTAAAACACGTAAAACCGGACCCAAATGTAGAGTCGGTGGTTGGATAAGAACGGGAATCCAAAGTCTAAAATCATGACGATGCAATTAGGAGACCTTCTGTAATCATTTCATAATTAAGACTTTCTTGTGAAAAAGACAGCAGAAAAGTCACCGACAGAATCTCAACGGGGGGAGGAACGATGCAGCACCACCTCGATGTGTCCCTTTCCGCTTTCTTATTTATACCTCTTATGATTATGATAGCCGCATCAGCAACGTAAACGTGGCCGTGTAAGGATCTCACGACCACCAGCCGCCAGTACATGTGGGGCCCCGTTTCGCCGATTCGAGTGGTGGCGGAAGAGGACTGGATCTTTGATCGAATAAAATGGGAGGTCTCGCAGGTGAGATGCTATGAATCTTCCACGAAGCACGTAAGTCGAGGAGACGGAGTGGTAAAATTTTACAGAAAAAATCATTATGACGACTGTTTCATCATGCATTACATTATTATTACGAGGTCAAAGGCGAGGTTGCTGGCTGCTTACTGTGCCGAGGGTGGAGATACGTAGCCAAATTTAACATGATAACATCCAGGGCAAATTTCACGCAACTAAAAAAATATTCTATAAACAACTACATAATTCATTTGCAAATCCAATTAAAATATATTAATGAGAAAAAAATCGCAACCAAACCAGCAAGAGAAAAAATATTAGAAGCAAATTTGCCTATTTATCATACATATATTATTCATTGTTGATAATCACTCCATGACTGAAAAAAAAAAAACAGATTCATTAAATTGTTTAAAATTAGCAATGAAAAATCTATTGGTGGTGGCAAATGTCATGTTCTAGTGTTACTTGTGATCAACAATGAATTTCTCGTTCTTAATATCTTATCCCCTTTTTATTTTAAAAAAATTGATCCTTGAAGAATTAAATTTGATCCATGAAGCATTAATTTTAAAAATGATAGTGTATGGGAATTGAATGGAACTAAATGGTTTTTTATGGTTTTTTAATTTCTTAATTAATTCTCAAGTCGAATTCTAATCCAACCTCAAATAGTTTATGCCAAAACATGTCCAACTTGGAGGATCAAATCAAAATATTAAAGCCAATCAAAATTGAACACGAGATGAGAAGATAAAAAAGCACTTCATATAGATCAAGCATCAAAAGAGAGACACGTGAATTCATGGAAAAACGAATTGTATTATAACTTCAGTTATAATTAATAAATCACATACCTAAAATAACAAATATAAAATCTTAAATCAACCACTGACCCATAAAATCCCTGAATTCATTTAGCCACCAAAACCATATAAAGGGCCTGTTTGGGAGGGCGGTTGCGGTTGCTTTTGAAAGTGCTTTTCATTTAGAAATACATCAAAATGATATTTTTTTTATTTTTTAAAAATCATTTTTAACATCAACATATCAAAATGATTTAAAAACACCAAAAAAAATTCATTTAAAATGAATTGTTTTTTTGAGAAAATGGCGGTACAACCGCCGTCCCAAACAGGCACAAAGTTATAGCCTTGGCTTTTGAAAGCATAGACATTTACAAGTAGGGCTAGAAATTATTTAAAAATATATATATATTAGTATTAGAAGAGTGATGTAATAGCAAACACAAGTTGATGGGAAATGTCGAGAAATACCCAACTAAATGCCTGCTTATTAATTACTCACTACAATTATTAAACGACGACGACAACAAGAAATAAAAATAATAATGGTTATGAAAGTCACCCCACGAGAGAGGAGAGAGGCCATAACGAAGTCGGCGCAATCGTAGTTATCAACAAACACCTGACGTGTTAAAGATGGAAACAACGTTTGCAAGTCGTGGATGCTGATATACGGTCATGTCATTATACTTTACGTACCAAATTTAAACATTCAATGTCTGCATGATTGATGTGATTTATTAATAAATTAATCCCACGATGACCCAGTAGTTTTCTGCTGGCTTCATGGAGCTTCTGTATCCTAAGGCTCTACTCGGGCCCAAGCCCATCTGTGAACTCTGTTACCTAAACCCACTACAGACCCAGGTCCGAAGTAAATCTCAAAGCATTACTAGTTATAGAAGATCCAAAAAAATCATCCTCGGATCATAATAACTCAGGACATAACAACAGATGGCTGGTATTTAAATCTGTTTTTATTTTACTGTAACTCTATAATAGTACAAATATAGATAAAACTAGTACACCTCGAGGAATTATGTCGTGATTTCATAATTTTCTTATAACCATCTTCTCTGGCATAGTTAGGTATTGCCATTGCTGCAATCCCAAAACTTGCCCGGTAGCAACAAGTGGATCAACCTGTGTTCCTTCTACTCTCTTCCTTAAACGAGGAGGCCATGTCTGTTGTGGATGGAATGTTGTCATTCTCTCATGATGTCTGGGCCGTGTAGAACATTTTTAGTCGCCATTCCAAAACTCGTGGGCTACACCTAAAAGATGATCTGCAGCACATGAAGAAGAAATCTCATGGCGTTGTTGATTGTTCTCTTGTTTTCTTAAGTTATTCGTGATCAATTGGTTGCTATGGGCTATAACCTGTTGACGACCTCGACAAACTTCACTGGTATTTGCACGGTCTTTATCCTGATTTCTCTATGTTATTTACTGCTCAATTGTCACTTTCACCTCTTCCATCACTTCCTGACATCGTTCCAACGGCTAAAATTTATGAAATCTTTGTTTCTTTATTCGTTCATTGGAGCCATCTTCTCACACGAACTCCACCACTGTTGCATTCACTGCATCTCGTAGTTCCGCCTACGGTTCCATTTTGGGTTGTGGTGTCGGTAGAAATTTTCACGGTGGTCGTGTCAGGGGTGGTCGCAACAACCAGAATTGCCTTATTTAATGCCAAATACATCCTCCTGTAGCGATCGATATTCTTGTTCTTTAGGCACTGTAAATTTAGTGGAGGCATTCATATCTTGCTCAGATAGTCAAACTTCTGACTGGCGCCATTACTCACATGACTCACAATGTCTCTCAATTAGACAAGGCTGACATATACTTCGGTAAGGATTGTGCTTTTCTTCGTAATTTCGCCTCAGTTCCAATTTTCCATGCCCCCCCCCCCCTTCCCCAATTAGATTATTGCATGTTTTAGTTGTGCATGAACTCACCGTGAATCTAATATCTATTAGTGGACTTGCGTCTGATTTATTAATGGATGTTTTTGTTATAAAGAATTTCACAAAAAGGGTGGTGGAAACCAAACGACTTGAAAATGGGCTATAAGTGACTGAACGTGGACATATTAATCTTTAATTTCGATTTTTAAAGCATCCCCAATTTGGGTTGTTCTCTCTCTGGCAATTCCCAATTATTAACAATTTGGGTTGCTAATCCTGTATCACACAAACGATCTACTTCCATTTTTCTTCATTCCAAGCTACGCATTTTAGGAAAGGCTCTAGGGGGAGGGTGTTACAGTTATACAAGGATCCAACGAATACTCCTCAAATCACGTTTTTCAAAATAAGTTTCGATCAAATACTTAAAATGATATGCTGCAACAACCATGTGATCATTTTTTTCTATCCGAGAAACAACCCTTTTTGCTCAAGCTTTCTAATGAATACAGGTGAAGAAAGGAACTTTTCAGAGGTTATTTCCTTATTCGTAATGCCCTTCAAATGGGGTAGCCTACTCTCAAGTTCGATGTCGAGGTGAAGGGATAGATAGCGTTAAGCTTCATCCATGGGAAGCTCACCACTTTCAAGGATCACCACTCTCTTTGTGGGACGGTCTCCTCTGTCTGTCTCTTGTGACTCGATCAATTTAACAATGTCCATGCCTTCCAAAACTTGACCGAAAACAACATGCCTTTGATCTAGCCATGGAGTCTGTCATTTCACGTGAACAGAAAAACAAAGAAACATGTGTCAAGCCATAAACATCACATAAATCTGCAAAGATTTGACCGCTTCGCGAAGCTTTGAACCGGATGGAATTGATCAACAAAATCAATAAGCATTTCTAGAACACAACCTGTCACTAGTGACTGCTAAAAACCATGCTAGCTATAACAAATAAGTGCTAAGCCAACATGAAAATGGAAGTAGGCTACTCTAAGAGGATGGAACATTGATGGTGAAATTTGAATGATATAGACAATCAGCTACCACAAACAAAAAATGCATTCCAATCTTCAAGACCTACGTATATTATCTATATGGCTACGTTGCATATAGAAAAGTCTGGCAGGCAAAACCACCTGCATACTTTCCAGCAGAAAAAGAGGGGTAACCTGGAAAATACCCAGCTGAACTTTTTATCCTAGTCCTCTGTCCTTAGATTCAAAACATTCTCATCCAAATTGAAACTGTAACAAGAGAATATCACATGTTTGTCTGTCCAGCCACAAATGCCATTGTCTCTACACGACATGCATGAGTAATGTGTCTAAATAAAATGACAATATCTACCTTGACAGTGCAGATGAAAAATTGGCTTCCATTGGTGTTGGGCCCTGCATTTGCCATACTAACAATTCCTGGTCCGATATGTGACACTGCAAACGATACGGGATTTCATAATTAGGCATGCAGTGGCACATAGATAATAAATATACAACATCCAACACAGAAATTTGAAAATGATGACCACGTAAAATCCAGGAACAATCAATCAATCATATGGGGAAGCTTCTGTTCAGTGACTGCTCAATATCAAACATGAAGAGAGTGAGAGATGGAGAGGTGATCATCTGTCTTCAGCAAAGGAAACTTCCTAGGTGAGATTTACAGTTTACTGAGCATGGGGTTCCAACCTAGTACAATAGATCCGTGAGAAGTGTCAACTTACACTTGAAGTTTTCATCTTTAAATGTACGGCCATATATGCTTTTACCTCCAGTGCCCTGCAAGTCTTTCCAAGTATCAGAATACAAATCTAAATGAAATCGCTTAGAATGGCCCAGTACAATGCTAGTTGATAGAAGCACAGATGCACATGCAAGATATAACATGAGATTCGAATATCATTGAATATGTTTCCTTTCTTACCAAGCACACACGCAGATTAAAAGCATGGAAAATGAAAAAAGAACAAATTTCAAGGGTTCTCATGCAATGAGCAACACACCTCCTGCACTGTCAAGAGCATTATTCAATAGTAACTTGAAAGATGAAAATGTTTAGGGGGTAAGAAATTAGAGGTGGAGATGAGACATTCAAGTTCCCATAGCATACCAGCTCAAAATCTTTGGTCTGTTATTGGATATTAAGCCAATTATTATTTCTAGCAAGCCAATAAAAGGAGGTGAAGATTGCCTTTAAGAATAACAGCAAGCCTCTAGCACTGCAAATTAGTTGGTATCTTTGACTGTATGTATACTTACAATTTAGAAAACAGGGATTCAAATCTCTGCTAACTCACAAAAGAAAAGACGAAAAAAATCCTTTTAGTTGGCTTTGAAGAGAGAACTCACATTTCCTTTGTCAAAGTCCCCTCCTTGAATCATGAAATCTTTGATGACACGGTGTAAAGCAGAATTTTTGTAGCCGAAGCCCTTCTCTCCTGATGAAAATACACAATTGAAACCAGATTTAAGAAAATATTTAAAGCATTGATGTTTAGAAAAGAAATAACTGATGGATAGTATAGATCTTAAGCTCATATGACACTACCTGTGCATAAAGCACGGAAGTTCTCCACCGTTTGTGGCACATCATCACCATATAACCCAATGACGATTCTCCCAACAAGCCTCCCTTCCGGATTCCCAATCCCTATATCAAAATACACTTTGTTGGTCACCTTTGACTGTAACTCTGCAACCTGATTTAAAAAAAACAAAAACAAAATCAAGACTCGGATATGCAAAACCACAGACAAATCAAACTTCATTCATCCAGAAAACTAATTCCACATCAAAACAAACTCTCATACACATTGCACATAGCAAATCAAATTTTCTGATCCCAAGTTTGTTCCTTCAACACAATGAACAGTTGCGTATATCTCTAAATGCTCGATATAGTCGTCAGAACACAAGAAAGTTAAGAAAAAAAAGTTCGCTAAAATCTAAAAAAAATCACTATTTAGGTAACAAGCAAAAAAATACTCTCAATCAATTGAACCGATAAAAACCACGTTATAAACTAGAAACATAAAATAATCCAAGTCAAGGGGGGCAAAAACCTGCAAAAAAACTAACCTCTGCACTCGCTCGAACGGAGCTGAGAACAAGGGATTTCTTCGGAGACGAGGTTGTTAGAGAAGCAAAACGAAGCGGGCCCGAGAAGAAGAAGCTCGATGAAGTCGAGGAAACATTTGATGGTAACACATTTCTAATGGGAAACTTCACTGCATTACACTGAGTGGAGCTTACTGATTTTACCTGCAACATAGCATTTCGTGGAGTTGATAGTGAGCCCACATTTGTCTGCAAAAAAATCATTTTTTGTTGTTGGGTCAGGAAAAATAAATAAAGAGCATAAAAACGGGGTGTGCTTGGTTACTGGGAAAATAAAAAGGAGAAGGACTACCAGCGTTGTAAAAGAAGCCGCCATTGACGAGTAAGTGTCTGAGGCTCTGAGTACGTGTGAGAGAGAGAGAAGGCGTTTAGTGTGATTTTCCTTGGTTTTAGTTTATAGAAACAGGAGAGTAGATGATGCGACGATGATTGTGAAATTACAGATATTGTGTTCGGGTTTACCAAAATGACAAATATATCCTCTCAGAATCTCCAGCATAGTTATTGATCCCGTCCCGGGTACCGTCCCGGATTTGTGTTTGGAACGGAACGTCCCGGTTTCGGTACCGTTCCGGGTACCGTTCCGGTTTTGTACTGTTCATTTTTATTTAATTATATATATGAAAAAAATAAAATATTAATTTAACAAGTATAATTTAAATTCAAGATAAATAAAATTTAAATTATACAATACAAACATAATCTCAAAATTAGAAACATCTTTGAAATTCCAAAATATTATGAAAGTAAAATGTTCTAAAATAAAAGAAAAATACATCAAACATCTTCTACATCATTAATATAAAAATAAGGATCTTGATCTGGCTGTGGAACATAAGGAAAGTCATCAACAAGACATTCCAATAGTTGGTCATTTCCACCAAGCTCATTCTCCTCATTTACACATGTGACGCAGCAGAAAATCACGCGGGAATACGACCAACGTCAATATTCCTTAAAATTAAAGATAATGAGAATAAATCTCAATCAAACTCAGTGTTTATTTGATAAAATGATAGTTGAAGTCGGCTGCAGGGTTTACAAACATACTTAAGGAGAAAACCCTAGCCTAATTCAATACAGAAAAGGAAAGGACATAAAATATTAAATTTGCCATAAATGGCAAATTTGAGATAAATGCAGAATGTGAAAGGCCTATGAATTCTAAGAGAGTACCAATTGACCAAAGTCAATTCGGACTCTTAATTCAAAAGTTATTGCAAAAACAAAACTTTCCTAAAATAGCAAAAATGACGATTCCGGGGCCGAAACGATGGAATTTGGCCAAAATTGGGTCGAAATCAGCAGCAAAGCTACTGATTTCTTCCGAAAACGACGAAACGCATTGACTGGGTGAGTTTCGCGTTATTCCAACCTCAACGACCCGGATGCCGAAATTCAGTTGCCTTTGAATTTCGGGTGATCCCTCTTCAGCATGTATGATTCCGCAACCTGTTCTACATCAACATGTCTCTTTATCATCTAAATTTAAAGTAGAGAAAGGTGCTTCGATACTCTCCCAACTTATGTCCTCTCCATCAACTTAATTTAACAAGCATAATTAAAATTCAAGACAAATTAACTTTAAATTATACAATATAAACACAAAGTCAAACAAATATAATCTCAAAATTAGAAAAAAAAATTAAAAGTTAAAAAAAAAAAAAAAAAAAAAAGGATTTTCAGGCCGGAACGGAACGCCCGGTACGGAACCGGGGCGTTCCGGCCGGAATTTGCCCGGATTTTCCGGGACAGGCCGGGATTCTAGCCGGGACAAAAACGTCGCCGTTTTGTCCCGGATTAGGCATTGGGACGGGGCGTTCCGGCCGGAACGGGGCGGGATCAATAACTTTGATCTCCAGGGTAAGTGTCGAATATCCACAAAGACTGTAACCATTCCACACCAACCAAGGGAGGCCACCATTTTATTTTTTATATATATATAATAGACATTTACCCGCGCCTCGTCGCGGCCGTAACCATATTTTTTTAACCCAAAAAATATTAATTGTACGAGATTTTTTTTATTATAATATAAATTTAGATAAAATAATAAATCCGTACAAAATTCCTATGGAATGCAAGTTTTCTATAAAATATATGAATTTTAAATCGATATAAATTTATCTGTTTAATTGATTTCAATGAAATCAACATCATAAAATTATCATCTTCATTAAAAAAAACAAAAATATTCGGATACCTGAATTATTGAATTCACTGTATTAGAATTAGTTCATTTTATAATCCAATTTAAATTAAACACAACAAACGAAATATAAATTGTGAAAACACTTGTAATAACCAAATAACAAAAATAAGTTTTTTATTTTCTATCTAAAAAAAAGAAAACATCATTGAAAATTTATTCCTCCATTACTATCATTATCATGACTATGACAGTTAAATTTAGTTTTGATGATGTAAAATGGAGTGAAACTCTCTTTTATGCACATATAATGAAAGTTTTATTATTAGTGATTTGTTATCTTTGTAAGAAAAAAAAATTTATTTTGTCTACGTGTGGCTTGATATATTTTTAGTTTAAAGGTATTTATATTTAAAAAGAAATTAAAATATTTTTTTTATTTTTTAAGATTTATTCTTGATATTATTATATTAAAAGTATTTTAGAATATTGAGATTAAAAAAATCTTAGTTCAGTGTCTTTTTTATATTTTAATATGTTAATATTATCAAATACCAAAATATATAATTAACTTAACATATTTTTAAGAAAAAATACTTTAAAAATAATCATTATTATTATTTTTAACATCTTCTCCATAATAAAATCAATATATAAAAACACTAAATAATTGAAAGCTTTTTAGGCAAATGGGAAAGAAAATAATAAATAAGGATAGATTATGATCGATAGTCTAGTAATGTCTCATAATGATAATAACAATAATTTTGTCTTTGTCCTTTAATTTGTTCTATAGTTATTTTCAATTGTTCTTGATATAAGAAAAAAATCAATGTTGCTAATATTGTGTTTGGTTTTATTTTTAATTATAATAATAACAATAAAAATAATAATTCAAGTAATTTATCATTCGGTTTATATTTATAAAGAATTAAGTTTTGGAATTTCTCTATATATAATATTTCAAATCAGATCTAGCACCATTCTGCCTTGAGTTATGTTATTCTTTAATATTTTTATTATTATAATTAATAATATTATCATTATTTATATCATTATTAATAATTATTATCATTACACTATCAAACGCTATAAATTTTTTTAAAAAATTATTATTATTATACTATGAAACTGCTACCTAAATTTCATACACATAACACACTCTAAAAAAAATAAGGGCAAATCTCCTTTCTAATTGAAAAAAAAAACACCACAACGGATAAGAAATTAAAAATTTATTGTTAGTAAAAAACGCAACTTTCGTGAAAAGTTCACTTGCTTTTACATTACGTGTATATTTATTGTCAAGTTTGCTTTTGAGATCTCTTTCCTTTAATTTCTTTTTTATTTCTCCATTCTTTTTTTCCTTAAATATATGATATTTTTACCAACAACACTTTAAAATAAAGTTATTTTCACTGTATTGTTTTTTTTTTTTAAATATTTTCCAAGTTTATTTTATTATTTTGTCAAAATACAAATAAGATAGGGGTGAAAAAAATATTAATATTAAATCCATTTTGGAACCCAAGTGATTTGAAAACAGTATGGAAATTATTTTTAAAATATTTTTATTTAAAAATATATTATAATAATATTCTTTAGTTTTTAAAAATATTTTTGTATATAACATATTAAAAATATAAAATTATTTAAAAAAAAAAAACTCACTTTATTTTTTAGTTAATATCCAAGTCACTCACCGTACACAAAGAGTAAACTAAACCCCCACCCTTCTCTCTCTCTCGTCCTTCCTTTCCCTTTATGCTTCTTGTCTGTATAATATACAAAGCAAAGGTATCAAACCAATACATCTTTTCTATTTTTTTTTACAAAATCAAAAATAATAGCGCTATTTGTTGCTTATAATCAATCACTAACAATTATTTCAAAGTTTGTATTTTTTGTTTTGGTTTAATCCAGTGCAAGCTTTTATATACTACTGTTGTAACGAACAAAGAAACAAACATGAAACTCTCTTTTACTTTTACCCATTTTTGATTATTTTATATTGGGTTCTCTCAATCGGCTTCTTTCTTACACGATCCGAATCGGCTGCCAAACTTGATTTTGATTTCTGGGTATTTTATATTTTTCTCTTTTATATCTTGATTTGCATTTAATTTTTGTCTGGCTGTGTTATATTTTTTGTTTGCTTTCATCTCTCGTTGTTTGTGATTTGAGTGATTAGTTTTCGGATTAAATATGGTCTTTTATTTTTTTCTGGGAAGATAATTGATCAACGAACTCAACTCTCACCAACTTTGACCGGGGTCAAGAAGCTGGTTTTGGTTCCAACAAAAGAAATCAAGAACCCAGGTAACACACAGAAATAGAAGGAAAAAAATGAAAAACCAAGAAAGCCCCCGGCCATCAAAACACATCCCGGGTCATTAAGGGTAAATTCGTCTGCACACTATTGAAATCCACAGTCAATTACCTCACATGCTACAGTGCAATAAACTGCAAAACACCTACGCCTATTATATATTAGGTAATATATATAGCATGCGGTAGCTGGAAACAACTACCTAATATCTAAAAGAGCTCGGCCTCGAAACTGTGCATTAAGACTCAGTGCACTGTGGACTCGACTTTTGTCGTCTGTGTGTCGCGCGAGTTCGTCCACCTTTTTTTTTCCACTAATGAGCAGTGTAGTAACGATTTTAGCCCCGGTAATAAGACAAAACAACGGTTCCGGATGAGGGTTAAGGGCGTAATTGCGCGCGTACGGACCGGTCAGCCGCAACCTTTTTGTTTTTTAAATATTTTTTAAATGGCTAAAGACGATTATAGCCCCTAATAAAACAAAATTGATTAATTAGGGACAGGGCTATAACGGTAACTGATCATTATTATTTATTTATTTTTCGAAATACTGTCGGCGCGTGCGGTTCACGCGACCGACGATATTCCGCCTCACGCCCCTTTCAGGTGGCGCGTGTGGACTCATAGAGTGGCCGTAAATGTCCAACCGACATCTATCTCGGTGCGCCTCCGTGTGGTCTGTCTCTACACGCGGCGCGTTTTACCCCAGAACGGCCGCGGCCGCGCTAGAGGCCGGTTAAAGCGACTGACAACATTTCTCTCTCTCCTGCACGTACAAGTGCAGGAGAGTCCCCCTTATTTACCTACTTTGCACTTCAGTCCCTTACTTTTCAATTTCATTTCTTGTCCTGATTTCTTATATATAAGTTTTGATTTAGTTTGATTGGGTCCTCCGATTGGAATTGATTCAATGTCCATTTTTCAATTCGGTTCTCCTTCTTTTAATTTCCGGATTGGATTAAAAATGATGAATTTATTCGGTACAGAAGTTTCCATTTTTGCAAATTTGTCCTTTAATTGAAAATGTTAATAAATATGATTTGCATGTCAGCCTTAAACTTTTAATTTTTGATTTTAATCCCTTTATATTGGATTTTCATTACAGCCCTTATACTTTGATTTTTTAAAATTTCTAAAATAACCTCTATTTTTGTCCATGTATATATAAGTGTGTTTAACATAATAATAATAATAATAATAATAATAATAATAATAATAATAATAATAATAATAATAATAATAATAATAATAATAATAATAATACTAATACTAATAATAATAATAATAATAATAATAATAATAATAATAATAATAATAATATAATTGTTTTTCTTACTTGCTTTTTTGATAAAAAAAATTTCTTCGGATAATTTGATAATTTTTATTTTTATTTTTTTTAATTTCTTTGTTTTATCTTTTGTTCAAGTTTCTAGCATTTTTTTAGTCTTTCATTTATTTTTGTTTCTTTCATTTTTATTTTATTTCTTTGTTTTATCTTTTGTTAAAGTTTCTAGCATTTTTTTAGTCTTTCATTTATTTTTGTTTCTTTCATTATTAACATATTATTATTATTATTATTATTATTATTATTATTATTAATAATAATAATAATAATTTAATTGTTTCTCTTACTTACTCTTTTGTTAATGTTTTTGAGTGTTTTTTTTTCCAGGATAATTTGATAATTCTTATTGTTTTAATAGTAAGAGCAATGATAATTTTAGATTTTCAGATTTTGATTTTGCTATTGTTATAATAGGGTGTGTTGAGCTATTTTATTATATTAAATTTCGCATATATAAATATTATATTTTTATTTTGATTCAGCAAATCCTATAAAAATTGTTTACTCAGCCCGCAGCGTAGAACATATATTTTTTTAAATTTTCAAATTAAATTATTTTTTCAGCTAATATTTTTTTTTTGTTTTATCATCAATTATATTTCTTTATGTGCTCTTTCTTTTTTTTTTTTATTGTTTTATTGTTATTATTTTCAAGTTAGATGAATTTTTTTTTCCTGATAATTTTGATTTTTTTTTTGGTCTTTTGTTAAAGTTATTATGATTTTTTTAGTCTTTTATTTATTTCTGTTCTTTATTCATCATTAACACAATAATAATAATAATAATAATAATAATAATAATAATAATAATAATAATAATAATATATTCTTTTTCTTGCTTACTCTTTTGTTAATGTTTTTGAGTGTTTTTTCTTTCGGAATAATTTGATAATTTTAATTGTTTTTGCAGTAATAGCAATAGTAATTTTGTATCTAATATTACTGGGGATAAAAGACAACTCAAGAACAAAAAATAGACAAATTTACCTAGGTTATCTACAATTAAAAAACGATACAAGTCACTTTTGTCTCGATTATACTATTCCTTTTAAATGGCAAACAAGTCATTATTATATGTTTTAATATTTATTGCATATTATCGCCTAAAAATATATAAAGAGATAAAAAAAATGACCTCGGATTTTTTGCAGGAAAACAATTCATATCAGCATTCTTAAATACATTTAATATAATAATATGATGAATGAATCTTATAAAAAAAAAAAAATTGGCTTAGAATTTTAATTTTGTGCTCTTTTGTTCAAGATTATTTCTTAAAAAAAATAAAAAATTTGGATTTTTAATATTTAAGATCTAATATTACCGGGAAAAAAATACAACTAAAAAAAACAAAAGGTAAGCAAATTTGCCTAGATTATCTACAATTAAAAAATATACAAGGCACTTTCCGTTTCGACTACTCTATTCTTTTTAGACGGCAAATAAGTAATTATAGCACGCAAAAAATTTATATTTCTTTTTAAAAAAAAATTGCAATATTTTTATTTATAATGTGTCAGATCTAATATTACTGGGGGGAAAAGGCAACTCATCATTTTCTTTTTACAAATTTACCTAGGTTATCTACAATTAAAAAATATAAGAATCACTTTCCATTTCGATCACACTATATAGTATGTGAGACTAAGTATATGTGTTTAATATTTATTGAATATTATCGCCTAAAAATATATATATAGAGAGAGAGAGAAAATGACCTACGATTTCTTGCAAAAAAAAATTAATTTCGGTATTCTAAAATATATTTAATATAATAATATGATGAATAAATCTTATAAAAAAAAAATTTGGCTTTGAATTTAAATTTATATTTTAGACTCTTTTTTTTTTTTTAAGAAACGGTGACCTTTTTTCATATGTTTTTTTTATTTTTTAGTAACCGTGGTGTCCAAGTCAGTTGTTCTTTTTTAACCGGGTTTTTTTTTTTTTTTTAACCAGAGTATCCGTGACAACAAATTTCTAATAAATCATTTCACCTTCTTAGCAAAATTTCTAACAAATTTTATGAAAAGTTTTTTTGCAATAGCAATATTCAATCACTTTTTGGTTGAAAAAAATCATTTCTAACAGATTTTATCAATTACAATTTTACTAATTAAATATTAAAATAACAAAATACAATATTTATAAAATCAATCAATTTTCTATATAGATAAAAAAGCCCAGCGGAGCGGGCAAATCGGCTCGTGATAACAAAAATAAAATATGACTTCACTAGATATGATATTTTCTGTAATGCTCGGATGACTTGGATTATTATTATTTTTACATTTTATCTGTCGTAAATATCAATTGGATTTCAATTTAATTTATTTTTTATTTTTTCTATAACAGTTTTTTTTCTTAAAAATTAATTTTCAATTAATCTCTAAATAGTGGAAATATTTTTCAAGAACTATTGTCTTATGTATTCACCAATGCCACCCATCATTATAATTATTGTCCTGTTATTAATTTAATTTATGTTTTACAGTCACCGTTAACTTAGCTTTCATCATTTGTACCGAATCATCGCCGTGAGTCGCTACTATTTTATTATCAATATAATTATTATTTTATCATTATTTTCTGTAACTTAATAGTTTCATTACTACCTCATCTCCATAACCATTATTGCTGCTATCACTATAATTTTACTGCCATGGCCACTCAAAGGCTTCGACTTGCAAAAGCCCAAAGTTCTCCGTTTTAACCAAAAAAAACAAAAACAACAATTATAACTTTATCTCACCATGTCAATGACATATGGGCAATGGTTGTTGAAGCCCTTGATATCAGCTGCTAGTATAAGATTCTCCAGCTCCTCCTCCCATTCTTATCTGTTTACTGTTTCAGTGGTCAAGCCCTTCACTAAAGAGACACCGACCCAAGTCTCTGCAGCAAAAATGGCCACCAGTAGCGGAGCTGACAACAAGACAAACTCCACCAAAGTCATTGATTCACATTTGCACGTATGGGCATCTCCTGAAGAGGTAAACCCAAAATCCCAATATTGTAGACACTTACAGCCCTTCTTTTCGTTTTTAATCTGAGATAATTGCATTGCTTCTTGCCTAATGATGAATACCCTTTGATGCTACTACTCACAAAATTCTCTGTGCCGGACTGATTTCTAATTCCTCTTATTCTTCTTGTATATTTGGTGGGGGTGGACTTGAAGGCTGCAGGGAAATATCCTTACTTTCCAGGACAAGAACCCACTTTACGTGGAGATTTAGATTTCTTGTTGCAGGTAGACATGTCTTTACATCAACCTCCATGATTGTCTGTGTTTATTATGTTGAGATATTTGAAATTCAAGAGTGTCAGTCTGGAAATTAAGTCACTGTTTATTCTCTTATTAAACCGGTTTCTTGATCCAGTACATGTTGTGGTTATTTCAAACTCAAATCAATTCATGTAACACACATAGAAAAACTGAACCCAACCTAAACACTTTTTTTAAACTAAAATAACTTTCATGTAATAACTGGATAACTTGTGCTGTTCTGTTTTGCTACACTGCAGTCCTTGGAAGAAGCAGGTGTAGATGGTGCACTCATCGTACAGCCCATTAATCATAAGTTTGACCATTCTTTAGTGACAAGGTTCGTTGAAGTTGTATGTATTCAGTGCTTACAGTTATTTAATCCGGATGTCATATATTGCATTTGTACATGAACTGGTGTCATAAAAATGTATGGAATATCCATTGTAATTAATACAGAGATCAGCATATAAGCAATACACTCATGAAGACACTAGTAACTGGAGCTATCAATTAGTTGTTTTGAACTTTGAGTCTTTAGGTTTTTCTGAAACCCCTGGATGCTCATATGCGGGAGACAGAAAGACAGAGGTCAGTGGACTGGGATTTAGCAATGTTTGGTGTTATCCTGCTCCTATGATTTTTGTTAAAGAAACGGCATTCTGATATTTATTATAACCCACTCCAAACAAAATAAAAATATCTGGTAGTTCACATAGCATGGAAGCATGGTACTTAAAGATGAGGACAATAGATAATACTTTTCCTCTAAAACCATTTTTCATTGATTGTTTTCTATGCACTTCCCCAAAAGTGCTATAAGCTATTGTTTAATGACAGAATTGTCCTTGGCCAGTGTCCTGAAGAAGTATCCAAACAAGTTCGTTGGCTGCTGCCTTGCAAATCCTGCAGCAGATGGAAGTGGACTCAAGCATCTTGAAGAGCTTATTTTGAAGGTGTATTCCTGTTATTTCATAGCTGTAACATTGTCTTTGACAGATCACTTGACATTTTTTTTGGTGTCTATTCGTGCTAGGATGGTTATCGTGCTGTTCGCTTTAACCCATACCTGTGGCCATCAGGACAAAAGGTAAAATTGGCAAGTATGAGTTCTTGCTCGTGATTACCTGAAATTGTCAAGCTCCTGATACATTTGTAGCTCAATAAGTTAAAGGCAGGAGGGGAAGATTTTTTTTTTGGCTCCTTTCTCTTGCATTGAACTGATAGATACGTTATGAACTTGTTATTGTTTGTCTCCATAACAAGAAACACAAACAAGTGGACTGTTTAACTTCTGTAGTTAGACCATTTTAAAAATATTGTACATTTGTGGGATAAAAATCTGCTTTTCTGAGCAAACATGGGTTAAGATGGAAAATTCTCAATAGCAATTGAATACTCTGTTAAGAGATGGGGCTTGAACATCCATGAGAGTTATCAATAAAAAAATTTATTGCTGGGCATTAGATTAAAATAGAGAAGTGCTGGGGTTGGGTTGACCTAGGTATTCGAGACTCATAAACTACACTATTAAGGTGCAATGTAAACTCCTTTTTGAAATTTCTAACAAACATCAAATCTTAATTCCCTGACATAGGCAGTGCACTGAGATAATTATCAAGAGAGAGTTGTATTTATCGAAGCTGGTAAATTATGCAGATGACAAATGACATTGGAAAGAGACTGTTTTCCAAAGCAGGAGAACTTGGTGTACCAGTTGGTTTCATGTGCATGAAGGTATAACCATTCTTATCTATTTCCAATTTTCCACCCAAACCAAAAGCTCAAAAGAAATAAGAGAGCCTATTTCTTGTCGTGTAAAATTTCCTTCCTAGTGCACTGCAATATTTGTCTAAATGTTTGGGATAGCATTTACAAGGTAAAATCTTTTCAGGGTCTCGATCTCCATATTTCAGAAATTCAGGAATTATGCACAGAGTTTCCTTCCACAGTTGTATTGCTTGATCATTTGAGTTTTTGCAAACCACCAACGTAAGCTGTCTTTTAACTACACTTGGTTTGACGAAGCTCTTCAATCTTTATTTGGGTAGAAGACATATTAGCAGCTTTTGTGTACGTTATCATGCAGAAACGATGAAGAAAGTTTTGCCTTCTCTGAGCTTCTGAAGCTATCAAAATTCCCTCAGGTATGGTTGCGATGCTTGCTTGATTTACATTTATGACTGATGCTGCCATTTGGTGAATCCATGTCTGCCTAAATTTTAATCAAACCCGGAACAGTGGTAGACAATCTTAGATGGCATGAAATTAAGAGTAAATTTTACTTTCTATTAGAGACTTATTTTTAAATTTCTCAAGCTCTATGTAAGGTTGCCTTGGACTTTCTCATTAAATACACACATCTTTTTGCAGACATCTTTTTTGTTTCCTCATGAGGTTACACAGAGCTTCCGAGATGATCAAAACATTTAAAACTGAATTTGAAGTAAATCTTAATTATTAGTTACTCTGTTGAATGCCTTATTCTGAACCTTTCAATCTATTTGATTACTTTTCCTCCTCATAGCATCCAAATCATCCAGTTGATGACACAGATTTTTCATTTATTCCACTATGAAATTCTACTCTCTTCTTATATGGCACTCAGATCATCCAGTTGGCTTTGCTTATTCTTTATCTGTAAAATGAAATTTTATATGCGCAGGTGTATATAAAATTCAGTGCCCTGTTCAGGGTGTCAAGAATGCCATTCCCATATCAGGATCTGGCCCCCCTCCTCTCCCAAGTTGTCTCGAGCTTTGGTGCGAACCGAGTCATGTGGGGCAGGTATCTGCTTTATCTATCATCTTTCCTATCGCCCTAGAGATTGGAGTGAGAGAAAACAGGATAGGAGAGTAGGCATGCACAGAAACATTAATGGCTCTTCCTGACTCTTTTTTTTTTCGCTCCAGTGATTTCCCATATGTTGTTCCTGAATGTGGTTACAAAGGTGGAAAAGAAGCGGTATTATCCATCGCCAATCAAGTACCTTTGTCATCATCCGAGTTGGAGTGGATCATGGGTAAAACAGTGGTGCAACTCTTCCAGGGCCAATGGGTTCCATGAGCTTCTACAAAAAATGATTACCTCCGCCATGCAAATCACAACAGAAAATGGTTTAATTGTATTGGAAAGTAATTGATAAATGTTTGCCCTATCCTTTCACGCACGCCAATGTTTGATTCTAAATCTCCATATTGCCAATCCCACCCCCGTCTTTACTTCTTTTTGATACATCATTTAAACTGTATGAAAGGTGCCAGTTTCCCATGCTCAGATGAAGGTAACTTTTACGAAATAAGCAATACGAAACTTACTAGGGAAGAAGACATTCCGTCAATGGAAGAAAATATTATTAAATCAGCTGCGCTTGAACTGGACTGAAACTTACAGAAGGCAGAGGAAGCGCCCGACACATTCACAAACATTGAAAAAAAAATATACTCTGTATATTTCAATTCACAATTTCTTAGGTGTTGACTCCAGAGAATCTACTTGCCCAGCAGCGATCCTCTTCTTCTTTCTTCTTCTCAACTTGTCACATATGTAAGCCCTCTCCAGTTGCTCAACCCTATGCGATAGCGAGCTCAACAGCCTTGTTTGCATCTCGTTCCTCTCAAATATCTCAGCCATCAATCCCATCATTCTCTCATTATCCTCCACCATCTTCTCCAGTAACTCCTTGCTCCATGTACTCTCATCATTGCTTTTCACTTCTCCTCCATCCCCTTTCTTCTCAATTTCCACCCCACCGGAATCTTCTTCGTCTTCTTCATCATCTCCCTCCAACAAACTCGCAGAGGAATCTGTTTGGCTTTCCGTCTGACTCGTTCCCACAAAATCACCATCTTTATCAACTTGTTTTTCTAAATCTCCATCTTCTACTTGACAAGCCGTCTCATCATTCTCCGCCTCTTTCAATTCCACAGTTTCATTAACCACTTCCAGCACCCTCTCGGGTTCACAGTAATCACTCATCGACGTCGGTACATCACCATCACATTCCACGTTCCTCTCACCTTCACAGCACATTTCAACATTCTCTAAAGCTCCATTAAACTCTTCCCCAGCCTCTCTTGAATCAGCGAGCATAGGAACAACGGCCTCAGACTCAGCAGCGCCATTCTGCAATTCATCAACAGCATTCGCAACAATGCCATTTTCTTCCTCTCCTTCTCCTGTTTCATCCACACCTTTCTCTCCAGCTGGCGCAACAGAATCATCAGTATCATCACCATTAGGAGCGGCAGCATCAATAGAATCAACAATCTCCTGCAACGCAATCGCCTTTTTAATAACCGCCTTCCTACAATCCCTGACACCAAAATCCACTCCTCGCACCGAATCCAATTTAAACAACAAACTCATTAGCATCTCATTAATCTTCAACTTCTCCTTCTGATCTCTCCTCACTACGTCAACAGTCTCCTTCATCAAAATCCTCTTCTCAATCTCATCCACTTGTCTCTTTGTCGCCAAAATCTTCTTCATGCTTTTCCTCACCAGGAATCCTCTAAGCACCTTCTGGATCTTGATTGCTGACTCGGATCTGCTCCGCTCGGACCCGACGTAGCGGACTGGGATTGAAACCACTTTCTTTGGAAGAGCCGTCGTCGTTCTGTGATGAACTGGAATTTGAGGGGAAGAGGAAGGGTAGTTACGGGGGATCCTGTAGAATGGAGTATCCATAGTTGAAATCGGATTTTCTTGGGTTGGAGATTGAGATTTTTCTTGTTTTTTAGTATGATATGATACTTCGTGAAGGCTAAATGGTGTGATATTTATAGAGAAGGATTTTACATTCGTTCCATTCCGGATTGGACTGGCAAGTTCCAGAAGGTTTTCCTCCGGGTTCTCCTTCTAGAAAACAGTCGAATGTTCTATTTGGGCGCGTCCAGCGAGATAGATCTGACGTGTCGTATGACGATTGCTCGCTTATTTCCCTTCTTTCTTAATCCGTCGTAGGATGCGTGCGGTTTCTTGTTTTTCCGAAATTGAGTATATAATAAGCTTCTTCTTTTTTCTTTTATTTTTTTATTTCCGGTGCATCGAGTTCTTCTATTATGCTAATGTAAGTTCTTTCCTCGATCTCTAATTTTCCAATATGGTTTCTCTAGTAGAAGCATCCTCGAAAATGATATTATATTTATTTGATAAAAATATTTTAAATTAATTAATTAAATATCAGCTTTAGCTCTCAATTTTCTTTTATTTTTCTGGGGAAAAAAAGTTGGCAAAGATGATTTGCCTTTACATAGAAAGACCATCATCATGATTTGCCTTTACATAGGAACAAAAACTCGAAACTAAAGAAAAACAATGAACTTGATGACTATGAAGCAAAAATAATAAAAGAAAATCAAATTATATGATCCTAAAGGAATTCAAAAGCTAAACACTTAATAAATAAAGATAGAGTCTTTGACGGTACCTATTTAAGGAGAGATTGTTAAGAATATCTTTGAAGCAGAGACTATAAATAGTTTTGTTGGGGTGGATAATTTCCTGTTAAATATGATCACGTCAAAATCCACAACGGGATATAAATTAAGTGAGATGTTTTGCGTTTTTTTCATGGCGAGATTAAAGGATTTATTTATTATTGTTCAGATGCTTGGGATCTGGACGGTGGAGATTAAAAGATTGAGTGTCATAGGATTGCTAAAACCACGCGATGCCAACTGCTATCGAGAGGAAATATTTGATCGTGTTCATGGTGGACAAAAAGATGGAGATTTTTATATCACGTGCCTGTGTTTTCTTACCAGACACAAGTGCAGATTGTTTAACAGATATACGATGTTGCCTTTTATCCTATTAGCTATATTTTGTATGCTTCGCCATCAGCTGGGTAAACACAAATTTCAAGGAAAAAACATTATATTTAGTAGACAAAAATGCATATTAGAAAATAAAAAAAAATTATTTAAATAAAAAAACATGTTAAACCATGTTATAATATATAAAAGATAAAATCAATCACGTAAAACAATAATTAAAAGTAAAAAAAAGTTTTTATCTTCATTAACTTGTTAAATTTATGAGTCAAATCATAAAATCAGGAT
This sequence comes from Salix brachista, assembly GCA_009078335.1. Classification (NCBI taxonomy): domain Eukaryota; kingdom Viridiplantae; phylum Streptophyta; class Magnoliopsida; order Malpighiales; family Salicaceae; genus Salix; species Salix brachista. Next base: position 12,558,206 of record CM018574.1, on the reverse strand, counting down.
ATTTTTTTTTTAAAAAAAAATATGAAACCTATTTTTTTTTTTTACAAATGAAAAACAATGTCAGTTAATGACATAAAAAAATAAGTTTGAAATAAGAATAAATTCCACCCTGGTGTTGCATTTTCATCAAATCTCATAACTCTCTTTATAGCACCTCACTTGCTCCCTCCACAGGAAGAATAAATTTTATAAGAACATTTGAAATTGCAAGGAGCTGAATCAATAAGCAGGCCCGCAAGCCCAATTTGTCAACAGCTCGAGCCACTCAAAACGCATTCGGGCCCCTGCTGCACCTCTACTAGATTCTAGGAGTCCACCGTGGATTATCGTCACCGAGCTGCTGCGTATATCAAATCCGTTCCGTTCCTGCTGGAATGGCCGGAACGTGCTGTTCCATTTATAAAACCGGAACAAAACGGTATCGTTTTTGTTTCGGTTTTAATTCCGGTCTGTTCCGGAAATTCCGACCAAATTCTGGCCGGAACGCCTCGGTTCCGTTCCGGTCGTTCCGTTCCGGGTTTAAAATCAATTTTTTTTTATTTTTAAAAATTATTTTTGACATCTATACATCAAAATAATTTAAAAACACCAAAATATTTTAAATAAAAAAGAATTCAAATTTTAATTATGCTTGTTAAATTAATATTTTAAATTTTTCATATATATATATAATTAATTATATATGAACAGTATATACCGAAACGACACACCGGAACGCTCTGAAATCGGAACGTTCCGTTTCAATCGAAAAACCGGAACGACGACCGGAACGATAGTGATAACTATGGCTGCTACTGCTCTTCTTTCATTCAAAAATATAATACTATTAAAAATCATTATTGATACGTGCAGTGCATATGTCAGCATGTGGATTTTTATTGCGCTAGACACGTGGAGAGATTTAAATTCGGTTTATATTCTTTTGATTGTTATTTACTTTGTTTGAATTATTTTTATGATTGGATTTTTTTTTATGATTTCACCTATCTTCATTTTTTTCCTATCAAGTTTGATCCTCCTTTTTTTATTTTTTTTATTTTTTTACTTTAGCAATTTTTTAAAATTACATTTTTTTTCAATTTCATTATAAAATATTGAATTGAATTAGAATTTAGCTTCTTGATAGAATTTATATGTAGGATTTCATGCGTTGTGGGTTTGAAAGATTAACCCATGGAGGATTTGCATGAGTTTTCTTGTTTTTTTATTTTTTTAAGTTTTTGTTTTTTTGGTTTCATCTTCTAATATCTATTTAATTGGAGATTGGGCACCATTAAGTACTTTTATTCTATATGATTTTTTACTGGTGTTGAAGATATCTCGAATTATCTTAAGTCTTTTTACTTGTCATTTTTTTTAAACTAACATTTTTAAAAATATATATTTTTTAATTAGATTAAATGTAAGCATGAGATGTTAACTTCATGATATTTTAAAAAAGAGAGTGATTAATTTATTGGGTAGACATCATATTATTGATAATTATTTGATTAATAAAAATATTATTCAGAAAAAAAAAATTATTAAATACAACTAGGTATATGACTTGTGTTTCAAAATTTAAATATCATGATTTACATTTATCTTTTAGTTTTTCTAGTTTAGTCCTTACATCTTACTAATGATTTTGTCTTTATCAAAAACATTTTTTTATAGTATTGTTAACTATACCAATAATTGAAAGGAAAACAAGGAAAAAAGAAAAGAAAAAACATGGATGTTATAGGCAGAGAGTTCGGGTAACATGGAGATTCTTAATCCATCCATCCATCAGATCACAATCTAATTAGCTACATTGATAAAACTATTTTATGTTTCGTCCTTAGCATGACTGTTTGCGGATGTAAATCCCCCAGTGTTTCTTATCAAACATAGAGTCAGCTTGTCGTGTTCATTAGCTTACTTTAATAATCTTAAAATATATATTTAAAAAAAACAATTATTCTAGTTAATAATATTATGCTGGCTAAGTTAAATAAAAGATATGCTAATAGAAAAAAAAATATTTACAGGTTTATTGGCAATAGCAATGAATTTCCTGAGACATGTATATTTATAATGTTTAACGAAACCTGGGTTCTCTCGCATCATAACCTGAACATACAAACTAAGTATGTAATGAAAATAATTGCAGCACCTAATACTTATGAATTGAGATACCTCATTTAAGATTTAAAATAAATTATTTGTTATATCCTGAAACAACAATAAAATACTACCTTATAATAATAATTAAAAAAACGTGGGATATGGGTTTGCAACTAGAAAAAGAAAAAGAAAAAGAAAAGAAATAAAAGCTACCGGGTGTATATAGCGAAAATCCTAGGAGCAGATCGAAAGGTTTTCTTTACAATTTGATATTTTATTTTAAAAATATTTTTGATAAAGAATTTTAAAAAGTATTTTTATTTTTTATTTTAAATCAAAAAATATATTGTTTTTATATCATTTTCATGTGCTGATATCAAAAATAATTTTAAAAAAATAAAAAATATATTATTTTAATACATTTCTAAACTAAAAATTAATTTTAAAAATATCATTCATTAAAATAAATATAAAGATATGTCAAAAGTCAACATGTTAATGCTGGAAATGGATCTATGTACTTGTCTTGGGACCGATAATTCTAAGGTGTTCCGGGATGAAGGTTCGAAGTGACAGGATGCATGACCGAGTCAATATTGATGTCCAAATGAAATTGGTCCTGGATTTTAACCAGTAAAAAGAGGTGAGGGTGTGGCCAGTGGTTGAAGGGGAGCTCCCTCCTTCATAAAATCCAGGTTCGAGTCCCGGTAGGAGTGAGAGCTGGAGGGGTCCTCTCCTCTTGTTCCTGGGTCCATCCCTGCATGGTATGTCTGTCATCCCCGCGGTGTCTTACATGCTCACTGAGCTTGCAGGATGTTCAGTGGGTCCAGGGAATAGTCGAGGTGCGCGTAAGCTGGCCCGGACACTCCGGTCATAAAAAAAAAAAAAGGTGCCGATTAAATTAGAAAAAGTAATATTTCCTATGATTTTCCAGGAAAAATCCATGAGATCGAAAGAAAGTTAATGATGCTCTCCACCAACGCACTCCGTGATTTACTTTGCTGCATCACTTTCTAAAGGGAATAGAAAATTTCATGCACGAAGAGAAGAAGGACGCGAATTAAAGCAGCTGCTTATTTTTCTAGTCAGCGACAATCGCTAATGGTGTATTATTAGTCAGGAAAGAAAGAGACAGTCGCTAATGGTGTCGCATCCATCGATTACAGCCGTAGCAATCCGTCACGGCAGGAAACGGTACATTATACGCCTCCGTGTTTTGCTGTGGATTGCCCACGATCTTCCAAAAAAAAAAAAATCATGTTGGAGATTTCTTTTTCTTTCCTTCTTATAGTCGTGTTTTTGGTTTTTTTACACCATCCCATATTCAATTTAGTGATTTTATTTTTACAATGTTCTTTTTATAATTATTACGTGGAGTCAACAGTGTTCTGGTCTTTGTAAAATTAATAAAGACCAGCACGTGCATAGCTATGCGTGTTGAGTTTTCCAGTGACAATGGTTGCCTTTCGATGTGGTTTTCGAAGCATCGCGCTGCCCTCCGCTCATCTGTTCAAGTTTGTTTTAAAAATATTTTTTATTTATAAATATATTAAAATAATATTTTTTTTATTTTTTAAAAATTATTTTTATTATTAGTATATAAAAATAATTTTAAAATATTAAAAAAATTAATTTTATATTATTTTTTTTCAAAAATACTTTTCAAACACAGGTCAGATACCTCATAAGTTAATTTCAAATAAAAAATAATTTTTTTTTTAAAATATTTTTGAAACACGGTATCAAATATCTATATCAGATACCTATAAGCTAGTGCGTGGCAGCCACTTGAACAATATTTTTTCATTTCCTTTCTTTTCTATCTTCTCACTTCGAAAGGTGTGTTGCCCTTGCAAAACTGCATAGTGATCCTTGATTTTTTAGTTGTATTAAATTTGATTTATTTATTTATTTCATCTCTAGTATTTGATTTTTATGTTTCTTACACATATACAATTTGATTCTTATTTTTTTATTTCTATTTATTTTTATTTTAATATTTTTGATGGTATTTTAATTTTTGTTCATCACTAATTATCTGAGTTGATTGTTTTTCTTGGCAATTTCATTTCTCATTGTTTAATTTCATAGAATTTTAATATCATGTTAGTTTTTTTTATTATGCTTTTAAAACCCGGGCCATGTATCAACCCCTATCATGTCCTGTGTCACATGTCGGGTCGAATGATCAAGGTTACTAGGGTCAATTAGATTTTTTTATTATGTAGGAAGTAAAAATAATGTTATTTTGATAAAAATAATAATAATGATAAAAAAAAAACGAGAGTTGACATGATTTTCTCTTTGCTAATCACTTGTTTTTTATCCAGCTAAAAAGTAGAAAAATAATATTATTTTGATAAAAAAAATAACAAAGAATAAAAATCCAATTATGATACTTTTTTATTGGTATCTCTTTGTTTTGATTTTGTTTTTGAAGTTTCATCCCTTTACATTTAATGTTGTTTTATTTTTATATTAAATATGATACTCGTTCTTTTTATTCTCATTTTTTTAATCCTTTCCATGTTTTTTTTTTTTAATTTTGTCTCTTAACATTTTTTTATTCTTTTCTTGTTTTTATCGTTGTTATGGATAGCTAGGCTTAGAGTCGAAGTAGACTTTTGAATGTGTTCAATGGTTATTATGATATTGTGGGTACCCTAATTAAGACGTGCCTCTTGCAAGGAGTATTGCATACTAATATGAACACACGTCATCATGATATGCCATGCGGTTAAGTTACCAAACATTATATTATTTTTACATTATTAGGTAGATTGATTTTTCAATTCATCATGTATAGAGTGATCGACCGTTTAAATATGAGAATATGAATATTTCCCTGTGTTTTTCACCTGAAGTTTATTTCTTCGCTAGTTTTGTGGCAGCACCGTAACTTTTATTAAGATATAATGTTTTGTATTTTCTTAGCATTTGTTTTTTAAATGTTATTTACTCGAAAGTATATCATAATAATGTATATTTTTTAAAATTTTACTCTTGACATCAAAGCAATCCAAAAATATATAAAATCTTATTTGAAATAAAATAAAATATATAAACAGTATTCGGACCGGTTCACAACCTTTACATAAAATTTCAAATAGATTATTATTTTATTATTGAATAAAGAAAACTATAGAACCGCAACTTGGCATTTATAATGTTGTTAACATCAGCTTATAGTCTTTCGATAATAACTGATCTCTGTAATGATACAAACAACAAATAAGATTCCTTAAATTGAATTATTCGTGAAGAAAGTCGTTGCACTTAGCCTGTAACAAGCAAAACCTATAACCATAAAAACGAATTATAGATTAAACTTGGGTGTTTTTGGTTTAGCAATTCAACCTATTTTTTTTATATATTTTTTAAAATTATTTTAATGTATTAGTATTAAAAATAATTTTATTTTTGATATATTTATAAATAAAAATCACTTTAAAAAAATAGCATTTATCACTCAAATACTCATGGCGGCACCCTGGCTGCTTGGACATCCAAGTATGATGTTGTCTAAACTCTAAACGACAATTTAATTTCCAAGTTATTTAAAAATGGGAGCTGTTGATGACTAGCTGCCCAACTACTTCTATTTATTTGAAGTAAATTGAACCTTCTTGCCAAATATTTCTATTTAGAATAAGGCTATATTTTATAAATAAGCTTTCGTATACTCATCTTGTCATATACGGTAACTATTTTTATAAAATAACATTAACCTTCTATTAATCAAATAATGACCCTACAAATGTTTACTTTTTTTGCGAAGTGAGAAAACTTTACCCCCGTAAATTGTATTTTGTGAACTCAAGCGAGTGAGTAAAACCCTAGTTATACCAGACTCTAACAATGAATGTATGTCCTGACTTGAATTCAAAATTTATTAAGCAGATCTATCATCACACAAAAAGCTTTTAAGGACCTAAAAATGTTTAGGTTGCAGGCATAAATGATAAAATTTACTTAGATATCAATATCATCTTGTCAATCCAAGTAAAGATTTCCAGAGAGCAATTCATTGCAAACATTTTACAACTTCATAGTAGAAATGATTCCTTGATGTTTAAATTAATAAATATAGAAAATATATGTGTATACACACACACACACGAAAAGATAGTGTGTGTGATAGAGAAAAGTATATGTTGAGCTGAAATTTGGAAGAGAAGCTAGGATTGCCTACGTCGAAGTGCATGGCCTTTCTCTCTCTCTATTACTAACATTACGAGGGGCCATTTATTAAATGTTTTTAAAAACCGGCCAAAGTTTATAATTTCGAGTATGAGTATAATGAATAGAATACAAACAAGACATGGGTTATTAATTTCTCCAACACAACGAATTATTCCCATAGCAGAGCTTAGGATAGGAATCGATCAAGTAACCACCGACGACTTCAAGCAGCTAACACACCCCTCTCTGTGTGACATCATTTCAATCAAGGTCAATTAAAGCCTGCCTACCACGGTTTGATACTGCGTTCGAACTATATTTTTTAATTTTTTATATACATAATTTTAAACTAATATGGTTTTTTAATATATGTTTTTATTGCTCTGATATATTATATCAAGAAATTATTATTTTAAAATGTTTTTAAACTAAAAACACTTTAAAAAAACAGTATCTACCACATTCTTAAAGCTGGTTTAATCTTCTAATTAATTGTAAGTTGCATTACCTGGATTTTGTCTCCCCTCATTATATATTTTAGTTTAGTTTGTGGTCAGACGGGCGGTCTAATAAGGTTTGAATTAGATAATGGAGGTTAATTGTCTTCCATGTGTGAATCCTCCTAAAGTTGAGATTCTAAGCTTCAAGGGAGGAGATATTAATATGATATTTGCCCTTCAAGCGAACCCGCATAGGGAAGTGGACAAAAAAACTAAGCATATAATGCCATTTGCAACTAGCCCGCCTTGACAGAAGATGTGCATTTTTCAACTAAATTACTCTTATTTTTTTAAGTATTGTAGATTCTCATGCACTATCGTTTGCGGAAATGAGGACGGACTGCTGCATGCTATTTCAAAAGTGTTTTTTTTAATTAAATTTTTTTATTAATAATTTTTATGTGTTTATAATAAAAATATTTTTTTATTAAAAATATATTTTAAATAAAAAGTAATATAAAAAACAATCATAACCATACCGTCAAACGTCTTAATCCACCACCTTGATTTGTCCAAATTACAAACAATTACTTTTCTTTCTTCTTCTTCTTGCTTTTTTCTTTTTGAATTTTAAAAAAGAGTTTTCAAAATATGCTTTGTTGACATGAGGCATATTTATAAGATTGAGTTTAAATTGATGGATTAACTTGGTGATGGGTCAATATGAGACATGACCAAGATTAGATCAGTAAAAAATCCAAGATCATGTCATTGAAAAACCTAGATTCTTTTTAAGAAATAAAATTGTTTTAGATATATATCTATTTCTTAAAAAATATCATTGATCAACCAAACCAACCCTACTTGTGTTTTTTTTTTTTTTAAAAAAAAATTTGGTCAACCAAACCAAACCAACCCTACTTGTGATCCTAACTTTGAGCTAGATTGAATCTTGTAAGCATGATAGGTGATACGATGAATATAATAATTTCCTGTTGTGGCTTGGATTTGGCATATCAAAATAAAACAAAAGTAGACACATGATACGACAGCATTACTAGACAGCTTAATTAGACAGAAATTCACATAACAGAAGTAACTCTTACATAGATAACCTGGATATACTTTTCTACTCCTCTACAGTAAGCAGTACATGATTAAACATAGGATACCACACGCACTCGATAAACCCTAATTGAAGCACTAATTATGAAGATCGAAACAGCACCACAACTCTACATAGACTTTAATTTAATTTAAAACTGATTCAAAACAATCATCCTGGATGGGCTAAGAAGCTGATAAGATCCATGATTCCTGGCAAAGCTACATCCGAGATGAATCTTGTTATCAGAACCCGTGTCCTCCATAGCCATCAGCACTTTGTAGAAGATATCGACGTTGCAGGGAAGTGTTAGAGGGCCTTCAGGGTTGTAGCCATACTCGGACTCTGCTTCTTCGAGCAGAATCTTGAATAGTGGGTGGTTTGCGTACTCTGTTTTGATCACAAACCTCTGTTTCTGGGGTCCGACATAGACTGAGAAGCAACCTTCAGGAGCTACACGTCGTTTCCTGGAATGTTTTTGATCACGGTCATCGTCCAGTGAAACTTGAATATGCGGACATGATTTGCTCTTTGCTGTCAAAGAACGTTCCGGTCTTGACGTTCTCCTGCCGCCCCTGCCAAACGATATGCATCTCTCCCATGTCTGGATGATCAGATTACATTTGATCTTTCCTTTCCCCTTACTCACATCCATTCAAAAATATATGTTTATGATGGCACAAGATACACTACTTTCTTCACAGCAAGAACTGATTAAATATAGCTAAGGAAAAGAAAAGTACGAATATATATTGCTGGACTTAACAACCATACATGATCCTTGTAATTAAAAACCAGGTGAAAGAATTGGCGATATGGGTATGGAGTTTCTACCGAATTAAAAAGATAATGATAAAGAATGCTTTGATCAAGTGTTAATTAGATATATGGTGGATTCAGGCTAACCTCTATCGTAAACCAAATAAACCATGACCTTCATCCTTGGCATCGCCGTGTTACTCATATCTACTGAACAAAGAGAAGTTGTGATCTTGCAAGTTGAGGGAAAACAAACGGCAAGAAATTCTTCTGACGATAAAGCGACACAAAAAGATGATTCAAGATGAAATAGTAGACATAACCGGAGTGTATCTCAAGAACTGGGTAAGGGATGAAGAAGGTGATGGGTAAAAAGGGAAAATCAAGGAACCAGAACAGAGAGAGTCTCGCAGATGGAACGATTGTAGCCAGCTCTGTCTCAGTTCATGATATATAAAGCCCGCAAATGGACATAAAATAATGTTGAAAATGCCCTCTTGTCAACGCAGGAGAGGTCTTATTTCTATCACCTGTTATCTTTAGCCTTTGCGGGTTTCCTTTCCTTTCCTTTTCTTTTTGAGAAATTTGGCCTCCAGGATCCTTAAAATGACAAGAAGTGGCTAGTTTCTGTGAATTGAGAAATTCACAGACAAGTGGACACAACCAGGTTTTACCTTTTCTTATTATGGCTGTAAATTATTATTTTCTTATAGATTTCTTCTTAGATCACCTGCTCGCACTGTTTTTGGATCGACGTTGCTAGTGGGTATATATATATATATATATTATATAATTTTAAAATGATCTCCTTTTGTTTTCAACGAGGAATTGATCTCTAGCTAGCTAAATATCGCTGACTTCTTGGACCCGACCCCATGTTGGTGAAATGATAAAACCTGCATTATGAACATTTTTCAAAATTTATTTATTGCTCGAAATTGCATATTAAAATATAATATATAACTCACCAATTCTCAATTTACCTTTTCATATATCAACATAGCTGACAAAATTATTTTTAAGAAATTCATCAAATCAAGGGATTTTCTTAATCTTTGAGAGGGAGACGGCTGGCCACCACCAGTCCCTTTAACTCCGTCTCAACTCGAAAGTCAAACTTCTCTCTCCCTGTAATACAGGCCTTAATAGTATAATAATTTGAGTTAAGAAAGCAAGGATAGAGAATTTCCATTTCATAATCTTACCAGAGAAATTAATGGTTGAATTAATTTTTTGCATATGCTTCATAACCGTCACAGTATGCATTGAAGTTTCATGGAAGCTAATTAGTAATTACTGCGTGCTGACCGATAAAAGCCGCCATCCCTGCTAAAATAAAAACACCATGAAAACATGGGCCATCAACAAAATCATGGTCGCTTCATTTTTTTGAAAATTCATAGGGTTATTTTAAAAGTATTTTTTGTTTAAAAGTATTCATAAGGAAATCAATTTGACCCGTCAATTAAATCAGATATATATTTAATATATTTCTTCTCAAGTTTTATTATAACAACGCTGCTAATTTAAGGAAATTTAATGCAGCGACACGAGAAACTCATTGAAAATAGTGTCAGAAATCTTGACAAGCTTTTTTAATCAAGGATGTTTTTTTAAGATTGGCATCTTAAACATGATCGATGATGAATATATAAGCTGAGGTAAAAAAATATAAACAAAACGAGTATAATTATCAGTATTTTCTCTTTAATTTTGTGATTATATTTATTCATCAGCAAAAAAGATATAAAAAGCCTTGCGTAGTATTATCCAAGGCTAAGGTTGGTGATAAGAAATATGTTGCAAGCCACTTTTCCTATTTCTAAATGGTGGATGGCAAATCCACCATCGAACAAGCTCAAGATTTTATAAAGATTATCGGAGAGCTTGAAAATTGAAGATAATCTTATAGTTTGTGACATTATTTAATCACAAGCTATCAGCCTATCATACATTTGAAAGGAGTTTCGAAAGACTATACGCCAAAAAATAAAAATAAATTAAATGTTCTTAGAGGTACTCACTGCTCCCATTTGAGTGGACAAGATCTTGTCTCTGAAACAAGACAGCCGTGGACAATTAATCTAGTTTTTGAAAACACAAAACTGTAAGATCTTGTTTGATCAGTTGCTAGCTTCATTACTTCGTATTACACTAAATGTAGTGATCATCTTTAAAAACAATTAATAAACCAAGATCTTAGCAAGAGAAAACATCTAAATCACATCGACGGGATAGGATCGAAGCCCATAAATACATGACCCGTGTACGATCGAGGATACCTGAATAGGGCTAGAGATCCTACAAAAGAGAGAGAGACAAAACAAATCATATGGTAGCTGGCTATAAATAATGCATCTGGACAATTAATCTATTTAATTGTTGTATCCCTCTCTGTATGAGCGTATTCATCTTGCAAAATGTGGAGGTTGAATTTTATGTGAAAAATCTTACGAGTGGGGTGGAGCGTCCAGGATTGTACGAGTGTGAGAGTAATTGGACTTATAAAATAAGATAAGGCCAAAAAATTGTTGGATATTAAATTTCATGTCAACGCTTCAATTATTATGTATGAGCAATGACACTGTATTTTCATTGATTAATCATCTTTGAAGTTGGAGGTCACTGTTGACTTTCAAATGGAGGTTATTGTTTCACTAAGTATAGGTTAGAGGCAAAAAAACACATTTGTGATGCATAAAGAGTCTTTCTTTGATTGATAAATTCTCTAAATATTAAAAAAATTAAAAGAGTTTTGTAATCTCATAATATTATATATAGGCTAATACTCATCTGTATATATAAAAACATCTCAGGTAAAAAAGAATGAAAAGATCTATCTTTAGTTAAGCAACATTTTTGAAAGTTTTTTTTTTATAAAAAAACAGGTGTTTCAAATGGTGGACTTTTGGATTTATCCATTTATAAAGAGTTAGAATTTATTTAAGTATGTGTAGAATGAATTTCCAAAAACAAAAGGTGTAAAGAAAAAACATTAAAAAACAAATTACAAAAAAAAAAGAATGGTATAGATAAGTCAAGTGTATAGTATAGAAAAATTAATATTTTTTTTCTAAAAACAAAGGTGCAAGTAAATAAAAGAAAAAAAACATTAAGATTATGAATTGGCATGGGGTTATAATTTTTTTTTTTTAAAAAAAATACGAGGCATTAAGATTGATCCAATATATTGTTTTGCATGAAAAATTAAAAGTATCAATTGAAAAGCCTATGAAATCATCTAAGTAAATAAATCAATAATAATTTATGTAAATAAACAATTCTCTAACAATAATGTTGTTGATACTCGCTATCATCAACAACTTTTTTTCTTTTTTTTGTGTGTGTACAAAACCAAAAATGCCCCAATGACCAAACAATAATTATCATATGACTCCTTGCCCAAAAGTTTTGATTGTCTAATCTTTAAGCATAATAGGATAATTGCATTGTTATTTAAGAATTAAAAAGACAGTATAACCCCTAAACAAATCAAGAATGACAAATTGATCGTGTGCAAAAATCATCCTACCCTTTTAAGTAAAATCTTGAAAATTAAAGGATTAAAGATAAAAAAGAGTAATTTCATTGTAGCCCCAAACAAGTTTTTAGGAAGAAAGTTCTCTCATAATTCAACTCTATTCCCATATTCACTAGGGGTTCTCTATAACAATTTGTTTTCGTTTACATGTCTATTAACATGGAAGCACTTCAAATATTCCCATATTCACCAGGAATATTTATTTTTTATTTTGAATAATTTTTTTAGTGTTTTTAGATTATTTTGATGTGATAATATTAAAAATAATTTAAAAAAAACAAAAAAAAAACACTATTTTAATAATTCTAAATGAATAAAAAACATCACAATCACACTCTCGATTACACGCTATAAAACCTTCCGGTCTATCGAGAGCTAAGAGCACTCCATGAATCTAACTTTATGCACCTACGCTTTTATTTCAATTAGGCATGTGACCACTCACCCCTTCTGAAATCATCATTCTTGTTTACTTCAAGGAGTGGGATGTAATGCAAATCACAGAAATGTCATCAAGTAATTATATTCAATTAGTGCACTGAATGGTTCAAAATAAGTGTTTGTTCTAATAATAATAATAATAATAATAATAATAATAATAATAGCATATATTCACAGCCATCATACTATGTTATACCTACGTTATCTTTTATTTTTGTACTTAAACCTGGATAGATTTTAAAAATATATTTGATTGGGAAAAAATATTAAATTATTTTTTAGTATTTTTTTTATAATTCTAATACACCAATATAAAAAAAAAATCATCGCAACTAAAGTGGAGAAGCACTGCTCCTCGAAGTTTCAAATAATTTCAAAATGTGAATGGTCAATTCATTAATTGCGGATTATGTATGCAATGACGGGCAATCCATGATTGTTAGAAAAATGGCCATCAGACGTCATCTGGCCGGTGGAGCTTGGGCAGTCTCTAGCTAATTGAATATAGATTATAGACTACTAGTACCTTTTTTTTTCCTTTCCTTTTTTTCTGCACGAAAGGCTATTTTTAAAAGTAAATTCTATTTAGTTTTATGGTTATTAAAATAAACAGCTAAGAGAATTTTAATGGTTTGAGTTTTAAAGTAAAAAATATAAGAATAAATAATACAAGTTTCATGTATAATTATCATAAAATAATTACTGATTTTATCATAATAAATTCGAACTTTATATGAAAACATGTCATAATAGTATTTTTTACTATTATTTTTAAAACTATTATTAAATAATATTTTAAGCCCTTGATCTACTTCTTACAATATAGTTAAAAGGATAAAACAATCTTAATTGAACTCCTATCTCCAAAACAAATCTACTAACAGTAAGATTAGATTTTTGAAGTTCGGGACGTGAGAACCAAAATCTTTCTTTTCTCTATCTTTTCCAATGATTTTCTCTCTTCTTTCTCAAAACTCAAGGATTAAAATGTGATTGAAATAAAGTACAAGGACCACATTTCTTTTTTCATTGAGAAAGTAGGTTTCAGGTTTTTAAATTCTCAAAACCCAATTTTCAACTTGTTTTTATTTGAAAGCACCCTAAAAACATTATAAGAACCTCAATGACCCCATGTATAACACCCAATCACCCTCTAAATACTTTCAAAACTCGAAATTAAATTGAATAAAAAGTATTTTAGGTTATCGGTCTACTTTTTATGACATAATTAAAGGATACAATCACCTCAATTGAACTTCAATCTTCAAAATAAATATATTGACATTAAAATTAGTTTTTTATGGTTAAAATGTGATAAACCAAAAATTTTCTCTCTTCTATTTTTTTTCAATGATTTTATTTCCCCTCTCTCAAAACTCAAGGATTGAAACATAATAAAAATAATGTAAAGCAACTAAAATATAAAAACATGAAATTTCAGGTCCAGATATATAAAAATAAGAAAACTTCAAGGAAAAATGCATTGTTCCTCTACAATACATTCCACATTAAGTTGCCTTGAGTGTAGAAAAAAAATAATAAGACGTGTGTTAAAAGAGATAGATCAATATGTTTATCTTATAAGTTGACATGTTTTTTATATCATGTCAACGCTCGAGATCATATAAAAACTCTTAAATGGATTACGTGCTGAACAAAACGCAATAGCTTGATTATTATTTTATTCAAGGCAACAAGTCTTGATACATTCTAGTTTGATGTCTCATGCTACACTCTTTTTCTTATATATATATATATATATATATCATTTTTTTTAAAAAAAATTACCATAAAAATTTCTTTAACAGTAAATTAAAAAGTTTACATGTATATTTAAGAAAATAAATTGAAAATTAGATATGAAAATAAATAATAATAAATCTGTTAATTCCAACTACAGATTAAGTAAAAAAACTGAGATTAAATTGTTATTTCTTAACAAAAAAGAAGCTGGATATTTTTTTTAGTTTGAAATTGAGTCCCTAAAATTTTGATTGGTTTCGATAAATAAAATTGAATTTTATTTTGCCAAATAGAGCATTACTCAACTTTAAATTTTATTTTTAGCATCACAAGAGCGCTATATAAAACTAACTGAAATAAAATATCAAATACAACTCAAAATCAACTTATTAAATTGAGGATAAAAAGTCAAGTGACAAAAAAAAAAAAAAATCACGAATAACTATTACAACCGACACCAAATATGTTGCAATTTTAATTATTTTTTAATATTTTTTCATCTTTCTTGTTCATTATTTCAAACACCATTTCATGGTTCTTAGGCCTGGGATAAATTCTTCAATGTAGAATCCTAGGTCTGGTTGGAGGAAAATTTGTATGGGAAATTTTGTAGTAATCAGGGGGGAGGATCCGGCTATTATTTTTTGTGTTGCTTGCTGGTTTTTATGGAGATGGTGCGGTGGTGATAAGGTGTTTGATGCTCGCGCGGTTCGATATTAGTCAGAACTCAGAATCATTTGGTTCGTCTTCTCCGCAACTACACTGTTACTGAGACCTGATAGCGGGAAGATTTGTAGCTGGGTTTGCTGCTGGAATCGGTACTTGTAAGGCTGAGCTTTGGGCTGTCAGGTACGGTTTGGGGTCAAGATTTCTGCACTTAAAGGTTATTCTATTCGAGGATTAGTGGATCTGGAGCCCAATTATGTGCTCGGGCCTTGGGCCCATTTGCAAGGAAAAAAAAGGTGTTGAAGTTAAATAGGAATACTCATCTTATCCTGTTTTATTCTTAACTTCCTGCACTTATTATATGTATGGCGAATGTTGTTTTAGCACATCCGCTTTAAGCTTAATCTGTCATCATGTAAGAAATTAAAATCATGCGAGGTGCAACCCTATAGTTGACCTTAGATATGCAATAATTATAAGACGACATGACATAACTATATAGTAGGTGACCCAATAATAAGAACATAAAATTAAAAGATTTGTTCCTTTGTGACTTCAAGTTTGAACTCTATAATTGTTAAGATAATGATCACCGAAAGTTTACACAATCAAAACCTATAAAATTAATCAAATTACACACAAACTTGAATATTCATGTTAATCTAAAAAAAGATAGCATGGTCGTCCGAGGATATTTGAATCCGAAGCTAAAAAAACCACATCCTCGTATACAAGGCAACCTATTTGTCACCCATCGATTACAAAAACAAGAGTATACCTTTCGACTCAAATGGAAAGCAATAAAGTTAGTTAAAGAAACAGTCGTTAATCACACGGGATTAGACTAAAACTTAGAAAACATAAATCAGTAACAGTTAACGAAAACCCAGATCCCAGGTGAGTCATAAAAAAGTAAAAAATTATGAGAAACTAGTCAGCAAAAATTAGAAAGTGAAAAAAGAAGAAGCAAGGCTCAAAATAATCTGTTGGGCTTTTCAATCTCTAGATCCAAAACCCTTTACTGTATTTTAGCGTGGGACCAAACAAACTTAGAAATATCTTTGTGTTGCGTGCGTGCACACACCCACGACATAATCCAAATTCAAAATGTTTAATTTAAGCAAGACAGGATTCGGATTTCAGGTTTGTTTGATTAATTGATTCATATTATTTTTTTAAAGTGTTTTTTTGTTTAGAAATATATTGAAATAATATATTTTTTTTATTTTTTTAAAAAATATTTTTGACATCAATATGTTAAAATGATTTAAACACACACACGTGTGTGTGTATATATATATATATATATATATATTAATTTAAAATAAAAATAAAAATAAAAATATATTTTAGTGTCAAACAAGGACTTCAAATCCCTAATAAAAGTTTAATTGAACTACATTTTCGAATCAATCAAATCTAGTTATTATTTATCACAAACCAAGATAAATTATTCAGTGTAATTTAAAAACATATAAAACAAAATCAATATTGTCTACTATACAATCATTGTCTTTATCATTATCTTACTAATATTTTGTACAAATGTTTTTTACTAACTATTATTGTTGTTTAAGAACTAGTGAATAACAAATTATAGTAATATAGATTCATATTTATTAAATAAAAAGTATTAGATATCTACCTTAATGGACCATTCGATTAATATGACTGATAATGTAAAATAATAAAATATTTAATTAAAAAAATAAAGGAAAGGGTATTTAACCGATATCAACGCCTGGCGGTTATTTTGTCCTTTCAGCCTCAGGAACCGAACCGATTCTTTACCGGCAAAACATGGGCGAAGCCCTAGATAAACAGTAAGAGGGTGAGATACGGAGAGTCGCATCACTCCTGTGTCTCGCAAGCACAAGTTTCTCTCCCTCTCGAATTCCCTCTCCTACAATTCCTAGTGCTCCCATAATAGTTTGGTTGCAAGTTTCAAACAAGAAATTCTTGAACCTTGTTTGACCAAACATTGTTGCCACTCCATCAAGACAAGACTGCATTAACAATTAATCCTAATATTGTTATATCAAGTTATTTAAGTTTTCTAGTGGTGGTGTGGCAGTACTTCAAACCTTCATTCTGATAGTCTTGACAATATGGACGTCGACAATTCCTTTCTTGAACAACAAGTTAGGAGTACCGCTGCTAAACGTAGCAGTAACTCCTTGAATGATTGTGATGGCCATGGTCATAGTTTTCTGAATAAGAAACCCAAACAGGAGAGTGATTTGGGTTTCGCTGTGCCTGATCATGGGTGTCTTGCTCCTGTTCCGCTTAGAACGGTAGCCCCACCATTAGCATACATTGATCGTCAAGAAGGGCATGTTGGTTTCGGTAAGAAAAACAATAACGAGGATAATCTAGTGGCTGCTGTTCCGGCTGTACAATGTTGCAAGCAGTTTTGGAAAGCAGGGGATTATGAGGGAGGCACCGTTACTGACTCATCTGCTGATCATTCAGGTGGTTATATAGTCCCTGCTACTCTAATTTGTGGCTTAGTTTTGCTTGTTTTGTTTGAAATATTTGTGAGCATATCATTCTAGTTGTGTTATTGGTTGTAATAGCTACTTAATTCATGTTTACAAGAGCAGTTGGGAAAGCAATGCCCTTTTTAGTTTGTTTTTTGAGTTCTTTCATATTTCGTTGGCATTGGAAAGTCCCTTCCTTTACGTCCATTTTATAGAGGCCACAGAATTGAGGAATATGCATTTTGTACTGCTATATTTTCTAATCAATGTATTAATATCCGTGTAGTTGGCATGGATCATGTCAGGGTGCACCCCAAGTTTTTGCATTCAAACGCAACCAGCCATAAATGGGCACTGGGAGGTAATTAGCGGTCGTTCAATTGTACTGATATCTATGTGTATATGTGTTTGCTTAACGCGAATAGGTGAATTTTATTTATCTGGGTTTTTATTTGCAGCTTTTGCTGAACTCCTAGACAATGCTGTAGATGAGGTATTCGTTGCTTTTGCATAGTTTCAACGAAAATTTTCTTTTCGTTTCTTTTTCTTGACTGCTGACGATTTTGTTTAGGTTGGTCATGGAGCTACTTGTGTAAGCATAGATGTGCTGAATAACAATAAATATTGCTCTAAGATGTTGCTGGTTGAAGGTATGTATCTCTATAATTGTTCTGTGCTGGTATCTTGTCAGTACTGTATTTGACAGGCTTAATTGGTGCATACCATGTGGTAATGAATTCGGATGCAAACCCCCCTAAGAATTTATTAAATAAAAGAGTTATTCCTGTTAAGAAGCTCAGCCACTCAAAACCCTTCCGAAAATGAAGTTCAATTGAGTATTTTGTACAGATTCTAGAGCACATAAGAAAGTGCTTCTTTTTGCGAGATGAATTAATGAGGGAACATTACACTTGCCTGTTTATTGTGTGATTGGTTTCCAAATCTTTGCTTATGTTGATTACAGATAACGGTGGTGGGATGAATCCTGACAGGATGAGGGCATGCATGTCTCTTGGATACTCTGCCAAAAGCAAAATCGCTAATACTATTGGTCAATGTAAGCCATTTAATCAAATAATCATCTCTTACTGAAACTCTGGAATATGCCATTCAACCAAACATTTGTTTTATATTATTCAGATGGAAATGGATTCAAAACTAGTACAATGAGGCTTGGGGCAGATGTGATTGTTTTTTCTCGCTGTCGAGGGAAGGATGGAAAAAGGTTTTTTCAGAACTCTCATTCCGCCGAAGTATTCATTTCGATCATTGACATGCTTGTTTGATGTGCCGATATAACAATTCTGGCTTGTTAATGTCGATTTTCACCTTGAACACAAACGATTTCTTCTCTCTCTCTCTGTGTATTGGTCATGGGCCATTCAGTGACTGATAATGCAATTTTTATTCTTTATAGTGTAACACAAAGTGTCGGACTGCTGTCCTACACATTTTTAACAGCCACTGGAAAAGAAGATATAGTGGTTCCAATGGTAAGACCTTCATGCTTTGATGCTTGAACCAAATATGATATGATTATGCAATTGTTTTAAGAATTTATTCATAATTGGAGAAGTTTGTTATTTCAAGTCTCGTGATTTTACTATGAGGAATTAAGTAGGTTGTTGGTCAACAGACAACACTCATGGAATTCTCTTTTGAACAATTAAAAAGAATGAAAGTGGGGAATGATCTGTGTGGTGAAGAAATGATGGAATGTTATTCAGATAGGAGATATAACAGATTGAGAAAAAGTAATGGACAGTCAATGTTATTCTTTAGTATCTAACCACGATTAAAGTCTCCATTCGACATTTTGTTTGGGATATAGTTTCTGTCATGCATGTTTACCATTACTTTGTCAAACTATTCTCCTGAAAAAAATTTATCTTTTCCTGTTGAAATTTCAAGATTGACTTTGAAAAAGGAGGACATGGTTGGAACAAGAAAATACGCTCTTCTTCAAATGATTGGGATATGAATTTAAAAACCATATTGCAGTGGTCGCCGTTTGTAAGTGAGATACAAGCATACAGAACAAAATTATTCATTTCAAGTGCTTGTATCATAATTGTTTATAGGAATCTGCAATCATTCTAACTGTCATATTTTATCCAAACTCGTGCTCTTCAGCCTTTTTGGAGGGTGTGGAATGCTGCTGGGAGTGATGGTCGTGGGGTAATAGGTATTTTCTTTGTCTGGCGAAGTACTCAACAGTAATCTGCATTCCATCGACGAGTATATAGCTAAATCTCCGTCTCTCTGGTTTTGCTTCTTTTTTTTGTTGGCAACAGGTGCATTGGAAGCAAATTTTGTTGAGCCTGCTCATGATAAACAAGGTTTTGAGCGCACAAGTGTGCTTTCAAGATTAGAGGCAAAATTGATTACTCTGCAGAAGACTTATTGGTTTGTACTTCTCACTTGCTTTGCCTTCAGATATTTCCAGGTGATTGACATTTGAATTTTCAAATTTCTTAAACTTTTTTTGTTGGGATTTAGGAGGAAAAATTGCCATATGATTGGCTATGCTGTGAGGAGGCAGTCTAGGAACCTTTCTTCAGACACAGAACAATCAACATGCAATAAAGACATGCACTCTACACTAACGAATCAGAACGGACAATGCTTTACTGATGGAAATGAAAGATCCCTACATGTTAATGCAATTTATCAGAAGGGACATGGCTCTGAAAGTCGTCATTCCAGAATGAAAAACGGATTGAATTCCTGCAAAATATCAGATGTCAATGATGCAAGCGAAGGTGTTAATCATACTGCACCCTTGGCTTCCAGGGAATCTTTGCTCGACCCCATCAAACATAAAAGCACCCACCTGTTGACCTCTCCCTCATATTCAAAGGTAAATTCTCCAAATGCTTATTTTAAATTTTACCTTAGTTTTTTTGCATAAATATTTCTGTAATGACGTTTTTTTTATGTCTATTTCAACCTGCAGCCTGTTATTATCAGCGAGAATGGCCAAATCACTACCAATGGCAACGTGAAGACTTTATCCAACTCAAAAGCAGAGGATCGTGAATCGAGGTTCCTCTGGAAACAGAGTCTCCATTTTGTTCAGATTTTGGCTGTGTTCCATACACACGACTTCTAAATATTCCGTTTCATGTTATTTTTGCTTGTTGAACAGAATCTGCAGAACTGAGAACCATCTTCTGCAATATGAAAGGGACAGGTCCCGGAAATTTGAAAGCCAGGTATATGCTCCTAACTTAACTAGCAAATTCAAATAATGATGCGCTTGTTAATTTGTCAGGGTATGTTGTTTTGAAACAGTGAAATCAAAATTTTACTTTGTGTCATGGTAGCTTCGATTTCATGCTTAACTAAGGTTTAGCAACTCAAATAGGAGTTAAAAGACGAACATGGTCATAGAATCCACTTCTATTGAAACTTGGAAGATTATATGAAATTAGAAGAGAACGTGCATTAAAAAAGAACAGAAGAAAAATTAAAGACAAAAATAATTAATTTGTTCTGATTTCCACACCATGGATCTATTCGATGTCCCCCCTTTCAATTTATCTATTTATTTCGTCCAGCTTCAAGAGAGAACAACTGAGCTTGAAGCAGAAAGAAAGAAAACAGAACTGTTGCAGAAAGAGTTTGAGTGTCTTGTAGTTATGATACAGGAAGAAAGGACCAGGCAGACCGAACGAGAGGATGAATTAAGGAAGAAGATTAAGGTTTGGATAAGTTTAATTCAATGTAGTTGCATGATTACCATAACACTATTTCATGATTCTCACAATACCCTTTTCTTTTTATGTTTGCTGTAGGCTATTGAGGATCTAAAAGAGAGGGTGAGACAGCTAGAAGGCAAGGAGCTCCTAGGCTGCAAAATTGAAAAGAACTGCTACTAACTAAGCAATATTCTTGGACTTCGTTTAGTTAATTAATTAATTAATTAGTAGTATAGGTTTTACATAATAGGTAAAATAGTGGTACATAAATGATATGATAATTATAAATATAGTTGTGGTATGTGCATGAAGGCATCTGCCAGTAGGGAAAACTGTTGGTGCTAGAGAAATGTTTGAGGTGATAACAGACACGGTTTGCACTAGATATTTGTGACAGGTTACGTTGGGGTCGGATTATTTAAAAAAAAGAAAAAAGAAGTCAAGTGCTAATATGTTTTCTTAGAAAAAGAATTAATTATTAACTTAAAATTTAATATCTACTGGGCAACAGTTTTTTTTTAAAAAATATATATTAAAACGGTGATATATTAAATATTTTTAAAAAAATATTGAGAAGTCAATGGTTAACCTTAGCTAACTCATTAAATTCACAATTTGAATTATGAAATCGTGATAGTTGTATAAAAAATAAATTATAAAATATAATTTACAGTTATTCCAATGTTAAAGGAAAAGCATGAAAAAAAATATATTCAATTTTTGAAAGGGATAAAAAAATTACTCGAGTTAATCCAAATAAAATTTTGAAAATCATAAAAATCTAATTTCAATCCAGCAGAAACAAATCACCAAGTTAAATCCCATATCAACTCAATTTAACTGAATCAGGTTGAGAAAAATAGAAGATAAGTGACTGGAAAAAAAACGAAAACAACATCAATGTTGGGGGCACCGCTCCATTCTACAATGTCTTGTGTTTTATTTTTAATTTTAAATTAAATTAAAATGATTGGCTTTATTGTAAATGTCTTTATAAAGATTCAAGGTCCTTGGTTTGTGAAGGGTAAATTTATGTGACATAACATTATGTATGATTGGTGTCATGCATGCATGGATATCGGGTGATTCTGTATACTTTTTTTTTTATAACCGGGGTGTTCGGGCCAGCTTACGCGCACCACAACTAATTCCCGGACTCACTGAACATCCTGCAATCCTAGTGAGCATGTAAGGCACCGCAGGGGTGACAGGCGTGCATGGTAGGACTTGAACCCTGGTACAGAAGAAGTAAACAAGTCCCTTCAACCACATGGCCAAGATCCACTTGCGATTCTGTATACTTTTAAAACCACCAGAAAGTGCTTTCATTTCTGGGTTATTGATTTGATGGCATCAGCCAGCCAGCTACATAGCCATTGGCGTTCTACCGTTCCAGTTTATTGAAATGACTTGGTGGTTTTATTTTTTATTAGCCATTTTGTCTTCTCAAAATCATGATGTTTTCTTACTTGGATCTGACTAGGTTTTACTTGTCTTCTTGTCTCTCTGTTGATTCCACTTTTGGTTCCAAAGGCATGCATGTCATTGATTGAATCTTTCCTCACAAAATATTATCTCCTAGAAATAGTATGTTTTTCTTTTTATTTTAATCTTACTACATATTTAACATTAGATGTGTCGGAGAATATAGTTTATTTATTTATGAGTTATTTCACTCTCACAATTTATATAGCAGGTTTAACAGGTTGATTCAATTTCTTGTCTTATTAATTATTTTTTCATATTCATCTTATAACATTGTATTGAATGAGAATTAGGTTTTATGATTTGTCTTATTAATTATTTGTTTTCTATAATGTTATCTTTGTCATAAGACTAGAGTTACAAGCTTGATTGGTTAACCTGTGTTAACTAGAGTTGTTTTCATGCCTTTTTTATAATTGAATTTTTTTAATTTTATTTTTCAACCCTGGATTGATTGAAAATTGAGTTTCATAATTTATTTTAGTTCATTTTCTATTGATTTATCTAGATCTCATGACTTGGATCATAAGTTTGACAAATTAATTTTAGTTGACTTGGATAAAAAAATTTAGTGAATTCTTTTTCAGTTTCATACTTTAATATTAAGTTAATTGGAAATGGAATTTTATAATTTATTTTGATTAATTTTTTACTAGGATTATTATGATCTCATGATCAGATATTCAAATTATTAAGTTAACTGGGGATGATTCAAATTAATTAAATATATTTTTGTCTCAATTAAATATTTATTTAGAATCAAAGCAAGTTTATACTGGACATTTACGTTGTCTTTGATTACAACAAAACAATCAAGTTACATTGAATCAATATTCACATTATTTAATTTTTTTTGGTAACAATTTTCTTTTCTTACATCAAAAAACAATTGTTGATAAAAAAAAATCTAATGAAATATACACACAGTCCATGACTAGCTGATCTTCCGGGCACTCTGTTCCTAAATAATTTAAAATTTCTCTTCGTCTCCAACAACCTTATTTGCTTCCCTTCAGCCTTGCAAACACTCACCGCGCATTTCATTTCTAGCTTCTGAAGCAGCGAAGGATCTTCAACTTCGCTAAAGAACCTTCTTTGTTTTGCAGGGCCACCGCAGCCTATCAACCCACACTCACTTGAGAACTCGGTCCAACTCAGCCTTGTTAGAAGCCACATCTTCACCAGGGGTTTTATTATAGACCTCATCGCCCAGAAATTTGATAATTCCAACTCGCAGCATTGGTTGAAATTTGAAATTACATCTATCTCTTGGGAATCTACTTTTCCTTGCAAAAGAGAGTCAGACACTGTCTTAATTATGCCTCCTCATTTGTTCTTCAATATTTCAGTTGGAGCAGGGGAATGGCAGCTGACTGCATTTTTACTTTTTGCATGCATGCGTGTCCGTACATGCTCGAGTGTTTAAGCATGATCTTGTGGATGCTCGGGTGTACGTGTTTGTGTTCTTGTCTTGCATGCAGGTGGATGGTGTTAGAGATATTTAAAGGATCAAAGGAAGCATGGTGAAAGACAATTCTATTCGTATAAATATTTATCTTTCAAGAAAAGCTTTAATGGACTTGGACTTGGACTTGGACTCAAAACTTATCTGAACATATATTTGTACTAATATAAAATAATTTAAGAAATTTCAAAATAAATATAATTTTAATAGTCATGCACTCTTAGTAGTCACTTAGCGCTATTTAGGAGTATGGATGAAGTTGTTTTTAAAATGTCTTTTATTTACAATTATATTAAAATGATATTTTTTTTATTTTTTAAAATCTATTTTTGATATCAGGACATGAAAATAATCAAAAAATACTAAAAAAATTAATTTAAAATAAAAAATAATTTTTTTTCCAATTTTTTGCAAAAACATTTTGAAATACAATGTTAAACTGTTTATTAGGATAACTACAAAAACTCTGACTTCAAAATTAATTTCAAAACTCCCTTTTAATTTTGAAAATCTCACAATTCTTAAAACTTAAAAATATATTGTTAGATATTTGTAAACTTTTGTTCTTGTTGCTATTTTTTTTTTACATACAATACAATTATTGTTTTGTTATGACCGTTGTCTCATTATAGGAGAATCATCTTATCACTATTTTCTGAATCTTATATCTTTATTTTGGTAAAATCTTTCTTGCATCTTTGCTTAGTCACTCTTTAATTTCATCATGACTAGCTAGCTAATAGCATCTCATTGTCCATTTTTTAATCTGCTTTTCATCAATTATTGTTTTTGTCATATTTCTTTTCTTGTGGCTATATTTTTTAGCCATACATTTCTTTTCAAGTAGTCATTCTATTTTAACTCACTTTTTTTAGGGGTAGCTGATTTTTCTTGTCATGGCTTTTTGGTCGTTTTTCATCTCTTGTACGAAGAGTTTTCTTTTTCTTTTTCATGTATGGTCTCTTTTGTACAACATCTAATCTCTTGTGCAATAAGTTGTTAACTTGCACTAAACCTTTTTCTTAGGCTTTTCTAACTCTTTTTTATGCCAGGTTCCAATTTCTTTGTTGAACTCTATCATCTTGAACCTTTATTTGCTAGTTCGAAGTAACTCCGACACCTTGTTAGAAATATTTAAAGGAGAAAAGAAAACATGGGAAGCATGGTGGAAGACAATCTCATTGGGAAGTTGCATTTACTTGTGCGATAATATATTTACAGAAAGTCAATGGTAGCTGTAATTATCTCATTAAGGGATTCATGGAATTTACATTGTATTCCTATACAGGTCTGTTTTTTCATCATAGACAGAAGCTTCATATAATCATAACATATAGCATATGAAACATGAATTTAGAGATAACTGGAGCAAATTATCACGGATTTTGGTTCTGAGGGTTATTAGGTGGGGATGGAGGGATGTATGGTATCCAAGATCTGGTATCATTTAGATTTAATGCAGGTGGAGGTGCTAATGAAGGGATATTCGGTATCCATGTCCTTGGATTTCCTCGATTAAATACCGGTGGAGGTGTTGGATGGAAAAGAGATGGGGTGGACATGGAAAGGGCGAAGAAGGTGGCAATGGAGGGAAGGGTAGAGATGGAGATGGAGATGGTGGCAGCGGAGGGAAGGGTTATGGTGGCATGTTGGGCAGAGGAGGCCATGGGAACCCATTGGGTGGGCCGAAGTAAGGGAGAAAAAACTTCGAAGAGTTGAAAGAAATCTGTAACTCCTCTTTGTGTTTCCCACACAAGGTAGCGTTTTTTTTGGAAGGGCTGTAGCTCAAAGCATTCATTCTGTAAATACAGAGATTGTTCTGCTTCGACTTGACTGATATCTCATCTGTTGACATCTTTAAACCAGGAACGTTGCAGGCTAGAGATGAGCTCCGTATTAAACTTGCCTGGCATACTAATTCAATTGTGCCCTTCACACAATCAACACCATCAACCTCTGGTACTACCATATTATATATTCCATATCTATCTGTTGTTCTGTTCACAGAGAACTCAATCTGCTCTGTAGTTTTTGGTGAGATTGCTTTGAAAGTACATTGAATGTGAACATCCGCACCTAATCAGTCCATTATGTTGAAAATAAAAATATCTCATAAATTTTATCAACGTTAAATTGAAGGGTTTGTTAAATTAAGAGTTATTGAATTACCTGGCAAGAAGTAGCTGTATCTGGAGAAAGTGTTGGTTGAGCAGGTATCACAGTAGACAACACCAGCAATAATGATTCGGGAGGCTGGATTGTTTGCAGGTTGAGCAAGGAGAGAAAGTGGGAGAGCAAACAAAGTTGCTAGAAGAGCAAGAATAATGATCGGAGCAATGGGAGCAGACATGGGGGAAGCGGGAAGAAGCTTCCACAAAAATCATCTCTAACTAGTAATCCTCTATGAAGAGCATATAATGCAGAATTATTCTATAGATCTAGAAAAATATACTGTGTATGAAAATAATGAGCCCGTGAGTAGATTGGTGCTAGGACCAACTGTAACAGGATAGACATGTGAAGAGCTCTTTTGGCAGGTTGTGTAGAAAAAAAGACTTACTCCATATTCACAACTCTGTAGCAGATAGACTGGCTGTGGGGACTGATTTGGACTCTATTATTTCTCAGATTGGAACAGATCACTGTGATTTTTTATGTTTTGCATGAGGTATGTGGCTTTGCTCTCTGACCCATTATTGTTTTTTCTTTCACTTTGCGTTTATTTCTGCGTTTTCAGCAAATTTTTGACTAATAGATGACAGCACTCACCATGTAATTTCTTCGTCATGCACTGCTCAATGACCAAACTGTTTGTTTCTTCATGCAGTGTCTGATAACAACTGAGAAGAGTTTAGACAGGATGAAAATTCTTATATCCAGATCGACTGGCTTCTAGTGCTTCGTTTGAACACAAGATTATTTGCAGTGTTTGTTTTTTATAAATAATAAATTATACTTTTTATTCCTTTTGCTTGTTTTTTTTTTTTTTTTTTGTAGTTAACACAAATATCAAGCCTGCTAGCAATCTTCAAGGTTGAGCGATTTGAGTGTTTGGATTTGTGGTTGTAGTTGTTTTTTGAAGCGTTTTTTTATTTTAAAATATGTTTAAATGATGTTTTTTTAATAAAAAAAACATTTTTGATATTACCGTATAAAAATAAAAATGATTTAAAAATATCTAAATTTTTTAATTTAATTTAAGATAAAAAAATTTATTTTTTTCTTCAAAAAAGTAATTAAATACAAAAAAATAATTAAAATTATTTCTAAATTCAAACAAGCTTATTTATATCTACAAAATCCTATAAAATATAAAGGGTTAATTTTAATTAAGCTAAAATGATGGACTAGAATAAGCTTTGACTAGTTAAAAAATTATTATTAGTACTATTTATTAAGGTTGTCAATACCGTTCCAGTCGTCGTTCCGGTTTTTCTATTAGAACGGAACGTTCTGGTTTCGGAGCGTTTCGGCGTGCCATTTCGGGGTTGTACTGTTTACATATAATTAATTAATTATATATATGAAAAAAAATTAAAAAACAAAAAAATTAAATATAATTTTTATTTTTTATAAAATCAAAATTGATGCAATAATTTTATTTTTTATAATAATTTTTTTATATTTTTATTGTTTTGATTTTGGTTTATTTTTTATTTTTTTATAATATTTATTTTTTAATTTTAATATATATATATATATATAAACTTATGTATAGCATGTTTGTCCAGCTGGACAAACATGCAGCCGGACAAATCAATTAAGTTTGTCCAGCTGGACAAACATGCTATCCCAATTCCCACATCGTTGAAATTGTCCAACAAGTTTACATCCTGTGGCTTTAAATGCTGAAAGTTATTCCACATCGAATAAATAGATGTCAAGGCAAAGAATTATTAAATCAAGAAGTCATACAAAATCTGCTCACCTGAAATGATCTTAGGTCAGTGACATCCGATTTATTTAGAATGTGTGCTGGTGTAAGAGTTGAAAAGTAAAATGATTTTTTTATGTAACTGAAACGGTAAACCCGGAACGGTACCGAGGCATTTCGGCCGGAATTTAGCCAATATTTCTGGAACGGACTGGAATGAAAACCGAGATGAAAATGACGCCGTTTTTCATCTCGGTTTTCTTAATGGCACGGAACGTTCCGGCCATTTCAGCCGAACCGGAACGGAATTAACAACTTTGTATTTAAGACAACATATAGAAGAATTCCTAATCTATGACCGTTTCTTTTTTAAAAAAATGAAGAAAATAATAGATTGAAGAAATTATCCCTTTTATGTGTTAACAATTAAATAAAAGTCTAAATAAAAGAAACTTTGTTAATGGTTAAATCATCAAGTTTTGGTCAAACTTGAGGGTGTAAGGTTTACATTATACAAAATCAATAAGTGAAAGGGTCGCATTCATAATGAAATGACGAGGGGCTGGATTAAAAAAATCAAGATAATAGAGGGACTGTCCGAGTGATCTACGCTAACTCTATTATCGTGACCTATTATTGGTTACAGCTTGGAAAAAGCGAAAGGTTAAAGAGAACAAAGGCCACGCTTCATAAAGGAAGTCTACTATCTAGTGCTGGGCTTGAATCCAGTAAAAGCTGCTTCTTTTTTTAAAAAAAATCTCGGCTTGAAAATGAGAGCCATGGCATCTTTCCGGCTCATTTACCAATCAAAACTAAATTGCATGTCTTTAATTTTGAACTTGGTGGTCTGACGTGGCACGAATCGATTTCTGAATTTGGTCAAAGTCAACGGAGAATCATACCAATGGGCTACGTGGCTGATAATATGGATGGCTACGTACAGCAAAGGAAAGAAAAGGCCGTTTTCCGTACAAAGAAGAGTGATCAATTACATTAATTTAATGATCCATCCCAACCCATAACATATTTAGGAAAGCGTACAATATAATGATGCTCTGATGATTCCAATATTCTTTGACTGGAGAGCTGCAACTAAGACAATATGACAGCTAGTAATGTACGACATTGGTAATTAAAAAAAAGTTATTAGAAATTAAAAACAAACTAATCCCCTTCTTTTTCCTTGTAATGATAATTTCCATGTTCTGGACCAAAATCAAAGCCAGAGGGCTCCAGCTTCCTTGAGAAGGGGCACGAGAGTTCCACTGATATGGGAAGCCATGACTCGCTCCATGGCACCGATTAACTTCCCTCCAATGAACACAACAGGCACAGAAGTTGAATTCCCAAGCAGCCTCATTAATGCCTTCTCGATCTCTTTCCCTCTCGGGTCGTGGTCCAGCTCGTAAACAGTAGGGTTCACACCCATCCCACAAAAGAGTCTCTTCACTGCATGACACATGCAGCAGCTGCTGATACTAAATACCACAACAGCACTCTCTGATGCCAGCCTCGCAACTTTCTCCAACGGGTCTGATACCATGCTGGTCCTCATTGGCACATAGTAACCCCATGACTCAGCCTGGTGATATTGCATCTTAATTTCCTTGTAATTATCACTCCAACCTGGCCAGAACAGAAACCGCTTGAAACAGCAGAGCTAAGAAACCGAAGGAGGAGTAAGTGTGGGGGTGATATGATTGAATAAGATTGTTGGTGGTGGTGGGGTTTATATAGAGGGCCTTATGGGTGGGGGTATGACTGTAATATCAAGGTGTTTGTCTTTTGTTGTCTCAACAAGTGCTTCGAACTTAGAAGAGCTTGTGGTTTTGCTTGATGTGAATATTTCGTTTTGATAAACGTGAAAATTGTCCTGAAAATAACATTTATTAAAAAAATCCACTTGTGTTTTTTTTTTATTTTTAAGAGGACTGTTACCTTTTACAAGAGGACATTATGTGGGCACTCGATCATAGAAGGGATTTTAGCTTTGGGAGGAAGCAAACGTGTCAGGTTTAGAAGGCGGCTATTGAATTATTTGTCTACTGTGTAGAGTGAACGAGCCTCACCATTTCTTTACTCTTAAAGGAAAAACAAAAGGTTTAATTAAAAAGGTGACTCCACTCATGCATCGAGAGACAACCTAACAGGAAGGCTTCTAAAACATTAGACAAACCAAAGCCTCAAGGAAGAGTTGCATGGAGTCGACGGCTGTCTCCGTCCTTGTTGTCGGATCACGAGATTAAAAGGCTTGCTTCCGTGACGTCATCAAGATTTCGCGCATGTAATCCAAACATCAGGTCTTCATCTATATTTAGATTGGATATTTATATGTATATGTATAAATATACTGCATGCATTGCCACCATGATCATCCTTCTCTGGCTTTGTGAATTGACTTATTCTGGTCGGTTTTGAGAAGTTCTAGGGCATGCGGTTCTTGGAAACAAAAACTAGTTCGTGGTATGTACGTAGAGCCTTGGCCAAGAAACAAAAAAGTAAGAGCTACTAAACGAGGAATTGCAAGACATGATAGCTTTTGCCTTTTGGTCCATTGAATTATTTGTCTAGAAAGCTGATATATATGGACATGTTTTTGAATTGTTGATTTGTTTTTGTTTCTCCCACTTAGCGTTGCCTTAGTGACCTCCTTTTTTCTATGTGGTGGGCAATATGTATATTATAGGAGGATTCGGAGTTCTATGGATATCAACGCCCACAACTTGGTATAAACCTTTTGCTCATAATCCATTGTATGCTGTTATATGTTTATTATGTGTTAAGCTTGAATTGACATTAACTTCCCTTTACTTTTGATTTGTTCATCGACGTCATCTTCTTTTTGGAAAGTGTTGTTAATTAGTACGTACATATCTTGTGATGGATCCAGTTCAATTTTGTCGCGAGCAAATCGCCAAAAATAGCAGGAGATGAAAAGCCATTAGGGAGATCCTTAAAGTGTGAAATCACACTTTTGACGTAATGGTTGAAAAATAATAGAGATGCCACTACGCATGAAAAGTCACTGCAGGAGGTGGAAAATTAATTAAGCATGCATGCTCAATGTGCTCATAAATATAATCAATTTAATGCACCCTCTCTGGACCCTCGCAAAACCCAAAAGAGTAGTACGAAGAAGAAATATACGTGCTCCCTTATTTTTCTACAATTTTATCAAAGAGCTTTGCAAATAGCTAATTAATGCTGTTGAAAATGATCGATCAACGGGGCCAAAAACCAGAAAATATCAATTTAATTTAGTTTTGGATCCTTAATTCTAGTGATAAGTGGGCTTGATCTTACATTGATTATCATCCAGTGTGGGGATACTAGAAATAAGGTCATGGAGTAAAATTCTCAGCAATTGCACTAGTTTTAAGTATAGAAATCTATTTAAAATTTAAAAATTAAAATTAAAATTTTCATTTTTCACCAATATTAATCAGGAAATATTATTAAGTTTAAGTTTTGGATTAATTTATGTATCAAATGGTGTGAGTTTTATTTCCAAATTATTTTAAGGATGCATTTAGAATAATTAACAAATTAAACAAGTGACAGGACCTTATTTCTATCTTGATTACAAAAAATTACTACGTACAAAGCAGTATGGATATTCACCATTTTTTTTTATCTTTCTCCTCAGAAAATTTACAAACCCCTTAACAAAAATAGAACCTTTTTATCACAGCATAATTAATAAATATATAAAAATATACTATGTTTTTACTTGTAACTAAAAAAATATAAAAATAAAGAATAAAAGTTAAAAAATAAATAAATTAGTTTTAGTGTTTTTTAACTCTTTTCTTATAGTTGCTCTCGCAGGAAAAATATCAAACAAAAGGGCAGGGAAGGGAGCAATTATACAACTGCTAGTGTTATTTTCTGATGGGATGTTCACCTAAAGCAGAGACAAAAAATGACAGAACAGCGGTTGCTATTCATAGACAGCGTCTATGAAACCAAACAAAAGAAGAAAAAAGGGAGAAGGCGTGGCCTGCATCACAGGCCGATTCAGTCGGCGCTGCTGCTGGGTACGGTCGTGCTGACTACCGGCGAAAGATCAGGATTCTTGACGTTCCGAAATCTAGCCAGCTAATCACCTTTTTAGCTTATTGCATGCACTCATCTACTGCCATTTATTCTCTGGTATTTCTTAGCTCGCGGTATGAAGCCTGCAACAAAACATCCTTTCTCGGTGTAGTTGACCTTTTGATGCCTGAAGAAGGGCATGGGCATGCATTAACCCGTTAAATATCTACTGTTATAGGACTGTTTATCCAGGAGATTGTTATCTTCGGCGTGATAACTTTTCCATTATTTCTATTTCAGTGTGTTAATTTTTAGTTTTTTTTTTATATTTAAGTGTCTTAGCTCTCAGTTTTTTTCTAATGTATTTAAAATAATATGATTTTATTGATTTTATCAAATACATATTGATGTAATCGTCAAATTGATACGTAGAATACTATAGTGAACGTTACAGATGCACAAGGTCAGGTGATCTCTTGGTCCTCCAATGGC
Source organism: Salix brachista (assembly GCA_009078335.1). Classification (NCBI taxonomy): domain Eukaryota; kingdom Viridiplantae; phylum Streptophyta; class Magnoliopsida; order Malpighiales; family Salicaceae; genus Salix; species Salix brachista. The sequence goes on along the minus strand of CM018574.1, from coordinate 12,525,709 downwards.
GCTTGTGGATTCAGGGGCACAAGTAGAGGGATGCCATAATGATTGCTTGGATTCATTGCATTTTTGTGTATTTTCTATATATATATATATAGTATTGGAATAATCTGTCTATTTATTGTTTTTGAAATGAAAAAAAAATCTAACTCAACATGAATTAGTTAGCTAGTAAGCTACATTGAAGGGTGTGGGTGTGGGGGCATGGCACTCCCAATTTTCGAAAAAACTATTATTTTAGTCCTAAAACTTTAATTGTACCCATAGATTTTACATGTTTTGCACCCCAAAAATCCCAATCCTGATTTTTTGGTCACTCCCCTGCTTGAATGTTTTTTATTGTTTTCACTATTTACTAATAAGAATCTATTTATTTCAAAAACCAGAGCATTCATAAACTTTAAATGCAATTCAAAGACTCAATGAATGACGAGTCATCCTCTTGATTCTGGCCAAACTTTGCGTTGGAATCATATTTAGCGATCATTCTTTGAATCATTTCCAACAACGATTCCACAGAGTTGGGACACATCCGGCTGGTTGTTAGATGCATGATTTGTCGAGGATAACGATTTGAGAAATCGGCCAACGTCTTCCAGGATCTTGAGACAGGCTTAATTCTGGAGCAGAAGAGGGCTCTTCAAGGACCTGTATTGGCATCCATTTTGGCTATTTAGGTGGCTGTCATCCCCTTTTGTTATTTAGCAGAGAAGATGCAGAGAAAGGGAATAGACATGAAGAATCATGGCATAAGCATAACTAATCGGGAATCATTGTAAACTGCTGTTAATGTTTCTTTTTTTCCGTTTCATTTCTTACTATAATTTGCTTGGATGTGAAATTGGAAATGGATCTCGGTTGAAAATGGGGCACGGAGAATTGAAATGTGAAAAGATATTTAGTTTGCTGAGGTTTTGACCGTTAAATTTCATGGCTCGGCATTAACTGTTGACCACCACCCATTTGCGAAGGTGAGGTTCAGTACTGAAATCATGAGGAAGAAGCAGGATGCTGCAAGAATATGTATACATTTGATGAAGATGATGACGACGACGACGACGATAGTTCCTTAGCTATGATCTTCTGATTTTATTTTGGTTTGGTTGACTATAAAATATACGATTTTATTAATAGCACAACTATTATAGATTCTGGTTCTGGTTCAACTTTGAACTAATAATTGACACGATATAATGATATATTTTACCCCTAAAGTAGTAGGGTTGTGATAAAATAAGGTTTGGATAATAAATTTGATCTATTATATTTTAAAATTATTATTTATTTGACAGATTAAATCCTTTTAAAATTAACCATTAAAACTAACCGTTAATCTAAATGATATAAATAACATTATTTTAAAGCAATTTCTTCTTTTTATAAACAAAAAATAAAATAAAAATGACACATGCAATACAATTTTTACAATTCAAACAAATTTAAAATAAAAGGCTTAGTCTTTCTCATTGTTTTAATCGCTAAGAGGATTAATTAATGTTTTCTTTTGTAATTATGTTTATATATAAATAATCGAATTGTTTTAAAAGGATGTTGTTTGTAGCATTTAAGATTAAGATCAGAACTATAAAGTTAGTTTTAATAATCAAATTGAACAAGTAACCTTAATGTGATCGATAAATAATAGTTTGAAAATACAATCGATCGTAATTTAGATCTTATTCACTACAAATTTAATAATTTAAGAGTAAAATAGGTCATTCAATCAATAATTGTGTGCGGTATCTCACAAGTCTTTGAAACCCGACAATCAAGCAAACGACCACCTTAACTTGTCTATTGACGGGATCATACCTCGTATGTGCTTTCCTCCCAGCTCAAATGGGCTGGGCTGAGTATCAAATGTGTAGCCCATTGTCTTTTCTAAGAAGAGCTATTATTTATTTCTCCGGTGATACTGGGAGGCGAGATACCTGGAAAAAACTCTCTGCCCCAAAAGCCCAATAGTGTTATTTTATGAGTGGGCTGTAAATTTCAGAAAACATAAGTATAAGGCTTCTAGTGTTTCAAAGCCCAAAGTGTCAGCTTGATGAGCATGTACGGACTTCAAAAATCATTAAATCTCATGATAGACCAACGCATGGTTCTTCTTCCCTGCCCGTTTCCTCTCCATTCTCCAAGTCCCTTTCATATTTTATTTTAAAAATAAAAACACTAATAGAGTTCAGTCTCCCAACTATATGATATATTACGCTCTTTATTAAAATAGCATAGTCATCATTTTATTTTTTCTAAAAAATTCAATAAATTAGCTATTCTATTAAAACAAATAAATAAAAACACTAGAATCACCTAAATAATATTTTTTGTGCTAGAATTTAAAGCACCTGACTAGCTATCACCGTAACCTAGCTAGTTGTACTGTACAATTGAAGCAACTCCATTTTTAATGGGGAGGAAACATTCTGATGACTCTCATGCACAAGCGTCTGTTTGCCCAGAAAATAGGTAGAACAGTTAAACAAACGGTCAGTGTTGTCTTCAAGAACCGGCCGGCTGAAGGGATTTATTACCGATCATCAATTATAAACCTTGCCGGCGCAAACATCGCGGCCCTAATGTCCACTGTTCTTGGTGGATCGTGAAGTGGCGGTGCATCAGCCGATCCTTTTTGTATCTTTGTTGAGGGGTTCGTTTTAACCTGTTTAAATTAAGTTCATCCCGTTTATTAAGTCAAAGACATATTGTTCGTTTCAAAACTAAAAAAATAATCATAAATACCTTTTTCTTTCTTTCAGGGCAACCTCGTCAGAGGTTTTAAATCTAGTAATTAAAAAAAAAGGAAAACAAGTTATCGTGCAACTTCACAAGTCCATCCACTAAAAAAAGTAATCAATTATTTACTATTTATTATTTAATGGTTGGAGGAAACATAGTCAACGGGCACTTTTCTACTGGTCAACAAACAATTCCTAGTTTCTTGCAGACAAATAACACAATAAGAAATCAAGTGGCTTTAGTCTATAGATCAATTAGTAGAGATGATGCTGCGTTTGAAAGCAAAGTGTGAAAGAATATCAATATCAGTCAGCATGTTTGAGCTGCCCTTATTTCTTGCGGGGAATACAAAACAAGTTGAATTTCAAGTATTTTATTCCTGGGTGGGGATTAATTGGCGTGCCCGGCCCGGTCGAATGAGGAGAGGAGTATTAACAATGGGATTTTTGGCCTCTGCTTCGTTGACTCTTTCTTTTTGGGTTATGAGCTGTGAAATCTGTGGTCTCATGGCACCCTTAGCGACGGCCATGTGCTCTACAGTTGACTTTAAGGTCACTGGATCGGTCATAACCACCGTCGTTTTGGTTTTCGCTGGCTTCACCATGTCAAAAAAATCTGCACTGCGCAGGAGGTTTCCTCAAATCCTTTTAAATAACCCTAACATTTTTTCTGTGAAAAAAAATAATAATTATGGAGCATCACGCTAACCTTGCGTGATTTTCTTATCCAATCTTCATACCTAATGATGTATATTTCATACTGAAAATCTTTTTATTCTCTCATAAAATCCATAACTAGAAGTGATCAAAAGAGAAAAAGATTGAAGCTTGGCAAAATACAAGGCTAGATGGTCTAGCAAAATGTCAAGTCCAACCCCCTCGGGCTTGGCTATGTAGCAAGTCTAAGTATATATGGGTTTAATAAAATGTCAGACCTCGACTATTTTAGATCCGGCTTCTCGTAAGGTCCAAGCATCCATGAGTCTGATTAGATGTTAGACTCGATTCTTTTATGCTACAACTAGACTTTGCTCGAGGTCCGAGCATCTATGAATCTGGTGAAATGTCAAACTTGAGCTGCGAGGGCTAAAATATAATGATAAACACCCTTTTGAGCTTATAATTTCTCCATATACGAGCATCTTATATAAGAATTAGGATCATCATCTTTTTACACCTTAAATAAGTAGAAAGATATTTAAGGATTGTTCATATGTAAATCAGTATTAATGCTGATTAAAAGGGATGATCTCATCGACACTAATATTATGTACAAATTAATGAAGAGTTATCTTATACTGAACATGACACTTCTATTAATCATTAATGTTTATTAAGGAGATTTACGATCCAACGAGAAAGAAAAATAAATATTTAATGTTAAAAATACTATATAAACAACCTAAAAAGAAGGTTTACCATCTTCATTTTCTTACAATTTATTCTCAATATTTATCATACATAAGCCAAGACACAAACCTTCTATTTCTTAGAATTTGGTGCTCATCCATTGCAGCTTCTCGTAATAAAATCTTTAATTTAGATCGACATAAGCACATGAGCATTCATCATCAAAATCACAGTGAAAAAGTAACTTCCCCTGACATTCTGAATTTCAAAGCATCATCGGTACCATCAGTACCAGAGTTATGAATCTCGTTCCGTTCTGGCCGGAACGGCCCGTTCCACTTTAAAATCCGGGACAAAACGGTGACGTTTTAGTCCCGGTTTGAATTCCGGTCAGATCCGGAAAATCCGGCCCAATTCCGGCCGGAACGCCCCGGTTCCGTTCTGGGTCCAGCCAAAACTAAGAGGACTCTGGAGACTCTCAGCTGTATTTAAAAGGAGAGGAATTGAGACAACATTGTATTTGTCCGATGTGGGACAAATGCAATTTGTCCCACATCGGACAAATTATATATATATATATATATATATATATATATATATATAATGTTTTTAATATATATATTAAAAAAATTATAAAAAATATATATTATAAAAAAATAAAATTTATTAATTAGGAAAAAAATTAATAATTAATAATTAGTTTTAGTAAAAATAATAATTAGTAATATTGAGAAATTTCGAATATTAATAATATTTAGTGAAAAAAATAATTACGTGAAATTGAAATATGTTGAATTGTTTTATCAATTAGTTTAATTACATGTTTTAAATTTATTGTTAGATATAAAAATTGTATAAATTTTGTGTATTGAACTGTTGTAGAGGTATTTAATAATAATAATTAGGAAAAAAAAGAAGGTAAGTAATAATAATATTTAGTGAAAAAAAAATATGCGAAATTTAAAAATTACAATTTTTTTGATCAATTAGCGTAATTAACACAATATATTTTTTATGCAGATGGACTCAAATTTGTCAAATTCATTCACTGACTTTATAAGTGAGATTGGATGGATTGTTTCTCAACAAAGTGATCCTAATGTTCATACTTCATACAACTAAAAAATCACAAAGAAGTAAAAACTTCTCGCCAGAAGAAGATTGTTTACTTGTATTTGTAATGGATTGTATGTTGATGAATTATGTCAGAACATTTTACTTTCATAATATTTTGGAATTTTAAAGATGTTTCTAATTTTGAGATTATGTTTGTATTGTATAATTTAAAGTTCATTTATCTTGAATTTAAATTATACTTGTTAAATTAATATTTTATTTTTTTCATATATATAATTAAATAAATATGAACAGTACAAAACCGGAACGGAACGCCGGAATGCACCGAAACCGGAACGTTCCGTTCCAAACAAAAAACCGGAACGGATTTTACAACTATGATCAGTACCCCAAATATAAATCATTTTGGAATATAATGTAGTATTGTCATTACTCCATATTTAATTTATTTAAAGATGGTTTAAAAAATACCATAATTTTCACATTCCCATAAATTTTTAAATGGTTTAATGATATTGTTCTTACCACAATTTTCGAGATTGCAAAACAAATCTAGTGATTCCAAAATTTATTTTATGGGTCAAATAAATTTATTCCATACATCCTTTTATTAGAACGGAGGCTAGTGATACTTCAGTATCGGCACGGCCGCACAGGATAGTATCCCCAGCAAGTAATCGCCTCGTATGCTCCGTGTGTGAACACGAGCTTCCTTGTAAAATGATTAATGGCATATTTTTATCCCGTGTGGTCATTTGTATCTTTAAATTATGGAATAAATTAAGATTTGCTGTCAGATTTAATCGTTAAGACTAATGATTAAACTTTAAACATTAACTGGACGCTATGAATGATATTGTTTGGGGGAAAAAACTATTTTATACATTTAAAGACAATTAGAAAAAAACAAAACAAGCATTACATGCCATTGTTGCTCTTCTAATAATCTGAACAGAAAGAGGCAACATCAATTTGAATAACCTTTTCTTTTAAATCAGCTCAAATTATTAAAAAAAAGTTTCATATTTTTATTTATAGAAAATATATTTTAAAATGAGAGATTAATGATTAAAATTTCGATAAGGGTTTGGACCCTATGATTGTTAGTATAATGATGACTGGAGGTTTAGATGATCGTTACTTTTAGGATTCATAGAATTAATCGAGGTACGTGCAAGCTGACTTAGACACTCACATTAATAAAAAAATTATTATCATGAGTTTGAGGTGTTTTTATAAATAATCAAGATAAATATCATTGATTATTTTGCGGAAGAAATCAAAGAATTAAACAATTAATGTCAATCAAAAAAACTATTCAAATCATTTAATTAATCAAATGAGATGAGTTGTTTTATTTAGGCATATAGCTCTATATAAAGTTATAGACTGAATGAAAAACATAAAATTATTAAAACAATATCCGTGTGGGTTGGGCACTCCAATTTGAACCGTGTAAAACAATATCCAACGCGTACATCCAGCAGGATTACAGCCTGGTGATACAGGGGGCAGGAGCCCATTCCAAGACTGAAAACTCCGATCGGAAAATGACCTTATTTTTTTAAGCAAAGACAAAAACTTGGATTTCAGCGTATAGACTCCACCAACTCCTGCTAATTTCTTGAATCATCCTCGCTCCAAATTTGTGCCTGCCTTTGAATGTTGAATATTGTCGGTGGGAATGTGTGATGGTAATTATATGCCGAAACAAATGCCTGCTCGAAAATTTAAGAGGAAAAAAAAAATCTAATCAATGACATGTATCGACCGGTCCAAATTAAAGCTCTATTTGACATTACATTTTAAAAGTAGTTTTGTTTATTTATTTATTTTAAACTCAATATTTTTTATATTTTTAAATTATTTTCACGTGATGATATCAAAAATAATTTTTAAAAAGTAAAAAAATATTATTTTTATATATTTCTAAAATAACATTTTTAAAAACAATCTCAACTACACTTACAAACACATGTTAACGTACTAAATTTGAAAGGAAAATAACCATTTTGGCCTTATTTTCATCTCTTTCAAGTCATAAGCCTTCCCATGATAATTTATTTTTTAAGGACTTGGGTGCAGTGATTTTGGAGAAATCTGCGACGCCAATGTGGATCGGTATTCCGATTTAAGTCGATATGTTTAACGCAAATGTTCTAGCATGATCGCAGACTCGTAAAACGCAAAACGACCATCTTTCTTCTTTCTTTTTCTTTTTCTAATTTATTTTGCTCCTTTTAATTTGTTTTTATTTGTAGTTTAAAAATATATCTTTTGAAACCAATCTATAATCTAATAGCAGACTATTCTTTCAACGACTTTGCACGTGTGCAAGAGCATGCAGAGTGAAATAAATCTTCAATCATATTGTTAAAAAAACTAAAACAAACTTAAAAGAGAAAATCACAATAAGAAGTGAAGCTAGGGTTTTATTAATAAATACTTCAATGTATAATTAATTTAATCTAATACAGAGAGACTATACATGTAGACTAAAATAAAGAGACTATTATACTTTTAATAAATAATTAAATAACAAGTATCACTTGAAATATTGTCATTGAAAAAAAACTTAGATGGTTGGAATTAAAAATAAAAAAAGTTTCCTTCAAGGAGCATTGCAGGCGTTAAAAATAATTTAACATCTTATTTTTTTGAGATTTCGGTAGGTACCCGCTAATTAGCCATTTATATTATTACTTCAATGTTTGTTGACTAAAATTCGTTATTTTGGAAAATCATATAGTATTTGGATAATATTCTAGAGATTTTTATTTAATATAGATGTAGTGATGGACGCTACAATATACACTAGCTATTTAACTTGTGCTTTACTTGATTAAAAAAATCAAACAATTTTTTTTATATATATAATTATTTTTTTCATGTGTTTACATACATTAAAAAAATAATGTAAATTGAATAATTCATGCGTATATGTATTTGAATAAATAAAAAAACTGTGTTAATAAACATTAAAAATAAAATAATCAACAAAAACTAAAAATAAGATTCAAGTGACCAATAGAAAGTTATGGATTAAGATATTTAATCTTGCAAAATGAGATATTTATCCGGTTGTGCTTGTTAAATTTATTTATTAAAATTAGATTTCTATTCTATCAAACAATAACCAAAATGACACATATACTAGACTAATTAAATAAAAAATATTATGCAAAACTGCACATATTAGAAAAATTATTTGAAAAATAGTATTTTTTTATTTTTAAAATAAAGTCCATCCATGTGAAAACAAAATAAAGATGAATTAGAATAATATTTTAAAAAATAAATGCACACATCAACAACAACAAAAAAAGAAGCCATGCTAAAAAAAGTATTTAAAAAAAACATAACAAAGGAGAGATATTAATTGATTCATGAGTTCTAAAAATATTAAAAAAATATTCAAATAAGATATCAATTAAAAAGAAAGAAAATGATAGCTCGAATGTTATGGTTTAACTCATCAAGCACATTCTTCATGCCACGGGCTTCACTAATCTCAATAGTTGTTTTCTATATAATCCTTAAACAAAATTCATATTGTTTTTGTCAAAAAAAAATCAACCTTCAAGCCTTTTAAACCCCTTAACATCTCATTAAGACCTTCATAACACCCACAAATCTATTTTATCAACTTCAAATACAAAAAAATGGCATCTAAACCAAAAATCAAAATTAAGTTAGTTTGGGTTTTCTAGGTTTTTATCTTTTTTTTAATCAAAATTGAGGGTCCTTAAAATCAACACTGCTGCACTCAGGCTGGGCCGAGTGCAGGCCCAGCCCGAGTCCAGTTTTTTTAAAGGAAGATGTGAAACAGTGCGCTGCACTGTTCACGTCTTCTTCACGTGGATAGTGCATTGCACTGTGCATTTGTCCGATCGACCACGACGACAACTTCAATGGTCGATGCCGACATGGTTCTTCCTATAGTGGTGACATCGGAGATGGTGGCCTGTGGTGGTCAGGAGGAGCGTCTGAAGCTGCCGCTGTGGAGGGAGAGGGAGAGAGTTGCCGTTGTGGAGAGAGAGCTTGGTGTCGTCGTCGTCGTCTCGTGGCTGTCATCGTGGAGAGGGAGGGAGAGTTGCCATCGTCGTCGTTGTCTCCTGCAATGGTGTCTTCCAACTTAGTGTTTCGAAGGAGATAAACAATGCAGAGCTGCATGCATCAACATGCTGGTTTCCACGTTTTTTGAATGTTGAAGGATTTTGTGCACTCATGTTGGCAAAAAAGCAGGCAATCGCAGGAAACGTAGACAAAAAAAAAAGAGACAATCGCAGGAAAAACTACAAAATCATGCTTCATATAAACTGTGGTTTCGTTCGTGATTTTGATGGGTCCCATGGCAGTATAAATTGCAATTTATGGGTGCAAATTGCGTTTTATTTGAAATGTAGTTTGCACTGCGTTACCAAACGAGCACTTAGAACTCTCATAGTTTTTTTTTTATCATTATTCTAAGAAAATAAATAAACCAATATGGTAAATGCCTATTGCCCACGACATGATAAGACATCATGTTCATGAGAATGGTGGCGGGCACGGGGTGTCAGTTCGTTAACTGTAATAGAGACAAAAAAAATTCCGCCACTGAATTATTGCAAAACTCGTAAAATAAATAATAAAATTCAATCCCCTTGTTTCCTCCACAATTCCCGCCATTCGACACCTTGTTTTTACTACATAAGCTCCCACCGTTTACACCTTTGATTTTTGTAATGTAAAACTAGTAAAAGCAAGAACCAAAACTGAAATGGTGGTTTCCGTATTTAAGCGGCAAGAATATCGAGGCTTAGCCACACTGTACACGAAAATGTTTACGAAAAATTAAAAAAACGGTGTATATTTAATAGTGGTCAAAGATGGAGACGGGTAGAGTCTACAGAGAGATGCCATAGCCATCACACTCGCCCTCTCTCTCCCCTTCTCTCTCTCTGTATAAAGTTGGATGTATACAGTTAGTAGTTAGTGTAGACAAAAGCAAAAGCCGGGGTCTCTCTTTTAACGTTCTATGCTCTCTCTCTCTCTCCCTGTCAACAATTTTCCCCTCCTCACCAGCAAGCAATAACATCCACCCAAGAAAGAATTTTTTTTAAGAAAAAAGAAAATACAGTCTCTTTATATTCTCTCTCTGTTGTTGCTATTGGTGTATCTTCAACTTGACGATTCCGTTACTTTGTCGTTTTGACTCGTGGGATAGAAAGAGAAGTTAATGTTATCCTAACGATCAGAGCTTCATTCCACGCTTCTTCTGATGGGATTCTGGTTAAAGATATATCTAAGCAAAAACAAAAAAGAAGACGACAAATGGGTTTTTTAGAGTAATGAAATTCTGATTGAGTTTTGGATTGATTCTCCGAGTTTTTAAGGATTCGTGAATCGCTTTGTTATTGGATTTCCAGAGATGGGTTGTTTTTCTTGTTTTGATTCAAGGGAAGAAGAGAAGCTGAATCAAGAGAAACAATCAGTCGATCTGAAGCAAACTTTGCCTACAGTTTCTTCTAACATTTCAAAGTTATCTTCTGGTTAGTTATATTTTTTCCTCGATAATCGATTTCCTTGCTTTCTTTGAATTCGCTGTTTCTTCATTATTTATGTCATCGCTTGATCTGATCTGGTTACTTTCTGATTTCGATTGGTTGTGGATATCACATCAATGCACTTTTCCCCTATTTTATTACTAGTACTTGATCAAATTTTAGAACTATAGGTTTTCGATTGGTTCTGATAGACGCCACTGGATTTTCATATTGTTTGGTAAAGGTGTTTTTTTCTTTAGTGAAATGGGATCTTTCGATCAATTTGAGGGATTGGATCTGATTGGTGATTACAAGTTTGGAAAGATTGGAGTATTGGCCACTTGATTCATTTATCAATTTGTTCCAAAGCAAACTTATGCTAAAATTCTTAGTATTCAGTCTCTCTGGAACTATCATCGATTGAAGGTTCAGTTTGTGGCCCTTGCTATGCAACTGTTTTATTGATATCACTAAATTTGAGGTCTTACATTCTTGATACTATAGTGTGTAGTTGGAAGTAATTGATGGCTACTGATCCGATATTTTTTTATGGAATTTACAGGAGCTGACAGGATTAGATCAAGAAGCAATGTCGGGCAATTCAAAAGGGAATTACCAGGGCTAAAGGATGCACCTGGTGTCAATATAGCTGCTCATATTTTTACTTTTCGTGAACTTGCAGCTGCAACCAAGAATTTTAGGCCAGAGTGTTTCTTAGGGGAAGGGGGATTTGGGCGTGTATATAAAGGGCGTCTTGAGAGCACTGGTCAGGTAAATTCTTCTAATTTTTTGTTTTGTTTCATGTGATTAATACACCTGTAAGCACTGATTTAGACCCTCTCCTTTTTGTTGATGAATTATCTTTGCTTGAAATAATGAGGAATGAAAAAATGAAAAATTGGCATCACCACTATACAAAGCAAAAGTAAAAAATGAAGCCAGACATTGCAAAGTTTGAATTGGTCATAATGATCTTGAAATATAAAAAAACATCACCACTGTAGAACAAAATATGACCTTTTGTTCTTTGATGGATGAATGTTTCTATGTATAAAAGCAACACAAACAGTTGTCAACCCCCGCTACACAGCTATGTACAACAACAATTCAGGATCCTTATAAAACAGATTTGAATTCGATACAAGATTGATTCCAAAGTTAAATGCTATTTATAATGACATGAAAGTAAAATGCCACTGGTCAATCTGATATATCAGAAAACAAGACTGCAAAAATTGTATCAGTTACTGCTACGTGACAAATATGATCTCTTAACCATTTGCATTTCTGAAGGCAAAATGTGATTGAGATATATTTCCTTTATTCTGTGGTTTATTTATCACAGTATACTTATATGATCTGCTTCATCCATGGTATTCACAGTTTAGCATTGTAAATCAATTTTAAAGTGGTTTCTCCTCTACCCCAACTTAGATGAGGACAGAAATATTTATGTGGATTTGTCTTTGCGGCCAAGATTTAAGTACTGTTAAGTCACCGATAGAGGAGTGTGGTTGTTATACTCTTTGTGATCTCAGAACCATGATAGTCTGATGCTATTATTCTAATGAGTCATCAATAATAGTGCCCATTTAATCTTTAGGCCAGATAAACATAGGCTAACCCAATAACGTAATTTTATTTAACTGACTTTGTATCCTTCCCAGGCTGCTGTTACTGCTTGAAATGATAGTGTTTCAAGGGAAGACCAGAAGATATGAATGGTTTTAACAAATTTTATTGTCTTCATGCAAAGCATAAAATTATGATGTTGCAGTGAAAGTCCGGTGGGATTATGTTCAAGATATTATTTGAAATTCATATTATACATTTGCGGAATGGCAAGGGGACATTGTTTTCTTGAAGAGTGGTGGAAATGGTTGAGTGCTTTTCATTTCTCCTAATTTCCTATTTTTTGCAGGTTGTTGCTGTCAAACAATTGGATAGGAATGGCCTCCAGGGTAATAGGGAATTTCTAGTGGAGGTTCTCATGCTGAGCCTTTTACATCATCCAAACCTTGTGAACCTGATTGGCTATTGTGCTGATGGGGATCAGCGGCTTCTTGTCTATGAATTTATGCCGCTGGGATCATTGGAAGATCACCTTCATGGTAACATTCCTTCCTTGCATTTCTAAACCCTCAATTTTGAATATTTATCATTTCTCGTTTATTTGGATTATCATGGGCTACTAGTTTCTTGATATTAGTGTTAAGCTCAATCATTGAACTGTCACAATAAAATCACTGCCCTGTGCTGAGCATCAAAGTGGAAAATATCCTTAAAAGACAAATTTCAACGATTGGACTACCTAAGAAGCATCATGACCTATGCCATAGAGAATCTAAGGTTAAAGCAAATTGCATGGTCATGTCAGTTAGGTTACTGAAGAATCTGTAAGTAGGGACATTATGGATGGCTTATTGAACCAATTATTTTTCACCACTGATTATGGTCATAGGAGGTATCATGGTCTCTCTTTCTCTCCCTTTTCCTGGTAGGTGATGTTGATCTTCTTTAATGAAAAACTAAGTGGTGGATAAAAAGCCTGATGCTTGTTCTCTCGTCTTTATGTTCTCCTTTTTTTGGATTGATTGTACCATGATGATGCCAAAACTTTCTGGTAGCTGAGGTGGATTTGATGGTCATTTATATCACATTAGAGCCTGTGAAAGTGTAATGTCTATCATCATAGAACTGAGACATTGCTTCAATAGCTGTCTGTAAATTAGTTACAGTACTAATTAGCTGTTTGACCGGTGTAAAATTATGCTTGAAAGTGTTAGTTTAGTTGTACACATTTCTGTGTATTCATTTTCTTAATTGACTTTTATTTTTGAGATATTGGAAGATTCAATGCTTTGTGATGCTCATTGTCTAATTATTCAAATAGATTACCCTCCACATCAATATTTATCAACTGTCAATTCATTGGTTGTTTGCTTTGAATGAATACTTCAAAGAATCAAAGACTGTCAGTTTTGCTTTGAATAATTTGGAAAGATAGTAAAATTTACAAGGGAGTGCTGGTCTCATTGGCTAATAAGGATGAGGATATTGATATTTGAACACAGCAGGCTATTAAGATGTTAAATATGCACACGGGCAATGAAGCACTCGAAGGAAAATGAAGTGTCATGCTCAAGATTTTAGGATAATGTTTGATTGAGTTAATGCTTGGTGTACGCGTACAATTCTCGAGTTGCTTTTCACCAACACATTTGCATATTTTTTGTCAACTAAATTACATATTGTTGAAGGGAAGGAGGAGGGGCTTTTAATTTTATTTAACTCACTGGAAGTTGATGGATTCTTCTGCAGACCTTCCACCTGAGAAGGAACCACTAGATTGGAACACAAGAATGAAGATAGCTGCAGGTGCAGCCAGAGGCCTAGAATACCTTCATGATAAAGCAAGTCCTCCTGTAATTTACAGGGATTTTAAGTCATCCAACATATTGCTTGATGAAGGATTTCACCCAAAGCTTTCTGATTTTGGGCTTGCAAAGCTTGGCCCCACTGGGGACAAGTCACATGTTTCCACCAGGGTTATGGGCACTTATGGTTACTGTGCTCCCGAGTATGCCATGACCGGACAATTGACTGTAAAATCTGACGTTTACAGTTTTGGGGTAGTGTTCTTAGAGCTGATTACTGGCCGTAAAGCCATTGACAGCACTCGACCACATGGAGAACAGAACATCGTGACATGGGTAATAATCTCTGACCATTCTGAAGTTTACCCATTCTTTATTGTCTTCTTGTCTCCCATATTTCCTATGCTCATGTAATAATTGTGAGTTGACAAAGGGTCTACAATTATGCAGACCCGTCCATTATTCAATGATCGCAGGAAATTCTCAAAATTGGCAGACCCACGACTGCAGGGACGTTATCCAATGAGAGGACTCTACCAGGCTTTAGCTGTGGCATCCATGTGCATCCAAGAGCAAGCTGCTGCACGTCCTCTCATTGGGGACGTGGTCACCGCACTTTCTTATTTAGCGAACCAGGCATATGAACCTAATGGTCATGGCCACAGAGGTTCGGGGGACAGGGATGAGAAGAGACATAGAGACGAGAGAGGTGGACAGTTGTCAAGGAATGAGGAAGGCGGAGGATCTGGACGCAAATGGGAATTGGACGGGTCCGAGAAAGAGGACTCGCCCAGAGAAACTGCTAGGATGCTAAACAGGGATTTGGATAGAGAACGAGCTGTTGCTGAGGCCAAGATGTGGGGAGAAAATTGGAGAGAAAAAAGACGACAGAGTGCTCAGGGAAGTTTTGATGGCAGTAATGGATAGCACACAGTGATAATAGAAATAATACCTGGCATCATTTTTCCTTATTGTCTTGATTCCTGCACTTCATCACTACGACTGAGTGAAGAAGAAACATTGGAAATGTAAGCTTTGCTTGGACTGTCCATCCAGACAGCTGCTTGTAAGGAATTTGATGCAGATTTCTTCTTATAACTTGTTGTTTCATTCTCTCCCCTCTGTCTAGCTTCCTTTTATAACGAAGAATAATCTGAGAGTGTACATTATCAGCTAAGAGTGCAAGAAAAGAACAGGACGTGTTTATAAAATTTTGAGAGTTAAGACGTCTGGGACGTGTTCTTTTTGCTCTTGTAGGTTCCTTCTGAGAATAAGCATTTTCGCTGTCTTTATTCTTCCACAACATTTTACCGAGTAATTAATGTAATTTTATCAACTAATTGATGTTGTCATCTCTTGATAAATGCTTGCATTAAAAATAATTTTTTGTCAAGCTGAAAAAGACTAAATCCAACCCATTTAACATTTTATAGATCGCTTTTTTCCCTGATAATGACCACTTTACCACAGCTGGTTTTTTTTTGAGCTGTTTTCTAAATTACTGTTTTTCATATAATGAATTTTATTATTATTTCAATCTCCAATCTTAGATTAATAAGTGGAGCTTGATGATGTTTTTCAATTTACTTTTTTTATTTGATAATTCAAAATTTGGGTTAATTGAAAATTGAATTTTTAGATTCTTTAATTTAATTTTATAGGGTTATTACTATTTCATGACTAGAGCTGTGGGTATTGTATATTAATCCAGGTAGACAAGGGTAGTTTATTTGTCCTATTTTAGTTTAATATTTTCTTAAAAAATTATATTAATTAGAAATTGAACTTTATATTTTATTTTAATTTATTTTTATAAAGTTATTATAGTCTTATGATTCATATAGTAGATTTGGAAGGTTATGTCGGGGCAATAAAATATATTGTAATATCAATAATTTAAAAAATATTATTTAATATGTTGTAATCAAATATGTTATTCAAAATTTGGTTGATTGAAAAATGAATTATATATTATTTTTTAAAATTTAATTTTATAGTATTATTATGATTTCAAGACTAGAGTTGTAGTATATCACATATTAATCCAGGTAAACAAGAATAGTTTTTTTGTTCTTTTTTAATTTATATTTTTTTTAATATTGTCATATAAAATTATGTTAATTAGAAATCACACTTGATAATTTATTTAAATTTATTTTGTATAAGGTTATTGTAGTTTGATGATCTATATCATATATTTGATAAGTCAGGTCAAGTCAATTAAACATGTTGCAATCTTGATAATTTAAAAATTATTATTTAATATGTAACTATATCAATATTTATAAGAATATATTATTTAGTATATATTTTATTTTGAGTTTATAATTAAAAAAATATGTTATCAACAATTGAATAATTTTTTTATTATGTTAAAAAAACTGATACTACCCGTAGCACAACTAGTATTTATCTATACTCTGGTACACCTGCGCCATGTTGAATCAAAATATGGATGACTCTCTCACGTTGCAGTGGGTGACATGGAATCTAACTCCAAGTGGTTGGTTTTGAGATTAAAACAATGACTCCTCGATTTTTTTTTATTGGAACTTTGGGATCATTGCCATGGAAACTGTGAGATTTATATAAATATATGAAATAAATAGGAAAAGTGTGTTCTTAAAATCATATATATGGAAGAAGAAGAAACACAGAAGCGAAAGAAAGATAAAAAAATTCAGAAGCAATGGCAATAACGAATCAGAATCCATGAACCTTCTATATATGGGGGCTTATGGTGGAAGTATTTATGTGGCTGCCCAGAATCAAGGGTCGATCAGAAAAGACGACATGAAATTGGGTTCGCCATACATCTATTTCAATAAAAGAAAGCCAAATCTAATTAAGCAGATTAAGGTGAAGTAGATTAATGTTGAAGATATATAAAAGCATTTGATTCATATATTCCTTATAACAGGAGAGAAGCAGACACTTCCCGCTTATACAGAGTGTACAACATGAAATTAAAGCTACTTAGTGGTAGGGGATGACATAATATGATCATTAGTGAGGAGGTTTGTAATAAGGTTATAATAGATTAAAAACATTTAAATCATCAAACTGCACATTCATTTGACTGGAGCTTGTCATGTGAAGCTTCCATGGTTTTCTCATCCTCCTTGGACTCCTCTGTCTGGTCATGCTCCTCCACACCTCCATTCACATCGGGTTCTGCATCGACCAGATAAATTTCGGAGCCCCCTAACGCGCTTAATATGACAATGCTCCTTAAGTTCTCAGCTGACGGCTTGCTTTTCTCGTTAACTTTCTGTGCATTTCTGTAGATCCCGTACAGCAGCATCTGGAGTAACCCCAAGATGAAGCCCAGGACGTTCGGAAGCTGCCAATTCACAAGGAAACAAAGAATCAATGGATGGCTGAACTGAAATAGGAATATATTTTGTCATTTGGAAGTCATGCATGGAAATTACTCACAGCAACACACAGGTCCTTGAGAAAAAGGCCATAGGCAAACCACATGACAGCGCTCAGAGTAAGGAAAAACGACAGGGTGAATGGCATGAACTCCACGCTCTTTGTTCGAACTACTTGTTTCTGCAAAAAAAAAAAAAAAAAAGTAAACGATGGATTAAAAACATGAATCTAGCTAAAATCATGAACTCGCATCTCAGTTCAGATGTTAAAACTCACCAAAATGTTTAAAGGCGCTGCGAAGACGCAGACAGAGACGACAACACAGAGCCAACCAAGAACCTGAACACGAACTGGACCATCCACTAGAAAATGTGTAAGGAGAAGGATCAAAGAGAGCAGCCCCACGTTCACAGAAATAAGCAGTTTGGTTGTCGAGACCTGCATCCCGAAATTCGGATAATGTTAATTAAAAGTTAACCTTAAATTTAAAAAAAAGCGACGCCAGGAACTGATAAAGGTGTGTCGATATATACCCTGCTCTCTCTAGTTGCATAAACAATATAAATGGCAATGTAAGCAGTCTCTATGACACATCCAAATGAGTTGATGGTGACAAGAAGAATTGTATCTTTTTGGAGCAGTGCATAGTAGAGCCAAAGCATAGAACTGAACAGCGCCACAAGATAAGGCAACGATTGGAAATCTTCTGTTGATTTTTTTTTGACAATTCGGATAAATGTTGGCCTGTAAGAGAGAAGAAAAGTTTCCTTAATATTTCCGTCAGAGTTTCATAATCAAGAATGAAGAAGAACACACCCTCCCTGTACTTACACCGGAGCCAAGAACACCATGAATGAAATAATGTTTCCTGTCATCAGGGGAAAAGAATTTTACTGATTAGCCAGGTAGTCATGGATAAAAATTAACAACATGAATCAACATTTTAATATAAGACAAAAAGGAAGAATGGGAACACAATTATGACTGGCAAACAAAATAAATTAAATTTGCTGCATGGTGGCAGGAAGGAGTATAGGTAGAACAATCATACTTTTTTTTGGTTACAAAACAATTAAACACACTTCGATAATTATGAGGAAGGAAGATCATAGTTTTATTACAACGTTAATATTAATTAGAAGAAGTAAGGATCTATCTATAGGCATTATTGCTAAGAAAGCAAAGGACTATATATATATATATATATATATATATATATATAGAAAACAACTACTTGTATACCAAGAATGCCAAATGTGAATGCCATGGGATTGTGAATGCTCATAACTGCGACCTCTACTTCCTCCAAGATACAATCTCTATATAGAATATATGTTGAAGTTAAGAAGCAGAAGAAGCAGAAGCAGAAGCAAAAGAATCCCTTGCTTTCTGTCCCTGAATTTGTAGCTTACTAAAACCCTCTCTCTGAATTATATAGTGCAAACAATTGGAGGGGATGCCAAACTAAGGTTTTGCGCAGCCCTTTTATACACACAAAAATAAAATAAAAAATCAGCGCTGTTGCGTGACAGGTGGAGATTTAGTTGGTGACGTAGCCCATTTCATTTTGCAGAATTACGTTAGTGTTTGTAATTACTATATAATGAATGATTATCTTTCAAAAAAAAATTATATATATATTAAAATGTATTTTTTTTATTTTGTAAAATTTGTTACAACCGCAATAACACTCAAACAACGCTTTAATGGGCATGCATCCGAAAAAAATTAATTACTTATAAGATTTCACCGGTCTCTCTCTCTCTCTCTCTCTTACATGTCTATGTACTAATTAATGGATTTTGTGACATTTTGGATATAGCTTACTGATTGATGAGTGGACGTGTATTTAGAGTTGGATTAACTATAACTTCGTTTCCGTAGTTTAGTAAAATAATTAATTAGTTCTCATGATTTAAAATTATACATTTAATCTCTATATTTTTAAATCCATTTATAACATACTTATTTTCCTCTATTTTATTTTTTCAATTTATTTTTATTTTTTATTTTAAAAAAAATAGAAAAGTAAAAAAAAGGCATGATGAAAAGATAGACAGTAAAAAATATTATTAAAATTAAATACGAACCAAACGTATCAAATAACCGTTTAATTAATTATTTTTAATATCGTAGAAATTAATAGTTTACAGGGACTAAATAATAATTAACACCTGAAAGAAAGTGAGATGAATTAATGAAGAATGTGTTAAGGTAAGGTTTTTACGTCACTAACATACAGTAAGAGGATATCCCCTATTGCACAGCTTAATTAATTCACGTGAGCTCTGCAGAGCTTCTTCTTCTTCCTCTTCTTTTTTGGTTATATTCTTCTTAGCCGTTTCCATATCCCCTCCAATAATTCTTCTTCTCTTCTTGGATTCTCTCAGACAAGAAGAAAAAATTAAACACGCGCTCTCACGTCATCATGAGTTACAGTATATCTGTTTTTGTTTGGCACGTACGCGTCTGTGTTCATGCACACGCATGTATGCATTCATTAGGTACCTTCTTCCTCTTCTTCTTTTCCTACCCTTCAAGCTATCTGTTTACGCAGCTATATAATGAGAAAGCAAATGAAAAAATAAACTTGGCTTTTTCATAAATATCAACAGCTTTCATATTGTCTTTATGTGCATGCGCGCGTTTTAACCATCTGTGTTTTCTCAATTGAATGTACACCTGGTGTGTGTACTATCAGTACTGTCCTTGTAATCAGACAATTGCTGGCCCTCCGATTTCAATTAATGAAAGGATTCAAATGATCAGTGAAGATATATACATGGCGAGGCGGCACAGTTGATAGTTATCGATGATTTGTGGCCATCCATCTCCTATAGCTAGCTAGCCAGGATATATATAGAGTTCGAGCATGCGATCCGTACGTTAGGTACGTACCCTATATACTCGAGATGTCACTAAAAAAACACGGCCTGAGCTACTTGCTGCCTGTGCGTGTTTGAAGTGCCCCATGCTCTTCAATTTCTTCCGTTGGTTTCAGCCACTCCACCACAGCGATCATTAAGGTGATAAGGGGGAGGGGTAAGTAGACATGGCGATCATGACAAGTTTGCAACCGTAATTGGATTCAGTGGATGTTTACTGGATTCATCTAATTGCATTTCAGAAGTTAATCAACCTCTTATCTCTCTGTCTCCGCTGACAAAAGCTCTAATGAAGTGGAAACCGCTTGATTACGTGCAGGCTCAAGATAAATATTCTGTATCCCTTTAACCTGTGCAGCATTTCAAACTCACTTGATTCGCACGTCACCCTTTTTCTTTTTTTCACTGATGGGTGAATCCTCAAAAGATCGCGAACAACACCGGCCATGAGTGGATTAATCAAACATCAACCGCATTAACTCAAATTCTCAATCATTGAACAGCAAAATTATCAGTTCAATATTTATATTATTTAAACTTTAGTTTATCGTATTTGTTCATACGGGTTCTATGGTGTAGTGGTTAGCACTCTGGACTTTGAATCCAGTGACCTGGGTTCGACTCCCGGTAGGACCTTTAATCTTCCTTTATTTAATTTCTATACCTTTCTCTAATTAGCCCTCCAGCTTTTCGGGCTCTACATTTTAACCACTAGGGAATTCTATTCGTTCTCTTATGCCTTTGACAAAGTTTTTTAAGAAAAAAATGATTTTTTTTTATATATTTTAAATTAAATTTTCCTACTGTTTTTAGATATGATGATGTTAAAATTAATTTTCAAAAAATAAAAAGGTATCATTTTAATATAATTATTAACAAAAATAACTTTCAAAATATTGTACATTTTAACCTTTAGAAAAAGTAGAGAGGCATTGTGCCAATAAATTGACTTGGAAACTTCGTCGTTTTTGCCATTATTATCTTACTAAAATTTTCTTTCGTTTTCGACTACTTCAGCCCAAACAAACCACAAAGCCAGAAATGGAGCACTGCTAAACTCTACAAATCTGCAAAAAAATCCCCAAATCCAGGTGTTTTCCACTCAAATTTCAACCGCCCCTCGACCGGACCCAAGAACCTAGCCAAAGGACAGAAGGCTTGTCCCCCTGTGATACCTCGCGCAAGTTATACTGAATGAGCTGAAAGTGAAAGAGGGCACTAGCTTCTTTATGTTGAGCTTGCCTTAGTTTAGAAGAAAGCCTTCCTATGTCGAACGGCCACTTTCCTTGTCGACGACACCTTTTTCTTTTCGTCATATTAGGTGACTTCCTCACCGAATTCGTAATTGCTCTTCAATCCCTCGATCATAACCCTACCGCATTTGTCATCATCCTCTCAGGAAATGGCGACCACTTCTTCTCCGGAATCGACATTAAAACTCTACACTCTATCACCAGGAGGTCGTGGATTGTCAAGGAGAGGCTCTGACGAGACCTGAAGTTCCCGCACGCCGCGACCATGGCGTTCGAGCGGTGCAGGAAGCCGGCGATCGCTGCGATAGGAGGAGCTTACTGATATTGTGATAGCCTGTTACATTTGGTTCTGCAGTAAAGATGCTTTCTTTTCAGCGAAGGAATTTGCTTTGGGTTTAACGGCGGATTCATGGACATTACAGAGGTTCTCGGGCATTGTTGAGTATGGTAATGCAATGGATTTTTCTTCGTCTTTCATTTATTGGTTTTAGCTTTTACCGTTACTATTATTTGTAAATTTAGAGTACATTTTTTTAAAAAAGTTTTTTTATTTTAAAATTCATTTGATGTAAAAATAATATTTTTTTAAAAATATTTTATTTCATATGTTTTCAAATACAAAACATTTTAAAACTAATACACAATATTAAATAAATTTTAAAAATTAGCCCAGTGATGTTTATTTAAATTTAAAACTCACTAATAGGGCTGGATGGGGTTGGTATGTTTATAAATAATTTTTTGTAATTAACTAGTATTTAAGTACATGGTTATTGACTCTTAATATTTTGAAATTATTCAGTTTCAATTATTTATTTTAAATATATTATCTCATTACTTGTATGTACCTTAATTAAACATTTAGTAGCTTTATTTACTTAAAAAAAAATACGTAATATTTTATTATTATTTTCATTTACTTATTTTTTCATGATATTTTTGTGTTTTTTAAAGAAAAAAACTCATTTATTAAGCAATTCATTTAGTTTCTTAAAGAAAGTTTGTAATTTATATCCTTAATGACAATTTTAATTTAAATAATTTTGTTCATGACATAATAGCTCATTAGAAAGAGTTTGATGTGAGATTAAATGGTTGTTTTAGAGTGTGGTTGATGATATTTTTTAAAGTGTTTTTCGTTCAGAAATACATCAAAATGTTGTTTTTTATTTTTAATAAATAATTTTTGACATCAACACATGAAAATGATATAAAAACACCAAAAAAATCAAATTTAAAATAAAAAATAAAAATTTGAATTTTTTTTCAAAAGCATTTTTGAAACGTAATAACAAACACGATTTAACTTTTGCGTCAAACCACAACAAATAGCACAAAATATATCATATTAACTGTAGTAGAGATGAAATATAGTCTTAGAATTCTTAGTGACTGCTTGGGAGTATAATTGTAGTTGTTTTTTAAAGTATTTTTCATTTAGAAATGCATCAAAAATAATATTTTTTTAATTTTTAAATATTATTTTTGATATCATCAAATGAAAATGATTTAAAAACAACAAAAAACTTAATTAGAAGTAAAAAATATATATATATTTTTGAAACGCAGTATCAAATTACACTTACGAAGGATTAATGGAGTATTAAATGGTTATATGTGTTGGAAGTGCTTTTTTATTTATATTATAATCGGTGAAAACTAACTTGAGACGTGAATCATTTTTTATTTTATTTTAAAAAAAAAGGTTAAGAACAAAGTTCTCGCTGGCCAAACATTTAGGATAATTTTTAATCATTTAGTCTATGTTAACATAATTATTATTTTTTCTTGCCAAGTCCCCTCACCTATTGGCTATGCTAAAAAGTAGCCATTTTGTACTCTTCCATGTTGAAGGAAGCATTCATAACTGGGAAAAGGAAGCATTTTACACACACTCGTGTCAACTATTTATTTTTAAAATCAATTTTTTTAATTGAAAATTTAGATTACCTTTAAATCATCATGTTACATCCACCATATCATGACTTAAAATAAAAATGAAATTGAGACATTATAACTTGATGATTAAATGACAACAAGATTTTCTTATAGTTCACACACATACACACACACACACACACGATCCTTACGTGATAAAAAAAAATATTTACAAAGAACAGAGGGAGCAATTAAAGCTTTGCGTCATGGAAAAAAAAATTTGCAGGGTGTTTAGCGATTTCGTGCTTTATTAAAATTATGTTCTTTCTAATTTATGATGCTATAATTGGCATGAAGTTGTTGATACTTTGCATGCTCGTTTCAATGTTTTGTTTTATTGTTTATTTTTAAATATTTAATAATTCTTTTTAAATACTAATTTCAATATTATAAATATAACTAAAAGATATCAGGTTTTCACTGTGCATTGTGAGTGAAAACACTGTGGATTTCAATAGTGTTTTTTTTTCTTTCGTTCTTTGAACAGTGATTTGACGAAAAAGCCCCCCGAAAACGACAAAAAACGTCGTCAGACCGAGGGGCTCCGTCGTCATTGCGCACGTCTGACCCGGACCGGTCCGGTCCGACCCGCCGGTCTGTTGCTTATTATATTATTTTTCGAAATTGGCTAAATACGGTTTTAGCCCCTAATAAGACAAACACGTTGCCTTTCGGGACAGGGGCAGGACAATAATTGACCTCATTTTTTATTATTTCTTCCTGTTGCTGTCAGTTCGTGCTGGGCACGCGCCAGCCGGTGTCCCGCCCCACGCCCTGTGTAGGTGGCGCGTGCGGACGATTATGGTGGCCGGAGACGAGGTTTCGGAGTCGAGAACGGTGCGCCTCCTCCTGGGCTTACTCCACACGCAGCGCGTTTCACCTAACACCGTTCGTGGACGCGGCGGCGGCTGACCACATTTCTCTCTCTCCTGCACGTACAAGTGCAAGAGAGTCCCCCTTATTTGCGCCCTTTTCACTTCAGTTCCTTACGTTTCAATTTCGTTTCTGGTCCTGATTTCTGGTATATAAGTTTTGATTTAGTTCGATTGGGTCCTCCGATTGGAATTGATTCAATGTCCATTTTTCAATTCGGTCCTTCTTCTTTTAAATTCCGGATTGGATTGAAAACGATGAATTTATTAGGTACAGTAGTATTAATTTCTTATGTTTTGTCCTTTGATTAAAATTGATAATATATTTGATTTTCATTTCGGCCCTTATACTTTTAATTTTGGATTTTAATCCCTTTATATTTAATGTTCATTTCAGCCCTATTACTTTTAATTTTTTATTTTAATCCCTTTATTTCTTTTTATTTCAAGAATAATCCTTACTTTTGTTCATATATATATATATATATATATATATATATATATAAGTGTGCTTAGCTTTGATTTTTAATTTTTGTTATTTTCTTATTTGTTGGGGTGGTATATTTTTTTCAAAAAAATTAGATCTTAAATTTTATTTTATATCTATGATCATTTGGAAATTGATTTTTTTTTTGTTATTTCTTTTAGCTTTTTATTCATTTTTTATTTTTATTTTTACGTCATATGACTTTTTTTACCTGATAATTTTTATTTTATTTTTTTGTTATCTTTTGTTAAAGTTTTTATGATTTTTTAGTCTTTTTTTTTTCATTTTCATTATTACCATAATAATAATAATAATAATAATAATTTTAATGTTTTTCTCTTACTTACTCATTTGTTAATGTTTTTTAGGTTTTTTTTCTCTCGGGATAATTTGATAATTTTTATTCTTTTAACAGTTATACAAACTTTTTACTCAGCCCGCAACGTAGTGTGATATTATTTTTATAAATTTTCAGGTCAAATAATTTTTTTTCCAGTCAATAATTTTTATTGTTTTTTTCATTTATTTTATTTTTTCATTTGCTCTTTTGTTAATGTTCTTAGGTTTTTTTTAAGCCTTTGATTTAATTTCGTTTTCTTCCCGTTATTAAAACAATAATAATATTAATATTAAGAATAATAATAATAATTTTAGTTTTTGTTCTTACGTGCTTTTTTATTTATATTTTTTTTTCTCTGAGATTTGTTGAATAATGTTTATTGTTTTGACAATGATGGTGATGATAATTTAAGAAGTTAAGATTTTAATTTGCTATTATTATAATAAAGGATGTTGATCTTTTTCATTATATCAAATTTTACATACTAAAATATTATATTTTAATCTCAACAATTATAAAAATTATTTGTTCCGCCCGCAACGTAGTGCGGGCAATCCAACTAGTTTAAACCTAAAAGAATAATACACCCTTCTTTAACCTGAGGAACTGTGCATACATTGAACTTCCTGGTTATTTTAATTTATTTTTCGAGTGAGGTAGAGTGGATGATGGGGACACCCGAAAAGCATGTAACTCAAGAGTGGGCCTCAGCCTTTTTAACAGAACCAGCCAGGAAGGAGGGCTGGACTTCAATATGGGCCCAACATCTTATACTAAATCAATCATGTCCAACTCAGTGCTGAACCATCGATTGAAATTAAGAGCCCCCGAGTGTTCCCAGAGCCCATGTCTAGCTGATCCATGTTGACAGCCCTCAAAATTTGATTCTACTTTTCCAAGATCACAGCCAGTTTCTTGATCAACGAATTAAGCCAGCAGTTGCCACAGATAGAATTTTATAAATCTTTCATTCGTTAAGACTAGTTTTATAGGCCCCAACGCCGCAGATAGAATTTTAAGTTTTAGCATTCATACAAGATGGAAGTCTATTTTTATATTGCAAAAACTTTCTAATCAATCCAAAATAAAACAAATTATCAAGCTTGGCCAACACAAATTTAATTTGAAAATAAATAAATAAAAGCAAGATTTTATGAAGACACTCTCAAAATCATAAAGAATGATAAGATTATAATATACAAGAAAGTTGCACATGTCGTCATTATACAGTGACTTCCCTAACATGTTGACGGTTTGTTTTACACGTGCCAATCAATTTTAAATATTTTTTTTGTTCACTTCAATCCATAATTACAAGGCAAAAATTGAGATTAAACATTTGTTTTGATTGCAAATTCAAACAGTAAATATTTTATTATCTTGAAAAAATAAAATAAAGTTTCATTTTTTTTAAAAGTAGCATTAACTTAGTGTTGGTTTTTTTTCTTAACATCAAAAGAGCTCTATGAACCTTATTAAATCAAAACCAAAGGTCAATCAACTCGCTGTGCAATGATTAAAAATCAAAAGGAACAAATAAGTTATATGTCAGATTTTTTTTAGAAAAAGGGAGAGAAAAAAAGGAAAAAAGGGAGCCGCTTATGAACCTGGTTTTAGTTTGTGTTTTTTTTAATGTCAATGTTAATTGATAAAAAAGCTAGCCAGGGTGTTCACATGACCACAGGTTGCCGTTCTTTAACTTGCTGTTAGGTGTTTTGAACCTTTCGAGGAAGTTTCTTTGAAGAGTACTGTTAATACTGCTGCTGGTGTTTTTTATTTCTGAAAAGATGCTTCACTTAACGAGATTCAAAGCTTTGAAATTAGCTCCTTTTTTTCTGAATTTGCTGGCTAATTAACATCTTGTGCACGGTAGCTAGACCAAGAAAGGTATGATTTCGAGAACGATGTACGTTTTATGACCCGGCAATATCTGTCTACCATGTCCAACTAATAAAGAAGAGGGACGCTTCTGTCTTTTAGACTTCATCAATCAAGTTGGAAATTTATACTTTGAAAATATAAATGTAGGATGGAGCATCTTGAATTTGAATATCACTTGAATGATTGGCCGCCACTAATTTCCACGTGCATGCGTATGGATTTTGCATTATTTTACACTGGCTTCCATTCACAAGTCACTTGGAATATTCTGCAGGAGCACGGAAATCTTGACATGATCTCTCTTATGAAATACATAGTCTAAAGTGACCTAGAACATGGAGGTTTATTTGCGTAAACAACTTTCTTTTCTTTCTCAGAGAAATTGATATATAAGAGAGAGAAAGGGATGTTTGATAGCTCAGATGAAATGATGCTTGGGACCTATTTTTACACTCAAACTCAGGCATTGCCACTGATTAAGAAACTGAATTTCTTGTATATCAATCAAAGAGAGCAACTTATCGTCAAATTAACGGAGAATTAGGTATGATCTATGAATGTGCGGCAGGCAGTGGCATTGATTAAGTTAAGTTGCTCCACTGAACCCAATATATATATTCTAGGTTTTAGACTGGTAGAAGGGGTTGATTAATATACAAGCTTGTTCTTCGGGATTAGCTTAGCTAAAACGGAGGGTGCACCTCTTCTTTTCTCATGGGCCATACATGAAGAGAAGTTTTCCAAACCAAAATTACGAAATTTAATCAATGATCAGACATGACAGGTTAATGAAATATTTAGCAACGATCAATTTCAGAATGTAGCTGTCCTTTCAGCTTGATTTTACAAGTTGCTCGGTCGCACCCGCCGGCCATTTGCTGAAGCTGATGGAACCCTATCGCAAGTTTCCCCACCTTGCCGTCGCCAATCTGATTGAAGCTTACGTGTGAGAGTGGTATAGAGTATGACCTATGGAAGATGTCTATTTATGCAATTTGCGTGGTCCTAGTCTTCCTTCAAAACCCTGTCTTGCCTGCTAGTGAAGAAAGACAGCTCCTCTATTCGATCCCATTCTCTAGATTTTGTACATTTATAAATCTTCCGGCGGGCTGACAAGCACCCATTAGAATTAGCGTTAAGTTGAAGAAATCGTGCGCAAAAAAATACCCCTACGAAAAAGCAATGACCTGTAAAAGGTATCAGCACCAATATTGAGCAAATTAACAACACACACTTGGGTCAACTTTGGAATCCATTGCGACTTTGAATTTCTCCACTTATTGTTCTAGAATTTCCTTTCTATTGAGGTTTCGACACTATTGTTTATGTATGTTTCTTCATTTATCATATGATTGCTTGTTGCTACTTTTAAATTCCATGACATATATTTTATTGTTCTGGGAAATCTGGTGCGATGAAGGCTCCACTTTAAACATGGCATACGATGCAAAAGGAGAGAGAGAGATGAGGAATGATTGGCATCAAGGACTAGAGCACCAGCTAGTTCTTGATCACCTCTACATCCCTTTTACTTGTTGCAGCTCTTTTCAGACAATAATTAAATGACAAGATGAGCTTATAATGTTTTTCGAAAAGATGAGCTTATAATGTGCTTTGTTCCAACTAGCTATATTTTGTGCTTCAAAATAATCAGTGTCTGAGCACTATTTATATTTTGAAGAATAATGAATGGTTTGTCATTAGTGTATATTTCCATTGGAATAAGCTATTTAGAGAAGTCAAATTAATAATATGGTTTTTTAGATAGCATAAATATAATATATTTTATATATATACACTCCAATTGGAGAAAAAAAACCATTTAGAAAAATCAATTCTATTTTAATACATATAATATTGATATAATTATTTATTAATTATAACTAACTAATACAAGTGCAATCAAAACTATTTTTTTGTATAGAAATATATTAAATAGATTTTTGGCTCTTTTGATCAATATAAAAAAATAGTTCTTCAGCCTAAAAATATTATTTTAGCTTTACTCTTTTCTTAAAAAATAAAACATAAAAACTATTTTTTATTTATATTTTAGCTTGTTTTTTAGCTATCTCCTCATAGTTGCTCCTAGAGCTTCTTCTTTGACAATATATATATATTCATTTCCATCTTATTTTTCCAAGTAAAAAAACACTCATACTTTTCTACAAAAACCCAAATCATCAAATCAATCAAGCTAGCAAAAAGCCCACTCCCTGAAACTCTCTCTCTCTCTCTCCAATTATGTCAACATTAGAACATGCAAGGTCTATGTGTAGTCCAATTCCATGGTATTGAAATGCTTCCGAGGAGGATCCTAAAGGTCAAGCCAATACAAAACACTAAAGAGCCAAGAAGTGAGCAGAAGAAAGCCATCCTAGCCTAATAACCAAACTAAGGGGGGCCGTATAATATTGTACAAAATAGTATGATATGAAAGAAATTAAATAAAAGCTTGGTTGATTATTATAAAAGTTAAAGTAGCACACAAATAAATTTTCCACAGAACAAAATGTTTTCTACTCAAAAGACAATAATTACAGCCATTGACGTGTCTCTCATCCTCCCTAAAACTCACTTCAACACCCACACGCAAACTCCTTTGACTCTCGAACAAAAAGGAAAGGAAAGGAGAGCAAGAAAGAAAAGGAGAGCACAACACAAGGGCTCAAAAAACAAATCATAGCCGCAATTTAGCTTACGAAACCCAATTTTCCTTTCCTTACAAGTTGGCTTAGCTCACTTGCTTGTAGGTATCTCAAACTTTTCCCCTCCCTTTTTTACCCTTTACAGGAAAAATAAATTCCCCACTCAATTTATCCCTCAGCATTTTGAGAATTGTGGAAAAAGAGTTCCCTTTTCCACACGGAATTAGGCATCTTCATTTGTCAATGTTTGAGGCCCCAGAATCTCAACTGTCCCACGCTAACTCGCATCTTCAATTATTATAACCCCTCAACCACCCCTATTATTTCACCACTACTTCATGGATGCCATTCCAGCTTCCTATACACTGTAGTATTTTATTCATTTTATCTGTTCAAGCCAGAATATCTTGTTTTTAAATTGTTTTTTTTTGGGTGCATGGAACTGTTGGAGTGCACCTGTGACATGGGATACAATCACTACCTCTACAAGTTTTGTTTCATCTCTTAATTTATAGTTTTGAGCTTCTCTTAACTTATAACAATTATAGTAACTTGTTTTAAATTAATTGGATGGTTTTGAATTGGCCTTTGGGCATTATTTTCGGACAACCCATCTCTTACAATACTTTTTTAAGGAACCAATATCTAGCGACAACATCCTCGCATATTGTATTGTCTCCAAAAATATTCTTACATGGGTTCTACTGCAAAAACTACTGAACTAGCAAGTTGGTTGTAGTGAATTTATCTCGATGGTTGTTTTATTTTATTTTTTATTTTTACAAAAAAATAAACTCGTGCTGCTCTTACAGGTGAGATCTTCCTTTTCCACATGGCTGCGTGAATAATTTACAGCCAATTTATTTTATTCTATCTTTTTTTTTGGAAGAATGATTAAGAAAATAGGATAAGAAGAAACTATAAAAATATCCATGGACGATTAAATCACGATCTTGAAATGAAAACAGCCTGTAGTTTCTAGCAATTATTTCTAGTAAAATAAATAAATTTTATTTATGAATGAAGTGGCAAAAAACCTAAACTTATAGTTGGTGAAAAACTTAGTTTGAATATCCTAAACATTTTATTGAAGTATTAGCTGTATCTTTTGAAGTTAGCATAACGAGAAAGATGGGATGCATGAACAGTATTAGGTGTACAAGGGCACACTTGTCCTTTCGCTGAGATAAAGATTCTTTAGACTATTACTCCTATAATTTTCCATCTGATCGAAAATAGTGAGACAGGAAGATTTAGAAAATCTGGAAATGGGGCAACGCTTGAAGGTGGCTTTTTTGTCAGTTACCCTGAACCCGACGTGGGTGTCCGTCGTTTTGGAAGCAAGTAGGTCCCCTTATCTTTATTCCCTCACCCACCTCACTTAAGGTCACACAATAATCAAATGACGAATACACCCTTTCCAAACCCATCCCCTATCCCTTCTTCTCTCTCTCTCTTTTTTTTTTCCTTATACTTTAATAGTTTTAAAACAAGAGGTCTCTCTTCTTCCTTTTTTCCCCTAATCTCATCCATTCCCATATGGGAGGTGAATTTTGATTTCTTACAAGAGAAAGTTTTTTTGAACTAGTGTGTTTTACGTGTGCTATTTAAAAATATTTTCCATCTAAAAATATTTTTGAAAAACACAATGAAAGCAACAACCTCGCCCATGAGCACGACCATAATCTTTTTTTAACTATAAAAAAACAAATATAATCTTAGCCCGCACCTCTATTAAAAAAATATCAAAAACAAAAATCAATCAACCCTAAACACTAACAAAAACAATTAAGGAAGCCATGACGCAAAAGGACCGTCCATGAGAGAATATCGATCGAGCACCATTGTCAATTTCCAAGACTCCTCACAAATAAGGCCTTTTTGTACGAGATAATCAAATTAGCCACACACGCATCCCAATGCGTGCACCCCATAATGCAATAGTTAAATGCCCGTTTTTTTTAAAAAAGAAACCGTGCTCAAGACCATTCTGGGTTGATAAGTTCTTTGTGCTTGGCTAACTTTATTATATACATATATATTACACCGGGATCTTTTTCCTAGTTGCGCAAGCAAACTTTGGCATTTGAAGATAATCTAGCGTACTTATACGGCATGTTTCATTCCTTGTATTAAAATAAATAAATAATAACAATTGATATGCTAATTAAGTGGTTTAATGGTGTTTATTATACTTAATAACAATTTTGACCAGACAAAATAGTATATACTAAACTAGTTATGTCTCCAACCTTTACACATAAGAAAAGGATGGCGGTTTTGTTATCTTGTAGTAATATAATCTATAGAGTGGGAATACAAACTTCGTGGGGTTTGGAGTGCACAATTTTTTTATTCACTCCATTTCCATGGCATCGTTGTCTTTGTGTGGGGATAAGATTGATGTAGCAGTTTCATTTTCATACCATTTTACGTACATTGTAGTAGTCATAAAATTAATGGCATTAAAAAGTGTTAAATACAAAACCTTGTGATGTGGGGTTTTATATTTTGATACCGGAACCACCTTCTGTGATAGTTACATGATCAAATTCTATGATACCTGTGAGACATTTCAATTGTATTTTTATTCAAATTAATTAAAGTATATTTACTGGAAAAAATAAATAAATTACAAAGGCAGTGCCTTTTCCTTTTTTGGTTTTTTTTTCTTAAATGATTTTTTTAATTAGCTCTCTCATTTGGATATACTCTTGTATTTTCAGATATTTGTTTTTGGTTACCTTGGACAATTAATACAAAAGAGGCAATGGCTTGGTTATATATAGGTTTCATTTTTTTTTCAGTATTTAATATTATATTTGTTAAAAGTGGATATTTCTAATTTTTTTATTTGTTATTAATATGAATTTATCTTAATGTGAAATTCACAGTTTAATTTGTTTTACTTGAAATAGCTAAACAAATTAGCCCATATTGACTTGAGTTTTCTTTTCATTTTTTTTCTTTCTTGAACATTGAGTTTATTAGGAGTTGGGATTAATAATTTTTTTATTTTTTCTTTATAGAGTTATTCTAATCTCATGAACTAGTTTACGAGTTTGGTAGGTTATGTTAGGCTGACTCGAGTAATTTTTTTTTTTTTCAAATTTGTTCTTTAACAATAGGTTGTTTTGGGATTGATTTTCATGATTTATTTTGATTTTCTTTTTATAAGGTTATCATGATTTCATATCCCAAACACATATTTAATAAATTTACTCAAATCAATCTAATATGTTATTGTCTCGGTATTTTAAAAAAAGTATCACCAAATATATATATATATATATATATATATATATATATATATATATATCATATTTTGAGTTTCTTATTACAAGACACGTTAGCCACATTTGAGCTTTAATTATTTCATACGCTAATCATATCTTTCAACTCCTACCTGGTAGTTTAAGTTTTGAGGTTGTGATGATTATTTTATATGGTATCAGAACCTCATTGATTAAGTGGTCACAAGTTTAAATTCAATCATCCCTATTATAATTGATAAAATTAAGCACATAGTAGTTGTAAGTATGTTATAAAATAATATAAATCATACATCGAAGTGTTAAGCACAAAGAAATGATTTAGATTTAAAGAATTTTTACATGACATCGTGTTTTAGAAAACAATATAAATTGTTTAAGTTTAGATAAAAAATTTATATGGTGCAATGTAATGCTCTTCCCTCTAATTCAGATATAGCAAATGATGATCCTTTTGTTTCAAGTATGGTTTTAGTGTAGTGGTTGTTTTTTTTTTTGAAACTTCAAAATGATAATACATTATCATTGTAAATTGTGTAAAACCTAAAAAAGACAAAATATATATATATATATAGTTTAATTTGGTAAAAATACCATATAATTAAAGAGAGAAATTACTTACTGGGATGTATAATCTTCTTGCGTAACTATATGTTAGTTTATGTATTTTTGTCTTTCAATATTTGCAATAGTAAGAAAAAGCCTTGTACGGAGGTGTAAGGCAGTTGCTTTCTTTATTCTTTTCACAATAATAAAAGTAGAATCTTGACAAAAAAACATAAATCAAATATGATTTTTACATTATTAAAAGCAATTCAACTCCTTAATTACTTTCTCGGTGCACTTTTATGACCGGAGTTAAAACCTTAAAGGTGTAACACCGTTAGAAAATCGAATTAATTTCAAAGTTTTTGTTCGTTGGTAATTTTTAGTATCCTATATCAAGATGTTTCATCATGAATTTTGCAACATGAAAGTTCTCTCTTAGCCTATTTCTTTTAAGTAAAATATTTTGATTATGTTATCATAGCCAACCTCGATCATACTATAACCAGACTTGATGATAAACACTTCGTATAATGATAAATTAATTATTATGATTTGTGCACTTATCCTATAATATTTCATTAAAACTTTTTAGAAGTTAAAAAAACTCAATTGCATTTATATTTGTTTTTTTTCATGTACATGCGAACCTTCACTGGAATAACCATAATTTATTTTCATTGCATACATCATCATACTACTATAATGATTATTATTATCATTTACAACTCTATATGTACTATTAAAAATAAACGTTGAGTACCGAGTGGGGTCTGGTCCAGCGGTATGCTGGGGGGAGCCCTCCTTCTTGGGACCAAGTTCGAGTCCCAGTGGGAGCTGGTGGGTATCCCCCCTCTCTAGCACCCTGGTTCGATCCCTGCTTGGTATCCCTGTCACCCTCGCGGTGTCTTACATGCTCATTTGGGCTTGCAGGATGTTCAAGTGAGCCCAGGGAATAGTCAAGGTGCGCGCAAGCTGACCCGGACACCCCGGTCATAAAAAATAAAAAATAAATAAACGTTGAGCCAAAAATCCTTTATAATATGGTCTCGTCAAGAACATGAGTTTTTTTTTTTTTTTTTATGTGAAGATCAACACAAGTAATTCTTGATGAATCTTTTTAAGATAATGCATCGTCACAACACATGACATATGTAACTTTTTTATTGTACACTTCACATATAGACACCTAATTTCACCCCCTCTAATATTCTTTGTATATGAAAGTTTGAGACTAATAAAACCCTTGATCCCCTGACAATAATATTTTATAAACAGCTTATGAGGTGAATCTCAACACGTTAAAAAACGATCATCCATTGCTTAGAAAACCTATACATAACAATGATGATGGTGTTTTTTAATAATATAATAATCAATTTAAAATTCAACTTTAGTAATAAAAAAAATGAATTCACAATAATATTTTTGTATTTGTCGATGAAAGTCTTAATAGAATATTGTGATGGGAAAACTTGTGGTCAATCCATTGAAAAATAATGTTGTGTTGTATTAACAATGAAATTCTTCACGAGGATAATTAGATTAGCATAACCAATCAACAACTTTAATTTCTTGGAAGTTTATATATATACACTATACTTTTTCCCTTTTAGATATTATCCACCAATAAAATATTTATTTCAGAAAGTTCATTAGAATCGTTGAGGTTCTCAACAACTTCAATTTTATTTACTTTTTTTGAATTTGAATTAATTTTTAATTTCAATAAATGATTACAGAATAGCATTATCATGATAAAAAAAACAATCCATGATTTTCGCCAACAATCAGGGTAATTAATGTAATCTACCAGTATAGTTTATAACAAATTGGAGTGGGAAAAACAACAAGCAGAAAGAAAATAACAATATTAAAAAAATCTATACTAATCCTATTTTATATAGAGCAATCAATTAAATGCATACGTATAAGGAAACAATCTGTGTCACCAAGCAAGCTAATTAAAAAAATATAATTACACTGTCATTTTTCTCACTCCCAAGTCCCACAAATAAAATCATATTATCTATTTATCAAAGAAAAAAAAATGTATTATTAAAATCATGGCATTGTCTATAATAATAACTTCACAATGAAGTCATTATAAAATAATTATGTTTATAAAATAATTATGCTCATCTTGACTTTGCATCAAAATTATTATATTAGAGGTGAAATAAAACTTTCTTATATTAATTTAATGGTTAACCAGCATTTGATTATAAACATACCAGGAGCAACTTCATCGTATTGGGCAGTGATTAATGAAATCATCACGTACCAAAATTTCTCAAATAAGACTATACTACGCATATTGATCAGCTTGATTTTGTAACAAAATTATTATTTTATAAATGAAATGATTTTTTTTTTAATTTAACGGTTGACCAGCATTTGACCGTAGCATATCATAGCTTAGTCTAGTAACTTAGAGTGCTTCCTTTTTTATTCTTACATATTTCCCCCCTTTATTTCAGATTTTAACTTTGCCTTCCGTCCTTAGTAAGGGCCTGTTTGATATTGCGGTTGCTGTTGTGGTTGAGGTTGAAAAAATCACTTTTATAAAAAGCACTTTTATTGCGGTTCAAAATAAGCAGTAAAGTGTTTGGTTAAAACTGTGGTTGAGTTTGAGGTTGATAAAAAACAGTTTCGTATGTTTGGTTATCATGTTTTTCATATTGCTATCAACTTGTGAAATTACTTTAAAGAACACACACACACATATATATTTTGTTTTTTAAATATTTAATAATTATAATAATAAAATATAATTAATAATTTAAGTAAATTAGACACTTGTTTTTATTCTTCCATCAAGCTACTTGTAATTTCATCACGAACTAAATCTATACGTGAAGGTCTCTGCGATCCCGGAACAATATCATCTAAAATTTGTTTTTTAAATATTTAATAATTATAATAATAATATATAATTAATAATTCAAGTAAATTAGACACTTGTTTTATTTTTTTATCAAGCTACTTGTAATTTCATCCAAACTAAATCTATACGTAAAGGGTTCTTCGATCCCAAACACAATCGTAAAATATCATTTAAAATAAAATTAGAATTACGAGACAAAAATTATATATTTTTTTATAAATATAAATATATAAAAATATTTATATAAATAAATAAATATATATATATATATATATATATATATATATATATATATATATATATATATATATATATAGACCTGCTTTCCATTTTAGCAAAATGGTTTGGGGAAAGTAGGATTCCGCAAACCATGGTTTGGAACTTTAGAATTGATGGGTCCCACCATCAATTCTTAAGTTACCAAACACATAGTATTGGGTACAAACTGCGTTTTTAACAAAACGCAGTTTGTACCTCAATACCAAACGAGGGCTAACAAGAAAGCTCTATAAGTTCCAAGACATTGTTAATTAATTTAAATACAGGAAATAAATAACAGATTTTATTATAAAAAAAAGTACATGAATTCGAGTTTGATTGTGAAGTTAAAAATATTTGAGAACACCAATCTAACAAAAAACAGCAACTTGATCTATTTCATTAAAGAGAAGAGTAAATGAGTGATAAACCCATTTGATTTGACTGTGTGATCATTTTCCATTTGATTCGATTTTTATCTATAAAAACACACAAATTAAAAGAAAATAAAAAACCCCCGAGATAGAACCAAAACCAGTTTAAACCGATCGATTTTAGTTCCTCTTTTTAGGTTTTTATACTGTAACCAAATCTTTGCCTTCTCCCATTTCATTAAAATGAAATTATACCAAAAAAATTGAACTAATTTTTTGAAGTATATATTTTTTTAATTTAATTCGATTTAGTTTCGGTTTATTAATTTTAATCTTAAAAAACCAAAACCAAAACAAAACCGGATCATAAGTTTTTTTCAAAAATTAATTGATTTAATCAGGGTTTTTTATAGTTTCAGTTTTTCTAATTTTTTATTTAAATTTCTTGATTTAATTGATTTTTAGATCATTGTTTTTGCTCATATAATTAAAAAGTGTAGTGGTTTCACATGATCCAGCATTTCATGATCTGCAACGCCTGTAAGGTCACATCATTCTTTGATCTCCTTTGCCAGTCTGCCTTGCTGCTTATATGTGATGTTAAACAAAGGGATGTTTTATATGTTTTAAAAAAAGTTTTTATTTTTTTTATTTTTATTTTAAATTTTAATTTTTTTATGGTTTTATATATCAAAAATAATTTTCTAAAAATAAAAAATTATTATTTTATTATATTTTTAAATAAAAAACACTTTTAAAAATAAATCAAACATACTATTAAACAGTAAAAAAAACAAAAAAAGAAAAGAAAAGAAAAGGGGTTTTATGTGGGAGAGGAAGGGTGAAAGGGTAATGTCAGATATAAAATTGAAAATGGGGCGTGGAAGAAGGTTGAGGAGCTTTAACAGCATCGGTTATCCCCAGAGGTCGAACAGAACTCAGCTTAATTTTTTAGACTCTCAAGGGTTTGGTTTAATTTATGAAGACTTTCAACCTTTTTCTCAGAGAACCGAAAAAATTAAGTGCTTAAAAGTCTTCAACGTTTATTTCCTCACGACAAATCGCGTCAAAAGAAAAGAAAGAGTTTGAGTCTTGTTCACGCCATGGAAGAGTCGTCCTTATTCTTAAACAGCTCCCTCTTCTCTTCTTCCTCTCCAACACACCCATCACTATAAAAGAGGCCACACTTTCCCTCTCAAGTAGCCATACCTCTTTCGCTCCCTCTCTCATCCTTTTTCTCTTCTCTACATTTCTTTCTATTCTCTAATCCATCTTTAGCTCTCCTTTTCTTGTTCCTGTTCTTGTTGAGGCTCTTTGTCAAATATTCTCGCCGCGCAAACTTTAATGGTGGGCTGTGACTATAAGAAGAGTGCATGAGTTTTGGGACTTCAGGACTGGAATTGGGCAGCTCCGATAGCGGTCTGGGACGTTTTTGAGCCACAAGGCACATAAGGTTTTTTTTTTCCGTTTCGCGTTTCTGTGAGGTGCTCTAATAAGATATGGAGAAGCTTAGTTTTGTTAAGAATGGTGCTGTTAGATTGCCTCCTGGGTTCAGGTTCCACCCCACAGACGAGGAGCTTGTAGTCCAGTACTTGAAGAGAAAGGTGTTTTCTTGCCCCTTGCCTGCTTCCATAATCCGTGAAGTCGATGTTTGCAAGTCTGATCCTTGGGATCTGCCAGGTTAGTTATCTTGCACAGACACCTAACAACGAAGGTTGATGTTGTAAATTTATTGAAATTATAGCTAGGATTCTTTGTAAAATTATCAGTAGCGAAGGCATTTTTAGACATAGATTGTCAATTAAAACCAAACTGCATTGTCACGTGGCTACCACACTACTTGAGTCACGAGGTGGCAAGAAAATTTAAGGAGATGATTGCTACTTTGTTCTGATACACGGGGTTTGTGGGTTCAGGTGATCTGGAGCAAGAAAGGTACTTTTTCAGCACCAGGGAAGCCAAGTATCCCAACGGGAATCGGTCCAACAGAGCCACAGGCACTGGCTACTGGAAGGCAACTGGAATAGACAAGCAAATCCTGACTTCTAAGGGCAATCAAGCTGTGGGGATGAAGAAAACTCTGGTTTTTTACAGAGGAAAACCCCCCCATGGCACCAGGACTGATTGGATCATGCATGAATACCGTCTTGCTATCACCGATACCGCAGCCTGCAATGCCCCGCTTAATAAGAACTCAATTCAGGTAGAGTTTTTACTGGGCACATTTTCTTTTCTACCAAGCAAATCGCTAGAAATTCTTATAGAAGCTTCGAAGCTCCTTTCCACTGAGATTAATCTCTATGTTCCTGCAATCTAAAATTCCCTTAAAAATATCAAAAGAAAAAGGAAAACTTGATCTCATTTAATCACTCGCATACATTGTTCCAGAAATTCATTCATACTCGAAGGTCAAATTGATAGTTTCTGTCGAATTTTGTGCAGGGCTCTGTAGTGGTGCCAATGGAAAACTGGGTTCTATGCCGCATATTTTTGAAGAAGAGAAGCGCCAAAAATGGGGAAGAAAACATACAATTGGGCGATGATAATAGACTGTCCAAGCTCAGGATCACAAAGCCTGTTTTCTATGATTTCATGACAAAGAACAGGACTACTGATTTGAATCTAGCTCCTTCTTCATCATCCTCAGGGTCCAGTGGAATCACAGAGGTGTCCTGTAATGAATCAGATGATCATGAAGAAAGCAGTAGTTGCAATAGTTTTCCTTATTTTAGAAGAAAACCATAACTACAATGCCTTTCTTAATCAGCCATTAGTTCTTGTACCGTATCTAGGGGCTCTGGCTTCTCAGCCATAATATCCATCTTTGCAATCTAATGCTTGTATGGTTAGGTTTCGTCTCTCTCATCCGTGAGTATGGTTAAAACAGGAAGGCAATTCACAAGAAAACAAACCCAGCATTGACTGTTGTCAGTAATGCAGAGAGGAAATGTGGATGTCAGCAAGGTATCATGTAATCAACCTCAAAATTTCAAAGTTATTGATATTTCTCTCTTTTTTTGCGAATAGAAACGTTTCTTCAATCATGTTTAAGCAACAATTACACGCTACTCCATTAACCATGCTGATTTCGTTCAAAAAAAATTAACCATGCTGAT
This sequence comes from Salix brachista, assembly GCA_009078335.1. Lineage (NCBI taxonomy): Eukaryota > Viridiplantae > Streptophyta > Magnoliopsida > Malpighiales > Salicaceae > Salix > Salix brachista. The sequence goes on along the minus strand of CM018574.1, from coordinate 12,485,513 downwards.
TCTTTTTTTAAAAGGCAAATGAAATGATTTCCAATGGAATAAATCTGAAATGAAAGAGAGAGCATATATGTATATATAATCAGAGTGGTTTTTGTGAAAAATAAAATCCTTTCGCAAGAGCATCAGAATATAAGAATAAGATTTTTGCAGGAATATAACCTCCACACGAGGTTGGTTACTATCCCTCTTATGGGAGAGGCTAAATCATTTGGCAGAACCTAATTCCTGAAGCTTTATCAGAACGGACAGAATCTTCAAGAATCCTGTCCCTGTTTCAATGTCAGAGAAAAGATCTTGCTATATACTCCCATCAATATCTTTGAAAAACGGGCTGGGTTGCAACCCTGCCCAAGGAAACAGACATTCTTGATATTTTTCAACCACATTTGCTGTAATTTGTCATATCCCCACTACCACCACAAGAAACAACGAAAGCAGGTTTACGAGTGTGGGCAACAGGCTTAACTAAATTTTGAATTTACATGACCAGTAGGTGAAGGCACAAAGACTAAAACTACATAGATTCTTGAGCAATGGAAGAATTCGAAGCTCAGATGGGGTCCCAGGCCACCAAAACCTGATTCCATGAGCTTATTAGATTCATAACTGTGATTCCCTGCACTCTTTGAGAAAATACAGACTTTACAAGTTCGACCCACCTCTAAAGAAAGGCTTGTAAATTCAAATCCTCCTCCCAAGCCATCAAATAATAAGAGAGAAGGTTCCTTGTATACAAATATTTCCAATTGAATTTGTTGGAAAGCACGGATCAGGTTTAAACAAAGGACGGCGTATATTAACTTTTTTATTATGATAATTATGCTAATGACATGCCATTACAGGAAGGGAGAAGCAATAGTTAAACTAATGATTAGAAAGATAAGCAATAAGCCAAGCCGCCCAGAGTTTCTTGTGACAGCGGTTCAGCATCAGCTAATTGATTGGTTGGGAAAAATGTTTTTTTTTCCTGAAAATATATTAAAATAATATTTTTTTATTTTTTGAAAATTATTTTTGAAACGCAAATACCCAGTTCTTCATGTCATATTTTTCTATGTTTTTTTTTATAAAAAAAATATCATGAGATATAGAGGGGCTGGGCTGGGTTGTGGATTGCTGGCTTGGGCTTCAAATCGCCAATGGCGTGAGAAGCCCGTAATCACAAAAGGGTGTCTCTATCTATCAATCTATCACAGGTGGCAATTCTGACATTTTGAAGCCGCAATAGCTTGCTGACAGGGTATGTGGTCTTATCAATTATGTATGTTGACCAGTTCCAAAAAGCAACCACTTTTTAATGCAGTTTTGTTTGGACCAATTTAAGTTTAAAGAGGTTGCTTAGTATCTCCGCAACAAGGACATCTGCCATCTTTTAGCCACAATCAACTTCCATGGTCTGATCAAACCTAAGAAATATAAACATGAGATGGGGTCCTTATCATAAATGATGGGCCTCTTGCCCTCCCCGTCACACCACCCAGCAGCTGTGCCTGTCAGATTTGGATCACAAATCATCTCAAACCACCGCACTTGACAAGGGGTTTCAGAGCCTGAGAATCTCGAGGGCACAGCTGGGAAAATTAAACATTCTTGTTTGAACTTACCTAAAGAATTTAAGATGCTATTTTGTGGTGGGACACTGGGCCCGTATTGTAGATTGCACAAATATACATGAAAAGGATGAAGTACGACCCAGCCTGTCATTGTTTTAGGATTATATTATCTATATCTTTCTCCCGACAATTTCAATGAATTGAATAAAAAGAAATCACTTATTATTCCTCCTCTAAATTCTATCTTCTTACTGGCTTTTCTTTTTCCTTTTCTTTTAATTATAAATTTGGTATCTGACTATAGAAATTTAACTGTTCTTACAATTAATCGATTTATTGAGGTTTCTGTTGATTCATAATCAACGGTTGATACAACCAACACCAAGCATGTAGGTCAGCTGGCAGAGCGCTGTCCTAGCTTAATTAAGGTCTCGAGTTCGAGACCTTGGGTATGCAATGACGATATGTGGGAGAGCTTTGCCGTCCTTACGGGTCTCACCCGGCTCGAATCCGGATTAGTCGGCAGTAGCCGGACACCAGATGATTATTCCAAAAAAAAATAAAAATTGTTGATCTACTCTTTTTTTTTAAAAAAAAAGAAGAAAATTTGTTGTTTATCTTCCACACGAACCAAGCACCCATAAACTCTAAAAAATACTATGCTTTAAGCCAAACGACCTCCATCCTCCCTCGCACAACCACCAGAGATTAGATCAAGCTCTTCCATCAACGCTAACAATAAGTCAGACTTCACCAACAATCGCCAAAGGACCAATCAATTTCAGTCGCCAACAACAAATCGACGCCACAGACCTTTAATATACATAACAGGTCCTCGTACTTAGCAATAACAGAGAAACCCATAGAATTTCTCCCAATAAATTGCTTGTTTGGGCTGCTTGTGTATATTTAAAGGACTAACATTGCTATTTTCCCTGGTTGAATTAGTTATTATTAATTCTTTATGACAAAATAATAATTATTAAATATTAGTTTTAATTTTATATTTTACATGTCAATGTCATTTGTAATCATAATCATGATATTGAGATTAATACAGCGTGCATATATGGAGTGACCATCTAGTAAACAATTTAGAACTTACAGTATCTGAACTCTGGTAATGTTATTAAAGTCTAAAGATATTCGAAAATAATTACAATTTATTGACTACTTTTTTAAAAGGGTAAAATCCATAAAAAAAAAAAAAAACTTTACAATTAAGGCCATCAAGCGAGAGTAAACATTTTGATGACAACTATTGAAATCCTTAAATACTAGTTCCCCGGAAGTAAGGATTTTTTATGAGGAGTTGCAAGATATACAGCCACAAACTACAAATACCTCACGTTGAGTAGCAGCACTAACACGGTCCAACAACCATAAAAATATTAAAATGTCAAAATCTTAAATTTCTACCCCTATAAATATGCTTTCATGCATGTAAAAGACATGAAGGTACATGGTGGATTGGCTTGTGAGAGTTGCGTGTAAATGCAAACCTAAGTAAATGCGATTAAGAATCTCGTTAATTTATGAAATTTATATTTACATGACAAAGGGAATTCAATGCTTTATTCCAATATGTTTGATGTTAAAATCAATGTTTTGGCCTGCAAAAAGGGAATCCACGTAAAGTTTGGAGCGTCATTAGGCGATATACAAAACCATTAGTGGTTTTGTATTGTTATCAGTGATCATACAACCCTGTCGTGATTTCAACTTGGAAGAACATTGACTAAGTTTACCAACAGGCTCAGCACTCAACCAGTTAGCAACAAGCTTAGCGTAGAGGTATTGACACAAACTTATGGGCATTGTTTTTATATTCACATCATTTTCAACCAGTTTTACACTCTCATTAGATCATTGAAGTTGACAGAGAATATTGGCGAGTTCATCGCAATTTTGAGAGTTGAATGAACAAAAAGTTGTGGAGCAAGTTTAGGATCATGAATGATTAAGATAGATCTTCACAATTTCTAACAATATAAGGATTAACATAGTGTCATAGCTCTACTCCACCAACAACGAGGCCAGATATCACGAAGTGGTCCTTTCATATTTGAGTCACATTCTTACCCATTTATCAAGGCAACTTGGCTACTTGTGCGGTCACTCTCGCCTACTCCTCCACCACCACCAGTGGCCAAAGGTCATGGAAGTTGCGCAGCACACCCCTTCAAGATAGCCCCATCCTGCCAGAGAGAGACACTTTTTTTCTTAAAAAATAAAAGAAAACAAAACTGAAGGCTAATTACTTGCATGGAAATACACAAGGGTTGATTGATGTTCAATAAGTACAGAAACACACAGAAACACATAAAAATGGCAACCTGGACAGGCACCCTGCCTTGCTCAAATATGGTCATATAATTCTTCAACTACGGCAGTGCTTCCTATGAGAAGAACATGGAATTTAAACACAAATCAACCAGAGCACACAGATAAGTTGAAGAGGTGTTATCACCATGTGTAGTGCAGACATATAAGCACACCAATATGAGAAAGCAATCAGTTCAAATTGTTGGGGTGACAGAACAGGGCAAGTGAGTTAAAAATAGCCTGGAATTGGATTGAAGAAAAAACAAAAAGATTGACTCAGATGACAACACGCAGGGAAGTTTGGTGCTGGCCAGAACAACATAGAGAAGAACGAATTACCTAGGATGATGTAGAATAAATCAGTGATGATGTAAATGATGTTGGAATAGAAAACTATACTCAAAGTCTTAGCAAACATACTATCACTCCATCTTTCTTGGCATTATCAATGATTTCCTGTTTTCCAAGGGCCTCGAACACCCGAATTTTCGGGTTTAAGAATTAAATTAAGTGATAAACAGAATTAAGTGAATTTGATTACGAAAGCAAGCAAGCTATAATTAATCGATGGGAAAACAGAATAAGCTGATGAAATGATGAGGTGAGGCACCTGGACATTTCTTCTTCGCCATTTCTATTCTCCCGTTCTCCCGGACTGCCTACTCTACACTGGCTAGTCTCTCCTCTCTTTCTCCGTCTCCCTCGCATCCACCTGGGTCTAGAATTTACAAGTTATGGGCCGCATAAGTTTTTGCAAGTCTTCGGCTTTTAGCATTACGTATTGGGCCTTGAGGCCTACTATTAGTACTTCGGCTTTTAGAAATTTCATAAATATGTAATGGTTCATCAATCGGGTAATGTTTTAACGAATTTAATATAATTAACGATTAAAGTTTTAATTGATATCATAAGCATTGTATGTGTGTGTGTGTGTGTGTGTGTGTGTGTGTGTATGAGTTATTACATGATTAAGAGTATCATATAAGGACTTAATTGCAAAACAAATTTAGTTATAAGGAAAAACTATAATTTTTAAGAGTATCATATAAGGACTCCATTACAGTACCAAAAGTTTTGCAACTAAACAAGAAACTGTAATGAATCATTGCATTACATATTTGATTCCAATATATCGTACCAAACATGTCTTAAGTGTTTGTACTATTCATGTTGGGTCTTGCAATATAGTATTTCCAATATAATAAGTATCAATACTTATTAATTCGTGATTACTAAAAACTAATTTCCTTGCAATTTAAATAGTATTTCTCGCCTTCCTTGAGGTAACAAGAGTTATTTTTATTTGAGTTAAACATGATTGTTCCTAGCTATCATAACTATATATTAATCAGCTAAAATGTGAAAATGTAATATTATTTTTTATGGTTTATTGGTGAAATATATTTAATAGTTCATAATCTTTTTTGTTACAAAGTGAATAGTGTAATCATATACCATGTGGGTCCTAATTATAAATAATATGAATAATTAGCATAATTACGGGATAATTAATTAAGCTACGAAGTGGCAAGATAAATCATTACTATACAAGATAAAAATATTAAATAATTTGTAACTTAAAGGTGCTATAATTATAATTCCTTAAAATAACCATAGATATTTCCTTAAAATACATTTGGGCACAAAAAATGAAAGATTTAATTGAAGGGCTTTCTCCTTTTGCTGTTATCTATTTAAGTGATTCGCTTGGAGACGTGGAGAAACTATTATTTTCCACACTACTATTTATCAAGAAATAAATTATTACGGATTGCTATAGTAATTAGTTTTTTTAATCTTTTTATACTATATCCTTAAAAATCTAAATGAATGATTAATTAAATAATATTTATTAAAAAAAGGCGAGATTCAAAGAAAAAAGATGAAATAAAAAAAGTGTATATTTTTTTTTATAAAAAAAACTCAACCCCGTTTGTATTTTGTGGTGCAACAACAAAAAAAGAAATCCTTGTCGAATAGATTATACGAGCCGATTTGCCCGCTTCGCTGGTTTTTTTTATCTATGTAAAAAATTGATTGATTTTATAAATATTGTATTTTGTTATTTTAATATTTAATTAGTATAATTGATAAAATCTATTAGAAATGGTTTTTTTCAACCAAAATATGATTGAATATTGCTATTGCTAAAAAATATTTGATAAAATTTGTTGCTAAAGTGAAATGATTTATTAGAAATTTGTTGTCACGAATACTCTGGTTAAAAAAAACAAAACAAAAAAAAACCCGGTTAAAAAAGAACAACTGACTTAGACACTAAAAAATAAAAAATACATGTGCAAAAAAGGTAACCTTTTTTTAGAAGGAAAAAAAAGTCTAAAATTAGGATTTTAGAAGAAAAAAAAATAAACTAAGATTTTAGAAGAAAAAAAAAACAAATTGAGTTTTGTTGGCGGAGTGGTTCGAACTCCTACGCGCTCAGCACACACAGGGAACCACTCGGCCGCAGCAATTTATTTGTCATTTTTACTCTACAAATAAAAACAAAAAAGCCCTTTTTTTTTTATAAAAAAAAACCAAGCTCATGTAGGCGCGAAACAGCGGATCTAATATTCAGTCCACAGTGCTGTGTGTGCGTGAACAGTGGCTAACTGTAGTAAACGATCCATTTCGAATAAACTCATGACACAGAAACAACATGGCTAATTGCAAAAAAAAAAACATTATCATAAATATTATTCAAAATCAAGGCATGAAAATCATCTAAATGACAAAAAAAAACACCTTCGAATAGTTGAAATGGCTAAAGCATGAATATTATAAATGAAAAGGGACATTAAAATAATTTCATAAATGAATAAACTACCTAAAACATCATACAGAACTTCCATAAAGCATAACTTCCATTCCTATCAGCCCAATATGAACTGCCTGGACGCAATCTAATTGTGCACTCTTACAAAATGGTTGTCTATGAAACAATTAGACCTGCTTTCTCTTTTGAAGTTTGTCTTCCTGCACTGAACTGGTATAAAGGCATTGAGTAGAGTAGCATTGTTCTTTAAGAGAGCAAAATGATGATTTAACAACATATAGAGGCATGCAAAAGGAGCAGAAATGATTTGACGATTTTGTTCATTGGGAAGTCTTGACAATGAAAAAACATTCAAAATTATTAGGGATGAAATGAAGGAAAATGAAAGACGCTGGAGAAATAGAAAACAAAGCTTGAAAGCAAATGTAAGTGATTGAACACTGCAAGGAGATGATTGTAAATAATTTTTCCAAACAAATGAATTATGCTTTGATGAAAATATTATTTATTGCAAATATTAAAAATAAATTCAAACTTAATGTTGCGTCTTTATAAAAAAATATGGTTATTCTGTTAATAAAATGTGTCCTGGAGATAAATTGAAGGTTTAAATGTCAATTTTGCTGATGACGCTTTGTTGTGGAAATGTGGAAAAAATAGCAAATCTTATAAGCATTGTCTTTGCACAGGGCAAATATTAAATGAAAAAAAACCTCAAAACTAATCACATGCAGCTAAGAAAAAAAACTCCAGCAGGAAACTTATGCATCCAAATAAAACTTGGTGATCATCAAAGTGTTTTGCTATCAGAATTGACTATCCATTTATTTGCGTGGTCTAGAAATATTATATTTCTTACATCTTGAAGTGAAGTAAATTAAAGTTAATTAGACCAACAAAGAAAGACCGAATTGATGATATGCTTTTTTTAACCATTAGAATAGTATTAGGCTAATGATAGCAAAACTACTTTACCAATCTAAATTACTCAAATGAAAAGAAGATGAGAAAAGCTTATCAAATTTGCTGGCAATAAATGGCCAGCACAATCTAAACCACTCAATTAATGCCTATGACAATAGGCAAAAATATACATGAAAAAACAAAAAAGGCAAAAACAAAACATAAGAAAGCAAGATAAACAAAAGCATTAATGTTTCATATAAAAAAAACTTACACATACCAGCAGAGCAAGGGGAGTAAGTTTTAATCTCAATAAAGCAGTGACCAACCGGTAAGAAGGTAAGAAAAGCTCAAAAGTATATCGACATTAAATACATAACACTAATCAATTAAAGTGAGAACAATGGTAGCAGGGAAAAAACTACAAATTATAAAGCAAGCAAAACATATAGCTAAAAAGCACAACAAAACACAAAGGCAAAAATAAACTCAGGCACCCTGCTAGCAATGAAAAAAAAGTTCAAATTTCATCATCCCTAGGTTTTTTTCTCTCAAATTTGTAATTATTTTTTTCATGTTTTTTATTAATGTTTTTTCATCGAATTCATCCTCCAAAATTAAATTGGTTAAGAATTATGCTTCTCCATTCAACACGGGATCAAGATTTAATGAGGTGCAAAGTTTAAATATTAGACCAAGTTTATAAGGTTCGTTTGGGTTTACTTGGTTTTTTCATCCTTTTTTTATGTTGATGCTTCTTTTTTAGAGTTGTGTTTTGTTATTTTTTGCGGTTTATTTTATATTAAGTTAGCATTGGGTTGTGTAATAATCTTGATACTCTTTTTACCTCTTTTTTGTTGATTTGTTTGTCAATTTATTTATTTTTGTTGTATTTTTATATATAATTTAAATTATCAATTGAACAAATAATTTAGGACTGATTTTTATTATCCTAAAATTTTTTATGTTAATAAATTGATTGGCCAGCAGTAAAGCTATGCAACAAATATAATTTGTAGCTAAAATTCAAGTCATTAAGTATGATATGGATTTGATAATCCTTTTATCGCCAGATGATCAAAATTTCAAATCCTATTTATAAATTAGCCTATTGTAACAGTTTAAAGGGAAATGCTAGAGATTTAGAATTTTTTAATCCTACATTTGAAAGAAAATGAAGCAGACTGACATTTTGCTTTGTTCTTCATAAAATGAAGCCGACTATCATTTATCTTTGTTCTTCATAATTTTGTGTTACTTATTTTGGATAAATATAAGAAGGGCATGCATGTGGATGTAGATTCAAAGGTTTCGAGGTCTAAGCATATGAATTTTGAAATTCTCACCATTTGTCTCAATTCAGAACCCTTTGGCTTTTGAGCGAAGTGGCAAACTTGGCCCCTGCCGTCTATCTTCACCAGTCCATAACCTGATTCACGACTGCAAAGTAATCAAGACAGAATGTTATATTAAAAAGTTTTTCCTTGGAACAAATAAATAGAGAAAAAATATCACTTGAAGCACAGCTAAAGATTCGACAGACTTTTCACCCACAATTGCACATGAAATTGTAAAATCAACATTATTATCAATTAAATGTTATTGATGAAGCAAACAGGTAAGCCCGAGTTTAAAAAATGCTAAATATAATCAAAGTTAATGTGATCAGAGGAATAATAGCATACTTTCACAAAGTCCATATAATTCATTCGGTAAAGGTGATCTCCGTATAAGATGAGTATATTCTCAATGTTCCTATTCTTGGCATCCTACAGGAGCCAACAAAGTTGATAAAACTCCAATTCAAGTTGTGCAAGGGATGAATAGCAATGTGGAGTACGATTAGTTGTATGCAAATGAAAATAACCTAATAATTTTTCATATTCACCTCAAAAACCCATGTAAATTGCCTCACTGCATTTGTTGTTCCTTTGAACTACTTCATCCCTGCTTCCCTTGTTGTTTGACTTGCTGCTAAAACCTGTTAATGGGATGTGTATATTATCCATCACTATATTATGAGGGAACCATGTTAAAATTCAAATTTGATACAATTTCCTTCATTAGATTCCTTAGTATTATAAGAACTCTAGATTGGATAATATATGTTCAATGTTATCATTGAGGTTTTCTTATTACGCATCTGTCAAGATAGGATGATTTGCAATTTCTTAATGAAATCATCGGCATGAAAATTTACCAAAAGTAAGCTCTAGTTTTGTATCATAATATGATTATATGTCACTAAAAAAAACTAATTTCATGGTCTGATTGCTTTCTCTCGACACATAAATCCTATATAATAGAAAAAAGGATAAAAATGCCATCCTGGATTTTGTTTGAAGGAAATTTCCAATTCTAAAATCTGAAGTCAAAGAAATAAATACATGAAGAATGGAATCATACCTCCACAAATCCATCCCCAAAGTTAATACCATTTTTGAAACACATGCGCGCAAGATACCAATTCAGGGAAGCCTAATTGATTCGGGTCAACACAAAAAACTTGTTTATTCCACTATTGATGTAGTTGTTCATTGGGATGTCGAGAAGCCTGCAGCACTCTCCAAGTGGTACCTGCAGAATACCATGAACTGCATATTTAAATCTCAAATTTTATAACAGTAACTCATAATCTTCTATAAATTATATGTATTTTCTCACAGCTGGTGTTGCTGCCCTTCTGGTAAAGGGAAACAGCTGAGTGTCAACACCTCCTCCTAATATGATTGATGCTATATTTTTTGGGTTTGTTTTTCTTCTCTCAAATTGTGGCAGCTGTAAGGTCTACCATAAATTAGAAATCATTCAAGGATGAACAGACATCAAACTATGATCAAAGTCACGCATATTAAAAAATAAAAATCATTTTTATTCAGAAATTGAGGTGACCATATTGATATTATAGGAAATTTTAGTTGCGGAGAATATCAAAGAATGATCATGAAATACAAAAATTTATTATACTGTCAAATCAACTTATCACAATTTATTTGCCATTACCTGATGTCAAAACAGAAAAGGAAACAGCAGGCTCGCGCCTATTGACACTCTTGTCAATTTTAAAGCTTTTTGTCAACTGGTTAACCCAAACATTATTATTGAAACTCCCCCTGGCAATTTGACCCCAAAACTCTTTATCTTCGTTATTGAAACCACCTTTGCTAGCTTTCTCCACATGAGTATTGGCTTTCAAGGTCATATAGCAAAAATCCATCGCAGCACTCTCATAGGTAGCCCACTTGAAAATCTTGATGGATCACAACAAAAAATTGTTACACCCTAAAAAATACTGGATACAAATCCCAATAAAAACTGAGTTTTAAACTAAGTAACCTAGATAAAGTACAGATTACCTAAAGATATAGATAAAGTGATCCATCAAGAAAACCCAGCAAAAGGCAACCGCATAAACTAAACCGTGTGGAAACTAATCCATGAAGACCTAATCGGAAAGAGTGGATTTTAGCATAGGGTAAGACAGAAGGGATAATTTTGCAGATTCCATATTGAGAAGCTTCCTTTTCAATTTTGAAAATTTAAGCAATTGGATCTTCGAATTCAGATTGTGTTGGACGATATTAAGGTGCTAAAGGCAAGTTTTTAGCCATTGACATACCTTTGTACTTGTTGGTGGTTGTGGTGGTTCTGAACTTTCACCCAGAGCCGCCATCAAAGAGAAAATAAGAGGAAAAGTAGCTTGTTGGTGGTTGTGGTGGTTCTGAACTTAACCCACCCGGAGCCGCCATGAAAGACAAAATAAGAGGAAAAGGCAGTTTGTGGGTTTTTGTTGGCTTCTCAAATGAAGTCCATTGCGGTATAAGCTTGGAAGAGAAAGAGAAGGAGACCGTTCGATATTCGATCTGCCCTTCACCTTTGTTTTGATGGTGTTTTATGTTTTTTTTCTTTTATTGTCTTGCTTTCGGTAAGGGTTTTTACTTTCATTGTTTCTTGTTCCTGTCATCGACCAAAATGTTGTCTTGTCAAATTAATTAATATCAAAGTGTCATAAGCAACTTTTCAATTAATTAATATAGATAATATAAATTGCTTTGTAAATTGTTCGACAACTTCCAAATAATTAAATACAAAGTAACACCAGTATTAATAAACCGTATTCTTACCTCAATTTTTTCTTTAATTGATTGATGGATAGTAGGCAACTAAACTGAACAATAGCTTTTCTTTAATCGGCATTCCGCATCCCAAGTCAAGATAAACGGTGATGGAAGGCACACTCAGCTAGACTGAGGGAGGTTTAGCTTTATTTGTGAATGCAATTCGCACAGACACAGGATGGACTCTCTGTTTATTTTTTAAATCGGGCAGAGTGAAGCCGCAGTACATAAGCCTTTTGTTTTAATTTTTCGATATACGTGCACTTTTGATTTTTTAAGTAACATTTCTCTCTGACTCTCTTTGGATGGCAACTAATAATCCACTCTTTTTTGCTCCTTTCTCGTCCCATTCTAATATTGACCATCCAATGGTGGACCCTTATATTAAATTAAATGCCTTGTAATGGCCTCTCTTTTCACTTCACGTTTGATTTTTTAAAAGGTGGCCTCTCTTTCCTCTCTTTTTGTCTAATTCCTTACTGCAACTTTGATCTCTTAAAATATAGGCGTGCACGCAATGTGGAATTTAAGATAAGAAGTAGCAGATCACGCACCCCAGTCCACAGTGGATCTGGGTGTGCGTGAATTTTTAGCTCTTCTGTAATACCAATATCAACACCTTAAAATATATATATTCATCATTTTTTGGAATTGTGATCTCTTTTAGGTATTCTATAAAATAATAATAATAATAATGGTGGTGCGTGTAAGCTGATCCGGACACCCTGATTATATATAAAAAAATGTATAAGCAGGAAAAACAAATAGAAAAAAATATTACAAAAAAATGAGCCCAGGGATTATTCGCGGCGCGCTCAGTTGGCAAGGAAAAAAAATATACTTGGAAAGAAACAATTGTGGTGCGCGTAAGCTGACCCGGACACCTCGATCAAGGAAAAAAAATATATAAGCGGCAAAACAAAACAGGAAAAAAATTATATAAAAAAAAGTGGATCTGGAGATTAGTCGTGGTGCACGTAATTTACCATAAACACTTCAATTATAAAAAAAAATCTTGTTTTTTGTTAAAAAAAAAATTAACAACCAGTTATGAAAAAAAAATCTTTTTTTAACAAAAAAACATTTTAAAAAAAAAATTAAAACAAAAAAAAAAGCAAATCAGATCTGTAAAAAAAAAAAAAACCGTTTTTTTGACAAAAAAATATCATATTCTCTGGAAGTAAGCTCGTCAGATTAATAAAATGAAGAGTACCGATAATTAAATGCACTAATCACGAAGGAACAGGTTCAAAACAAATTACCTAAAAGCTAAAACAAATTTTGTTATAGAATCTAGTCCAAAAAAAAAAAACCATTAAAAAAGAAAGAAAAGCGACTTCAAAGAAAAAAATGGCAGCTTAAAAACAAATAATAATAAAAATAATAGAAAAAAAAAAAAGGAAAGCAACTTTTGCAGACAGTTGTTTCCCAGAGAACAAAAACGGAGGGAAAAAAAAAACAAAATCAAAGCTGCTTGTCCAAGGATTCGAACCTCTGCGCGCTGCATTTTCCAGCGCGCAGGGAACCTCTCGGCCACAGCCACCCAATTGTCTATCTCCACCAAAGAAAATACAAAAATAAGACCTGCGTAAAAAAAAAAAAAAAAAAAAGGAGCACAAACTCGCGCGAAGCAGGGAGACAAATTGCGAGTCCACAGTATTTTCAGTCTGTATGAACAGTGCAATTCCAAGCTCTTTTAGCTCTTTAGGTAATAATCAATCAATCAATTCAAACTTCCAGGGAAATTGTCAAATATCTAGGAATTACTTATTTTCAATAATATAGAGTTAGGTGAATGTCTGGGGTGGTTTCTAAACTAGTACTTCTTGAGTATTTGCTGTGGTTGCTGGGCTCAAGCTGCGCGCCCATCTACCGCATGATGCGCCCGCCCACCTACTCCCACAATTCTATATGCAACAATAACATAAATAATATCGTTAATCGTCATTGCTTTGTACTTGCTCTTAATTTATTTTTGCTTACCAAAATATAGGTCATAATAGGGTACCAGATCCATGATTAAATTAGTTTGGATTTTTATTTTTTAACACACTGCTACAAAAAAATATATAGTGCTTGACATTCTCTCAAACTAGTAACAGCAAACGGTTACTAAAACCACCAGATCAAAGACTTCAGCATCGCCCACCGTCCGATTCCCCACCACGAGATGATCTCGCAACACAAGTGTACCAACTAAGCAGGTTTCCAGTCAGTATTCTATTCCACAAGTAAAGTCACAGTTGTCTTTCGTGGAATCAATGAAAAACTAATATTATTAGTGCCCTACCCTCTTAAATAAATGAAAAATCGGGAAAAAAGTAGGCGCTGAGTAATTATAATTATTAATAATACAATAAGAAATAAAAAAAGAAATAAGAGCTGAAGAAGGTGGTGGCGGCGGCTGGTTTGATCACCATTCCCTCATCTCATTTCATCTCTCCTACCGGATCACCAGTTCCTGCTCTGCCTGTGAGAAAAAAATATTTATTTCTTTGTTCATCACCTTAAAAAAGATGCTCTCACGGCTCTATTTTTTCTGATTTCTATTTCTATTTTAACTCTTACTAAACACTAGGTTTTAATCACTTCGTTTTGTTTGGGATGCAGTTTTTGAGATAGAGAAAGGGAGAATATGTTCGGAATTATAATGCAAAAGGTGAGTGCCGGAGGTTCTCCGCTTCTTGTATTTTATTATTATTATACGTTTCCATTTTTACCTTATTTTTTTATTCATTTAATTTGTAGCTTTTCCATTTGCTATCTTGTTCTTTGTAATTTTTGTTCGTGTGTGTGTAGGCTTTTGGGCAGAGGATCCGCCCTGCGGTATCGGCATGGAGAGGTTATTCATCTGCAGCAAAAGAGGTAAATGCAAAGCCATTCTCTATTTCATTGTAAATTTATCGGTTGTGCTATATATCAGGAGAATTTACTTTTTTTGCTACTATAGTTGGTAAAAATATTTTTTAATTGATTGTTTGTAGATCTCCTGTTCAGCTTTTCGTAATTGTCAGTCTTGTATTGGGTTATCAATCCTCTTTTTTTCCCCCCGGGGTTGTGGAGTTACATTTATAAATGCTGTTTTTATCTCTTAGCTGAGGTATGCTTCGTTTTCCTGGAGAAGATAAAACTGAGATTTTGCGCTTGGTGAATCTATAATTATTTGCAGATGACAGTTAGAGATGCGCTGAACTCTGCGCTCGATGAGGAAATGTCTGCCGATCCTAAGGTCTTTTTGATGGGTGAAGAGGTAAGAATAGCCTCCAATTTTTGAATGGAGTTCTTTTTTCTTTTTTCCCTAGTTTCTTTTTTTGATGTTCTCTTTTTACGTGTCTTATGTTTATGTGAAGTTCAGGTTGGTGAATATCAGGGTGCATATAAGGTCAGACTTTCTTGCCAGTGATATAAATTTGAGGTTTTCCATATTTGTTGATACCCCTCTCTTTCATTATTTTTTTTCTCCTGTTGACGAGTCTGATGGTCCATTTACTTTGAATTTTTCATTTTCTGTAGATATCCAAAGGGCTTTTAGACAAGTATGGTCCCGAGAGAGTCCTTGATACCCCAATCACAGAGGTTGGTTTTATTGCTGAACTTTATGATAAGGAATTTGATGTTTTCTTTCTATTCTTTGGTGATGGTTGTTCCCTGACCACCATCTGCTTTCTTACATGTCTAACAGGCTGGTTTTACTGGCATTGGAGTTGGTGCTGCTTACCATGGTCTTAAGCCTGTTATTGAGTTCATGACATTCAACTTCTCTATGCAGGTTTGTATGTTGCATACTGCATATGGTTTATAAATATCTTGTGCAAAGAGATTCTCTTATTCAATAGTGACAGATAAATGTTTGGATGCCAGATAGTACATTGATGGAAAACGTTTTTAGATTGATGTTGATGAAGTATAATTCTTCGACATTTCTTATGCTGAAATTATATTTGTTTGGGATTTCAGATGTTTTTTGCTGAAATTGTCACTAATTGTTCTTCAATCTTGGCTTTTGATGCAGGCAATTGACCACATCATTAATTCGGCTGCAAAATCAAATTATATGTCTGCAGGGCAGATGTCAGTGCCCATAGTTTTCAGAGGGCCTAATGGTGCTGCTGCTGGAGTTGGTGCCCAGCACTCTCACGTATGGTGGCTGTGCTATTTTATCTACCTGTCATTTTGCAAGCTTTTCCTCTCCCTCCCTCTTTTGTGTCTGTGTGAATGATGACTTTGTAGTTTGATACTAGAGTATATGGCTTGGTGGCTTAAATCATTTTTATCATGTGGTCATTGGTTGTTGCTCCAGAGTGGGTAATCTTAAAAGAAGCTGCATGCTTCTTTTTTTTGGATTTTCCATCTTATTGTTTAGGTTTTATACCTGGTCATATTAAATCTTGGAGAGGAAAGCAACATTGCTCTTTTGTTTTAGGAGAATCTTTGTCTAAACACAATTATTGATTACAACTGATTCCCAGTATTTGATAATGGAAAGAGAGGAAAATGATTTCTGAAGATGTCGTTTAACAAGTTCCGTATATATGTGTGTAATTTCATCCCCCCCTCCCCCCCTCCAATGTGAGTTCCCCTACTCAACTAAGAGCAGCTCTCGGGCTACAGTATACCAAGCACTTCTCTGGCACAATAAAATTTTGTTACTTGCCAAATTGTTCAGAGTAATGATTGTAACTCAGTTTATCGAGGGCTAAATGCTTGATGACACTCCTTTTTAGTGTTATGCTTCTTGGTATGCCTCCTGCCCTGGGTTGAAAGTGCTGGCTCCTTACTCATCTGAAGATGCTCGTGGTCTGTTAAAGGCTGCCATAAGAGACCCTGATCCCGTTGTTTTCCTTGAAAATGAGTTGTTGTAAGTATCTTGACAATCGGTGATTATTACATTTTCCTAGGTCGATGTACCAAGTTGATTGATCTTTTGTGATTCAGATATGGTGAGACATTCCCTGTTTCTGCTGAAGTACTCGACTCCAGTTTTTGTGTTCCAATTGGGAAAGCCAAGGTATCCCTCCCTGAAGTCTAAAGATTATTCCTCTCAATGTTTCTGCAGTCAGCTGCTATTAAGCTGTGCTTTTTAATTATATATTTCTGCATTTACATTTGCCCTTCAAATTGTTTACTTTCAACAGATTGAGAGAGAAGGGAAGGATGTGACCATTACAGCCTTTTCAAAAATGGTTGGCTATGCTCTCAAGGTTTGTTCTGTGCTTCAAATTTAACTCCTCGTTAATTTAATATTTTTATACCATCACCTACCAGGAGGAAAAAGATGATGGCTATTATAGTGGTCTTATGTCTTTTAATGATGTGGCATTGCATTAATTTTCAGCCCCCCTTAACTAATGGAGTTGAATTTGGGTGGAGGCTGTGGCCGTTACTTTTCCTTAATGTTGTAATATGACATTGTACTGTTATTTTCTTGAGCCCCTGTTTTGGGATGCATCCCTGATTGATCTTATGCTGCTTATTTTTGTAGTACGGAATGCAATGTGTTTAACTTTCTGATAGGAAGCCATTTGTTTGGAGAATTCCTAGTGCCAAGTTTTTATACATAACAGATGTCGTGGGCATAACATTTCCCCTTCCATCTGTAAGTCACAATGTTGTTTGTTTCACAGGCTGCTGAGATACTTGCAAAGGAAGGAATCAGTGCTGAGGTAAACCAATGCCAGGAGGACTGTAAAGCCCATACAGCTTGTAGCACTTCCAGGTCTGATGACACAAATAACTGATCTTGTTAATGCAGGTGATTAATTTGCGCTCAATTAGACCACTAGATAGAGACACAATCAATGCTTCAGTCAGGAAAACTAACAGACTGGTGACAGTTGAAGAAGGGTTTCCTCAGCATGGTGTTGGTGCTGAAATCTGGTTCGTATTCTTACCACCAATATATTTTATATCTCCTGCAAAATTATCCTGGCTCCTCGCATATTTACACAATATGCTTTTTTGTGGGCAGTGCATCTGTTGTTGAAGAGAGCTTTGGTTATCTTGATGCCCCAGTTGAGAGAATTGCTGGAGCTGATGTTCCCATGCCTTATGCAGCTAATTTAGAGAGATTGGCTGTACCACAGGTATGCTGTTTCACCTCTTTCTTTTTTGTTTTTTACATATCAGTTCTAGTTTGATCATTTTCTGGTTTATTCCGTAGACGTGCTTACCACCTTAGATGTTTAAATACTTAGCTGTTTCCACTGGACTTCCGTAACCTATTGGTTATCTAGAATCCCTTCAACTTTTAATAAAATTGTACCCATATAAACAATCTATTAATAAAATCAGATAGATGTTTTTGGTACTGTCCTCTCAACAGAAACTTTTCCCCTACGAATCCTTTTCCTCCAAGTACTGTTTTCCACAGGAGCAGCAAAATCCATGGAGGAATTCCAAATGAACCCCTCATTCTCTGGCTTCACCCTATAGTCATGCCTGTGATGATTATTTCGAAGCTTGTCCACTAAATATGGCCTTTTGTTTTGTTTTCTTACAGCTAAAGCTTTTATTCGGCCTTTTGTTTCGTTCTCCTTATAGCTTATTGTTTATTTGCATGATAGATATTTCAAGCATGCTGTGTTTTTGGGGTTTTTTATCTTTTGGTTCATGCCATGTGCAGGTTGAGGATATCGTTCGTGCAGCAAAGAGAGCTTGCTACAGATCTGTGCCAATGGCTGCAGCTGCTTAATGATACTCATTAAAGTCTAGAAACTATCTTCAATTCAGGTTAGTTTACTGCTGGCTGTTTGCCCATCATTGGTTTGTTTTGTTGTTGTTTTGTAATATTTTGCATGATATTTTCTTTTAATGACAAACAATGATGCTTTCAGGAATCTGAGAGATGGACATTTTTCCCCTTCCATTTACTGCTGGGAAGGAACAGCTCATTGAATAACATGGAGTGTGTTGATGACAGCGGGAATTTTTCTGTTTTGTCAAATTTGGTACCTGATATGAAACCCATTTCGCACATGAGCCAAGAAATATATTTACTTGTGGATTTTACGAGTGCATTCTCCTTTGAGTGGTCCGTTATGCTTCCAAGTTTATCTTCATATGATCAAATTTGATTCCCTTTTAGCCATAAATTGATGGCGTCAATGCTGTTCATGACATCAGCTTGAATTTTAGAGCCCTTGAATAAATTAACGTGCTCTGGGTGTTACTAGAGTATATCATGTGAACTTCACGCATTTGAGAAGTTTCATCTGCTTTTCTGTTTAGCACTGCTAGAAATACAAAGGTCATCTATATTTTTCTCTTCTGGTTTTTGTTGGCTCAAAGGCACAGTTATTTAACCAGTCACAGCCTGCATTCAACCTATGTTTTCCAAGATATTTCATTGTTTGTAGCTTAACTCTCGCCGAAATTACTCCTATCTCTAGATATCGATCCATTTTGCCGTTCCTTTAGTGCACTTCAGAATCATGTGATGAACTGGATAGTTTCAGGAAATGACCAGAATCAAAGTTATCTAATCAAGTTGGTACGTTTAACTAATCCTCCTTTATTCCTTCCTATCTGTTATCCTTTTGTCCTCCGTTTGGATTTTGGTAAATTAAAGATTCGGGTGGATTTAGTGGAGCACTTAGGTGACATCTGCACTCCCTGGATTCGTCTTGTCAGGTTCCCACTGAATAGGATGTAATTACGGTAATGTCCAGGACCCATGCCGATATAAAAGCTCGATTTAGTCCTATTTCTTGTAAGTTCGCAAATGAAGTATAGATAAACTTATCAGTACTAGATTTGTAAATGTCCAAAATGTTCGACTTTGGTTTAGCTGCGCAAATGAAAAACTGGGTTCATTGCTTGCTCGACACATGGTTCTAAGAACTTCCCTTGCTCCAAAAAAGTGTTGAAAACAAATATAGTGCACTTCCTGTTGCCGCTCACCACAGTTTCATTTGCTTTTTATAGTCAAATTCTGCATTTAAAGAAAGCTTTCCCAATTGGCTAGGCCGCCTCCTCTACATTAGCAGTCATTCAAAACTCCGATCATTAGACTCCTGTTGGCAAATAAACCAATCTTTAATTCTTACCAGATACTCCTATATGCAGTTTTTTTTATTTTCTTAAAAAAATTTATTAATGCAGTTTAGCGTGCACAAGAAACTGAAATTTTAAATTAGATTGTAAGAGGCATCTACTGCACCGCTCGGCAGAACACAAACCCACGATGATGATTTGTGCTGCAATCCATAATTTCGCTGAGGCTAGAAAATTTCGTAATTCTT
Source organism: Salix brachista (assembly GCA_009078335.1). Classification (NCBI taxonomy): domain Eukaryota; kingdom Viridiplantae; phylum Streptophyta; class Magnoliopsida; order Malpighiales; family Salicaceae; genus Salix; species Salix brachista. The sequence continues at coordinate 12,465,598 of CM018574.1, read as the reverse complement.
AGCGGACAAGTGTGAGTATAAAATCAGGTGAGGAGGGCCTTCAAACTGTGCTCTTCTATTCCCCCCTTGTCCTCTCCTAAAAATTTCACTTCTTTTACATTTTAAATTGTTTTGCTCTCTAAATTTTAATGCACTAGGAATGGATCTCTTACTATACAAAAAAGGAAACTACTAGTTTTTACCCTCATGGGGTGTTTTTGGTTTAGGATTAGGGGTGTTTTTGGTTTAGGGTGTATTTGTTTTTGCTTTTCAGCTTAAATTTTAAAATAATTTAAAATAATTTTGATTTGTAAATATTAAAAATAAAATAAAAATACTTTGATTTATCTTTAATAAAAAAACATTTTTACAAAATCACATGTTACCGAACAAACGCTTAATGAGGCAAAAACATCCCCCCTAAACAGACCATAAATGCCGTGATCTTGATGGAATGATCTTCAGAAGCAGTCCGGACGCAATAAACCAATGCATCTGAGATCAACAAATGAGCTGAGGTTCTGGTATCAGAAGAAGACGATAAGTTTTCCTCCGTCCAGATTGCCGTCAAGGGACTCAGGTGAGTTAATTTTTTCAACAATGAGATCCATTAACTCTGAAAGTAGCTCCAAGAGAGGACAGAAATTTCTTAAAATTGTCAAGCACGAGTCTATCTGGACTCCAACTGTTAATATAAGTGTGTGTATGTATCTATGTATGTGTACACAGCCGGAAACCACGTAGCTACAGTGATTGAGCTTCTTCCTTGAATTCACAAATTAATTGATTGGAAGTTTCGGGTAGTCTTCAATGAAGAGGTGTTTATGACCTAGCGTAAGAGCTCCATACTCGTACGAAGTTGACTTACCTCCCTTCCTCTCAGCGGCTACCAGAAAAAAAAATAAGGAAAAAGGAGATAGTAAGAAGATTCAGTCTATTCATAACGAAATCTCTAGCAGCTCATTCCGGACAAAGAAACTCCTTCTCTCAAGGTCTCTAACCCTAGCTAGTACAGGATACTCTTAGCCCCCCAAAGCAAGCATTTCAAATTCTGGGAAATGCAACCGGCCGTGTCCCTCTTCTATTTTTCTCCCACGTTTCTCTCATTTCCTTCGAACTTTTTGCACCTTGGATCACATCTTTTAATCCCTTTTTTTTTTTATCAAAAGGATAAAAGAAAGAGGATCCCTTGCTAGCTAAACAAATCCTTAGCTGTAATATATAGCTAGCAGACACTCTTTTACACTCAACATTTTGGCTCTCTAAAGCGCACTCTATTTTAGCTTTGTGAAATAGCAGATATTTTAGCTACTTTCAGAGTTCATGGATCTCATTGTTGAAAAAACTCACCAGAGTCCCTTGTCGGATGGCTTCACACTGCAAAAGATTGCCCGTACTGGTAGCACGCCGACAGCATACCCAGTAATATGCCATGCCCACGATGACCATAGCTTTGCCTGCTCCATCACAGGTTTTATTTCCATCACCATTTCATAATCATAGATTTTTTTGTACATCTTTTCCATAACTGGTAAATACAAAACAGATAGCAAGCCAGCTTCTATTGTTGACGAGAAGCCAACGGCGTAATATTTTGTCAGGTTAGAGGCTTATCATAACTTAATTAAATATAAAACCAGCTATCATTTTATACTGAAATTGGGGTAAAGTCATGACAAGTTTTCAGGACTAACCCGGACAAAATACCTCATTGACTTGTCAACAATAAGAGCTAGCTGAATTAATAATTGTTACTTGCTTTATATTTACCAATCATGAAAAAGATATACAAAAGCATCCACAGTTATGAGACGATGATTCAAATTCAGCTGGTGATGGAGATTACAGCCAAGGCTGTGTCTACATGGGGATGGCATCAGACGGTGTTTTTTCATGGATGAAGAGAGAAAGCCAAGTCGAATTTGATTAAGGAGCCAAGGTATTATACGCTAACGTCGTTACATGGCAGCTGTTATATCTTCATGGCACAGCAGGGATGGTTTTCTAAACATCATCACTAACAGGAGGGATTTTCAAGACTGCGCACGAACGTGTTAGGAGGACTGTTGGTCTGTGGAGATGAGTTTGGTGGTGTTAGCGGCCAAGGTAGCGCGACACGTGTCCCCTGTGCTTTGTGGGCGGGGTTTTTGCTGGTTATGTATCTCATAATGAAAGAAGAGAAGGAGATGGAGAGTAAAAGCCATGGGGATGGAGATGGCACCCCGCAATATTGTTTAATGGCTTATTTGCATCATGGCTTTTCAAGGGAAGGTGAAGAGAAATATAATTAGCAGCTCTCCAATCCTGTGTTCTTAATAATGTAATGATAATCTGGTCATGTTGATCCTGATTGTCAATACCCAGTTGAAAATCATATACGTCAGGTGGATTTATTTTTGAAGTTGACTTTATAACTTTTTGAGAAAATAATAATAATAATAAAATCTGATAGACCCACAGAATCCTTCCTTCCTTTCTCCTTTAACTAGACTACTTCTTCTTTTTTTCCTTTTAACTGTATTATTTTGTTGAAAGTGGCCTCAGGTCCTAGCAACTAGACAAAATCAACCAGGGAAAGATTATCCCTACAATGTCATCCCTCAGAACAGAGCAAGTGATGATGATCGAGGACATCATCGACCTGCAAATAAGACACATCTGCTGTCCTTCTTATAAACATGAACTCCATGGACAATCCACCAATTAATCAAGCAGTAATGACACATATAATTGTATCAAGTTCGATAGAAATTAATAAGACCTTAAAAAAATAAATACGATAAAATTAAATGTTATATGAGAGCACAATTAACATAATTATAAATATGAGAATATTGTGAATAAAATAAATACAATTAGAAATATAAGGACGTTGTAGACACTTGTCCAATATGTATTGGATACATATTCATATCCAATGTACTGATACAAACATATATAAAATACTGTACATGTGATTTGCAACTGTGCTCTAATCAGAACTGGTTTTAAGTTATTAAAAGCCGCATGAGCAATTACTCAATGTTTCTATTTAATAAAAAATATGAAAATAAATAAAATATACTCTATAAAATGAGATTTTCACTTGTAAGATATATAAAAAATAATTAAATATTTGTAAATATCATATTTATAGTGGTGTCCGATACTGCACAACACTTAAAGCCCATTACTTTTGACTTATTAAAACAAATATTACAGCAGTCGCCAACGCGGGAGATTTACCAGTCGAATCTGAAGTGGAGGAACGTCATGGAGGATGAAAATTGAGAAGAGGTTCCGTGACTTGGACACCAAGGAAGGTGTTTTTGTTGACCATGAAAAGTCAACGTCATTTTTGCTTTAATCATTATTATAATAAAAATTGATAGAAATATACATGCAAAGGATTGGAAACCGTAGAGCGGGAAAATCTCAAACAAATAAACAAAGTGTATATCTGATGGCATGGTTCATCTGTCATTTTATTATTTAAATTATTTGTTTTATAATATATTAATGTTAAAATTATTTTTAATAAATATTGTGGCTCCATCTCCGCGGTTTCTAGTTTAGATGCATAGAATATATATATAATAGCTATATTGCCCGCGCGTAGCCGCGGGTATTTTTGTATATATAATTTAACATAATTAAATCAACAACGATAAATTTATATGATATAATTAAGAAAAGTTATAGATCAGGAGATAAAATGTATAAATTTTTTAGTAGAGTTTGTTGCGCAAGCATAGATAACATTTTTTAGAATATAGATACTGCGTCATAAAAGATCACAAAAGAGCGCGAACTAACATTAGAAAAAAGAGTAAAATATTTTTATCAGGGAAAAAAAATAATTACTGAAATCATTATTGTGCAAATAATTAAATTATTATTATTATTATTATTATTATTATTATTATTATTATTATTATTATTATTATTATTATTATCATTTTTTTTTGTTAATCATGAAAGGGAAAAAATGGAAGAGAAAAAAAATCCTAAAAACTGCAACAAAAGATTAAACAAAAGAATAAAACAAAAACAAAAACTATCGTTGCTATCACTGCCAAAACAATAAAAATTATCAAATTATCCCGAGGAAAAAATCTTCAAAAACATTAACAAAAAAGTAAGCAAGAAAAACAATTAAAAATTATAATTGATGATCAAATAGAAATAAAAATTATTAGCTGAAAAAAATCATTTAATCTAAAATTTTTAAAAAATATATGTTTTACGTTGCGGGTTTAACGAACAATTTTTATAGGATTTGCTAGATCAAAATTAAAATACAATATTTATATATGCAAAATTTAATATAATAAAAAAGCTTAACACACCTTATCATAATAATAGCAAAAACAAAGCCTTAAAATCTAAAATTATCATTGCTTTTACTATTAAAATAATAAAAATTATTAAATTATCTTGAAAAAAACACTCAAAAACGTTAACAAAAGAGTAAGTAAGAGAAACAATTAAATTATTATTATTATTATTATTATTATTATTATTATTATTATTATTATTATTATTATTATTATTATTATTATTATTATTATTATTATTATTATTATTATTATGTTAGTAATGAAAGGAAAATAAATAAATGAAAGACTAAAAATATCCTAGAAACTTTAACAAAAGATAAAAGAAAAAATAAAAAAAATAAAAATTATCATTGCTATTACTGTAAAAAGAATAAAAATTATCAAATTATCTGGAGGGAAAAAAAACATTAACAAAAGAGTAAGCAAGAAAAACAATTAAATTATTATTATTATTATTATTATTATTATTATTGTTGTTGTTGTTGTTGTTGTTGTTGTTATTATTGTTGTTGTTGTTGTTATTATTATTATTATTATTATTATTGTGTTAATAATGAATGAAAAACCAGAAATAAATGAAAGACCAAAAAAATTCTAATAACTTGAACAAAAGATGAAAAAAAAAATTATCAAGAAAAAAATAATAATCTAACTTGAAAATATATTAAAAAACCAATAAAAAACTAAAAGATAGAGCAAATAAAAAAATATTATAGATGATAGAACAAAAATAAAAAATAATAGCTGAAAAAAATCATTTAATCTGAAAATTTAAAAAAATATATGTTCTACACGTTGCGGGTTGAGCGAATAATTTTTATAGGATTTGCTTGATCAAAATTAAAATATAATATTTATATATGCAAAATTTAATATAATAAAATAGCTCAACACGCCCTATTATAACAATAGCAAAATCAAAGCCTTAAAATCTAAAATTAGCATTGCTTTTACTATTAAAACAATAAAAAATATTAAATTATCCTGAAAAAAAACATTCAAAAACATTAACAAAAGAGTAAGCAAGAGAAAAAATTAAATTATTATTATTATTATTATTATTATGTTAATAATGAAAAAAACAAAAATAAATGAAAGACTGAAAATATACTAGAAACTTTAACAAAAGATTAAAAAAAAAAAACTATCATTACTATTACTGTCAAAACAATAAAAATTATCAAATTATCCGGAGGGAAAAAAAAACATCAACAAAAGAATAAGCAAGAAAAACAATTAAATTATTATTATTATTATTGTTATTATTATTATTATGTTAAAAATGAAAGAAACAAAAATAAATGAAAGACTAAAAATATCCCAGAAACTTTAACAAAAGATAAAAAAAAAATTATCATTGTTATTACTGGCAAAACAAAAAAAATTATCAAATTATCGGGAGAAAAAAAAAATAACAAAAGAGTAAGAAAGAAAAATTATTATTATTATTATTATTATTACTACTACTACTACTATTATTATTATTATTATTATTATTATTATTATTATTATTATTATTATTATTATTATTATTATTATTATTATTATTATTGTGTTAAATACACTTATATATACATGGACAAAAGTAGAGATTATTCTAGAAATACAAAAAAATAAAAGTATAAGGGCTGAAATGAAAATCAAATATATAGGGATTAAATTAAAAAATTAAAAGTCAAAGGGCTGAAATGGAAATTACATTTATTGTCAATTGAAATGAAATGACAAAATTGAAAAAATCGAAACTTGTGTACCGAATTCATTGAGTTATTTACAGACAATCCGGAAATCAAAAGTAGCAGGACCGAAGTAAAACTTTCACATTCAATTAATTAAAATTGGAGGACACAATCGAACTAAATCAAAACTTATATAACAGAAATCAGGATCAAAATCCAAATTAAAAGTCAAGGGACCGAAGTGAAAAGTAACAAACAATGGGGGACTCTCCTGCACATTTACGTGCAGGAGAGAGAGAAACATGGCAGACGGCTTTAACCGGCCTCCGCCGCGTCCACGGACATTTTTAGGTTACACGCGCCACCGCGGGAGGAAGACCACGATGAGGCGCATCGAGTAGGACTGTGGTAGCCAATTTCCGGCCACCGTATGACGACCCACGCGCCACCTAAACAGGGCGGGAGGCGGAAAACTGTCTGGCACGTGCGCCTCACGCCCTGACAGACACGGAATAAAAAATTGAAAAAATAGGGTCAATTACCGTGCTACCCCTGTACCTAATTCCATGTTTTTGTCTTATTAGGGGCTACAATCGTATTTAGCCATTTCAGAAAATATTAAAAAAAGAAAAAGTTGCGGCGGACCGGGCCGAACCGGACCGGTCCGTACGAGCGCAATTACAGCAGTGCCCCTCAGCCGGAGCCGTTATTTTGTCTTATTATCAGGGGTGAAACCATTAATACACTGTTCACAACTGATTATTTAAAAAAAAAAAGGAAAAACCGAAAATAACCCCATTTAACCCGCACATTTTGCCGCGCGGACGAAGTCTAAAATCGGGTGCACACTGCCGCAATCCACAGTGATTTTAGAGAGAAAGCACAGTGTAATAGGCCACGGGAATTAGTTGGTTTGTAATAGTTTAGTAAAAACATATTAGGTAGTTTCATTCCAATTAAGCTGTCGCTAAATTCCAACTTCATTGATCATATGAATTCAATTTTTTTTTTTTATGTTTTCAAATATATTAGTATAAAAATTAATTTTAAATATAAAAAATAGTTTTTATCACACTCACATAAAACAGGCATTAACCGTATGATTTTTCAGGTCAACAATAGAATCCCGCGGTCTAAATAATTATTGATGATCACTTTAATCAATACAAATTTGAAACTCTTTTTAACCCTTGTATTTATCCATTACTGTTTCATATGATTCCTGGCTCCTACAATTAGAGATTTGTATGAACAAAAATTTCATTTAAGGAAGTGTTTTCCTCACCTGATGTTTATTCATTAAAATCTTCATTTCAAAAGATCTAAAATGGCAGCAAAAAACTATTCGTCACACACCATTTAAATAGTGGGAACTTTGACCGTTGACCAAAAATGAGAAAGTATATTTCGTATTTGACCAATATAATACTTTAAAATTCAAATAAATAATGCATCATTAGAGCATCTCCAGTTAAGAGTGACATTTTGGAGAGGCAAATCTCCAAAATGACACTTTGAATAGTGTAAAAATGACATTTTTGTTGATGTGTGCTCCAGTGGTAAAAGTCATTTTGGAGAGCCATTTATTTTTATATTATTTTAAATATAGTGTAATTATTTTGTATGTAATTTAATTATGCAATTAATTATACAATTAATAAGAGTAAATTATATAATCAAATAATTACTTTTAAAAAACCCTCCAATAATATAATTATTAATTTTGTATATAATTTTTTACCCTCTTATTGATGTATTTTTAAATAAAAACAAAAATAAATATTTTTGATATAATTATATTATTTTCTAATATATATATATATATATATATTATAATATATAAAAAAGGCGGGGCCACCTTTTTTATCTCTATGTGATGCCATTTTTACATGTGCAAATGACTTCCCCGTTGTAGTATAAACAATATAAATAAAAGAGACAAAAAATCATTAATTTATTTTTGCATGCGGGATAACATCCCGCTGACGATGCTCTTATTAATTGTTGTTCTTATTATTATTGTCCACAACAAAGAAGCAATCGAAGAAAGCAGGAAGGAAGTGGAGAAAGAAAATAAAGTTTTCTTTATATTTTTTTTATTGCCGGCTGCAGATTTAATACATATATATATATATATAATAATGAAATGAATATTCGTGATTGGGTGAGACTGAGATTTCTTTGCGTTGATCTCTCTTCTCTTCCTTTCTGTATAATATTCCATAAGTAAAAAGAGGGAATGGTATTCATTAATTGCGTTGTACACTGAAGAAAAGCTCTTCAATTTATTATTTTGTTTTATTTATTTATTTATTTTTGTGGATTTTAACACCAACAAGAGAAACAATTCAATTCCCTCCCTCCTCATCGAAGGCAAGGAAAAGAAAGGAAATGAAATCATTTAGGAAATTGAGAGGATTTGCTTCACTTCACAAACAAGCAGCGCATAGAAACCCAAGGGATCGTCTCTCTTTCTCTCAATCACATGAGCTTGCTAAAGCTTCTCAGGTGCTCTCCCTCCCTCGTTTTTGTTTTGCCTTGATTTCGCAGCAACCAAACACCACTACTGCTTTTTTCTTACTTGAATAATTTACGTTGTGTTGGTCAATTGCAACTTTTTTAATAGATAATTGAGAATTTCTAGCTTAATCTGATCTGATCAGTCTTTTGAGCTTGTTTGCATAATAATTGTAATAAAGGGAAAGCATAAACATTGAAATGATTAGCTTGGTCAGTGAATAAATTAGGTATAATTACTTTAACAAGCCATTATTTTAAGCTATATTAATGATCGAAAGTTAGCTACCTTTTTTCTTTGCTTTTGATCACTTGGGGATTCTGTTTCTGTTTCTTATAAAACCTGGTTGCTTTTTGTTATTTTCAGGACATGCTAGATATGAAAGATTGCTATGATAGCTTACTCTCTGCTGCCGCTGGAACTGCCAATTGTGCCTTTGGTACTCTTTTTTTTCTTGCTACCTGAATTCCTTCTATTCTTTGTTTTCCATGGATACCACTGTCAATTCATAAGAAGGGGCATCGAGCTATCGGCCAGAGTATTTGCAGTTTTACTACCGCCGCTCTTATTTCCCCTCAACAAATTGTCTTTTGCTTAAATAAATGAAGCGTGAAAATCGTGTTCTTTTACTGCATTTTTTTTCTTTTACTGGGAGGGGGAACTTGAAATGGGAAACTAATAATTGATGAAGTTTTGGTGGAAGTCCTTTATTGATTGGTGGTGGTGCAGTTAGAACGAAGTAGCAGTCATATAGTCCATTGAGAAATGAAGCTTGGAGTTTTTTAAGGCAATGTCCTGGCCGTAGTTATACTGGTATACTATAAGTTAGAGGAAGTCTCAGCTCCCGGTAATCAAATGACATCGTATGGAAACATTGCAAAAGCTAATTATTATGGTTCACAGCACAAAACATTTAGAAAGGAAAGTCTTAGTAGTTGCGATTGAAAATATCATGTTAACTTTGTTTTACTGGCACTGGGTATGCAGTTATTTAGATCGCACGAATCACATTTTGTGCATGACAATTGCTCTTTCAATGAGTGAGTTGGAGGTATGTGGAGTACCCAATTTCATGAACCAACTTGGTGCATAACTAACTGGCAAGAACTAAATTTTTGCATAACACTGGTGATCTGATACTTGTAATGGAGTACATGTTGACATGGATTTAGAGAGTGGCTGACATATTACTTAATGGAAACCAGGCAGCCTCTATCATTACAAACCACTTCTGCTGCATTTTTTTCATTCCACACCACCACAGCCTATTGCATAGTCATGAGAGCTATCATGCATATTCTGGCTGTTATGCTACAGAAAACATCAGTTTTCAGCCAATTTGCCTTGTGTTTTGTCATTGATAGCCCCCAACAACTCTTCTCATTCACTTTTAATTATGGTCAGTAATTTCACCAAAATCAATCTTCGCTCTTCAGATTTCACATCTAAACTAAACATCCTTGTGATCATTTTAAGATCTAATCCAAAACCTCAACTCTCTTCCACATTTGATTTTCCAAATTATTTGTACAAATTAAGAATCAACAATATTATGTAGCAGCCTTTTTTTTTTTTGTGATGTTAATCACTAAATGTATTTACTACAATGCCTGTTTGTTAAAATTATTAAAAATTATGCTTATTGCTTAACAAGTTTCTTAAATAAACTGTGACTGTTCTGTGATACCTGGGGTGTTGTGACTCTGATTAAAAATAATGTGTCTAAATATTATCCAAAAGAAAGCCATCCCTAAGATTAAAACCTGTTTTGGAAGCTTATGTTGTAATTGGTTCCCGCCTGATGAACCATGAATGGCAGTAACCTAAGTTGCACACATGTGGCACTTCCCAACATTTTAACTTGCTGTTGGCCTTTTGGTTTAGAGATTGTGAGGATTGACTGCATGAGGTTTTAAATGAGTTTGTTAGTGAACATCACTGTGTTTTATGTGTTGATTTAGAGCACTTCATGTTTTGAAGGATCCTGTTTTGGTGTGTAATTCTAGAATGTTCTCACCTCTGTCTTTCCTCAGAATTCTCAGAATCATTGCGTGAAATGGGTGCTTGCCTTCTTGCGAAAACTTCATTGAATGATGATGAAGAAAGTGGTAAGTTAATGAGTACTTTCTTTACTCGTCGTGTTCAGCAGATAATTTGAATAGATATTAGGTGACTTAATTTACTAAGGATCTTAATAACTTCTTGGTGGACAGGTTTGTTCATCATCATATTGGTGTTAAAAGTTAAAAAGAAAATTGTTAGTGGGGACTGGGACTTCTTTTCAGTATTTCTTATAGCATCTGAGTTGCATATCTTTTGTATAGATTTATTGACATTTGCAATGAAGATATAAAGCTGAACCATCCTAATCCTTTGCTACTAATTCATACTTCAGAAAATCACATTTGACTGAGAAATACCTAACTCACAGTCAATATATTACTGTCTTGATACATGTTACGGATCTAGGGACCTAACTAGAGTTGTTTTCTTGAGCCTGTTTTTTATTAACATCTTTGTTTTATTGAAGTTATGTTCAAATTGATTCTGCTTTCTCAACTTTAAGTTGCTAGAGAATTTTCTCATGCATTTGTTACATAATCAACAATCTAACCTGTTTTTTCACCAGCTATAACTGAAGATACCATTTCAAGTTTCAAGTTTCAAAAAGATTATGGCGATACATTCAGACTAACTTTGATGCAATGATAATAATTGGTCTTCATTCATCGAATTTGTTTCTTTCAAGTGCATATTCATTTACATGTAGTTGTATTCCAAGAATCTGACAGGACAGGAAGCTGAAGTTGTCTCTGTTTTCTTCACAGGTAGAGTCTTGCTGATGCTGGGAAAAGCTCAATTTGAACTCCAGAAACTTGTTGACTGCTACGTGAGTTGTTGTCTATAATAAAAATTGCTAAGAGTCCTGGCTTTGTTGTGGTGTTGATTTTTAGTTTGATATTTCCAGCGTTCTCATATAAATCAGACAATCATAAGCCCGTCAGAGTCTCTTCTGAGCGAACTTCAAACAGTTGAGGTCAGTGGTAGTTCATACAAGCTTTCATTAACTTAGACTATCTATAACTTTTCATGTTAAATTACCTTTGGAAAATGCTTAAATTCTTAATGGTTGAAATCAGTGCTCACACTTGCACATTTATTTTATTATTATTTATATTATCTTGTATATGGTAGTTAAAGCATTTTACTGAAGGAGCAGTCACTTTAGACTTTTTTTTCTTTCATACAGGAGATGAAGCAACAGTGTGATGAGAAAAGGTTTGTGGTACTATTTCAAGCACCTTTCTAAACTTGTACCCACACACTCAAAATAAAGAAATAAAAACGAAGGGAGGGAGGGAGGAAAGGAAAGAAAAGATAAGAAACAAATAAAAAGAAAAATGAAAGCCCTGCAATTTGAGATAATTTTTTTCTCCTCTTTTTACTTGGTTTACAGAGATGTATATGTTCACATGGTGAGACAGAGAGAAAGACCGAGTGGAAGAAGTGGAAAGGGAGAGTGTTTTTCTATGCAGCAAATACAAGCAGCTCATGATGAATTTGATGAGGACGCTACTTTGTTTGTTTTTCGTCTTAAATCCCTGAAGCAAGGACAATCTCGCAGTCTTCTTACACAGGCAGCTCGGCACCATGCTGCTCAGGTTTCTTTTTCTTCAAACAACTTTGTTTTTATTCCTGTTGGTTTAATAGTTAATTCTGCTTCTTTCTTGAAAGCAGTTGTGCTTCTTTAAGAAGGCTCTTAAATCTCTTGAAGCTGTTGAGCCGCATGTCAAAGTGGTCTCAGAACAGCAGCATATAGATTATCACTTTAGTGGACTTGATGATGATTGGAGGGGTGGTGATGACTATGATGATGATGAAGATTATGATTATGATGATGCCAATGATGATGGAGAATTGAGCTTTGACTATGGACAAAATGATCAGGAGCAAGAAGCTTCTAAATCAATAAAGCCAATGGAGGTAAGACTGCATTGCACTTTTCATCAGTGGAGCCAATCAGCTTACGATTTCTTTTCAGAAAAAGCAACTATAATTAATTGTGCTTTAGGATTTTATGAATAGCATTGCCTTGTAAAGGAGGAAATTTGCACAATTCACTTGTGGTTTCCAATGCATGAATTCAGAATTCTAGGATTGACCTTTCTGTGTCACCTGTTCATGTTGAGACTTATTCCACAGGATAATCAATTCAAGACGATCTTTTATAGTCACTCGTCATCATTTCCAAGTCTTTCTTTCAATGCATCCTTCAACTGAATTTCTATTCCATTTTAACTTCAACTTGCTGTATAACAATTTGTGCAGTTGCATTTAGTGGGCGTTACATTTCCCCAAGTTGAGAAGTTGGAAATGGCAAAGGTAAACCTTCATATTATGGACTTGTGTGTTCTGAGTGATTATGCTGATTTCATATCTGTGTAATGCAATTGTAGGCCTGTTAATGAGTGATCTAATCTGCATGGCCAGGCTTTATAAATCTAAGAGCTACTACCATATTTCACCATCCTTGTACACTTGAACTTTCCTTTTTAAATGATTTGTGTGCTTGAACTAATAACCTGACTAAATCAGTATGAAAACCTTAGCATGGATAAGCTCAATAATAAGTAATCGTAATGGAACACAATACATGTCATATCTGCTCTTAGTGTTTCCTGCTGTTAGATAATATTATTTATTCCTTTTATATATCCACTTGAGAACGTGTATTTATAGATCTCCCATTTGAGTAATTGAGTTGGGTTGGATGAGTTGACAGATACATATACTTTCACCCTTTCTACTCATAGAGCACCATATATCTTGCACTGTTTCAGCTCTAACATGAATGTTTGCTGTAATTTATTTCTATAATGCAAAACCAGGACATCAGATCTTTGACTGATGGTGAGTTTTATACTTATCTTTGGACTGCTTGCAGGAAGATCTAGATAGAAGTTACAGGACATCGTTTTCTATCAAGGGAGAACATAGTACAGGCACCCAATCAGCTCCACTTTTTGCTGAAGTGAAACCTGATCCATCTGGAAAAACAAAAGAACTGGCGCCGTCATCCACACGAAAGTTCAACACGTATGTATTGCCAACTCCAGCGAACCCAAAGAGTTCAAATTCTACAGGACCTGGTATCCCAGTTTCTCCAACATTAAAGACAAGTTTGAGTGGACGTACTCTCAATTTTTGGCACCCATCACCTCTTGGCCCTGAAAAAAACGATGCATTGCTAGGAGTTGAAATGTCTAGCAAACCCGCTGCTATAAATTCGCAGTCAGTACTCAAGGAGAGCAACAACACTGCATCCACCCGATTATCTCCTCCTCTAGCTGATGGACTCTTGTTTTCAAGGCTTGAGCCACTGGCTACCTCTGAATCTAAGAAAATCAAAAGATATGCCTTTTCTGGTCCTCTTACATCCCGGCCATGGTCTACCAAGCCAGTCTCTGCAGAACATCCTCAATTGTTCTCTGGACCCCTCTTGCAAAATCCAACTGCCCAATTATTATCATCACCTCCGAAAGTGTCTCCAAGAATATCGCCAAAAGTATCTCCTAGTGCTTCCCCTCAATTTGTGTCCTCACCCAAAATCAGCGAGTTACATGAGCTTCCTAGACCCCCAGTCAGCTCAACCTCCAAGTCTCCAAGGGCTGTAGGTTTGGTTGGTCATTCAGCTCCACTGTTGCCCAAAGGCCGCATGCTTCCTGGTACAAACAAAACATCAGCACCAAATGTGAAATGTCAACTGCCTACACCTTCTCAGGTTGTCCCTCGCAGTTTTTCAATACCCTCTAGCAGACATAGAGTAATGGCCGCTCAGAATTCAGGGACTGTTGAGGATGTTGCCTCACCTCCTCTAACCCCAATATCTTTATCTAACATCCCGCCATCATCCATTGGTTCCTAGATCATCAATCAGATGGTTCAAATCAGGTAATTGATAATCCAAAGCATTTTGGAATGGTTATTTAGTCTAGGATAAGTTATGCTCACGCATCACCATCTCAAATGTAGATGAAGTTAGTTTTTTTAATACACACACTTTTTTCATGCATCCAGAGCTTTTTTTTCATTAATGACAGTGGTATTATTTCTAAATCTCAGTACATTTGGTGAATGCAGGTGCAGTTTGATTCTATTCTCTTAGAGTGATAGCTTTGCTTCAAGTTTAGCAACCAAAACTTGATCTCACAATACCCTCGCATCATATGGTACAGGTGTAGAACAGTAAATATAATCGTTGTCTATTGATTTCTGGCTCGCATTGTTATTTTTGTTAATACGTTGATTATTTTTTGCTCTCCTTGGGAAGTAATAGCCAAATTCCATTTATTTTCCCCTTCCGCATTTCCCCCACATGTAAAATCTCATTGATTTCTTGTCCTTAATTAAGGAATAGTTAGCATAACAGGGTTGTTGCCCAGTGGAGTGATAACTGGATAGATTATTTTACATTTCCCATCATGTTTGCTCGAGTGATTTCGTTGTCCCAAAGCAATCATGTTCCGTAATGCTCACTGACTTGCCAAAAAAAAAGACCTCCATTTCTGAAAGCATATGCTTGTTCCCTCTCCTTCATCTCTTCCATCTTGTTGATATCATCAAAGAGTGGACTGTTGTGTAACCGTAAAAGGAACTGCAATTGGGTGATAATAACTGCAAGAAATGGTGGCTTAGAGATTCTACTCTTCTTCTTTTTTAATGAAAGACTTGAGGATTATCCCCTTAATCAACATAAACAGGATTTACTTTAACTACACGCATCTAATAATTAATTATGAGTAAGCAAGCATACAACCATTGCCATATAACGAGTTAATATATGGACTCAGGCAACTGCCTCTCAGTAGTCTCATTTACAACTCCCTGCGGCGTCGTATCTCACAAATCCCATCAGTTCTGGTCCTTCCAGTCTTGAGTTGTTCACAAAACTGCTTCCCACAACCAGCAACAAAGAACCCATGCACCAAGGAAAGAACAGTTAAAAGAGTGCTCCAATAAAGAAATTAAACGAAAGCTTTCGATTCTTAAAAATTAGTCTGGTTAATACCATATCAGTTACCTTTCCTCTGTGAACTTGGAGAAAGAACCTGAGGTAGGTATGGTGCCACATAAATCATTGTTTGACACGTCACTACACAGAGAGGTTAGGTTTTGAGACGGGCAAAAGATTTTGTAGAAGAAAAGGTGATGTGGAGATCACAAAGAAGACTCACATGATCTTTAGGCTCTCCAATTTGGTCAGCTCTCGTGGCATCCTTCCAGTCAGTCTGTTGCCGTTCAGTCTCCTGCATGGTAATTACGTGACACGCCAGGCAAAATGGACCAGCAGCAATACGTTAGCTAGGTCGTCATCAAAGTGAAAACTAACCTGACAATATTAATGATTCATCCGCTTGATTCTGATCAAGCATCAGTAAATGAAAGGGTATGTAATTAAAATTAATACAGATCTGAAAGAGTTCTTACAGGAATTTAAGATTGGAAAGCTTAGAAAGTGAAGCAGGTATGGTCCCAGTGAGGTTGTTGTCGTATAGATCCAAGCTCACTAGGCTCTTCAGGTTTCCAAGTTCCTCTGGTATAGGACCCACCAGTTCATTCATGTACAGTTCCCTGTGCAGGAAACATACACGTAACATTAGTATTGTTACCATTAATTTCTTAAATCATGTCGAGTTTAATGCCAATATCCCACTACTATCCATCAGATCACAAAACCGACAGATGGTAGGAGAGGTGAATGCTGTAATGATCCTATTGGCCGTACTCGATTGATAAAATCCAATTAGTTCATAGACTGATAAACCCAACTTTGCTTACAGTAGCTCAATTTGATGTGCTTTTTCAACGAATTCAAATCACTTAAACATCAAACATTTTTATGGGAATCCATGTGGTTAAGAAAATGAAAAAAAAAATGGTTTTGCTGCTATGGCAGCTTTAAATTCTCTGGGGAGTTTGAAGTGCTTACAGATACTGAAGACGGACGAGCTTCCCTAACTCAGGAACTAGACTGCCTGAAAGCTTTGCGTTTCCAAGGTCTCTGCAACAACCAATACTTTAGTGCTCACGATTTATTACTTGTATAATTTGTCGAGTAAATTACTTCCTTAACAATTTAACAGATGATTATTTCTGTTGAGTTAAATTCTTCCATAACAATTCATATATATATATATATATAAACCTCCATAACAGAATTTACGCTACTCTTAAATTTACATGTGTATGTAAACACACAACATCTTTCATGTTTTTTCCTCCCTATCTTCTCCCTTATTACTACACATCATGGTCACACAACCTGTTTCAAAGATTTTGAGTTGTCAAAATAAGTTGATGATATAGTAGTCAGATGGTCTTTGAGCACCATGTTCGAAAAAATTATCCACCCTAGAGATCATCGTGTACAAATAGATGTCACGCATGCAAGCAGATTAGTAAATTTGGTCAGAAATGAGGGGCTTGTCTCTGGTGCCTAATTAGATGTCTTGGTAGATTTACTAAATATAATCAATATTGGGTACTGGGCTATTATTTATGGGCTAAATATTTTTTTGAGAAGCAAAAATATAGTCATAATTTTCAAACCTTAAGAACCAGACAAGACACAAACTACAAAAAATAAAGCAAACATGCACAAAGGCTCAAATAAAATGTGAAAAAAAGAAGATAGTGATACTGGAAGATTAGTAGTATATATACGTATGGTGCTTACAGTCGGGTAACCCGATTATCACCATCACAAGTAACGTGGAACCAAGTACATGGATCCACCAAATTTGGATCCCAGCTCTGGAGAACATGCCCTGGATCCTTCACTGCTCTCCTCAAAGCGTACAAAGCATCCCCTAGTTCATGGACCGGAAGGTTAAAATCACAGTTCAATTATACTCACACAGTTGGTTAAAAATGAAAGAAAAACCTATGTGTACCTTCTAGATTTGCATCTGTTAGTGCTAGAATGATTGATGGAAGAACAAGAACGAGAAGATGCAGCACAGCACAGCTTGCCATTTAGGCAACTTTAGGCCTTGGGTAAAGAGTTGAGATGCTTATGGGACTTTTACAGATGGGGAGAGAGAGAGAGAGAGAGAGAGAGAGAGTTCAGTAAGTTTGTACAAGGAAAACAGCAGTTGTTGGGGAATTTATAGAGCTCATAAAAGAGTTTGGTTACTGTGCGTTAAGAAAAAAAAAGGAACACATTTTTTCTCCACTGCAAATTTTTAAGAAGTGGGTCTATCCTCTTCAACTGTTTGGTTGCTCGGTCTGATACTGCCAAAAGTCCTTGCAGGTTCTAAACTACCCTCACTCCTTCACCATGTGAACGATTCTGTCCTCGATACCTGTGCAGTGTATATTCCTATCTCATTTCCGCCATTGCTGGCCATGTCAGAACTTGAAAGGTAGGATAGTAGCAGCAGAAAGAGACCGAGCAAGCAACACATGCAAGAGCTGTCCAGTTCACTCAGGACCGCTGTATGGTCCTCATATTTGACGGGCATGACTCCTAACTAGGGTCCACTTTAGCAGATAAAAGACCATCATATGATTACAAATTCAAACAGATTGAACTTTGTCCCCATTGTTATCTTGCATATGGATTTATGAGGATTTTTCTTTTTAAGTTCCACAGAGTAAGGCTGAAACTTGAAAGAAGCATACACGCATGTGTAGTGTTCGATAATCGCTGGTGAAGAAGACCTCTCTATTACTTATCATAAAGTTAGTGGTAATTACTTTTTTATACATAAAATTAGTAGCTGGTAATTAGTTGTGTGATTTTTTAGATTAAATTGGAGCACCAACCAGGTGGTAATCATAAATTATTTGAACAAAATATACTAATCATAGCGACAGTAGCTGGTCATAGAGATTGCAGAGTGTTGCGTGCATGCAGTGTCGGATGGAGTGAAATCAGCAAGCTTTTTTGAATAAGAGAGCCAGAAGGGAATATTTGAGACTCATTAAGCTTGTCCATTTCCCCCTTCCAAGTTTCAAGTTCCCCAAGCATAAAAAGGAATATTTAAAGCATGGATTTATTTATTATTATATCCTCTTTTTCATTTTTATGTGCATGATAAGAAATATCAAGATATTCTATGGGTTTTTTTTATTTATTTTAAAGTGTTTTTTTATATATATATTGTTTTGATTTGCGGATAATTTTTTAAGAATAAAAATAAATAATATTTTTGTATTTCTATATAAAAAATCACTTTAAAAACAAACACTACCATAATATTAAAGAGATAAAAATAAAGATACGGACAAGTCTAAATAGCATAAGCATGAGAGAATAATATCACTTGGAAATATATATATATATATAAATTGTTTTAAATACACACCGTAGATTCGGCACTGAAAGGCCCAATCTAAACGGAGGAGAGTAGTCTCGCAAAAGAAGAGCATCATTCTAGTAAATAACCAAATTATAAGTCAACCAATTCGGAGGAGATTCGTTGGCTCTCAAACATTTTTCTATCATTGTTAATCCTTTACATAAGAGCACAGTACAGTTGTCTTTGGATAGTTACACTAATGGAAGAACCTCATTCCCCTTCCTCACACTTAGAAAATATTTTCAAAGTTATAGAAAAATCAATGGCCCAGCTACGGTGGCAATCACTTCTGTCTTCACTTTAAAAGGGGTATACGTTTCATTAGTTTTAAAATTCACCGTAATTTAATACCTTGATTACGCTGTTGTATGATAATTATCAGTTTTTTTATAAAAATCAAATTGATTGCACTAGAGTTTAGACTATCTCTAGGTTGACTCCGACCAAATTTAACACGTTCAACTCTTAACTCAGTTCAATGTACAACTCAATTCACACCAATATTTTATTGAGTTAGGCCAGTCAAAGTAAGCAAACACCAAAGAGAAACCTATCAATCTTTTCAAACGTAAGAAGAAACGCTAAAAGAAGAAGGAATTCAAACTAAATTATCGGAGCAATGGCAGCTCAAAATCTCAAAAGTTTCAAAGGATGATCTTTCCAAATACTGATTTCCATCATCTCGGGAGTAAAGTGTTGGAGAGGCACTGAGAGGTTGCGGCTAGCTGGTTAATGGACCGGGTCCACTAGCAAGGAGGAGATGGGATTGTGTGGTTGGATTGGAGGCATGTGAGACTCGTCTTTTAAAGTTTGACGTCATAATTGTTCGTTTGTGATAGACTTTTTATCTTGTCGTTATTTTATCAGAAAATCTGGTCGTTCCTAAATCACTAACCACATGAAATCATGTCATGTATAATATAAGGGTGATTTAAACCTCGAAAAGGAAATAAAAACAATTTTAAAAACAAAAGATTGGCAGTAGCAAAAATGGAAACAGAAGGGCAAGCCGATATAAAATAAAAAGTAAAGTAATGCGCAGAGAAGATCTTCAACTTTGTATGTGGTGGGATTGATTAGATATATAAGACGGGAAATTTCTCCTTAAAAGGAGTGATTTGACTAACCCTGTCACTAGCAATTCTCTTTATTTCTTCCCTTCATGCTTTCATGATGGAAATGGGAAAAGTTCGAAGAAATGTTAAGAGATTTTGGTGGTCTTCTACTTCTTTGGACAGATCAGATTTCACTACGGGCCATTGAGTGTGTAATAATTACTAAGAAAACAAAATATTCAATAAGAAATTTGAATTATCAGCTCTGTATTGAATTTATTTTATTATTAAAGAATTATTAACGTGTTCTAGTAAGAATTATTTTTACTATAAACTTCAAATTCAATGTATAATGAATGAAATATTTTTTGGAGAATTTATTGGAATATAATTAACGTTTATCTCTAGGGCGTATTACAAAACACAAGCCCAAATGCTATCAATTTCAATTACTTAATGGACTGATCATTTAAGTGTAATCAACAGACTCGTCTATAGTGGAGGGAAGCTGACTTTTCAACCCCTGTAAGTAAAGAGAGAATAATAGACTGAGTTCTCGCCCCCTTTTATTAAAGAAAGAATAATATTCTTGGAATTAAAAATAAATTTAATCCAGAATTGACAAACTATTTAATTAAACTACGCGCTCTTGGCCCACTGGAAAGCCGAATCAACCATGATAAGCTTAGCTTGCATAAAGGACGAATAGGGGGTCAAAGATCTTTTTAGTTTTAATTATGTATATAGTCCAACATGTCAAAAACAATGAAGCAAGCAGGTTGGAGCTGCTTTTCTTTGTTTCCATCTCCTTTTCCATCCATGCTTAAATTCAATTACTATATTTTAAACGATTATTTACAAGAGTGGTAAAGATGGTTGTTTTTTTAAAAAATATTTTTAATTTTAAAAAACTTATTATTTTTATTTTTTTTATAAATGATTTATGAAAGAGTGAACGGTATTGACAACTATAATTTCCCCCACATGAACTAAAGCTTATTTCGTTATGAGTTTTATAAATGTTTTTTTTTTATAAAAAGATATATTTTTATGAGTTAATGTCAGAAATATTTTTTTAAATTAAAAATTATTTCAATATATTTTAAAGTGGAAAAAACTATTAAAAATATTTATCATTACGCTTAACAAACATTTTTAGTTTCTTTTAATTGTACAATGCTAATGGCTAGCTATACGGCAGGGAAACATTTTTGGTTTCTTTTAGTTGTGCAAGGCCTACTGACTAGGCTATACGGCAGTAACTTTCTTTCACCAATCATAGGTGGAGTGGCCTTTGCATGCAGTGAAGGGCTTCGGCTAATCGCCATATCATATGGGGCCCGGCCTACTAAAACCTCTTTATTTAAACTAGAAATTTTCTTCGAAATTAATTAAACTCAATTCTATAAGTAAATAAAAAAGAATTAAAAAAAACCAACCTCTTCTATCGACGGAGAAACCATAATTAAGCCCATTTCAATAGGCTCACGGGCTGCGAGGCTCACGGGCAATGGCCTCGCCCAAATGGTTTCCTCATCAACAAACTTTTGTTTCTATTTTTCATTATATTCAATAAATTAAACAAGCCTGTGACCCAAAAATAAATTAATAAACAAGTGAAATAGAGTTTCATGCACACAAAATCCCCGAAAAGTAAAAAAAAAATTACGAAAAAAATAAAACATAACATCGATAAACAAACTATTTTTTTCACTAAATTCAGGTGCAAAGTAAATTCAATTACACAGACAACCTTTCATAAAAAAAAAAAAAAAAAAACAGCCCATGCTCTAAGAAAGAACATATTTTTTATTCATTGCCGTGCAGAATGATGCAAAAGGAAAATTTATGCTGGTATTTTGTCCCCCGCGTTCAATTAGCCTGCCCTGAAGGTCAAGCGTCTTGTATAAGCACCGTAGCTTCAAATCCTGATAGAACGACGATAAAAAAACCGAATTAAGTCGATACTCAAATGCCTAAGCACAAACGATTAAATTAAATAATTAGTAAGAAAATAGGAGTGGGCTATAACTTAAAAGATGGGGGCGCTGATTTTAAAAACAATAGGATAAGCTTGAAAATCAAACAACAAATGAAAGATTATAGAGATAATACATAGTTTTTGGAGGTTCAAAATACATATTTTCTAAGAAAAAACCCATCATACTAAGGGTATAATTATAAAATCTAGAATTTTAGGGCTGAAATATAAACTTTCTCAAAGATCGGGGGGTGCCTGGCACTTTCTGCAATGTTAATGTTGGATTAAGAATAGCGGGATCTGGACAGTGCAACTTAAGGCTTTTGCCAGCTGATTTAAGAGCAAATGGTGCATTCTTTCTCTCTCAGAGATTAGTTTACCTGTGGAAGGACAGGTGGCATGACCTTTCCCAAGTAATGAACTGTCTGATAAATTCCTGGTAATTATGTCATCGGAGAAAAAACAACAAAGATTAGTTAAATGTTGGAATTAATTTTCTTATGACTAATTGAATTAATCTCAATCTCTCAACGAATCCATGTCAGGAACTCATTGATCTTAATAAGTTTTTATAATCTATTTTTTAAATTATATAATAAAAATATATAGTTTCCAAATTGAGAATCAACCTAAAAATCAAAAATTATTTTATACAGTAATAATCTTATAGAAAATAAAAAATTAAAATAATGAGAACTTAAATCAAAATAAAGCTTGTGATAAATTATAATTAAAGACTAGATTAACAAGCAAAACTTCTATAAAAAGAATGGAAACTATAAAAAGAATGGAAACAAAATAAGAAATTCAAAGAATAAAGATTGAAATTGAAAAATAAAAAACAAAAAGGGCAATATTACATTTAAGCTGTCAAGTGAGAAAACAAAAACAAAATACGCTACCAATGACAATATGACTATCATACTCATGCATCTAGGGAGAGGGTGAATGACCAGATTTAATTACTGGGTGATATTACACGCATTATCTAAATGATGTAGACACCACCCACATGATAGCGTGTATAGAATAAATACTAACAATTTTTCAATTAAATATTCAAAATAAAATGTGAAAATAACAAAACACCCTCCATGGCTCTATTAATTATACAAAACATCTATGTCAAAAATACAAAAATATCCCTCTAAGCAAGTCTTATTTTTTTTATATTTTCTAAGGTTGAACATATACTTTCATTGCACATAGATAATGGAGAAACATAGAATACTCTTGTCCAATAGCTCAACTCTTTTATGATCCCAAAAGCAAAGAAGTATTTTTATTATTAATAAGCTTGTCAAAAGTCAAGAAAGTTATTGGTAAGCAATCCTAAATATAGTTGACTCCGAAAATAAAAAAATATTTAGTGTATAAAAAATTAGAAAAAATACGTATACTCTTGAATAATTTTTTAATGACTAAATCGCTAGCAAAGAAGATCAAAAATCTCTCAGCTAGAAGACTTATTTCCCCACATAAAGTGTACAAGTATAATTTTACGTAGCAATTCAATGAAACTTACACATATTTTAGCTTTTCTTTGAATATAATTAAAATCCAAGTAGTCCCCTCATGCTTCCCGGTTTCTAACAGTAAAGGTAGAATATATAACCATCTACGTTTGTTTTTTGAGACTATTTGATTTTGAAGAAAAGAACAGAAGAAGACTGGCTCGAGGAGATGGCCGATTGGCACCTCACAGTGACTCTCATGGATGAAACGAAAACATCTGAAGATTGGTGAAGATTCTACAGGTCATGTAAACTAGCTCTTATCATGAACACGGGATGCTACTAAAAGAGCATTCAACTTACAAATACTGGAGATTGGTGAGAAGTCCAAGCTCACTGACGAGTATTCCCGACAATTCAGCACCAGCAAGGTCCCTTCAATAATCAAATCCAATTTCAAACTACCAAAATGCAAAAGGAAATGACCTAAAAAAGAGTCGAGTTCGGAAAGATGGCACATACACCCTGACGACACTGTTATTGGTGTTGCAAGTAACATGAACCCGTGTGCATGGATTGACTGGCGTAGGGGCCCAGCTCTGCAGCAAGCTGCTTGGATCTGTCGAATTTGCTTTCCGGGCAGGAAGAGCATCCCCTGTTGAGCAAGAAATTAGCTATCATAAGCAGCATTCGAATACCATATCCGAAGAGAAAACATTGAATGGAACAGGGATTTGATATCATAGTTAGGAAAGATCTTTATAGCCCCAGAATTTGGCTTGACCAGAAGGTGTGTTTCAGTTCCGATACCTTCTGCATCGCAGTCTCCAGACGATGCCATCAGGATTGATTAGATATCGAAGTATTTTGGAGTTGAATTTCCATGCGAACATTTTGATATGTATAGGTCAGAATTTGGAAGTGACCCCGAACTCCACTCAAAATAAAGAATATTAGGTCTGAATCGAAAATTCAACTTCATCGAAGTTTCAGAGAAAGATCAGCAGTAACTTCATTGACCCAGCCGCATTGGACAGGACGAATAACACGGACAGATTGAAATTGCCAGGAAGTCCCATTATTTTAAAATTAAAATATCAAGTTTGAACGGTTCAAACTTCAAATCTCACTATTAATCACAGCTCGATGAAGAAGCATGATGTTCCAAGGGTCTTGTAAATGATTTGGTAGACAATAGTGGATCGGGGAAATTTTGATGGTGAAGTTTTCTTAGGAGTACAAAAAAACTAATTCATTGCCTGCAATCGATCTCCTTAGTCCATGATTTGAAAAAGGCCTCCTCTGCGTTTTTTTCTTTTTGATGGGCCCGAGGGCTCGCACTCCTTGGACAAATACCATAAACCCTCGTACAATACAATATTGGGCTGGGTATAGGCCCAGGCCTACAATCATTGTAAGTCTCGAAGCGTCCCAAAAAACAAATTCTAAACAATTCTCCAACTCTAAATCTCAAAAACAAACCCTACAGCCTAGCATTAATCATTGACCCAAAAAAAACACTGATGAACAACTCTAAAACAAAACTTAACTAAATATAATAAAATGCATTTTTTATTATTATATTTAGTTAGGGTTTGATTACAGAATTATTGTTTTGTGTTTGTTTTTAGGGTTAGTGTTTAAGGGGTTTTTTCTTGTGTTTTAAGGTTAGGGTATTGTTTAGGGTTTATATTTGAGGTTAGAGTTAGGATTAATTTACAGTTTGATTCTTCTTCTTTTTGTCAAATTAGATGTT
This sequence comes from Salix brachista, assembly GCA_009078335.1. NCBI lineage: Eukaryota > Viridiplantae > Streptophyta > Magnoliopsida > Malpighiales > Salicaceae > Salix > Salix brachista. The sequence goes on along the minus strand of CM018574.1, from coordinate 12,440,493 downwards.
TTTCTATTACATCTTTGTAAAAAAAATGTTATTTCCAATCATGTCTTTATAAAATTATATTATTTTTCAAATATTTTTATGATACGTTTGCTATTTTTTTTTGTCAAACCGTGTTAAATGTTTTAAAAAATTATTTATAATCTCCTCATGAAAATGGTAGAATTAAGGTGGTCTATATAGAACATGAAGGTGGTTTCCTTGAATTGAGGTTATTTTCCACCATGACATTAGCAACAGCAAGAGGCAGACTAGAATTCTTATGTCATATTAGACTATAAATAAATAAAAAGTATGGGTGTTTATAGATATATAGATAGGTGAGAGCTAATAATTATATTTAACTCAATTTTGATATCTTATATCTTATAAATTTGATTTTTTTTATTCAAGCTGTTGAATATTTTAAATATTTTATAGATATTATCGATATTCACGAGTTGAATTTATACTACTAATTTTTACTAATATTTATTTAAAGAGGGACTTGCATCATGGACCGTAAATATCATGACACCTACAATGTTAGTTTTTTTTTTTATATTATTATCATCCCTAAATTTTAGTTACCTCTCACCTAATTCGTAGCAAAGAAACAAGACATTTCTTGTTCCGTTAAAGAAATCTAAGACGAAACTTACTAACAGATAAAAAAATAAACCAAAATATTTTTAAATAAAAATATAATTGTAATTCACAAACTATCAAATATAAAAACAAAAAAATATAGATACGAGGATCAAGTTGGTGCCGTTTCAGAAATCTTGAATTGCTACCTTACTTATGATATCAATTTTTAAAGCTGCTATCTTAATATATTATTATTATTATTATTATTATTATTATTATTATTATTAAATCCATATTATCTAATTTTTACAGGTTAAGTGAAGGTAGATAATTCAAATATTATACCCAATAAAAGCAATAAATGACTTTTCTTAGGACACCTAATTTTATGTACTTATTTATAAGCACACCACACCACACCACACCACACCATTTAAGAGATCGTTGGCAACACGTAACATTGGAGTTATGTTCGATTATAGTAACATTACTCCTTCTGCACTCAAAGACTTGAGAATTAGGATGGAGCTTCATGGTAAACTTCATCCTTCTTGTTTTGTTTTTTTTTTTGCTCCCCTCCCCCTTTTTTTCCAACCCCTTTTCTTTTTCTTTTTATTTCATTTTTAAACATTTATTCAATAATCATCTGAGTTATTTTAAATTGTTCAAATTAACTGAATCATGATGAGGTAACTTTTATGTGGCTTAATGTTATTTTTTAATTGACTAAGTCAACTGAATCTTGACATGATAACTCTTACATAATTTAATTTTAAATTTGGGTTGGACAAGATATTAGGTTAGGAGATTGTTTAATGTTAACTTTTAAATCATCCTCGAATTTTTTTTATTGGTTGGTCAAGATATCTCTATACCAGACAAATCAAATGAATTATATCTGAATAATTTTTATATAATTTAATTTTAAATTAGAGTAAAACAAGCAATCAGATCTAAGAGTTTTTAAAATTGATCTATTAAGTTTAATAAGAATTTCAAATAATATTTTACAGTGTTATCATGTTTAAATACGTACATGTTTTTATCTCAACATCCAGTATAACGCGTCAGTGTAAACCAGAATCAAACTAAATAATTTTCAACAACCAGCTCATTACATAACAATGCGTTCACGCAAAACACAGCTGCAAAGGGACATTTGCAGCTCGAAAGTCAAATCGATAAGTGTATTCTCAACCCAAGTAATAAATTACATGTCATGGCTTGTTTCTTCTCACTTTTAACTAGCTATGCATCCTATTTTGTAATCTCTATGTAAGTGCTTGATAGTAGAATAAATATATGTTTTTATTTCATGTCTAAATATCCACAGCTTCCAAGTTAAGTACAACAGCCAACGACAGCATGTGTTGTGTTTAAAAGACACAAGTCGGAAGCCTGGTACATGGTAATCGTACTAGTTTGTAAGGGTCTTTCTTGAAAGTCGGAAGTAAACGACCTGTTCCCCTTACGGTTCGGAATCAATGCGTGCATTGAACTGGATCATCATATCTAGAACACGGATTCTTCGTTGATATTTTTATTCAAGTTCCAAAAACGGAAGCGTTTCACATGCATTTCGAGTATCCAACTACATATTTTAACCATTATTCTGGAATATCCGCAAGAACAACTACAACAAAATCTGAAAATTTGCCAAGCCTGATGACCAGGGGTGACTAGCATTATAATTTCGCCTCCCAGCCGGATCTTATCCATTTTTCCTTTGGAAAAGATGATTAGTTAAGAGGTTATACAACATGAACTCCTTCAGCACTCAGATGCTCTAGATCTGCCTGCTGTCACCACGTCATCCCCACGATGCCTGCTCTCCAACAGCTGTACCACCTCTACTGGTATTATTCAAGTCAGACAAAACATCTTCAAAGCAAACATGTTAAGGAGATGCTGGCACGATCAAGAACAATGCACATGTGCGGAAGAAAGATAGAAGCAGAGACAAGCACCACAAAATTATGCATTCCCTATGAGACGAACGTAAGGAATATTTACAGTGATATCCAGGTCCTCTAACTAAGCATGCATTCAACAGTCAGGAGCTTCAGTCGTCTTCACAAATCGACCCTTCACTCGCTTCCTGGTATCAGCTCTCGCCTTTCTTGATTCATACCGGATGTGCTTATCATATCTATTAATAGAAAATTTAACAGTTCAGAGTGCATCACTTGATACAAATGCAGTTGGGATAACTGGCAAAGGAAAGGTTGGCATACCTTCTGTTTTTCTTCTTCTCCTTGTATCGCTGCATGGCATCGCCTCTATTCCGCACCAACAGCTCCATGTCAACCTTGGTTGCTGCTTCTGTTTTGAAGCCTTCACCTCTTAAGAGAATAGACTGTTCCATGAACTGGACATCTTTAGAGCTACCTGAACATTTTGGTTTACTCAAACCCGTGCCAGACAACACTCTTGCTACAGGGAAATTATTACTCTCAGATGTTGCTGGACCCTGGCTGGATGTTGAGTTATTATTTAAGTTCTGCATTTAAAAATATAACGTCCAAATAAGAAAAGCAGATGAGGCACTGACAACGCACTGAGGGAATGACACAAATAGGCAACAGATGATACAGAACAGGCGCGATCACATTAAGGTCAAGGAGCTTTCGCAATCAAATGCCTAACGGTGTACCTCAATTCATTTCTATATCATATATGTGAACATACAGAAAAGGACTGCATTCAAAAGTTTAAACATTCAAAGCACAAAGCCTGAAAACTGGTTAGAATGGCCTTGTGTTAGTTAGATTACTCGTGAACACACAGAATAATAGAAACAATTTTTAACTAATTCCATCAACAATTTTAGCTAGTAAATTTTACAAGAATCCTTTCATTAGACGACAGTTTAGGTTGTTACTGCCCAAAACTAGAAATACAGGGATGAACATCCCAGATCACATTTTTAAACATTCTCCTATATTTACGGTAAATACATAGTGCATTAACACTTCCTAAGAAAACTTTGTGGCACCAACTAAAATATTGAAAGTTTGCAAGAAAACCAAAGAAATTCCTGCCAAAAGTTTTGACAGAGATTCCAGCCAAGAATCCCAGAATTATCAATAGAACTTACATTAAATGATACCACATCATCATGTGCAATGGAGCAATTCATCTGGTACATGTCTCCCAACATTTTTGTGTTAGTTAAAGATGTTTCTTTCATTAGTTCACCAAAATTCTTGATCGCAAATCCTGCATTCTTTGCACCATACTCAATTTCTAATTGGCCAGATTCATCATGACTCCTCAGTTGCCCTAAATTAAAATCCCATATCTGCAAAAGTAGCAAGTTGCTGTTATTATTGGAGACACATGATACCCTTTCTTTGGTGATTTTACATGAAAAACTACTTAGTTAACTGAGCGAGGTGATAAAAATGATATTAGCAGGGATATTACCTCAGGGCAAAAATTTCCTAGAAAGGACAATTGAAAATCCTTAAACAATTGAATTTTCTAATTGCAAAATGCTAAACTCATTAAGGAACATTTGAATTTCAAACCTTAATGACACCTTCAAGAAACTACGAGCAAAACACAACACATACTGGTGATAGGCCAACAAATTTCACCCCATATTTTTTCACTATATAATTATTTAGGTTCCAAATACAAGCCGCGATCAATTTGAGCATATTATTACTTGAAAGATGAGCAAACGATTCCCAGAGTACCAACCACATTTACTTGTTTTGGTTGGCAATGTTTATACTCAATCAACATTAACAAAAACAACATGAAGAAATGCTCATAAAACACGGTATATCTTTGGAAAAGCTCGGTGATTCATATTTTTACCTGAGTGCCATGAGCATTGGCATTACTGTCCCACATTATATCCCCACCAACTTCTTTTCCATTAGACTTGACATCCACCTCCGTCGGCAGCATAAGCAAAGAAGTAAACGGCATTTGTTCGGGCAACACTTGCTCACCTCTAACATTACCATTACTACCCCCACCACCGACACTATCATTCCCAAAACGCCCACCATTCCCCTTCCCAAATCCCACTCCCTTCACACCCTCCCGCCACGCACTCCTACTCTGCGTCTCTGGCACCAAATTATCTCCTTCTCTATCATCACCACCGCCCAAATCACAACCCTCCCCCCCATCACCAAAATCACCACCCTCCCCGTCACCGTCACCCCCACCACCCCCACCCATCAAATCTCTCTTTAACAACTCCACCAACTGCTTATATATCACATGCTTGTATTTCCCACAACTTGGACTCTTGCTCACATTCCCAAAGACCACAACATTGTCAACATTCCTATTACCATTATTATTGTTTCCATTTGGCACCATCAAGTCCTGAAAACTAAAATTACCACTAGATTTATCATAAACCCAGGGCTCATTCACCAAATCATAGACGACCCCACAACTATTACTCCTCCAATTTTCAATCAACGGCTCCTGCTTCTTCCCTTCCAGATCGAAACCCCATATGGAAGCCAGATCAAGCGCTGTGGGACAACCGGAAAACCCTTCAATGATAGCGCGATCGTGTGAAGCGGACACAGAACAACTACCGTGAGCATCCCAGTCACACTCTTGACAGAGTACCAAATTGTCAGTTGCGCAGCGGACAGAAACCGGCTCCGAGCTGCAGTTGTCGCAGATCTGTTCGCGGACATGCTTGCGTGAGAGAAGGTTTGCGGAGTGGACATGCTGATCGCAGAATAAACAAAGTTTTGCGGAGTCAGCTCGGCAGTAAAGAACTGCAGTTTGCTCACTGCAGAAATCACATGATACTGTTTCTTTGGTCTTTGAATTTTGGGTGACCATTTCTTTATTTGCTACGAAAAGTGAAACCCTGAAGAGAAATGAGGAAGAGAGCGTGTTCTGGGAGTGAAAGTAGGAAGAACAGATTCTTCTTTCTTTTTTTCTTTCTTGAGTCCTTCTATCTTTTCTTTTTGCAGTAAAAGGCGGATGAATTAATAATAATAATAATAATTCAATGTATAGCACCAGCGGGCCAGCAGCTTTTATCCATGAGAGGGATGTTATTGTGATGACAATAAAATCAGGAAAGATGGAGCCCATCCTTTGAGCTTTTTGGCTGAGCTGGCATGTTAGATTTATTTTTAAGAGTTTTTTCATCACAGTAATAAAAATGACAAAGTAATATAGTTGTGAAAATAACTAGAGATGTTATTTGCGTAGCAGAAAATATATGTTATTTTATTTGAATTTTAATAACATAGTCTTTTTCCCTTTTTATCCTTTTTCTCTCTCTTTTTTATTAACACCGCATGAAACCTTGTCCTTTCTCTCCCTACCGCTAAATATATTTACAATAGCACCACGTCACCCATCTGTCTTTATACATCTAAGATTAGCGGTTATCTTTCTTTTCACTCGCGGTGGCTCTTTATTTTTCCGGCTAAAACAACCATCATTGATCATCTTCACCACCCACGTTCCACGTATAGATGTATATTGAACACTTCTCCTATATCAATTCAATGTAATCTATGTTTAATGTATTAATTTGATTTTATTAAATGTAAGGTTTTGAATTAGAAATTATGTTACTTAGATGCAGTTTAAATTGTTAATGAGATATAATTAGATTATTTTGTTAAATAATCAATGATTTTAGGTTGTTGTTGATTGTGAATTAAAAAATTGTGTTTGGATGATAATTGTTTATTTAGGTTAAATTATAAACTAGGATAATTAGAAATATTTTAAGTTGATAATTATATTATTTTGTGAAATAATCAATGTTTCTTTTTATAGATGTGGGTGTCTGAACTTGTCTACGCGTATCTCGACTAATCTCACGGGCTCTAAAAATAATAATCATACAAGGCTCAAATAACCATCATACTAGTAACCACATTACTCGAACTTGAAACCGCAGAGAGAACAAACCTCTTTATCCCAAGCTCTTACCACTCGACTACCTACTAGATGATTAATAATCAATGTTTTTTAGCTGGTGTTATTGTGGAGTAACAAAATTATGTGATGGAAGAGTTAAAGTTGATTTAGGTTAAATTACGGATTATACAGAATTACATATATAACAACATCAACTATGAAATACATGAATTTGATTGATAATTTGTTATGGTAGTGAGATTTAATGAATACAAGTGTTCATTGATTAATTTGATGAATAAATAGGCCAAATAAATATTTCAATTAAAAAACATAAATTATTATGATTTTAATTGTACAACCACCCAAGTTACTTGATTTTTAGGGAAGTGGTCCAATAGCACCTAGACAAACATGTTTTTGACGAAGTTGCATGAGCATGTCTGACTATATATTATCGAGATTGATTTCCATGAGATCAGTCAGTTGTGTTGTGTGTGTGTGTGTGTGTGTATATATATATATATATATATATATATAAGTAATGTATTCAATTCCATCCTCTTATTTTATTTTTGACATTTGATATATTTGGTCCATATTATTTGATTGTTATTCATTTTATTTTGAATTATTTTTTAATAGAATTTGTTTTTCAATTTTATCCATTAATATCTAATTTTTATTTTATTTTATTTTTATGTTAAATTTGATTCTTATTATTTTGATTGATATCTTTTTTGTTTTAAATTATTTTTTATTGAAACTTTCCTTTTTCAACTCTAATTCTTAATATTTTGTTGATCAAGAATTTAAGTTCTTGATTTTTTTGGAATGTCTTCAATAGAGTAATCTTGATTTTAGAACCCGAGTCACACATTTTGAAAGTAACCTATTTTTTCAATTTGGCATCAAGTTTAACCAATTAAACTCGTAACTTGATTTATAAAATCAGAATAACTTTGTTAAAAATAAAAAAAATAAAAAATTTAATCCTTTTATCAATTTAATATAAAAGAATAAGTTTTAAAAATAATTAAAAAAGTAACCTAAAAACTTAAATTAACTTGATTATAAGATAAATTTATTAAAAAAAACAAATGAGAAAAAAATCCATCAAACGTAATCGTCAATGGCGGAAGTAATCATAAAACGGGGACCATGGAAAGAAATTAAAAAAACAAACTCACGTGCGAATGCACATGAAGCGGAGGTAGATAGGCCTTTTTGTCAGGTGCAGGTGCAGCAGCATCACATAAGAGGAAAGGATTTGTGGCTCTCTATGTCACAACTCGTCATCCATGACGTCATTCGTGCTCTTTTTTAGGGTCGTCCCACCGTCCTAGGAATTTATTTAATCCTCCACCTCCATCACCACAACCCTTTTGATCTGCCACCTATTCAGCCTAGAATGTACTACTCCACCACCATTTAAAAAAAAAAAAAAAATTATATGAAAAAAACACGAAACAAAATTTCAGAGGCAATCTAAATAATTATAATAACATTAAAAGTAAATTAAATAATAAATAAACAAACCAATTTTGTTACCAAAAACCCAACAGTGAAGAAGGATGGAAAAAACCATATTATTTCCGGTTTATGTTTTCTTTTTCTTCTTTTTTTCCAATCTCTTCTAAAAAGAAAAAACTGTTCGCTTTTGTTTCCCTTGTAAAATCAGCCATTATTATGATCCTTGACAAAAAATTACATCTTTCGCAGTCAATTGTGTTCTCTAATGTTACTTTTACCTAATAAAAAAGAAAACAATCTTATTATTGTAGCCCACTACGTAAAATTTATGGTATATAAGTAACTAGTGACTTTTTTATTAATTTTTTTATTATATATATATATATGTATGTATGTATGTATGTATGTATAAATATAGATACAACGAGGAGAGAAAATATAAATAACAAGATGTATTTGTGTAAGAGAGGATGTGACTGTTAGTTGTTAGAGGTGAGGATCCTGAGAAATTATGTGGAGAGTAATCATCATTCCATGACTAATTTTGAAAATCTATTTAAGAGATAAGAGTAGAGAAGACAACCTTTTAATCATAATGAGTGCTGTGAAGATTTTGATGATCATATTTAAATTAAGATAAATATGATATTTACTATAATATTTATTTTAATGATAATTATGATATTAGTTATTACATAAACAATGATAATAAGGAACAATGCCATCAATGATTTTCTTATTAATGATTCGGGTTCGGTGCAAAGAGAACATGAAAGATTTTCAAAAAAATAGTAATTATTGATTTAGGCAATGCCAAAAAAATTTATTACTGGTTTATTAGTATAAAAAGTAGATCTATTTATTTATTCTACAAACACAATCAAGTTGATAAAATAAAATTTTAAGTTATGAAATAATAATATTTGTTGATGTTTGTTTATGTAAAATCTAGCATGAAAGGACTAGAGCTAAAACTTATCACTGGGATTGAGGCAATAACAATTTAAACCCGAGTATGACTTCTTTCGAACTTAAGAGATTGACGTAAGAGTTTTTTTATTCAATTTATGATTTGTTTGTATTTTTATTTAGTTTAAGCTTAAAATTAGTTTAATTTATATTTAGTAGAGTAATTAAAGATAAATATTCCCTAATAAAATCACATATTAATTTTTTTGTGCGGGTTGTATTGTTTCTGATTGTCTCGTTTTCATCATTTGCGGTTGATGGCAAGGTTATAAATTCCGTTTCGTTCCGGCCGGAACGGCCCGTTCCAGAAGCAAATCCGGGACAAAACGGCGACGTTTTTGTCCCGGTAAAAATCCTGGCCAGATCCGGAAAATCCGGCCAGAACGCCCCGGTTCCGTACCGGGCGTTCCGTTCCGGGTCAAGCCAAAACGACGTCGTTTCAAGTTCTCTTACAAAACACACAGATTCAACCCGATTTCAAAAATTCCCAAATCAATTTTCATCAATTAACCCCAGCTCGTCGATAATCCATCAAAAATCAACCCAAAAAGAGGTGAAAACGAAGCACCTTAAACATATCAAAAACTCCAAAAGAAGGGGGCTGGCTATGTGGTGCTGGGGGCTGCGGGCTGGGGAGAATGAGGGAGAATGTTTGACGGCGTGGGGAGAAGTGAGAAACTGGAGTTGTTCTTGAAGATAGGCCTGGATGAAAGAACTGCTCGTAATACCATTGCTAACAACAAGGTTATGCTGTTATTCACGAGGTATTCGATTTCTTCTCCTCCTTCTTAACTGCATGCACTGGATTGATGTTTGAGGGATGTGTGGGTGGGTTATAATGTGAAGATAGTCTTATTTTTGAGTTTCTGAAATAATTCTGAGCTTTAGTCAAAGAGGAGCGACAGCGTGGGGAGAAGTGAGATGTAGGGTTTTTTTTGGAGATGAAGATGGGGGAGGGGAATTAAAATATATGTTCTTTTCCATGTAATAAATACAAATTTAGAAATTAAGGCAAATAGGGGTTTTAATTTGTAATTAATTTGATTGAATTATTTGTAATGGAATGTATTTTAATTAATTATGTTTAAACTTATTGGTTGCTTTACTTTCATAATATTTTGGAATTTCAAAGATGTTTCTAATTTTGAGATTATGTTTGTATTGTATAATTAAAATTTCATTTATCTTGAATTTAAATTATACTTGTTAAATTAATATTTTATTTTTTTCATATATATAATTAAATAAATATGAATAGTACAAAACCGGAACGGAACGCCGGAATGCACCGAAACCGGAACGTTCCGTTCCAAACAAAAAACCGGAACGGTACCCGGAACGGATTTTACAACCTTGGTTGATGGTGCTGGTAAGATTCAAGTCAGCCTATATGTCCAGCCGAGTTCATATTGGATAAATAAAAATTAACTCGCTCTAGACCTGGTATGATGGTATCCGTTATCGTCCTTGATTGGGATGCTTTTTTTTTTATTTTTTTTTACAAAGAAAGCTGATGTTAGAAAATAAAAGTCGTCTACCAATGACTTGAAATTTTCACTAGTCTCTCGCTGATTTTTAATGACACCGCAAAATCACACGTTGAAAGCCAGCAATATAATAAAACGGAAGCATCCAGCGTTTGGTGGATTTGCCACCGGCGTTTAGAATGAGGTATTTTAATGGGTAATTTGCTTTCCTAATTATTTGGAGTATAACCTGGAATAGGAGTTCGTAAATAATTTGAAGTTCCAGAGGTTTGGATTGAATTGTAGGGGGGGTGATTTTGTCCTGTGAGATTCTGTGCCAATTCAGTTTCTTGTGTCGTGGGAGGATGCGTGAGAACCGAGGCTGCGAGCGCTTCTTGTGGGACGGCTATTTGAGAATTCTGAAGCAGCACTCTATGATATTGAAACCTGCAGACTGGTATGGAGTTTGGAGGTGCAAGCCTTGCAAGGTTACATCGGATGACAATTGTTAGAGAAAGAAAGAGGAAGGAGATGATAAATTATTCAAGGAATTCTCTCCCCGTAATTCTCAGAAAGAGAAAGGCAGTGGCTGCTGCTCATATTGCTGGCATTAAAGATAGCGGTGTCAGAATAATTAGCATTTAAGTTGGTGGTGCGAATTTCTGCCAGCTCGATCGAGTTCAGTTTTGTGAAGGTTAAACAAAAACATGCTCCGAAAGCAATCACATGTTTTGTCAACAATAGATAAGATGGACCAGCAGGGGTTGTGGCTCAGTGGTCGTTGGCGGCATCCTCTTTTATTCGAACATGGTTCGAGTCCAGTGAGAGTGGAGCTGGAGGGTTTCTCCCTTCATGTTTCTCCTGGGTCCATCCCTGCACGGTACGACTGTTACCCCTGCGGTGTCTTACATGCTCACTGAGCTTGCAGGGTGTTCAGTGGGTCCAGAGAATAGTTGAGGTGCGCGTAAGCTGGTCCGGACACCCGGTCATCAAAAAAAAAAAAAAAAAAACAGATAAGATGGATGCAACAAAAACATGGCTGGCTATATTCAACAATTCTGATTTGCTATTCACAAATTCAATGCAGGAAACTGGTAGAAGCGTATTTAAGTTTCAGAATACCTTGAAAAATGCTTTGAAAACGATCCGTATGCTGGTTGTCTCAGTTTGCCAACAATTCTTTGAAAAACATGGAGAAGATGCTTGCACCCATCCTCATTATGATACTTGACTGTGGATGGAGGTTGAAGTAGCTGATGGATCCAATAAAAATCAGGTTTATGAGATGTTTATTACATTGACTCAGTAAATAAGGTCGGGTCATACTGCTTTGACTCTAAGCACACTACAATTCAGTCTAAGCCAGTCGATACCAAAATTTAAATCAAGGGTTGTAGAACAAGTCGAGGAGTGAGTAACCAAATTAGAAGAACACATGATAGCGTTTGGTTTTATTATGATTTTTGCTATTTTTTTAAATTAACAACTAAACAACTCAATAATTTTGTTTTTGTAGGTGATTCCGTCGGCAATACAAGCGTAATTTCATCAAAAAGTTAAAGGATAGTTCAAAAGTTTTTCGATGGAAATCCCATCTTCAATCCTGGGATTCCATTAGCTATTTTGTCGGTGATGTTGAGGTTCTGTCGACAGAATAAGTGGGGAAGTATCTTATCAATAATTTTTTTACTGATGAAATAGTTAATGAAAATTAGTCGGAGTATTTTTTTTTGGCCACAATATCCCTTTGTTATTTCTATTAATTACAGATAGAACTAAAAACAGATCTTTTTATGACACTGTATTTCTGTTGATGAGGACATCAATAATATAATTTTACGATGAAATGGTGTTTGCACAAAATTATTCTATCATAGAAATCCTTCCACAAAATCCCCTTTATAAAATCAGTACACTAAAAACAACAACAAGTACCCTAATTTACCAGGACGGCAGTTTTACACTTGAAAACGAGTTATTAGCGATTGAAATCAAAAGGGGCACTGGTGATTAAAGAGCTTAAACAGCTGTATAGAATCAACCTCATCATGAAAGGCTCCGACTCTAGTCTTAGCCCATCTCTATATCTATATATGCATTTAAGGGCATAGCTATTTATTTATTTATTTTTCAAGTTAAGGAAAAAATCCACCTCTCATGTTAGTTATGGGAGAGAATCCTCAACCTCATGAATTTGTTGCTAAAGAGTTCAAGTTATCTGTACAAGTATCCTTTACAAAAGTTCGTTGTACCTGCTTTTAAGAAGAAGAAATATGGTAGTTATAGAGTAATTAGTGCCATACTTTGAAAAAATATATGTTTTTTTTTATGTATCTTAGTTTTTTATATATTTATGTTTATCTTTTTATTTAAAATAAATTTCAGAAAGTGAATACGACGAACTTCTGGAAAGGATCACTTCACAGGGAACAAGAGCTCGCGTTATGTGCTCACTTTTCAATAGAGAGGGCTATAGCCGCCCCACCGCAAATGCCCCCCCCTGGAAATAGCCGCCCCACCGCAAATATGGTAGTTAAAGGGGTTTTATTAAATTAAGTCAACCTTTTTATATCCGGCTCATGTTCTATATTTGTAAATAAAACTTGAAAGATTTGAAGATAAATAATATTAAAACAAGAAATTCGAGCTTAATTTATTTGTGCAAGTTCATTAAAGTGGTTGCAAAAGCACAATACAGGAGAATCCAAATGAAGTAGATAGAAAGCAACCGCAGAAAAAACTCTGGATGAACTGGGAATGAAGGGCTCTCATGATCTCGCTCATGGTAGAGGCAAGTCGGTGAGCACAACAAAGTAAGAGGATAATTCCAAATGAACATTATTATTTCACATGTTTCTTTCCTTATATGCTTTTTTTTTTTTTTTAATATTTTAAATTAATTTTTTATTATTTTAAGATAATTTTAATATGTTGATGTCAAAAATAATGATTAAAAAATAAAAAAAATGTTATTTTAATATATATATTTTTAAAAAATCATCTTAAAAAATAATATAGTAAAAAGCAACAAGAGGCTGTACGATGCTACTGCATCTTCACATGCATGCTTGACGCGTAGTAATCTTTCATGCACAGAGTTCTCGATCTCACGTCCAGAACGCCGAAGAAAAGATGAAAACAAAAACAAAAGGAGATGTCTCCTCTGTTATTGTATTATTGAAGAAGCTTGTTCGCGTTTTCTAGTTCACAAGTTTATCCGTTAAAATCCCGTCTATTTTTCAGCCATTGAATGCACACTAAATCCGACAATCTGGCATCACCAACCAATCATATATCGAAACGTTGCCACTTTAGAAGTCGCCCTCGCACAACCTCAACCAATAAGTAGCTGTCATGGTCTTGATTAGCGGCGAAGACATTGACTCGTGGGCAGGGGTGGTGGCAGGGCCCCGGTCCCTGCAAAATCGTTTCCCCAAAATTTAATAAACTTTAACTTTTGCATCCCTTGTATTTTTTTCTCCTAATTTGACCCCTAACCTAATATCCTGCTCCGCCCCTGCTCGAGGGGTTGACAACTGCCTTTAGAACCGGTATATACATAATTACGAGACTATAAGAGTTTGAGAAAAATGAGAGCGGATATGAATGGACCCAAAAATAAATATCCAACTTAACTAAAATCTAAAGATATTTCGTGAAAGATATTGTTCTATCCCCTTGCCTAGTAAGGTCAAAACCCCCATCTCGGATGCCCTAGATACAAGCAGACCGCGATGATAATAGAAACACAAAAATATACAACATGGCATAAAACTTATTGGATTATTGGTCGGTCATGCGCTGTGATTTGGATGATTTTTTTTTTTGCAATGTTAAGAAAATATCTGAATATTATTAGTATGTTTTTATACTATGTTATAATATAATATAAAGATATTAAAATGACAACATATTAAATCAATCTAAGTTAATTTATTAAATATATATTATTCATGTTATGAAATTTTGATAATCCTATAAAAAAATAAAATTAAATTATATTTAATTTGATATTAAAAAATAAAATTAAAAAAATCTATAATAAACCGACTTAAATTAACTTATCAACCCCCAATCATCACTCAATCAATATGTCACCACCATCTTTAAGAGATTAGCCTAGTACATGAACCAATCAAAGGTCCGGATCACAGTTCAGGAATGTTAATTAGCAATCACAGGTCAAAAGAAAAATAATGATAAATCACCCCTCTTTTGTAATTTTTTATTTATTATAATCTCACTTAAGTTAACTCACCTGGATCTAGGACGTTTTTCCGAGTAAAACTATTAGAGCGTATGAGTTTTTCCTAGTCAACTAGATGACCGGTCTAAAAAACCTAATCTAGTCTTAACCTCAAATCAGACGAGTCACTCAATCAATCCTAAAACAGCTGCTATTGCCATTCAAATCTAACCCATTGAATATATTCCACGACAAGAATGATAGCGCTGATACTCCGATAGAGCAGTATCTAGCAATCCAATTGATCTCATGGCACACTATCATTGGCTTATAAATAGAGGCCGAGAGCTACCCAGCTTTGCATTGTAACAGATTGCTCCATCTTATATTAATTAAAGGAAAGTACTGAAGAGAGACCCGACATGAAGATAAAGAGTCTTGTCTGGTAGCCAAGGATGACTTGCCTGTAGCCTCCCTCGGATTCAAGAACCCGAGCATTTGTGTAGTGCTCAAAACCTTAGCTAGCGAGAGATGGCTAGAATCCACACGAGGTTCACAGCAAGTTTCCTTGGCTAACGAGACGGGCTCTTATCCATCATGCTGGATCTGCTCTTCGCGTGCTCTGCTGGGCAAATTTCGATCAGAAGTCACCTCTCAATCTTTGAAAGAGACGATCCAGCTTCCAAGAGGTATATTCATGCTCTGCAATTTATTTGACAAGTTTCCATTAAAAGCAGAACCATAACTCCTCTGTATTCTTTTACGGCGGCGGCTACTATACATGACAGCAATTTCTGCGCCCCCAGTGCTATAATATTGAGGTATCTGTATTTCACACACACACACACATGCAATCGCTTCTTGCACGTGCGCTAATCGTAAAAGGTAAACACTACCATTTATATGCATATCTATAGCAGGAAGACGATGCAAATCTGCAGTGCAATGTCCTCACAGAACATGAGGGTGGACTGTTTTATATTCAATGCTTATCTAATGGTAGGGCATGCAAGAGATCTCAAATATGCTAAGGTGGTGTTTCAGATACGTTAGCACTCGTTGTTTATTCACTACAAATAAAAAATAACTTAAAATGACTGCCAATCATGTTAACATTCCTTGCTGTCAGCAATAACATCCCTTGTTTTTTTTTGTTTTTGTTTTTCCTGATACTATCTATGCCTGAGGTGTGGCGAGAATCATCGACAAGAAAACTTTTTATCATTAGATAATAAATAGGCACTCTTTTTTTAATCTCCAAACTCGTAATACAATAAATTGTCATAAGAAAATAAAATCTGAAAATCTATTTCTAACTACAAAAAAGGCTATTATTCATCCTTTTCTTCTTGTAAAGACTCAAAAGTGTTAAATAGCTTGCATTGAAGACTGTATATATGATTTTTTTCAAGTGCATGGAAAGAGACACACTGTTAAACCTCTATAAATTAATATCTTTAAAACCATAAAAAATATTAATTAATTGAGATATTATATTAATTAATATAAAACTAATTCATCAAGGTATTTTTTATTTTATTCTTTTTTAGAAAATCAAAGTTAATACATACATACATACATACATATATATGTATCATATACTGTGATTATATGAATACTATCTAAGTATTGAATCAAGAATTATTATTAGTTTAATCAAACAAGTTAATGAATATAAATAGTTTTATTATATAGAAGTCTTGTATCTATCTATTTTAGCAACAAACTAAAATTACGTTCATTGTATACTTAATTAATATATTTCATGGTCATTAAGTTAAACAAAAAGATAAGTACAAAGGATAAAACTAGATACAATGACTTCGCATCTTAAAAGTGGAAGGAAATCAACTTCTTGCTGATTGACGAGCATAGTATTAACCAACCACGAGAAGCAAGCAAGCCTCTTTTCTGTCTCACAAACACAGGTCCTTTATGCTTATTCTTTGATTTTCTTTTTCCTCTTTCTATTGTATTCTTAATTGACATATATTGAACTACTGTTTGCTTTGATTTGTTACATATTAATAATCGATATAATTATTGTTAGACAGTGACAAAATTGTCAGTATTATATGTCGATGATGACAAAATTGTTAAAAATATAAATGAGAATAAAATTACGATATTTCATATTAGGATGAAGATAGATAATATTTGTTAATCAATATTTAAATGTATTTATGAGATCGAGAACCTGATGGGATTCTTGCGTATAAAATCTTGCCAGTTCGGTTGTTAATCGAGATCTGGTTAAAGACTTTACCCAAAACCAGGGAAGACTTTCCTGAAGTTAAGGCAACACTGGTCCAGATTCGGGAAAAACATTCCTAGTGTTAAAAAATAATATCAAGAGACGAAAGTTTGTCTACAAAAAGTAGAAAGTAAAAAATAAAAAAAAACCATGACTTGGTCATAGATAGCTGTGGCGGGATCAAATAATCTTATCTTATAAAATCATTTAAAAAATAACATTTGATGAACAAGCTACAGAAAAAAGTAATCATGATTGAAAAAAAACTTTAATTAAAAGTAAAAACAAACAAAGTAGATACATTTCAATTTAAATAGTGTGGTAGGAAGAAAATTAAAATAAAAGGAGAAAAATCCTGTTTAATCTGCAAAGAAAATAAGGATTAAATATTAAATGTTAAATATAAATTAAAGAAGAAAATAAGAAGAAAAAATAAAGAAAAAAGAAAAGGAAGGCTTATATCACACCAGGTAACATTTCAAACTTGTAATCCGATCATGAGTTCAATGTAACCCAAATGAAAAAAACCACGACCCTCAATTACCATACAACCCTAGGTTAGAGAATGAAATTAAAAAAAAAAAAAATTAACAAAAAACCCTCATAAAAAAACAATCTAAGAGAATAAGGACAAGTGTTAAACAAAAACAAAAAATATAAGGAAAAAAAACATTGTTTGATTTAATGGTGAAATAAAAAAAAAAAAAACGAATAAAAGAATCAAATCCAAAACAAAAAAATTTATTTAATGAAGGGTGAAATCAAAAACAAATTTAAAGTTTATAAAAAAAATCAATACAGAAATCAAACAAAAAAAAAACAAAAGAATTAAATTTTAAGCCTAAACAAAATAAAAATAAAAGGACAACTAAGATTTTTATTGGACAATTCTTCATTATTTCATGACTGTTTGAGAATGTGTTTGAGGTTACTTTTGAAAGTGTTTTTCGTTCAAAAATATATTAAATTAATATTTTATTATTATTTTTTAAAAATTATTTTTGATATCAACACATGAAAATGATCTAAAAACACCAATTTTTTTTAATTTAAAATAAATAAATAAAAAATTATCAATTTATTTTCAAAAATACATTTAAAACACAGTGTCAAACACCTGCTAGATAGAAAATGTTGTGAGGATTTTAACGCTGCCATAAATGGCTAGAACTTGTTTGAGTGCAATTAAAGTTATTTTTTCAAAGTATTTTTTGTAGAGAAATTCATTAATATAATATTTTTTTACTTAAAAAAATATTTTTGATATCAATATATTAAAATGATCTAAAAACACAAAAAAATCAATTTAAAACAGAAAAATAAAATATATATATTTTATTTCTTAATAAAAACAAACGTCAAATAGATGCTTAGTGCTGCTATAAACATGTGGAGCGACCTGACACACCAGCACAAGCCACGCATTCACTAATTATTATTTTTCAAGAAAATATCTTATAAGATTATTAAAAATTAAAGCTCCAAATTGCTCCTTAACCTATCTATTAAAAAACATAATAAAAAGAAGAAGAAAAACTCTTGGTTCCAAGTTTAAAAAATTATAATTCCAATAGCAATCAGTATATTTCACTATGCATTCAAAAAAAGTCGAATGACAACCTCAATTAGAATTGTTTTGATTTTAAAAGTATTCTAAGCATTATATTGTGTGCTTCGAAAATGCGAAAAAGACCTCATTGTGACCAATCGATATGATACGAACCGCTTGATCAATGTAAAATTATAATATTGCCCCCAATAACTAGTTTATTTATTAATTGCTAGGGCAAGAGCATAATTACATTGTCCTTGCACACAACGCATGGTATCTAATTCACTACCCCCGATAAGTTTTTTTTTGTCGAGAAGAAATCATTTTGATACGAAGATCTTTTAAGAGGAGGATCAGCAAATATTTTGTGCGAACGCAAAACAGGGCACAAGCTTAAAAAAAAGCTTTTTACAAGAGCAATCAATAAAAATCAGCACTACACTGTATGGGAGACACTGCTAGTTCTCCTCTATTTGAAGCATATATGCAGCACCAACACCTTTTTACATCTTCTAAATGCATGAGGTACGGAAACAGTTTATAGCACGCAAAATAGCAATGCACATGTTGAACATAGAATTCAGCCAGCCAAGAATGTAAGATAGAGATAACAAACAAACATATTATGCAGGCAATGCGAAGCTCTCCTGAGTCCAGTGAGGAGGATCCATCACCGCACAAGGATCTGATTTCTCAAAGTCCGCAACCTACAGCAAACCAGAGCATACAACCGTTACCATGCTAGCATTCTATCTTAAAACAACACTAGAGAAGTCAAAGAAATCGGGAAAGGAAAAGGTGAAATGTATGAATTGCGCCTTACCTTTTCTTTGCAGCTTGGACAGTAGTGATACTTGTGCCAGAGGCAGTCCATAGAAGGGCAAAGAAAGCAAAAACCAAGCATCAAAGGCATCATGCAACCAACAACAGCTGCCAAACTAGGCTTTGATCTGTATTCAGGAGAGGGGGTGGTCAAAAATCCATGAAAGAAAAGATAGGGCAAGAAAGGAAGAGAGCATAGAGTCCCAGTACTTGGAAAACTATTGCAACAGTGAGATAATAGTCTGTTCCTTTTCTGTATCGACAGTCCTCTTCAACAACAAAGGATAAGAGAAAAATCTATACAAACAATATTTAATTAATTAATGGTTTTATGGAAGTGATTTACGAGATCATTTTATTAAAAAAATGCTAATTTATGTTAGTACCATTTTTTATGTTTGTACAGACAAAAAACTGCAGAGTTGCTCCGTCAGTTCTCAATCCCTTTACTCCCAGGCAGAAATTCAGAATTCAAATAAAAAGACAAATGCCAAGAAACACAATTCCCTAGAGCCACACCAACAACATTGCTAGTTCAATAACAGCGATTATGAGTTATAGTGTCACTTATCCGGGTTGCATACAACAGCATTCACTGAAATCGAATACAGAAAAATAGTCTTCATCATTAAAATCCCCATTTTTCATTACTAAATTAGCAGATCAGTTGATTATTTTTTGGAAATTGTATCCTCTAAAAAAAGACAGCAAAGCCAACATGTAGGAATAAAAATTCGAAGATTTTGCAATTAATTGTAAAATATTCCTAGTAGATGAGATTCTGTACTTAGCAAAAACAGCAGCTCGATTTTGCATAAATAATCACTAAAAGTTTAAGACATTGACATATAAGAAAATTAAAAACCTAAAAGTGGCAGAAAGGATTAAGGGGTCACCTAACGAAGGTAACGCCCGGATTACCACAGTAAACGCAGTTAAAAGGAGCAGGGGTGTCGCGATACATAGTCTGTTGAATCGGGATCCCCTTTGGATCGCCGAAGATTGCGTTTGGCGGTATAGCTCCGGCCTGGTAAGGATTCTGGCCGGCGTAGTAAGGAACTCCGACGACAGGCTGGTCCTGTCTCCCCATTTTCAATGGATTCCTGTTCTGATTAGAGATGGATCAAGGTAGATTTGTTTTCTGTTTCAATGAACAAGAGGATGCTTGGGGTTTCTATCTGCTTTGAGAGTCTTTCATAGCAAAGGTGGAACGCCACTCCGCATTGACTATTATATCGTATTGGACGGGGTAATATATTATTTAATTAAAATATTTTTTTATTTTTAAAATTTTATTTTTAATATCAATACAATAAAATAAATTTAAAAAATAAATCTCAAAACTAAATAATAAGATATTAAAATGTTTAAATAAAAGTAGTTGATGGAGTCGTCGCTTGTTAGGAACGTTCCGCTTAACTTCTTAAACCGGGAACACTTTGAATAAAACTTGTTGGATTGAGAAGTTGGACCGTTGCTTAAGATACGCGGGGCCTGGCCCTTTTAGTTTTCATCCCTTAAACTTTTTATTTGTACTATTTTAGTCCGGCAATGATTTTAATTATGGTAGCGACTTCATACTTCTATTCGATTAAATATCAGATGAAAAAACCTAGAATAATTCTCGCACGCCTGAATGTGAAATGGATTATTAAAAATTAAAATTCCACAAAATCCGATCAGATTTTATGTTTGGTCAAAAAAATCTAGAATCGCCCTTACAGAAGGCCGATTGAATAACTGGACGTGCCATGCTGACCGTTGAAATAAATTTAACGAGGAAAACTGGTCACAGGCTTTCCAATCTCAAGGGGCAATCCAGGAAACTTCTAGTCAGGATGGTATAAATATTTTAAAATCCATGTACTTCTAGACGTGTTGCATATACGACTTGCTTCTGGTCAGGAAAGTAGAAATTTCGTAAATCCATGTCACTTCTAGATGTCTGCATAGGAGTCGTCGATCACTTCCAACTTTTCACATGGGCTTGAAGCCTATGTCAAAGCATGCAAGTCTATGTTTGAGCCAGTCCGGTGGGGCTGAGACCCATGGTTTGTCAGCAAGTTCAATGCCACTGTAAAGTGCTTCAATCTAATACACAACAGCCAATTGGATGCTTTTCGCCTGCGATAAAAAACATCTCCAACACGTCACACACACAAGCAGTTACCATTTTTTGTACTGTGTTTTAAAAATATTTTTATTTTTTAATTTAAATTAAAAAAGATATTGTTTTTAGATCATTTTTATTATATCAAAAATAATTTTTAAAAAATAAAAACATATCATTTTGATACATTTCTAAACAAGAATCATTTTAAAAAACAAGTTTAACCACACTCTCAAACAGCAGCCGCGGTCAACCTAACTATACCTCTTTCACTAAATAACTTCTTTGGAGAATGATAAATTAACGGAAGGGAATTTCTAAATGGATTTTTTTGGATATAAACTGATGGATTAGGAAGTGCTCCATAACTAGCAAGTCATCTCTCCTAATTACAGTGGTAGAGCCCAAATATGTATGGGGTTTGGGCCAATTAACCTGAGCTGCTATGCTGATAGTCTATTAACTCGAGTTTTTCTATTTTTAGCATGCTGTGCGAGTGTTATGTTTATTATTTTTGTAATATAAAAAAGTCACACATATTTTATTTTTATTTCTAATTTTTCTCTCACAATGCTAGAGTTCAAAAATACGCCCATGAACTTGATTATAAAACCCAAACTGCTAGGTTGTCTTTTCATGATAGAAATTTAAAGTAGTGTGTGTGTGTGAGAGAGAGAGTTACAGGATGTTCGGCAAATAACAAAATCATCAAAGTTTCGCTAGATGATGATTATTAAAAAATAAATGTTTGAAATCCGAATTAATCAAAACATATTAATAGTATCTCTTTTGTTTATTTTATATTATATCTTTACATAGATATGATCGGGAAAAAATCAAAATAGGTGAAATGTTTTTAAAAAAAAATATGACCCAAAACATAGATATGATCGAGAGAAAAAGATTGACATACGAACAAACCTAAAAAAAAATGGAGACCCATAAAAAATGGTTAAGAAATCACATAGCAGGCTAACAATGAAAAAAAGAGTCTAACCATTGATGATATAAATGTTAAATAATTAAATTAAAAAAAACATTAGCTAAAACAGAAAAAAACATACACCAAGAAAATTGGGGTGGACCTTGTAAATTTGGGCAGCTGGAGTCACAGCTAGCTAGGAGTGAATAAAAAAACTGATCAACCAATTAAACTGAGAAAACCGGAAAAAAAAATTGAGAAAACCGAACCGATAAAAAACCAATTAAACCGATTGTAAGGAAAAAACCGAGTAACCCAAACCAACCCAGTTCGATTCGGTTAAAACACAATATAAATATAAAGTTTCATTTCATTAGTCTATTACTTTGGGGAAAAAAACCCTAGCAGCCGTAGCTGCCCCACTCTCCCTCGCTCTCGCCTCTCATCGACGATTACTTTGGAAAAAAACCCTAGCAACCCCACTCTGGCCGTCTCGCCTCCCTCGCTCTCGCCTCTCATCGACGATTCCTTTGAAAAAAAACTTAGCAGCCCCCCCCTCGGCTCTCTCTCTCGCTCTCGCCTCTCATCAACGATTAGTCTATTACTTATAAATATTTGTGTTTCTTGGATTTTTGCATGTGAGTTTCTATTTTATGGAGAATATAGGGTTTTTTAGGGTTTAATATATTAGTATTATAATATTATTAATGGAGTCTGAGTGCTTCATCCCTTGGGGTTAAATGGATTTGATCTGCTTGGTGTGATGGTGTGATCAAATTGTTGAATATGTGACATGTATTGCCTGTGATCATGTTTGGTTGGTGAAAAAAGCTTGTAGAAGTAAAACAAATTCGGTTTTCTCAATTTTTTAATCATAAAAACCGAACCGAACCGAACCGAAAATGGTCGGTTTATAGGTCCTGTTCGGTTTTGGTTATTTTTTTAAAAGAAATTATAATTTTTGGTTTGATTATTTTTTTTAATAAAAACCGAACCGAACCGAAAATGATAACCTTAGTCACAGCTATGATCTTTTAAAATTCAGCCACGGCTCTTTTCACAGCAAGTACATATTTCAACGGCTAAATAAAAATCATAAATACAGCTAAACAATTTCGCTGTGAGAACAAACAGGACCTAGTTGCAATCATTTTTAATCACGCATTCTCGAATTATACTCACGTACCTACACACAGCCGGTAATTCTCTCGGAACAGTCAACGAACTCGAACAGAATTGATTCGATCATTCCGGGCTGAGGAGTTAAAGGGTGGGGGGGGAATGGACCCAGAAAACATTCCTCACTGTTGGATCATAAAGGGAGGAAACATGCGACAAATCTTGTAAATACGTACAAGACCTGTATAAGCACCTAACCTGGCCAGCAAATAGAATTATCTCGGCAACCACATGTATTTTGCAGAGCTCAAATATTATGCAAGAAGCTGTGGATTATTTTTTACCAAGAAACAGCCATGGTTAATAAATAGATGAAAAATAAATTAAATGCATTGGCTGAGGACGGGAGAGCACTGATGCCACTAAGGTATGTTCCCTTCAGGCGCCATGTTAAACCTCATCTCGTAACGTGCAGAGAATGAATAGGAAACACGCCCTCCAACATATAGTTTTAGTAGCAGTCAACATTTTTAAATTAAACCATACTTTATACATACACACACACACATATATATATATACATATATCAAACTTTACCTGTAATGAATAAAATTTGAAGGTGGTATGATGGGTGACATACGTTTCTCAAATAATACACCAGACAGTGATATATCCCAGGGAGTCCAGCTGGTGAAGCCAGAACCAGAAGGGAATATTAGTGCAGAGTACTGCACACATACACAGAGACAGGGAAAGAAAGAGAGAGTGGTGTCAGGACTGACAAGAGTTCAGAATAGATTCCGCAACAGGAAAAGACCGATCCATATTCTAGCGATTACCCTCTCGTCTCGTGAAGCTCTGCTCGTACGGCTAACTTTGCAAATGAAAATACAGTGAGTGAGCATAATAAAATATATCTTCTTTCTTTGTAGTTTTTATTTTTATTTCAAACAGAGAGGCGGCTGCCCCAGTTCATTCGGCCTGTGGACTCTTGTTTGTGTGGTCGCCTCTTCTCTTCTCCTTGTCCATCACTTCTGCTATTCTTCCTCTAGGATTAGCGATCAAGATCGGAGTTTAAGGACCCTCGCTTTCTACTTTCAAGTCTCTGTCCTTGCGATTCAAAAGTTCACGCTTGAATTTCACACCAAAGGGGGTTCGCAGTTATTTACAGACGATCAGCACCCAAGATTCTTTCAAGGTATGGTTTCCAATGAAAAAGGTCTGTGGTCCTCGATCATACCCACCACTAAAGTACCAAAACATTGATTTTATTTCAAATATATTTTCTTCGTGTAAATCATTCATGACCACAATTTGATAATTTTCTTGGTGGATTCAATTTGTTAATATATATTATATGTGTGTGTGTGTGTGTGTGAACGACTCTTTATTAATTTGGTGCTAAAAATGACAAGCGACATTCTATGGCAGTTAAACAAGAACGTGGGTTTGCAGCTTTAATTTACTCAAAATTGATTGTTTTTGGCATACGCGACGATTATCTTGTGAGAAATATCTATGGTCAACTTTAAAATTAACATTATTCTTTTTAGCAATATCATCAATTTTAAAATAAACAAATAATTTTGTTTCCTAATATTCCTGAAAGAATGCTATTTTACACAATTTAATTAGGTTGGTGATATAATAATTTCTCATCTATATTAAAGTTATGGTAGCATTACATAATGAATCTCTTAAATCCTAGAAGGTAAAAAAAAAAACAATCCAGCCTTTGAGTTACATATAATTAATGGGGTTCCCAAATCCGAAGTTCATTCTGACAAATAATTTAATATTCATATAGCTATCAATATTAATATTAATTATAGAAGAGGAGAGAGAAATAGATAAAAAAAAAGGGGGAAGAAATTGACATTTAAATTCATTGATATTATTATCAATATTATAATTTTTATGGATTCAAAAATATTTTTTTTACTCCTCTCTGTTATTGATATCTGCAAAGTCTGTATGATAAAAGTATTTTCATTTTGGTAAACAAATGGCAATATTAGCAAAAATTAAAATAAGAATAAGTTGTGATTTTAATATTCATCATCTCATAATATACTATTATTGTATTAATATTTTTTCCTATAATATTATCTTTTAACAATTGACTTATTAGATACTAAACTTTATAATTTGTTGTGGTCTGCTTTCTATTTGATTATCTCAATCTCATGATTTATGTTAAGGGTTTAATGAGTTAACCCAGTTAACTCTATTTTTTTTTGTCTTTTTTATTAGATGATATTTTTTTTATCTTTCAACATCTTCATTTCATCGTTAAGTTGATTAGGAATTACGCTTTACTGTTATTTAAGTTTGTTTTATATTATATCGGTCTCATAACTTGGATCTCGGGTGTTACGCGTTGCCCTAAGTAGACCTTTGTCATTTTATTGTTCTCATATTATTTATTTTTTAAAATTTCATCACTCAACAATAAGTTTATTGAGAATTAAACTTTATTATCTCTTCCATTTGTTTTCTATGAAGTTAGTAGTCTCATGAACTAGATTATGATGAGCTTGACAAGTTAAGTGACTTGACTTATATTGTTTTTTTAGTTCATTTCTAAAAGGTTATTTTGACTATTTGGACCATGAATTTGAAGGGTCAACTCTAGTCTAGTTAAATTATTATTTTTTTACTTAACCAACAGGTGACAGGTTGCCCACCACCTCTAGCAGCTTGTTGTTTGCTAAATTAAAAAAAAAAGAGAAAGAAAAATGGATGGCATGAGGTAGAGCAAAGAAGAAACATCGTGCTTAGGCTTCTTAATGTAGGTCAGACCATAGTGCCTATTTTTTATTATAAAATTTGATTTATTTTTTGATAATAAATAATTTATCAAAACAATAATTTCTAAGTTTTTTAAAGATTTTTTTTTACTTGTTTTGAATAAGAGTATAGCAATATTTTTATAATATTAACAAGTTTTTTTTTTCATCTCATTATTTTTTTTAAAAAATACATAGTTGTTTTTGGAGTGGCATATATTTTAAAAATGACTTGTCTATAACTATATATTAAGAGCTATTCTACCAAGCCAGCAACTCAAGTTATAGACACGTCATTTTTTTTCTTAACAATTTTTAACTTTTGCTGACATTTTTTCAACTGCTCCACGACTGCAAGGAAATCCTCCAAATTAAATTTAATTATCACAAACAAGTAAAACGCTGTCTCATATCTATACAAAGAATATTTAAACATTTGGATCGCTAATTTTCCTCAATTTCATACCAAACAATTTGACAGGACAGCAAATTTGAGTGTTTAAGCAAAAGTCAAGTACAAATAACACCATTAATTTCCAACTTGCATATAATCTAACAACCTAAGAACATGGGCTCATTAAACCCCCCAAAAAATAAAACGCCTAAACCTTTAAGAACATGATGGAGTAGGATTCATTGCCTTCTTGTATTGTAATACACGGCTGGCTGTAGATAGCTGACCAAGGAATGTCCATATATAAATAAATAAATAAATAAATATTCGTTACCAACTTTCCTAGAACTTCCCACAAACTGTCAAACAAACTTCCGGCATTCCCTTTGGCAATCGCGTTTTCACCGGATCTCTTCCAGGAAAAAGAAAAAAGAAAAGAAGAAGCTCGTTTTCAAGAGTTTGCAGCTGATAGGAAGGTTTTAATTTTTTCCCCAAAATAATACAGTCCTTAAATCTATTTTAAAAGAATATTTGTGTTGTTCCATAAAATAAATAATAAATCTAGGAGGATAAATTAACCTGCTTTATAGGGATATAAGTAGAGGTTAAATATTTTTCCAATTTGTTTTTACAGATGTAGGGTTTTCTTGAAGGAGTCCAACTCCTTTTTAGTTTTTTCCTTAATAGTCACGATCAAGACCTAATTTCAATTAATTATTCGGAACGTGTGTTTCACGCTCCATCCATTGTGTGTGTATGTTGAATCCCAATAAGGTGATGTGAGACAAAATGCAACCCACAGTGGTTCCCCGGTGCCGACAACTCTGGTCCCGCACAGGGGTTTGTGCAAGATTCCCACGCGCAGTTACAGCCATTGTATGTGAAATTGAACAGTGTTTCTCCACCTCTAAATTCCAGTACTATTCTTTTGCCCCCCCTCCCCTCAAATGGTCTCTCTTGGTTATTATTATTGTTACCTTTAGAATCTCAACCCCTAATCTCGCCGTCTCTTTCCCTGTCTATCTTGTACACCATCCTCTCTCTCTTTTTCCTGTTTAATCTCCTTTAAATTCACATAAACATCTTGATTCTTAGTTGCTGGAAGGAAGGAATGGCAGCACCGAATATGGCAGCAATCACAGCATCTTTGGAGAGTTCTCTTCAAAACTGCTCTCTAAATCACCACCAGCACCATCAAAGTAGTGGTGGAAGAGAAGAGAGATCGTCAAGTTCAGATGAGACAGATTCACAGAATCATTTACTACAAAACTCTGATGATACCTCCTTGGAGCTTAAGTCACAACTCTCTCTTCCTTACCATTGGGAACAATGTTTAGATTTGAAGGTAAATAGACCCTTTTAAATCACAAAGTCACTGCCCTATCTATAATTACAGTTATAATAAATGCAGATCTTGTATTTGGCTTCCCGTTTTGTTTTGTTATTTGGTGTCTTTTTATTCACCAGTAGCACTGGTTTGTATTTAATGCTTTCTTTCCGGTCTCATCTCCTTCCACATATATACTCAGATTTTTTTTATATAAAAAAAATAGGGCTTTTATCCCTAGAAAGAACCCTAAAGGGAATAATACTTTTCTTCGTTAACAGTTCTGGTTTTGCCATCTTTGAATGTGTCCCTTTTGGTTTGCATTTCTAGACTGAAAAACGAAAAACCATGTCCAGATAAATTTCATTAATAGTTGTTGAAATATATAGCAAAGGAATGAGTTTCCAGGGTTTGATCTTGTGCTGGTCTTTGATATATACTGGGTAGGTGCATTTTGATGAAGATGATCAAGAGTCAAGACCAGTGTAGTGTGTGTGTAATTATGTCAATATTGGATAATAGGCAGCAGGAAAACACTTCATGACATATGGCCATTTCTGTAATAGCTAAATAGTGGTGGTCATTACTTGTTGTCTGTTCTTCTTCCTTAAATATTCTCATAAATTGTATCTTTGTTGTTTATGGTGTAATGACTTTTTGATGGGTGTAAATGCAGACAGGGGAGATATACTACATAAACTGGAGGAATGGAATGAAGGCAAGGGAAGATCCAAGGATCACACAAGATTACAATGGAGATTTCTACTCAGAAGATGACAGCTCGTATGATAGTGAGGAGTCATCGTCAGAATCCTCTCCTTCCTCAAGAGAGCATTTTAATAACAGACTAGAGAAAGAAGACCATGTCTTGGTTGTAGCTGGTTGCAAGAGCTGCTTTATGTATTTCATGGTCCCAAAGCAGGTGGAAGATTGCCCCAAGTGTAACGGCCAAGTTCTTCACTTTGACAGATCTGAAAATGGGTCTCCTTGAATAAGATTTCTTGTTTGATTCTTTTTCTTTAATTTTGTTTCTATGGGTTGCTTCTTCTTCTCTTTTCTCTCTAAAAACTCATTTGTATGCTTTTGATAGAGTTTCAATGTGGAATGATCATGAAATGCGTGACAAATGAGTTGTATACTCGTTAGTTTACTACTATTATTCCATCAGATCTTTCCTTTTCTTCTTCTCGTTCCCTGTTATTTTTTTATTCATTGCTTTTATTACATAAGCCATTGAAATTGCTGAAGAGTCCACGAGTGCTAATGTCGAGATCAATATATATAAATCACAGTACTATCGGTTCATGATTGCGAGCTGTAGATTTCCTTCTCTTTCCTCCTTTCATTTTTTTAAACTTTAATGGACAGGTTTTTTTTAACCATGTTAAGAGAATGCCATCTGAGAATGCTTGGAATGCACTTCATACTGTTAAATGTTAATATATATTTGTTTTTGCCTATTCCAAATACTAGCAGAATGCTAAACAGCTACCAAATTGGAATCGATTTAGCTCATTGGTAATGTCAAGTGGCTTCAGCTTCCAATATTCTGATTTTTCCATGTTTGATTGAAAAGAAGATCATACTGTTTAAGTTTGATTTCATCCAGATCAATTGCATGCGTGACCGAACAGGAATGTGGGAGGGTTATTAACAAGCCCATCTCCCCTAGTGTTGTGACAGCCCACACCACCAAAGTTGCCGCATTAACGATGTCAGAAGGATAGGAATCCGGGATAGCTTTCATGGGACTCATGTAAAATATTTCTAACTCGGTTTCTAAGTTTCTAACTTGCAATTTCCTGCTTTAATTTCTCAATATTGTCTCATGTATGTTCCCGCTTTAATAACAGCCTCTATGATGTACAACTCGAATCATTACAAAATCTTTTATGATTTGCAAACACATGGGTTCTTTAATGGTACAAGGGGTGAGGTTGTGTTGTATATTAACAATGTCCAGAGAGGAAACATGTGCAGAAATAGAGAGGGAAAAGTGGGCGCTAATTTTAATGAAAGAGTATGTTTTTATGGTATGGATGTGCTGTGAAGGGTCAAGATTGCGTACAACTACTTAGAAAAGGGGTATGTATAATCCAAAGGTGTGTAAAAAACACTACAAGTAAGGAAAATAATGTAATAAGAAAATAAAAAATTAGAGAGAGAAGCTGTCGAGGAGATTTATGGTTTCCAAACAGTCCCGTAATTGAGATGATGAATGATCAGCTATTTATATGTAGATTATATAGCACTGGACCATTAATATGTTGACGAGTGTGTGATGTCTGAATGGCTAGATTGATGTTATGTATCTCGGTGAGTTACATGGCTAACATCCTCATTTATAATTTGAAAAGGTTAAGGGTAAGGTTTCTGTTGCGAGCTTCAAAGATAATGACTCTAAAAACACTCTTGAGAAATACACCAGCGATTCCTTTTGAAGATATTATCCTTTACCAAACCATAATATTTGAAAAGATAATATATTTTCACATTAATCTCCTTCATCTTTTCAGATATCTCCAAATTTACGACTTCCACGTACATTCTAGTCAACAAAGAATGTCTCCCGCTTAACATAGTCAACAATAATATTCTAAACCTTAGATTTGAGCCTGATAAAAAAGAAGAAATTCCCAGGAAGAATGCATTCTTCTATGCTTATACCAGTCATTTAGAAGCTTGGAAGCCTTGTGATTCGAATATAAACTAAATATATTTGGATTTAAGTATTAGCAACAATGATCTAAAGCTCAAATAATTGCTTACAGCTCATCGTTAAATATGGAATATTCCCCCTGTTAATCGCTAAGCTTGTCGCTATAGAAAGCAGTAGTTTCTTCTTCCATGGTGATGAGAAGAAGATGATTGCTAGAGATTTATAGTACGGTTTGATAGATAAAACAACTTTCATATGATTCAAAAGATTTTTTTCTTCACATAATATGAAAAAGTCATGATAAAAAATAACATGTAAATTAATTTCCTGAGACATCATTACTGGTAAATTAGAAATAAAATAAATTGTTCAGTTACATTAAATATATATGTCAAAATAACATGTGTCAATTTAACTATCACACTAACATATACTTGATATAATCTAGCAAAATCCTTTGATTATAAAAATAAAGTCGTCATTAAGAAAATAAAAATAAAAACAAGGACCTCCAAAGAAGAAATCTAAAAATTCACACGTCAAATATACAGTAATCTCACTCCCGTGATCTTTCCCCGTACAAAATGGGTTTTGATGTAACTAGAATTAATTGAGAAATTTTCAAAACAATAATTAGCTGTCCAATTTTGCCTTGACACGTTAGTAGTTGTTGGATTAGGTTTAGAGCATGACTGGTATTATAATAATAATAATTGTTTTTCTTAAAAAAAAATTGGTATAAAAATATATTGAAATAATATATATATATATAAAATCTAAAATTAATTTTGAAATATAAAAACAAGAAGGATTTTATTGAACTTCCGAATAAATGTATACAATGGCTCGTGAACCATGATTACACTGTTGAATATTCAATGTGTGCCTGGTTTTGTTTTCAATTTTTTTATTTGATGAAGTTATTTTCTAATTATGACGCTGCGGGCTTTAGACTTGTAGCTTTATGATGACAAGATTTACCACAGATCTAATTAGAAAAGCAAGGGAGAATAGAAGAAGTCAACACTCGGGACAAATAAATCTTTTGTCAAGTTCAGTGCATGTTAAACTACTTGAACAGTAAGAAAACCCTAGCAGGCTTTCCATGTCTAAGATCATCTGAGTTTTTGGATCAAAAGGGGAGCCATTAAATAATAAATTTATAGAACCTTGCGGTCAAAACTTCATTTAAGCTGGCTTGACTAGAGATGCATGAATGTTGATTGATGGGTATAAAAGTCTTACAAAGTTAATTTGTATAATATAAATCCAGCCTTTTTCTTTTGCTGGGATATGTATTTTTTAATATGTTACTTGTCACTATGATTTTGAGAGGTATGACTAATTAATGAGTGAATGATTTATCATATAAACAACAGAAACTTTTAATTTGAGTATTGTACGACAGCCTGTCCATGTAATTTATATTTAACATACTTTTTTTTTTTGTTATGAATTTAGTGTATGTTTGGGAGTGCGGTTTGAATTGTTTTTAAAAATATTTTTCTTTCAAAAATGTATTAAAATAATTTTTTTTATTTTTTAAAAATTATTTTTGATATCAGCACATGAAAGTGACCTAAAAACACTAAAAAATAATTTAAAATAAAAATATTTTAAAACACAATGTCAAATAAAACTTTAATAATCAATTAAAAACAAAGAAGCTATTCTAAGATTTGTACTATAAAATATCGTTCTCCATCGTTTAAGGTTTTCAATATTCCAATGATATAAAATGTCGTTCATACTATGTATCATGATTTGATGCAAAAAAAAATTGATCCATCGTTGGGGACAGAACTAGCATATTGCCTATGGCCCTCCAACTCTTGGAATTCCTTCGTTTCACCCCTAAATTTCAAGGGTTTTTTCATAAATGATTTATATTTGTCTCTTTTTTCAAGGCCTTCCTCCACCCAAACACACATTTCAATAAACGAAAAACCTCTTGTGCATCTGCTAGCCCGTTCACAGTTTATTCTATTTTTCGGGTCCCTTGCATTTTTCATGCTGCCGCCCCTATTCTACCTCGAATTTTTCTCTCTGATGTTTTAAAGGAAAGAATCTGTATCACCATAAAGGCATTCCAAGCTCTTTTGAGAAAAAAATGGCTTACCATAACTCTAATTGAAACTCGCTGCTGATCATAAAAGTGATTTAATAATTCATCCCTTTATCAGAAAGCGAAAAAAAAAATTAGTCGTCATGCGCCTGACAAAATTTGAAAAAAAAAGGAAATATAATTGTAATAAATATTATTGCTTCTACTCTTCGGTCCACCTAACTCCATCAATATGTCCCGGATATTGACGAAGCATGAGAGGTTGCATGTTGCCGAGTTATTTGTCTGCATATGGAGAAACCATGTTTGGTCCCTATAAATTGAGTTGTATTTCAATTTGGTGCTTATCACTCATTTAATTTCTGAAAGATTGCATGAAGATCCACCTAACCGTATGTTTAAATTTCTTGTCATCACAACTTATAAGTCAATTTTGCCAATGCCCTTAATAGGCCTTTTTTTTTCCTCATCTTTTAACATCATATAATTTTTATAATATTCTATTAGGCCTTTTTTTTCTAAAATAATAAAATCAAGATCCGTTCTTAATTAGCATATAATGGTTTATGTTTCAATCGCGTTAAAAAATAAGAACGATTTTTGGATGACTAATTTAGCAATTTACTTGTAACTTGAGTAACTTTTTAATACTAGCGTAGATAATTTATTTATTTATTTAGTTTAAGATTGTATTTGGTTTGAGGTTAAAAATTAAAGGTTAAATATTATGGAGTCAAGTGCTAAGAGATAAAGTATTAAGGATGTATTTTTTTTAATAAGTATATAAAGATTATATGTAATGGTGGGATCTAATTTATATCTTAAATCAAAGTTTAAACTAAATATAACAAAAAAAAATCATATATATATATATATATTTATATTTATAGGATTCAAAGATTATGCCCCCCCGTGTTCAGTGTCAATGCATTAACTTTAAAAAATTACGAAACATGGTTAAGGAGGGTTAAACTTAACAATCAACCCCTGTTAACCGAAAACCAAAAACGATCCAAGTGTTTTGTAATTTTTGGAAACAAAAATTTTAAATTTTAAATCGCGACATCAAAGAATAATCCCATTTTATTATTAATGTACGCCTACGAGTATATCAATTATTAGAAAACGATAAAAAATACCTGTGCGATTCGGCTGCAAGGGTTATAAAGAAGATAAAGCAGAAATGTGATGCTTTCCTCTAGAAAAGAGGAGAGGGTTCTGCAAAAGTTGCTTGGAGTAGAGTGATACTAACTAAACAGGAAAGTGGTTTATTAATAAAAAAGATTAAGGAGTGGAAATCTTGCTTCTTAGTGGGTAACCTGAATTAACACTTGCATTGCGCTCAAGGTTAGAAACTTCTGGAGTGTGAAGGAAAGAGGAAATTGCACATGGTTTTGGAGGAAGCTTCTTAAACTTAGGAGGTGGTTTGAGATTTATTCTATTAAACTTAGGGAATGGCAAACGGGTCAGTTGATGGCGAGACAATTAGCTTCCAGCTGGAGTTCTCGTTTAAGTTTATATATGGGCTGAGATTACTTATACAAGTTCCCAGGACACGATTTTGTTGCTTGGCTGGCTGTTCATAATAACGCAGATTGATGCTATTTGTGTGCCGAGTGGAAATGCTGATGAGGATCGTAACCTAATTTTCTCCGAATATCCGTACTCAAAGGCTATATAGAATTCTGTTCTGCAGAAACCTGGATATAGCAGAAGTCCTGGTTCGAATTGAAGTGGACTGGCATTTTTGCAAAAAAGACAATTCAGACTATTACTGGCAAACGGGGATAGAATGCCACTATCTATGGTATTTTGAAGCAAAGGACTAATCGAATACATGGCAGGACAGGTTCTACATCAGATATGATGATCAAATGGGTTGTTCAAATGATTCGTCGCAGGTTCTTGAAGTCTAAGCTGCTTTAGGACGGGGTTTCATGTTTAGTTTGCTTTGAAGTTTGTACATGTTAGACGTGTTTCTAATACTAATTTGTCAGGTGATAGAGTAAGATTTATTGATATTTGTTAGAGAAATATTTATTTTCTACACAAATTAAACACCCTCTCATGAGCATGATATTAAGCCTAAGTGGTGGGCGAGTGCCCTACATCTGTGAGTTCAAGCAGCGCTTCTAAACACAGGTTTAGAATGTGTGCCAGCACATCATGGCCTCCGGTAAGATGCCCAAGCCATGTGTTAGTGTGTACCGCTTACAACTTTTTGGGATGAAGTAACACACTTAGTCAAGCATCTTGTGGGCCCTAGCATTGAAATTGAGCCCAATTACACGGGTAAATGTTACTAGCTCAACAATCATCCTAAGCTCAATCATTATTTGTTTTTTATTAATGCATGTGTATGGAATATATTTTATTATTAATATATACGTAAGAAATATTTATTTCTTATTAATTATTGCATAATATATATTTATTTTTCACGACAAAATAACTTTTCACACCTATCACTCAAGTAAAAGACATGTTCATGAGCTATAGATACCTATTGAACTACTCGGGTAAAATAGTCATAATTTACATTAAAAAATGAAATGGTATAAACGGGTATTTATCTCTAGTCGGGTATTTATACTGCTTCCAGTGCAGACGCAAGAAGGAACTCGATCGAACTGAATGCTATTCTTTTGTGGCAAACTCGTGGATCTCCCCTGAGTCTCTTTACTCTCATGATTTTCTACTTTTATTTTGAACAGAAAACAACACATGAGAAATAAATCTGTCTTTCAAGTAGAGTCAAGAACAAGTTTTTCCCTTCGGAAAAAAGATTCAAGATAGTGGAAACTGACAGCGAATACGAAGCTCGAAATACGACTGCTATAAACAAAAAGGCCTGGCCATGGCATGCATGCAAGCAGATGAGAGACGAGTCAGCTGTGTGGCCTGAGGAGGTGAGGCCCTTCGTCCTGAAAGATTCGAATTTCAGACACAAGGAAAGATGCTTTTGAGATGGTCCATGCGGGCAGGTCACTCGTAGCTGGAATTAAGTACTGGCTGTTCGGAACCTGAGTTTTCTATACACATGTATAATTTGTGCTCTTCTGAAGCTCAGTGGTTATATCAGCATGCATTATTCAGAAACAAGGCCAGGTATACTAATTAATTTTTTTTATCACTAGATTTCCCAGCTTGTTAAACAGAAGATTTAACGTGTTTTGTGTATCCGGTGCCGAGTATATATAGGCAAATAGCTCCCTCGTTTTTTCCATTTTAAATCCAGAAATTCCGTATATTTAATTAATGGTTTATATAGAATAGACTATACCTACCTGCTGTTTCCTTCTCTCTAATTAATTTTCGAATTTTCTTTGAATGGTTTTTAACAATTTCTGACTACGGAGCTAGAAGACAATTTGATCAGTTATGCGGGAAGTACGAGGGGGAGATAAGGACCCGCTTCCCCTGAAAACCTTTAACTTCTGTAATACAAATTAATGGTTCTGGCCAGGGAATCTTGGTTTGTCTGTTTGAGCGTCCCGCACCGGTTAAATTTAAGAGTTGTTTATCATTGTCTTTTAAAAATATTTATTTTTTTCTAAATAAAAAATACTTTTAAAATAACTTTAATCATATTTTATACGGTCACTCATTATAACAGGTGTATCTCATATTTACAATGTTTTAGTAATAATTATTATCATGTTAACATGCTATTATAAATGGATCGATAAAAGATGATGGTAGAAATAAATAAAGAATATAAATAGGTTTTTATTTTTGAATATGTATAAAAAAACATGATTTATTATATCATAATTTAAAATAGAAATGAAATGGAAATACAATATCATATGAAAAACAGCTCTCTTGAGAGAAACAATATTATAATTAAGTGGAAGAGGCCGTTAAGATATTTACTTTAACCTCGGCAGTCGTTCAATAACTTTGCCCTCTTGAAATCTTTTTAATTTACTTTCTTTTCTGACCATTGGATCTGGAAATTGATGATTAACATCGTTGGAGAAGTCTTTCTTACAGCATCACAAACCCACATAAGTGACACATAAATCTTATAAGAAGAAATGGAAACCTCATAAAGAGTAAAGAAGGCCTCATAAAGAATAAATAAAATCATATAAATTGTAAATAAAATCAAGACACATCGCTTCTACAGCACTAGATCCAGAATTATTAAAGAATACAAATTACACTCGTAGTTTTTTACCAAAATCATATATATTATGACCTGTAAACCAAAATAACGATAAGGTTATGATGGTAAATAGATTGTTAATCTACTCTAAATACTCTACCATAAATAAAACCCATCAAATCATAAATTTTGGTAAACTCTATTTAATTTCCAGATATCTCTATATATCTCGTAAAAGAATTTCCAAGTTGGATTCAGAGAGCCGAAGGTGGCAAGGAAAAGGGACCAGCGACACTTGGGCTTTGAGGGCCAGGAATTATCAGCCGTCCCATGCAGTGTGGCGGCTAGCTAAAGCCCATTAAATATACAACAGAAACTGGATGTCATGTAAAGCTCAGGGCCTCATCAAATAAAAGGTGAAGCTGGCCACTCAAGCCTGTTAATCCCCCCCCCCCCCCCCCCATATACATGCCCCAGGAGGATTAATTTTTTCTCTCCAACGTGTGTCGCGTATATTTATGTTATTTCATTCCTTTTTATTTATTTCATTTTTGTTTTATTTATTTCATTTTTGTTTCTTTTCTTCCTCTTACTTCGGCCATTGTGCTGGCTCATTTTTTCCCTCTACCCTTTACATTTGGTCTCTTAAATATTTTTAGAATATAACTCTAGTTTACATTGTGCTGGTGCTTATGAAATTCTTGATTTATTTCTGCAAGCACCTGTTTTTGTCAGATTTTCCCCACCTTTGCATTTCTTTGCAATTCAAAGGAAATCCATTATGAAAATAACTATAAATGTAGCAATAAGAATTTGTGCCTTCAAATATTCTTACCCTGTAGTAGCTCAAAGCCTCCAAGCCTGAAGGGGCAGTATAGTATAGTGGACGATCTCTACAGAAAGTCACTCGAGCAATTGATAGATAGAGGGATCTACCAACATGGCCAGTTTGAAGTCTTCTCCAGCTTCTCACCAGGATCAGTTTCAAATATCAGATTTAAGAGAGATTCAAAGCCATCCTCTGTTAGTGCTCTCGCTATCAGGTTTACCTTACCCAAAGCAGCTTCTGGAACAGACGGTCCTGTCTCCACTGCAGTTTTAGATATAGATAATCAGCAAATATACTTGCACTTGTAATAAAGCTTCATGTGCAGTTCACCATGATCGTGCTCAAATACGATTGCTCACTATAAATTAGCTAAATTTAAGATTTGCTGTGTCAACTTACCGTGGTTCCAGATGTTACGGGCTATCGTTTCTGCCTTCTTGCCCCATTCATGGAGCTTATGGGTCACAAGTTCAATTTTTTTTGGCTTGACTTCTCTGATTTTTCTACAGCGGTATAAGCCACGTAAGGATACTTAAAGATTTGCTGGTACTCAACGGCAACCCATAAGGCAGCTTGCTGGTTGTCACGGTGGAAATTAGGTGCTGGTGGTGGTCCCATGATGCGGGCGCCCCATTTCTCGGTTTCCTCATGCGAAAATGGTGGTGGATGAAGCTGTGACTCCTCTGTGACAGTGGACGATGAGGGTGGTTCATGAAATTCTGCTTCTGTAGCTTTAGGAGCTGATAATGTTGGGAGTGGTACTTCATGTTGCTGTGCCAGTTGAGGTGTGCTTGTCATTTTGATCGGCTAGAACTGAATAGAATGTAGATGGGGCAAGAGCACAAACTAGCAGTGCGAGATTGAATGTTTCTTTCAAAAGCTTTCTTGCGATTAGATTGTTTTTATGGAGCTTATAGACGGACCTCATAAACAGATCCTATTCTAATTTAACTATTCATTTGCGTAATCTTACTATGCTTTGTCTTCGAAAGTAACCAATTCACCTTTGGTTAGGAGCAACAGGTAGCAATACTAATTAGGGGCTTGAGGAAACAATTATCCGTTTTCTACAGTTGATTTTTCATATCCTTTGCCGATATATTGCACGATCGGTTGATTTGTTTAGTAACAACCGGCACGGATCCGAGCTTTTTAATTTTTGCGATTCAATTTTCATGATTTGCGGCAGCAGCTTAGAACACAACAATATGATTCACTTTACGCGGTAGGATGGATTCTCAGCTCTTAGCATTTGTTGAAAAAATTTCATTTAGACAGTCCTATCTGAATATATGTAGGTTGAACAGTCCCTGATGTTTCATAGACTATATACTGTGCTCTAGCAATCAAATTACTTTGGTTTTGGCTTCTTGAAGTTTTCCTTTTAACAACACCGCCTAAAGCAGAGGGATTATCAACTTGTACGATGAATAAACCTTCAAGATTTTCTTTGATCACGTCATGGTATTGTCGTTGACCATTTGAAATTTCTTGGATGAAATGGCTAGACATTTCTACGAATTATGTTAAGATCAAATCACGGCGTTTTTTGGAATTCCAATTCTCACAAATATTAACGGTCACAGAAACTGAAACGAACCCATTATAAAACTGAAGCCCTAAAATGAAAAGCCATCCGGATCTCCCCCCCCCCCCCCCCCTTTAATGTTAGCAGCATTTCATGCATAGAAACTCGGATTTTCAGTAGTTCTAAGTATTTAGCCTCCTAAATGGACTCCCGTTCAGGATGCTGTGAAGGCTTTCGAAAATTGAGTAATGGAAAAGAAAGTTAAATGCGGTGGAGGGTGGGAAAACTATATCATCAGATAACACATCCAATAGCAACTCCGTTTTCAAAAATCCACCTAACTATATAAACAACGAAAATATGTAGAGTACAATCAAACAAAAGAATACATGATAGAAGAGGATAAATGAATGACAAAAGCAAAACTAAAAGAAAATGCGCCCTTCATACAACAAACAATGAATCCACTACAAACAGTGATGATCAAAATTTTGAAGGGCATGAAGCATTCAACAACAAACGCAATCATTGGCTACGCAACAACTGGTTGAATTGCACTTCCTGCTTCCTTGAAACTTGACACGCTCTCTGATAGATTTTGCAAGGCTTTCTCGAAATTAACAAAACCCATAAACCAGAAATCGTGCTCATCGGTGGTGAAAATTTGAATGTACTTCTTTGATGGATTTTCAATCATGATCTCCGAGTTGATGGTGCTTATTTTTTCCAGGGGTATCATAACCTGCTCAGAAAAAAAAAATTATTATTGAATTCATTAGTATCATAATATACACGGATGGAGATAGCAAGATAGAAAATTTAGTTAGAGCTTTGATTGCCGAAGATATTTAGTTTTGTTTTGTTGTATCTCCGTGAACGTACTGCCCTTTTCTCTACAAACGATTTCTCTCAACC
The DNA here is from genome assembly GCA_009078335.1 of Salix brachista. NCBI lineage: Eukaryota > Viridiplantae > Streptophyta > Magnoliopsida > Malpighiales > Salicaceae > Salix > Salix brachista. The sequence continues at coordinate 12,400,571 of CM018574.1, read as the reverse complement.
TCGCCTTTTGCTTGCAATTTAATAGAGCCTAACTATATATAATAATAGCTTTGAAAGTGATGAAACACACCCGACTTGGTGTCTAGCGATATATTACCTTGTAGTAGCTCCAAGCCTCCTCTCCAGAAGGAGCAGTATGGCACAGAGGACGGTCACTGCAGAACGCGACTCGGGCAGTTGATAGATAGAGAGTCCCGGCAACAGGGCCAGTAGATGTCGAAAGGTAACACGCGAAAGTCTTCTTCAGCTTCTCATTAGCATCGGTTTCAAATATATGCTTGAAGAGAGACTCAAAGCCGCCCTCTGTGATTGCTTTCGCCGTCAGGTTTACCTTGCCCCAAGCAGCTTGTGGCACGGATGGCCCAGTTTTGACTGCATTAAATTGTATGTGCAGGTGCGTGTTAAAAAGAGATCAGAAATGAGACTGTAGTATACAGTTGAACTAAATTTGCTGTCCGCTTTGATGCCATGAGAAAATATCATGGGCAAAGTGATGATCAATTAGCTAAATGTAATAATACATGATTTGTGAAAATCAACTTACGATTGTGCCAGATGTTACGGGCTACGGTATCTGCGCTTTTGCCCCATTCTTGAAACTTGTTGATCACAGGTTCAAAAGATTTCTGGGTTGACTTGTCTGATTTTTCTTTGGGAGCATAAACCAGGTATGGGTACTCGGAGATTTGCTGGTGCCCGCTGGCATTCCACAAGGCAGCCTGCTGGTTGTCAGGGTGGACGTTAGGTGCCGATGGTGGTCCCATAACGTGGGTGCCCCATTTCTTGGTTTCCTCATCCGATGCTGGTGGGTGATCAATAGGCTGGGATTCCTCCGTGACAGTGGCAGATGAGGTTGGTTCATGGATTTCCGCCTCTCGATCAGCCTTAGGAGATAGTGGTGGTGGTGAGTGTGGTACTTGTTGGATTTCTGTCTCTTGAGGGGTGCTTGTCATCTTTACAAAATGGAATTTGAACGAAGGTAAATGGGGGGGAAACACAAAAGGTGGCAGTTAAAGGTTTTGTGTATGCCTCAGTGAGAACTCTTTGGAAGATTTGATGGTTTGGTTGGAGATAATAAACTGCAATTTATAGAAGTTCAATTCATGGGTTATCCATATCGTCTTATAATTTCTAGACACGGTTTCGTTTTCTTTGCAATGAAGAATGATGAAAAATCAACCTTCTAGATTCGCAGGAATGTTTTCAGCCTTTTGGCCATTAATTCACGCCCTTTCTAGAAGAAGTATATTTTGAAAATCAGCCTTTTAGCCTTTTGTTGACCGATTCGTATTGTAGGATATATATTGTTACAAATCGCATTTTAATCTAATTCGAAATATATATTTATATTATATTAATACATTTATAAAATATTTACACACATCTCAATAAATACATATGTTTATTAGCTATTTTATTTTTATTAAATCATAAATAATTTTCAAATAATAAATATTATATAGATTCTTAAAACTTTGATGAATAAACTTGCAGTGCGGGATTGATTTTTCCTATCCGAGGTCTTTTGTGAGTTTTTATTATTTTTAAGGAGCCTCCACGAACGTGTTTCTTTTTGTCGAAGAAAGTAGATGAATCAACCTTCTAGATTGGAAGCGTCCTTGGTCTTCTAGCCATATGCTCTTTCCAGAAGGACTATCTATGCGAGCAGTTGGCAATGCCATATAACTTTTTGGCCGCTTGACCGATTGAAATTATCAGGAGAAGAATTGAAAAACGTTTCTGGCTAGACACCATTAAATTTTTTATCAGCCTGACTGTTTTTGTTAATGACGTAATATCTAGAATGAATAAAAATTCTTAGGTTATAGATGAATAAAATTAAGTTCAAGCATAGTTATTGATCCCGTCCCGGGTACCGTTCCGGTTTTGTGTTTGGAACGGAACGTTCCGGTTTCGGTACCGTTCCGGGTACCGTTCCGGTTTTGTACTGTTCATTTTTATTTAATTATATATATGAAAAAAATAAAATATTAATTTAACAAGTATAATTTAAATTCAAGATAAATGAAATTTAAATTATACAATACAAACATAATCTCAAAATTAGAAACATCTCTAAAATTCCAACAATAAAATTATTTTTTTTAAAATAAAAAATAAAAAATGAATTTAATTATAATTAAAAGATCCAGAATATTTGAAATTTAAGCTACTTATTGTATGTTTTTCAAGTAATTCTATGTTTTTTTATGGTTGTTGTATTTGAAATTAATTAATGTTACTTATTGTTTTTTAATGTTAGAAAAACTTAAAAAAAACAAAATGAACACATTAAGAAATAATCAATAAGTTCAAACATAACTAATTAAAATACATTCCATTACAAATAATTCAATCAAATTAATTACAAATTAATACCCCTATTTTTTAGGTTAACTATTATTATAGTAATTAATAATTAATTAATATATTAATTAATTATTATTATTATATAATAATTAGTATAAAAACTACCCCACCCATTTGTCCCCTTCATTTTAATAAACAAAACCCTACCCATCCCTTCTTAATCATTCAATTGAGAAGATTAGGATTTTAAGAGACCAAATTTGATTTTTACCAAGTTAATTGATTGAAATTATGGTCGAGATTGCAAGAAAATCAAAGTTTTAAGGCTAATTTGGGGATAAATTTAAACAATTCCCATAAAAAAAAACCATTCTGAAAAAAGGCACTAAACTATAGACTTAAATGACTTAGATCAATAATGATTAAAAGTTTAAGAGTCGATGGTTACATGATATAAATATGAAATCAATGATCAAAGTGAAAAAAAAACATGTAAAATTAGGGTTGGTATTAAAGTTCATCAAGAAAAAAATGTATAAAATGTACAAAATTTAATGGTGTTGTTGTTGCCACTAATATGATGTTAAAATTGTCTTTGTTTTTTAAGAGATGATTCATGTTTCCCCTCTTATCATCTGAGAAGCTTGAACGAAAAAATTATAATAATTTAAGTGTTTATCTACTCAGTATAAAGTATTTTCATAATATTCTTCTATAAACTCCAATCTCATGAAGTCTCGATGGTTTGCCTATCATACACACATATATGAGCATGGTGCTTATATGGATTTGTTGGAAAAAGATCTAGCGTTTTGTTTGCCTTGACAAAAGTCTGTGAGCAAATCCCTCGTCATCACGATTTTTTGTTTCTCTCTCGTTAATCGAAGTAGATGTTCCAACCTATTTGACAATGTTATCATGTTTGCTCTGGAAGATAACATCAGTTTAAATATCCGAATATGCATCAGCAACCTTAATCTAATTGGTCCTGTCAAGGGACCTCATAAACTGATCCTATCCTAATTTAACTATGCATTTGCGTAATCTTACTATGCTCTGTCTTCGAAAGTTACCAATTCACCTTTGGTAGGAGCAACCCCAGCTTCCTTGTTCAATATCCTTTCCGCTGCAGGATGACTATTGACTTCTCTGTTCTTGGCATCTATTGAAAAAACATCATAGGATGAAGAGACCATCATGTTTCATACGCTATTTACCGTTTTGGCTATCAAATTACGACCGTTTTTGGCTGCGTAAAAGTTTTCCTTTTAACAACACTGCCTAATGAAAAGGGATTATCTCAACTTGCACATCGGATAAAACTTCTTAGATTTTGTTTGCTCACGTCATGTTATTGATGTCAACCATTTGATAACCTTTGGATGAAATGGCAAGACATTAGTCGGGGGTTTTGGAATTCAAATTCACACAAATATTAACGTTCACAGAAACTGAAGTGAACCCATTATAGAATTGAAATGACAAGCCATCCGGATCTTTTATTTTATTGTAATATTGACAGCATTTCATGCATACAAACTCGATTTTAAGTAGTTCAAGTATTTAGCCTCCTAAATGGACTCCCGTTCAGGATGCTGTGAAGGATTTCGAAAATTGAGAGATGGAAAAGAAAGTTAAATGTGGTGGAGGGTGGGAAAACTATATCAGATAACACATCCAATAGCAACTCTGTTTTCAAATATCCACATAACTAATATACACAACAACGAAAATATGTAGAGTACAATCAAGCATAAGAATAAATGAATGGCAAAAGCAAAACTAAAAGAAAATGCCCTTCATACAACAAACAATTAATCCCCTACAAACAGTGATAATCAAAATTTTGAAGGGCATGAAGCATTCAACAACAAACGCAATCATTGGCTAAGCAACAACTGGTTCAACTGGACTTCCTGCTTCCTTGAAACTTGGCATGCTATTTGATATATTTTGCAGGGCTTTCTCGAAATTAACAAAACCCATAAACCAGAAAACGTGCTCATCGGTGGTGACAATTTGAATGTACTTCCTTGATGGATTTTCCGTCATGATCTCCGAGCTGCATGTGCGTATTTTATCCAAGGGTATCATAACCTGCTCAGAAAAAATAATTATGATTCATTAGTTTAGTTTTGTTGTATCTCCGTGAAGTGCCCTTTTCTCCACACACCATCGCCTTTTGCTTGCAATTTAATAGAGCCTAACTAAATATAATAATGGCTTTGAAAGTAGTAAAACACATCCGACTTGGTGTCTGGCGATATATTACCTTGTAGTAGCTCCAAGCCTCCTCTCCAGAAGGAGCAGTGTGGCACAGAGGACGGTCACTGCAGAACGCGACTCGGGCAGTTGATAGATAGAGAGTCCCGGCAACAGGGCCAGTAGATGTCGAAAGGTAACACGCGAAAGTCTTCTTCAGCTTCTCATTAGCATCGGTTTCAAATATATGCTTGAAGAGAGACTCAAAGCCGCCCTCTGTGATTGCTTTCGCCGTCAGGTTTACCTTGCCCCAAGCAGCTTGTGGCACGGATGGCCCTGTGTTGACTGCATTAAATTGTATGTGCAGGTGCGTGTTAAAAAGAGATCAGAAATGAGACTGTAGTATACAGTTGAACTAATTTTGGTGTCCGCTATGATGCCAGAAAATTGCTACTCTATCATGGGCAAAGTGATGATCAATTAGCTAAATGTAATAATACATGATTTGTGAATATCAACTTACGATTGAGCCAGATGTTACGGGCTACGGTATCTGCGTTTTTGCCCCATTCTTGAAACTTGTGGATTACAGGCTCAAAAGGTTTCTGGGTTGACTTGTCTGATTTTTCTCTGGGAGTATAAACAAGGTATGGGTGCTCGGAGAGTTGCTGGTGCCCACTGGCATTCCACAAGGCAGGCTGCTGGTTGTCAGGGTGGACGTTCGGTGCTGATGGTGGTCCCATGATGTGGGTGCCCCATTTCTTGGTTTCCTTACGCAATGCTGGTTGGTGATCAATAGGCTGGGATTCCTCGGAGACAGTGGCAGATGAGTTTGGTTCATGGAATTCTGCTTCTTGATCAGCCTTAGGAGATGGTGGCGGTGGTGGTCGTGGTCCTTGTTGGAATTCTGCCTCTTCAGCCTTAGGAGATTGTGGCGGTGGTGGGTGCGGTCCTTGTTGGAATTCTGTCTCTTGAGGAGTGCCTGTCATCTTTTTACTAAATGGAATTGAAAGGAAGGTAAATGTGGAGAAAACACAGAAGGTAGCAGTACAAGGTTGGGTGTATGTTTCAGTGGGAACTCTATGGAAGATTTGATGGTTTGGTTGGAGATAATAAACTGCAATTTATAGAAGTTCAATTGATGGGTTATCTATATCGTATGATATTATATAAATTGCAGACACGGTATCGTTTTCTTTAGAATGAAGAAGGCTGAAAAATCAGCCTTGTAGATAGATTAGCAAGAATATTTTCAGCCTCTAAGCCATATAAACTAAGATGTTTCTAGATGTAAGATATTTTGAAAATGGAAGCACTGATCTTTTAGCTTTTTTGACCGATTGATAATATCTCGGGAAGGAAGGATGGTTTGGCTGCTTTGCTATGAAATACCCAAGCATGTCATTGGGCATCAGCCACATCTCTCTCTCTCTTAAATGACCAGCAACCAATGGCTATAAGATCATGTTAAAAATCTATTAAAAAGTAATATAGATTGAAAAGATATTTTTGAATTTTAATTAACATTTTTTTAATTTCTAATATACGCAGAAAAGTAATATAGTGAAAAGATATTTGCTCATGTACTGTGGTGTCGGCTCGCCAACTTGAAGCATTTTACCTCTTGATAGGGTGAAGAGTTGAGGCCCTTTCACACCAGGCCCAGACCATTGTGTAATTGTGCCATTTACTGTCACTTGTGATTTCTGCCTTTTTTAGGTCTCAGCGTTAATGGGTCTCGTAAATTCGTAGCCCAGTCCATAAAGGCAAAATGCATCATGATATACAATTCAACACTACAGGGACCAGATTGTGATTTTCCATGTCGAAGTGAAAAGGGCTGCATTTGTATGGTTGTGTCATTTCTGGTCCAGGTTGTTTCAATTTTCGAAAATTGATAAATACACACACACACACCAGTATATACATCAAATAATTCAAATGATGAATGAATATTGACAAATAATATTTATAATTTAAAAATATTGTTAATATTTGACAAATATTTATATTTACTATTTTAAAAATAATTTGTCACCAGGAGTGACTTAAACTGTGATTCACTAAATAGCAAGAATGGTAATTTGGAAAGTTATTACCAGTAACACCCTCAAACCCACCTGTCCAAATTCACATTCAACATGAAAATAACATTTGTATGTAGAAAATAATCAACTTATCTATCCAGAATGCAACATCCTTGAGAAATAGTAAAAGAAAAGTCTTTTTTAGTGTTTGTATGTACATGTTATGCTGTAAAAGAATCCATTTTTTTTGTATAAAAAATTGTAAGAAAAAATTTACATGTATAAGAAAATCCTTTGGCACTTATGTATTGTTATTAAACCAAATATAATTGTTTTTTATCAAAATAATTTTTTTATTAATATATCTCTTGCTTATCTTAGCTTTAACTAAAATTATTTTTTTTGTTTCTAAGAAAAACAGTTTATAATTGTTAAAGCAAGTAAATAAACATTTCCTGGCATGTTCATATTTTATGTGTCTAAAAACTAAAAAAAATTCATAATTACGATAAAATCACATTCAAAATTAATCTAGAAATTTTAATGATAAAATAACTCATTTAAATTTATTTTTCATGATCAACTATTACTATTTTCAAATCAAATACATGATAATTTAAAAAATATTAAAATCAAATAAAAATCTATAATATCATTTAAGAAACATGTCAAAATTAAAAGTAAATGAATTAATAATTATTTTTTAGTGTGATAAAAAAACACTGACCTGGCCCACGGGCGCATAGAAAGCAGGCTTTCCTCGTTTTTTTTTTTTTTGTTTTTTTATTAAAAAAATAATAATACAATCCCAAAAATATTTGCGTCTTTGTTTTGAGACCATGACCTCTGACTTGTCCATTGCGCCAATGAATTCAGTTATGCCGTGGGATTCTTATAACATGATTAAAAATATATATTAAGATGCTATCCATACAAACAGTAAATCATCAACAGATGTCCTATCAATCATTGCAGGAAAATATAAAATTTTGTTTGGATTTGACACAAATTTCATCTAAAATTCTTCAACCTCTGAAGATTTTGCTGGGAGTGATGGCGCTTAAATAACCATGCAGGAGAAGTGAGCAAGCCTATGCTCCACCGTTTTGAATTTTTGAGTGCTTCTAGAACAACCATCGGATGAAAAATCTTAGTTAATTATTTTCTTATTTTACCAATCAAACGTTGAAAAACATGAAGTAAGCTCCGTCATCTTTTCCATGCATGGACATTGCATGCGGTGGAATCAAGTGTGCATAATGGAGTAACTCTCAAGCTTGATCTTTGTGCATAGGAAATATACATCCAAACGCGATTTCTAGCATGCATATTATTACAACATCTAAAAAAACAATATATTGGTAAATACACGACAGAAAATTAAGAATAAATGACTTACAAATCAGAAGCTAATACAAAAAAAAATCATGAATACTCAACAAACAAGAGAAGCAAAAATTCGAACGCCATGAAGTATCTAACTGTAATTACATGATCGGCTAACCAACAACGGGCTGAATTGCACATTCTGCTTCCCTGAAATTCGACACATTCTCTAAGAGATGGTGGGATGCTTTCTCAAAATTGACGAAACCCATAAACCAAAATTCGTGCCCGTCAATGGTGACAATCTGAATATACTTCTCTGGTGGACTTTCTTTCATAATAACTGGGTTGACTGTTCTTATTTTTTCCAAGGGTATCATAACCTTGTAGTAGCTCCAGGCTTCCTGTCCTGAAGGAGCAGTATAGCACAGGGGACGGTCACTACAGAAAGCGACTCGAACAGTTGATAGATACAGAGTTCCAGAAACTGGGCCCGTAGATGTGGAAAGGTAACAGGCAAAAGTCTTCATCAGCTTCTCATCAGGACCAGTTTCAAAAACCTGCTTGAAGAGAGACTCGAAGCCACCCTCTGTGATTGCTTTTGCGGTCAGGTTTACTTTACCCCACGCAGCTTGTGGCACAGATGACCCTGTTTTAACTGCAATCGAATGTAAAAGTAGATATATGTTAAAAATAGATCACAAACAAGAAAAAAAACTTGTCGTATGGCAGAAATTCGATATACTGGCATATTAACATGTATCAAGGTCACGTTCGTATTTTATGAATGATTACACATCAACTTACGATTGTGCCAGATGTTACGGGCTACTGTCTCTGTTTTCTTTCCCCATTCTTGGAATTTATGAATCACAGGTTCGAATGATTTCTGGGCTGACTTTTCTGGTTTTTCTATGGGTGTATAGACCAGGTATGGATGCTCGTAGATTTGCTGGTGCTCACTGGCATTCCAGAGGGCAGCTTGTTGGTTTTCAGGGTGGACGTTAGGTGCCGCTGCGGGTCCCATGATGTGGGTGCCCCATTTCCTGGTCTCCTCGTCTGATGCTGGTGGTTGATTTTCAGGCTGTGATTCTTCTGTGACAATGGCGGATGAGGTTGCTACATGGAGTTCTGCCTCTTTAGCTTCAGAAGATGATGGGACTGTAGGGTATGATACATGTTGGGTTTCTGTCACCTGAGGGGTTCTAGTCATCTTTACTAAAATGGAATTGAACGAGAAAAGCTGGTAGCTCAAAATTGAATGATTCTTTCAGGGGGATTCTGTAAGATTTGATTGTTTTTTGGTGGTCGAGTGCTAATAGAGCTGCCCATTTATAGAGATCCAGGCTTTGGCTGCTATATACTACCATCACACGGTTTCCTTTCCTTTGCAATGAAGACTCTGGATAAAATCAACCTTCTAGATTTTCAAGAACGTTCTTAGCCTCCAGGTAAACGGAGGACCGTTTGATCTGGAACATTTTTGTCTTCTTGACATGTTGATGTGATCAGGAGAAGAAACCAAGAAGTTTCTAGCCAGCTAGATGCCATTTAATAGCTTGTCTTACCATCAGTGGCATCCTCTTTTCAACACGTATATGAAAGTTGGCCTCGGAGACTTTCTTTTATATATAATTTAATATATTTCAATTTGATAATTTAACTTCATGAAAATTACAGATTTTCTTTTTATATTACATATATGTGTGTGTAAATATAGATTTTCTTTTTGACAATTACCCTTAAAATCACATTTTAATAAATTGTCTAAAACGTACAGCGAATCATCTTTTCGATGGACCGGTCATATAATTGATGGTGAGGCTGGACTGTACAGCCCAAATGCAAAGCCCATGTTCCAGAAGAGCTACCAGCCTCACTCTTCTAGGTTATTACAAACTATAGTGTTTTCTTGATGTCTTTTAGTCTTTTCGATGAACCGGTCATATAATTGATGGTGAGGCTGGACTGTGCAGCCCAAATGCAAAGCCCATGTTCCAGAAGAGCTACCAGCCTCACTCTTCTAGGTTATTACAAGCTACAGTGTTTTCTTGATGTCTTTTAGTTTATTGTATAATATAATATAATGTATAATTGTCTTTAAAGTTTTTTTCTTTTTCTTTTTCTTTTAAAAAAAAAATAGAATCTTGTCTTTGTAACATAAGTATAAGAACGAACATGGATGTTAATCCAATCTATGATTTAGACAATAGGTTGACATATTAATTTTATATTTTAAAAGAAAAAACATATTAGCCCAAATTACAATTAAAAAAAAACATATTAACCAGAATTTTAATATTTTTTTTAAATTAAAAACTATATCATTTTAGAATGAAAAAAAAAACAATGTAAAACCTAATCTTAATCAAATTATAAATCAATGAATGACTAAATTAACTGTTCAGCTAAAATAAGTAAATATGTTTACAACAAAAGAGGCAAATAAAAAAAATGACGTACACGTGTTATTGGGAGAGGGACACGTGTTATAAACATGCCTTGAAATTATTTTGATAAATAGAACCTATTTAAAAAAGACTTATCTTTGTTGATGTGTGGTCACAGATCTTGATCCAGTCTGGATCGTCTAGCATAAGGGACAACACGGCACGTGTAATCTATGAATTTAAAATCGAGGATGAGAGGTGCGAAAGGTAAGGTACGACCGTTTGGTAGAGTTCAGAGATAGAGCCACTTATTTTATTAAATTATTATTATTATTATTATTATTGAAATTTAAAATGACATGGCCTTTTCAATATGGAGCAGTGCTGGAATATTTAATCGCTCAAAATTCCCAAGATATGATTGTTGAGATGCATGCACAATCTGCTGTAACTGATTCAAGCAAATCTTACAGAGCATGGACTTGCCATCAGGGATTGGCAACCGTCGCTACAAAGTGCTATCAATTCTGCTGTTCACACCAGTGGACTCTTAACCTGGAGTCAATCTCCACTATTCTTGTCTTCAGTCTTAGCTGCTGGTGCTTAACAGTACATGGATCTTCATTAAAATAAAATAAAATGAAAAGCCAAACCATTTTGCACTTTAATCCACAAAACTTTTTAATTTCAATATTTTTATTTTAAAAAAAAATATCATCTTTCAACATTGGTTTGTTGAATATAAAATTTTATAATTTGTTTTCTATATAATTATTACGTTCGTGAGTTTTTTAGGGACGTAGTGTATCCTGAAAAGAAGTTGATGTTTTGAAGCTTGAAAGTTAGTTATGGATTGTATGGTCCGTGGACACAGCGGCTGAACTTTTAAAGAGAGATTAGGGAATTAAACCAATAATTAAAACCTTAATAAGAGATCAGGTCAGTAATCTCACAGGGAAACTGCCTTCCGAGCCAACAACCACTATCACGCTTTAAAAGACTAGTACGTGCTATTTATTTTGTTTCCATCTCTGCACTCTCTTCTTCACTCTTACGGCTGTCAAAACCTCAAGCAAAATGAGTGACCACCAGCACCACCACCACCACCACGACCATTCACCACCACCTCGAGGTAAGTCTCCAAGTTCACCCTTTCTTTTTTGTTCAATTTTCCCTTCAAGAATTTTTTTTTTTCTAACAAGAAGAAGACCGAGGTACATGTGCATTTTTTTGTGACAGTGTTTTATGAAACTCAGGGATCCCACCCCCATATCCTCAGCCAGATTTTCATCCCCCGCCAGTGCCTGCACCACCTCCACCTGGTTATCAAAGCTATTTCCATGAAGGGCCCGCTCCACCGCCTCTCCCTCCACCTTCTCACGCGTACCATGCTCGTCATGATCATGGGGAAAGTAGTGGTTGCTGCTCATTCCTAAGAGGATGGTAAGTGTGATCTCTGACTCTATTAGATTTTGGCTCGGCGTCTTTTAAACAAGTATAATGATGCAAATTGTTTCTTATATTTCATATTTCTGGAGTGCATCTCATTGTAATTGGAGTGGTTACAAATAGAGTCCCGTCGATCTAGATTAACCATTTCAAAGTTAAAAATAAAAGGGAAAGGAAGCGATAGAAATAAGTGTTTCACTTGTTCTCATGCCATGGGTGACGGTATAAAGAAGACATTTGGCTTATTCGGTATCCTTTGCTAGAACAACGCAATTAGAGTAAGTGGTTTTTTTGTCGATATGGTTTTTTGAGAGGAAAAAATGTAGTATTTTGTGCTTCAATCCTTGATCTGATGGTAATTTGAAGCTCCGATGGATCAAATTATCGTGATCTGGACACTTAGTTTATCGTAACCATCATTTCATGTCAAACTCCCTCGAAGCCTGTAAGAGGTGTTGGCGTGCTTAGCACCCTAATTATCTGGGAGGGTGCTCGCGTGACCAACACCCTGATTAATTAGTGATATGCCCGAATCTAATTTTTTGGTGTTGGGCATGAAAGCACCCATTATAGGGTCAGGCATAGCGCCTGAACCCATTTAATGAGGGTACTGGGCTTGCAATCATCTCATCTTTTGTTATGTTAGGCATGCACCTAGCAACTCCATGGGCTCGGGCATGTGTCAAAGCCCAAAACTCTCTAGGGGTAAAATTACACTATAACCTTTTTTCTCTAAAAATAACAATATTCATGGGATAGATACTTTATTAATCTTTCAAGCTCCAAGTTCATAATCTGTTCAATCTTAAATTTTTTGTCATATATATTTTTAGAGTTTATCTCTATAAAATATCATTTCACTTTCTTTTTTTCTCTATAAAGTTATTGATTTTATCATAAAAGAGTCTCCACTCCACGTCCATCAAAGAAGATATATTGTGTGTCCATCTTTTTGACTTACCAGTCATTACTTGCTACTACCACAATTATCAACCAATTTGACTTTCTAGATATTACTTACCACTGACCACCTGGGTTTTTCATATAAAGTCACCCAACATTTTGCTAATGAGAATAAATCGGATATTTTGAACTAAGATATTAACCACTTATCCAACTCATTAACTTTGTTACTAAACATCTTGTATTTTATAATTTATGAAAACATCATTAGGATGAGATTTAAATATACCATTCCCACTAAAGAGTTCTTCAAATTGAATAGTGTTGCTCACCGAGAATCATCCACTTCGTGAGATTCACACTTTTTTCTATTGAGATTCATCCTAGTGGGAAAGAAACTGATGTTGCTATGGTCTAATTTATAAACAGAAAAAACCTTTACGGGCCTATTATTTATAGAGTGTAAGTATTTGAGTGAAATACGACGCCATGATTATCACCGTACTAAGGTTTTTCACACACAAAAAAAATTGTTTTATTATTTTTTCTGATTGGCTACTTGGCTTGATCCTTTGATATTCGCATGTTCGATTGGTTTATCGCAAGGATTTGTGGGGGGGGGGGTCACTGGTGTGAGAATGATTAGAAAGCTTTTCATAAGGTCTTAATGGCTTTCATGATTAGAAAGCTCAAGTTTGTGTGTTTTGAAAGGTCTCGTACACAATCAAAAAAGCAACCAAACTACAAGTCCTAAGTACTTTAGCCTCCGACTTGTAACATGCAGAGAATTCTGCAGCAGTTGTACTGAATGTAGTTTTAATATACACAAGTAAATAAAAAAGAAGGCGAATTCTTATTCTAGATCATATGGAGAACCATCGTTATGAACTTAAATGTACTCTCTCAAACTCGTTACTTCAAAAACATTCTGGGATAAGGGTGATCTATAATTTCTTACGGGAACAAGAAAAGGTCCATATCAGAAGGACAAATACGAAACTTTTCTGACCTCATGCAGGTCCGCCCCTGCAAATTGAGAGCATGCTTGCCAGGGTAAACACCTAGCTTCTATAGAACTGTTTGTTTGGTAGTGTAGTGGATGTTATCTTTCAAAATATGTTTTATATGGAAATATAATAAAATAATATTTTTTTATTTTTAAATTCTTTTCTGATATCAACACTTTAAAAAATAAAATAAAATAATTTGAAGCAAAAAAAAAAAAAAACTTTTCAGAAGTGCGATTCAACTGCAGTCTAAAACACACCCTTAATCTGATTGCATACCACGGCCATATGAATAATTAAAAAAACAATTGCACAAGCTTATTCAATTTATACTCTTGAAGTAATTCATGACAGAAGAAACTCCACCGAGTATGCTGGTAAATTCATCATGAACTAATATGGAATGCAGGACGGGGAGAGTGCGAGTTAAAAGCACAACATTCAGAAACCTCAGATGGAAAGGAGCCTCTGAAATCTGAACTCCCTTTGGATATAGAATCATTAGAAGAAAGTCATGATTAGAATAATGTCATGCTATCTTAGCTATCAAAATACCGTTGTCTTACCATTTGGATCTATTTACACAGCTTTTTCTTCTTCTTACTTATCTTGATTCCCATAATAGTCATGCTGCAGCAAATTTCCACCGTCCTTGTCTATGACGTGCTTTGTCCCAGTAAGAAGTTTCCACCTAACATGTAAACAACTCTGCATCAGTCCCTAACGCTTGCTCTAAGTTCTCTAGCTTGCACACAAGAAAATCTTTTCTGGTGGACTTGGTGCTCTGGCCTGATTGAGAAAAAAGGACAGAAATTTTGGATTTGTCCTGCACATCGACACCAAATGATTCAAATTATCGGACTATATCAAAGAAACTGATGAAGAGACTAGATATCATGTCCTGAAAACAAGATTGATGTTAGATTAATCTTTGTAGAAGACATTAAGCCAGCCTGTTACAGTTGACCGGCATGTAAAGTAAATGTGCAATTGAACGTAAACCTCCAAGTGCTTATGAGTTTTTCGATCTGTTCACAAGCTAGAAAATGATTTAGATTCTTTCTCGATGATTAAATTATATCTAGATGTATCCTAGCACTTGTTTCCTCCCTTCAATTATCATCTAATCCCTCCATACTTGCAGTTTGGCTGCTCTTTGTTGCTGCTGTGTTTTGGAAGAGTGCTGCTGCCTTTAGGCCTTTTATGTGTCTGGTGTTTTTACTTTCACGGAATTTGGCTGTTCTGCTTTCGAATGTAGTTCATTATCCGAGGACTTTCCTTAACACTATCCATTCAATGGAGCATGAATCTTTAATTCGTTTAATTAAATAAGTTACTCGTTTTTGATCTTCAAAACTGGAAAACCAGCATGCATATTTACATTTATTGTGCTGTATCTCTATTGACTATTATGTCTCAGAGTTGATTTCGCCTATGATGTCATCCCATCGATCTGAATACCATGTATCATGGGAGTTCACAAAGTTTTTGATGGGGAGACAACGTTGGTGTTGGTGATTCCCCATTAAGCTTTCCGTAAACAATTATTTCTCTGTTTGTAGTGAAACATGTAGATAAATTTGATCGTTAATAAAACATATTGTTACAAGTTGTTGACTCCCAAGGTAGGTAGCTAGACTTATAAATACGCTAATTTATTTTAGCTTTAAAAAATTACAATGGCGTAGAAATATTAATAAAGTAATCAAGGATTCGATTATCATTGATCCAATCAACGGAACAAGTCTTCTGCTTAAATCAGGCATTGTTTATTTATGCTTTGTGCAAGAGTTGCAGGGCACGTAATTGTCTATTTATCCAAAAGTCCACCCCGTTGCGCAAATGGATTTTCTTGAAATTGGCCGCTGGACAATAGTTTTTCCATTCGAAAAGGTCTTCACTGTTGAAGTTACAGTAAATAAATTAATAGGGATTTATCATTATAGTTCCAAAAACTAGGGTTAGGTGGCACATCAAAAAAGCTAGAAGGAAAAGGAGAAGGGAAAGGAAAACAAGTTTCAACCTTTTCAATTAGTTCTGGTTTATCCATCGTGTTCAGCTGTGAATTAGATATATATCAAAAAATCATATCACAAAGAACTATTTTATATTATTATTAAATTTAATTTAATTAGTCAACTTTGAAATCTCTTAACCCTACTCATTATCAAGCCTAAAATCAAAATTAAATTGTGTGAAAATTATCATGACATGTGCCAGTTAAATTGGTGAGTTCAAAAACAATTTAATAATCAGTAAAAAAACATGGTTTAGATTTAAAAAATAAATTAACATGACATTTTTTAAAATATTAGGATGACAACTAGTTGGATTAATTTAGGTTTCAGCGCACAACATGCTAAGTTTATTACTCAAGTCATGAAGTTTAATGAATTTCAAAAACTAACCATACAATAATAAAAATAAATTCTTGCAAATTCAAGCACCAATAAAATATAAGAACATTTGTGTTAAAATTATAACAATTTTATTGAAAGTAAATCAAAATAGATTAAGAAAGCAAATCCAAAATCAAGCAAATGTTAAAAGATTAAATTAAAAGGAAAAATAAAGAAAATGAAAGGAATAAGTAGGAAATAACATTATTTTTAAACTCAACTTAACTTATAGATTGATTCAAGGCCTAGGTTAAGTTAAGTTTTAACATAAATATAGACAATTAACTTTATATGACCTTATCAAAAACTTGACTGAATCAGCAACTCAGTAAAAACTTAGTCAGAACTTGTTTTTTTATATATTTCATTTTTTTAAATGATATCATTTTTATTTTTTTATATAAAAAAAACTAGATAATTCAATTCATAGTTAATATCCAATAAAAGAATATTGTTAAGTATATATAAAAATTGAGTTTTACAATAGCTCTCATACATGGTGAAATATAAATTATATAAATATAAATACAACAAATTTATTTTGAAAGACAATTCTAAATATATATAAAACGAAAGGTCAAAAAGTATATAGAAGAATATTTGCAAGACATGTAAAAGAACTTTTGAAAAAAAATGAATTTTTTTATTTTATTTTAAATTTAAAAAATAATATTTTTAGATTATTTTGATGTACTAATATCAAAAATTAATTTTAAAAATTAAAAAAATATATATCATTTTAATATATTTATAAACAAAAAAATATTTTCAAAAACAATTTTAAGGAACTTTATAACCAGTATCGTAAAACGAAAGATCAAAAAGTATATAGAAGAATATTTGCAAGACACGTAATGTTGTCATCCCATTTTCACCAAGTGGCATGAAAAACAATATACATGCAGACACACACACATACACATACATACACATACATATATATTAAAGAAAGAAAGAAAAATTCTTAAGTCGGTTATACTCTGAATTAGTACGGTGGCAGCTGGGTGCTGGCGACTTTGATGAATCTTCTGATAGAATATTAGTATATTGGAAAATTCAAAAGAACTAGAAACTTGGGGACCAAGCATACGGGGCAATATAAAAAGGCACAAACAAGGCCACATTTTCCTCATCAAATCAACCCCCAAACACATCTTCCAATCAACATCAGTCCTACGCAAACCTCTCTCGCAAAACCCCAACCAATTCCACTACAATGGCACCACCATCTCTCCTTGGCCCTCCAGAGATCAGGAAGCCAGCACCACAACAAGAAGCCTCGACAACTGTACGTGATCCCTTCATAGATCTCATGACAGCTAATTTCAATAAAAGCAATGTTGATGCATTGCCCCAGATGGGCTGCACTGAAAATATGTCAGCCACATTTCTCTCCTCAGGCAACCCTTGTCTTGATTTATTTTTCCATGCAGTACCTGATACGCCACCGGAATCCCTCAAGCAAAGGCTCCATTCTGCTTGGGACCACAACCCCTTGACCACCCTCAAACTCATCTGTAACCTTAGAGGTGTTCGTGGCACCGGAAAATCTGATAAAGAAGGGTTTTACACATCAGCAATCTGGCTACACAACAACCACCCCAAAACTCTGGCCTGCAATATCCCATCCATTGCAGATTTTGGTTACTTTAAGGATTTGCCTGAGATTCTTTACCGTCTTTTAGAAGGGCCTGATGTGAGAAAGATCCAAAAACAAGAGTGGAGGCAGAGGAAAGGCAGAAAGACTGGAAGGAGAACGGGCTTTAAGCTTGGGCAACCAAATATTCAAGCGCCATTTCAACGCAACAAGAACAAGCCTAAGAAGGTTAAGTCGTCAAGAAATGCTGGGCCTGGCATTCCCAAACATATTAGAATCCAGAATGCAAAGAGAAGGGCTGAGATGGAGAAAGAGAATGCAAGTATAGCCAGGAAAGAGAGAAGGGCAGCCATGGCGAAGAAGGTAATTGAAAGATATAGTCATGACCCTGATTATCGGTACTTGTATGAGCGCGTCTCGGATTTCTTTGCTGATTGCCTTAACACTGATATGCAACACTTGCATTCTAGTAATACGAAAAAGATCAGTCTTGCTGCTAAATGGTGCCCCTCTATTGATTCTTCCTTTGATCGATCAACTCTGTTGTGTGAGAGCATTGCAAGGAAGGTATTTCCTAGAGAATCTCATCCTGAATATGAAGGAATCGAAGAGGCACACTATGCTTATCGAGTCCGCGATCGATTGAGGAAGGAGGTTTTGGTTCCACTTCGTAAGGCTCTTGAGTTGCCTGAGGTCTATATTGGTGCTAATAGGTGGGATTCCATCCCATACAATAGGGTTGCTTCTGTGGCCATGAAGTTTTACAAGAAAAAGTTTTTAAAACATGATGCAGAGCGTTTCGAACAGTACTTGAACGATGTAAAGGCCGGAAAGACCAAGATTGCAGCAGGTGCATTGCTGCCTCATGAGATCATCGAGTCTTTAAACGATGACGATGGTGGAGAAGTAGCAGAGCTTCAGTGGAAGAGAATCGTTGATGATTTATTGCAGAAAGGGAAGATGAAAAACTGTATAGCTGTTTGTGATGTGTCCGGTAGCATGTTTGGGACTCCGATGGAGGTTTCTGTGGCCCTTGGTGTGTTGGTGTCAGAGCTATGTGAAGAGCCATGGAAGGGTAAGCTGATTACATTTAGTGAAAACCCCACGCTTCAAATGGTTGAAGGAGATAGTCTTCTACAGAAGACTGAGTTTGTGAGGCGCATGGAGTGGGGCATGAACACTAATTTCCAAAAGGTGTTTGATCTTGTTTTGCAAGTAGCTGTTAATGGTAATTTGAGAGAGGATCAAATGATCAAGAGGGTGTTTGTGTTTAGTGACATGGAATTTGATCAAGCTTCCTGCAATCCTTGGGAAACAGACTATCAAGTCATTGCAAGGAAGTTTACTGAAAATGGTTATGGTAGTGCAATCCCAGAGATTGTTTTTTGGAATTTGAGAGACTCAAGGGCTACACCAGTACCTGGTACACAGAAGGGAGTTGCACTTGTGAGTGGGTTTTCTAAAAATTTGATGAAATTGTTTTTGGATGGAGAAGGTGAAATGAGCCCTGAAGCTGTTATGGATGAGGCCATCGCTGGGGAAGAGTATCAGAAGCTAGCTGTGCTTGATTGATATGGTTGTCTGTAATTAATAGTTCCTAATGAGGTTTCTTTCCTTTGTCTATTCTTAAAGCAAAAGAAAACGAAAAACAAGAAAAGAAGCTTATTTCCGGTTCATACATTTTCCTTTCCTGGGCTCTAGAACAGAGCATTTTTTCCTGGCAGATATAATCAAGGCATGTGTTGACACTCGAAATAAACATTTTCCAATTAGCTACGAGTAATTGGGCCAAATTGAAATACTATTTTAAATAAGGATCAAAATTGATAATTAAAGAAACATCAAGGATTAATCGAGAAAAAAGACAAAGCAAACTACCATTGTTGAAGAATCAATTAGTTAAAAGGGTCATATTTTCGGCCGCAAGTTTCCTTGGCAGCAGCGCTACTTAAAAAGGAAAACAATTTCGGCCACCAATAATTTACGTTCAGATTTTGGTTTTAATTTAGGAAATTACGAGCGGTTGGGTTTTTTTTATCTATATAGAAAATTGATTGTTTTTTTATGTATTGTATTTTATTATTTTAATATTTAGTTAGTATAATTATATTTAAGAATACTAATATGAATTTTTGTCCTTCAAAAAATCTAAAGTCATTTTTCCTCTCTCAGTATATTTTTAGGCGATAATATTCAATAAATATCAGACATATTAGAAATAAAAATATTGTAATTTGTTTTTAAAACATAAACTTAATTTTTTTTTGTTATAATTATTTATTTGCCGTCTAAAAAGAACAGTCTAATGGAAACGGGAAGCGACTTGTATATTTTTTAATTTGACTTGTAGATAATGCAGTTAAATTTGTCAATAATTTTTTTTTAGATGTTTTTGTTTCCAGTAATATTAGATCTAAAATATTAAAAATGAAAATATTAGAAATTCCCCGCAAGCACTTTCAGACAACTGACTGAATCAAATAGGACAGGCGGGCGGGAACGACGGAAGCGGAGTTGCAAACTGCTACTAAGCACATGCTAATGAATTGAGAGATAAATTTATAAACCTGCTTAAATAAAAGAGCACAAAATTAAATTTTTAAGCCAATCTTTTTTTTTTATATAAGATTTATTAATCATATTATTATATTACATATATTTAAGAAAACATGATATGAATTTCTGTCCTTTAAAAAATCTTAGGTCATTTTTCCTCTCTCTTAATATATTTTTAGGCGATAATATTCAATAAATATTCAAACATATAATTAGTTTTACATATTTTAATTTGGCATAAATATACAAATATACAAATATTTTTGATAAGATTTATTAATTATATTATTACATTAAATGTATTTAAGAATATTGATATTAATTTTTTTTAAGGAAAAAATCCAAGGTCATTTTTCTCCTCTCTTTATATATCTACAGGCGATAATATTCAATAAAAAAAATTTTATGTTATTCGATTAATTCATTATATTATTATATAAAATGTATTTAAGAATATTGATATCAATTATTTTTATTCAAAAAATGCTAGGTCATGTTTTATTCTCCCTATATATATTCCTATGCGATAATATTCAATAAATATTAGAACATATAATTAATGATAGAGTAAAAATATTTAAGAAACTTTAACAAAGATAAAACAAAAAAATAAAATAAAAATAAAAATTATCATTGCTATTACTGTCAAAATAATAAAAATAAATAAATTATTCGGAGGGGAAAAAATATTAACAGAAGAGTAAGCAAGAAAAACAATTAAATTATTATTATTATAATAATATTAATTATTATTAAATTTATTATATTATTATTATTATTATTATTATTATTGTGTTAAATACAAAATTAAAATGCGAAGACAAATTTTTTCTATGTTATTCGATTTATTCATTATATCATTATATTAAATGTATTTAAAAATTATAGGTCATGTTTTCTTCTCCCTATATACAATTATACATTTCTATGAGATAATATTCAATAAATATTAGAACATATAATTAATGAAAGACTAAAAATATCCTAGAAACTTTAAGAAACAAAAAAAAAATATCATTGCCATTACTGTCAAAACAATAAAAATTATTAAATTATACGGAGAAAAAAAATCATTCACAAAAAAGAGTAAGCAAAAAAAACAATTAAATTATTATTATTATTATTATTATTATTATTATTATTATTATTATTATTATTATTATTATTATTATTATTATTATTGTTGTTGTTGTTGTTTTTGTTGTTGTGTTAAGTACAAAATTAAAATTCGAAGACAAATTTTTTTTTATGTCATCCGATTTATTCATTATATGATTATATTAAATTTTTTTCATTCAAAAAATCCTAGGTCATGTTTTCTTCTCCCTATATATATTCCTATGAGATAATATTCAATAAATATTAGAACATATAATTAATGAAAGACTAAAAATATCATAGAAACTTTAACAAAAGAAAAAAAAATATCATTGTCATTACTCCCAAAACAATAAAAATTATTAAATTATACGGAGGAAAAAAAAAACATTAACAAAAGAGCAAGCAAGAAAAACAATTAAATTATTATTATTGTTGTTGTTGTTGTTGTTGTTGTTGTTGTTGTGTTAAATACAAAATTAAAATTCGAAGACAAATTTTTTTTATGTTATCCGATTTATTTATTATATGATTATATTAAATGTATTTAAGAATACTGATATTAATTTTTTTTATTCAAAAAATCCTAGGTCATGTTTTCTTCTCCCTATATATATTCCTATGAGATAATATTCAATAAATATTAGAACATATAATTAATGAAAGACTAAAAATACGCTAAAAATTTTAACAAAAAAATAAAAATAAATATCATTTCCATTACTGTAAAAACAATAAAAATTACTAAATTATACGGAGAAAAAAAAACATTAACAAAAGAGTAAGCAAGAAAAACAATTAAATTATTATTATTATTATTATTATTATTATTATTATTATTATTATTATTATTATTATTATTATTATTATTATTATTATTATTGTGTTAAGTACAAAATTACAATTCGAAGACAAATTTATTTTATGTTATCCGATTTATTCATTATATGATTATATTATTATTATTATTATTATTATTATTATTATTATTATTATTATTATTATTATTATTGTGTTAAATACAAAATTAAAATTCGAAGACAATTGTTTTTTATGTTATCCGATTTATTAATTATATGATTACATTAAATGTATTTAAGAATACTAATATTAATTTTTTTTATTCAAAAAATCCTAGGTCATGTTTTTTTCTCCCTATATATATTCCTATGAGATAATATTCAATAAATATTAGAACATATAATTAATGAAAGACTAAAAATATCCTAAAAACTTTAACAAAAGAAAAAAAATCATTGTCATTACTGCCAAAACAATAAAAATTATTAAATTATACAGAAAAAAAAAACATTAACAAAAGAGTAAGCAAGAAAAACAATTAAATTATTATTATTATTATTATTATTATTATTATTATTATTATTATTATTATTATTGTGTTAAGTACAAAATTAAAATTCGAAGACAATTTTTTTTTATGTTATCCGATTTATTCATTGTATGATTACATTAAATGTATTTAAGAATACTGACATTAAATTTTTTTTATTCAAAAAATCCTAGGTCATGTTTTCTTCTCCCTATATATATTCCTATAAGATAATATTCAATAAATATCAGAACATATAATTAAAGACTAAAAATATCATAGAAACTTTAACAAAAGAAAATATCATTCCATTACTGTCAAAACAATAAAAATTATTAAATTATACGGAGAGAAAAAAACATTCACAAAAGAGTAAGCAAGAAAAACAATTTTATTATAATTATAATAATAATAATAATAATAATAATAATTATTATTATTATTATTATTATTATTATTATTATTATTATAAGTACAAAATTAAAATTCGAAGACAAATTTTTTTTTATGTTATCCGATTTATTCATTATATGATTACATTAAATGTATTTAAGAATACTGACATTAAATTTTTTTTATTCAAAAAATCCTAGGTCATGTTTTCTTCTTCCTATATATATTCCTATGAGATAATATTCAATAAATATTAGAACATATAATTAAAGACTAAAAATATCATAGAAACTTTAACAAAAGAAAAAAAAATAAATATCATTGCCATTATTGTCAAAACAATAAAAATTATTAAATTATACGGAGAAAAAAAAATTAAAAAAAAGAGCAAGCAAGAAAAATAATTTTATTATTATTATTATTATTATTATTATTATTATTATTATTATTATTGTGTTAAGTACAAAATTAAAATTCGAAGACAAATTTTTTTTATGTTATCCGATTTATTCATTATATGATTACATTAAATGTATTTAAGAATACTGACATTAAATTTTTTTAATTCAAAAAATCCTAGGTCATGTTTTCTTCTCCCTATATATATTCCTATGAGATAATATTCAATAAATATTAGAACATATAATTAAAGACTAAAAATATCATAGAAAATTTAACAAAAGAAAAAAAAATATATCATTGCCGTTACTGTCAAAACAATAAAAATTATTAAATTATACGGAGAAAAAAAAACATTCACAAAAGAGTAAGCAAGAAAAACAATTTTATTATTATTATTATTATTATTATTATTATTATTATTATTATTATTATTATTGTGTTCAGTACAAAATTAAAATTCGAAGATAAATTTTTTTTTATGTTATCTGATTTATTCATTATATGATTACATTAAATGTATTTAAGAATACTGACATTAAATTTTTTTAATTCAAAAAATCATAGGTCATGTTTTCTTCTTCCTATATATATTCCTATTAGATAAATTCAATAAATATTAGAACATATAATTAATGAAAGACTAAAAATATCATAGAAACTTTAACAAAAGAAAAAAAAATATCATTGTCATTACTCCCAAAACAATAAAAATTATTAAATTATACGGAGGAAAAAAAAAACATTAACAAAAGAGCAAGCAAGAAAAACAATTAAATTATTATTATTGTTGTTGTTGTTGTTGTTGTTGTTGTTGTTGTGTTAAGTACAAAATTAAAATTCGAAGACAATTTTTTTTTATGTTATCTGATTTATTCATTATATGATCACATTAAATGTATTTAAGAATACTGATATTAAATTGTTTTTATTCAAAAAATCCTAGGTCATGTTTTCTTCTCCCTATATATATTCCTATGAGATAATATTCAATAAATATTAGAACATATAATTAATGAAAGACTAAAAATATCCTAGAAACTTTAACAAAAGGAAAAAAAATAAATATCATTGCCATTACTGTCAAAACAATAATAATTATTAAATTATACGGAGAAAAACAAAACATTAACAAAAGAGTAAGCAAGAAAAACAATTAAATTATTATTATTATTATTATTATTATTATTATTATTATTATTATTGTGTTAAGTACACTTATATATACATGGACAAAAGTAGGGAATATTCTAGAAATATAAAAAAATAAAAGTATAAAGGCTGAAATGAAAATCAAATATAAAGGGATTAAATTAAAAAATTAAAAGTCTAAAGGCTGAAATGAAAATCATATTTATTATCAATTTAAATTAAAGGACAAAGTTGAAAAAATCGAAACTTTTGTACCGAATTTATTGAGCTTTTAAAGCCAACCCGGAAATTAAAAGTCGGAGGACCGAAGTGAAACTCTCACATTCAATCAATTAAAATCAGAGGACCCAATCGAACTAAATCAGAACTTATATAATAGAAATCAGGACCAAAATCAAAATTAAAAGTCGAAGGACCAAAGTGAAAAGTAACATAAATTGGGGGACTCTCCTGCACTTTTGCGTGCAGGAGAGAGAGAAAACGTTGGCAGCGCCTTTAACCGGCCACCGCCGCGTCCACAGACATGTTTAGGGTACACGCGCCACCGCGGGAGGAAGACCAAGAGGAGGCGCACCGGAATAGACGCCGGTATCCCATTTTCTGCCACCGTAGCGTACCGCACGCGCCACTTGAAAGGGGCGTTAGGGGGAAAATTGTCGGTCGCGTGAACCGCACGCGCCTGACAGAATTCCGAAAAATAAATAAATAATAATGGTCAGTTACCATTATGGCCCTGTTCTTAATTCATCCTTTTTGTCTTATTAGGGCTACAATAGTCTTTAGCCCTTTTTTTTTACAAAAAAAAAAAAACAGGGTGCGGCGGACCGGACCGGTCCGTACGCGTGCAATTACGCCCTTAACCCTCAGCCGAAAACGTGTTTTTGTCTTATTATCGGGGCTAAAATCGTTACTACACTGTTCATAGGCGGAAAAAAAAAAGAAAAAAAAGGGTGGACAAACTCGCGCGACGCACGGAGGGCAAAGTTCGCGTCCACAGTGACTCTGAGTCAGCGTGAACAGTATTTCAACAGTGTTTTTCGTTTTGTTTTAGGTATTTGTTAATTGGTCTAGCTTGAATCTCAACATGATATTTCATTCATTAATAAACCAAAGTCTCGCGTACAACTCTAAAAAACACTTCCAAGAGAGGAAAAAAGAAGGATAGGAAATCTTCCTACCTTAACAAAAACTCAACAAATTTTGCTTAATTTGCCTTTTAGTATAGAGGCCAGAGTAAAAAAAAAGTTTCAACTTTTGAGGCTGTTGCACTCCAACCCCGAGCGTGCCTTTCACTTGGAATTATTGACTTGGAAAGGGTTGAGATGGAGAAAATGAATGCAAGTATAGCGAGGAATGAGAGGTGGACAGATATGGCAGAGAAGGTAATTCAATGCATGTAAGGGTTGAACAATCAGATTCGTTTCTTGTTTAATATTTGCTAATATGTAATTTTCTGCTAACAAGCATATCTTCTATCAGGCTAAAATTTACCAGAATTTTTCAGAAATCATGTTTTTTACTGTGTTAAATTCTCAGGTTAATCAGAGTTCAAAAAATCACTACCATACAGGTCAGAATATGGTTTCGTTACTTGTTACTATATGATTTGAGGAAATTTTATTCATCAAGGATTCCTCTTTTATTAGTGCAATATAGATTAAGATTATTTTGACAAAAGGTTTTCATGTGAGCAACTATATTTAATTATAGCAAGGATTCCTTGTTTGGGCTCGACAGTAGAGCAACATGGAAATTCTTATATGCTAAAAATTCGAACAGCAACTTGAGATTAATTAACTGACAAGATTCCATGACAACATATAGCATGGGTAGAAACAATTTCACAGTCGAAATAATTTCATGCTACATTAATTAATTCTACGTACTAGGTAATTAATAGTCTAAGTACACCAAGAAATCAACAATGTAATTCTATAAAGACTTTCCAATGGGTACAAAGTTCGGAGGAAATCAACAATGTGAAAAGTCTTTAAGGGTAAGCTGATTACACTCAATGCAAACCCTGCGCTTCAAATGGTTGAAAGAGATAGTCTTCTACAGAAGACTGAGTTTGTAAGGCGCATGGATTGGGGCATGAACACTAATTTACAAGGTGTTTGATCTTAGTTTGCAAGTTGCTGTTAATGGTGAAGAGATAGTCTTCTACAGAAGACTGAGTTTGTAAGGCGCATGGATTGGGGCATGAACACTAATTTACAAGGTGTTTGATCTTAGTTTGCAAGTTGCTGTTAATGGTGATTTGAGGGGGGATCAAATGCTCAAAAGGGAGTTTGTTTTCAGTGACATGGAATTAGACCAGGTTTCCTTCATTCATCGGGTAACTACCATCAGGTGACTTGCGAGAAAGTTTATTGAGAAGGGCTTGGTAATGTGATCCCAGAGATTGTGTTCTGCAGTTTTAGAGATTTAGAGCTACCCTAGTACCAGGGGCACAAAAGGGTGTTGCACTTGTGAATGGGTTTTCTAAGAATATGATGAGGTAGTTTTTGGATGGTGATTGTGATATAAGCCCTGTGGCTGTGATGGAAGAGGCCAAGAGCATCAGAAGTTGGTTGTGCTAGACCGATTACATCTGTGTATATAATAGCTCTCTGTTAGGTTCTTTTGTTCATCCTTGAGAAGATATAAAAGAAAGAGCTTGTTTTCCTTATGGAATAGTGAATGCATTTCTCTCTATTTCAACATTCGCTTTTTAGCATTCTTTGAAACAGGCTTCATTATTATCTAATGCAGTTTAATAACGATTGCCTTAGACTTCACAATTCAGTGAGCAAATGACAATCAGAGTTTTATTGTGAATTCTGATATGAGGATTTTAAGCCCCTCAACTTCCAAACCCAGTGATCTATCATATTTACTAAGACAGTGAACACAAAACAAATGAATTATCTAAAAAAAAAAAATTATTGGAAGCAGAGTTGGATATGAAACGTTTATATCATTCATTACCTCTGGAAAACAATGAAGGCGGTGTTTGGGAATGTGGTAATTTTCAAGGTGTTATTCACTTAAAAAACACTTCAAAATAATATTTTATTATTATTTTTAAAAAAATATTTTTGATATCAATCCAAAAGCAACAACAAAATAACAGGAATAAATAAATAAATTTGCAAACCTCTGTTTGGGCCACACTCCCAGGTGACCTGGCATTTTCTTTTGAACCAATCAGTAGTGTCTTAGGGATGAATCCTACGAGTAAGGAAGGGATTCATAGAAGACGTTCTTGCTATTAACTAGCAGCTCCCCTGAAGCTGCGTTGTTGCATCAGGAGATCCCAGCTGCAATTAAGAGCATACAACTATGCTGTTGTTCTAAGAATCCTCTGTCCCTACAACCAAACCAAACAACAGCAAATTAGCCTCTAGAGATGCATTACGAAATGCTGTTTAGTGCACATCGGACTGGAACACTCATGCAGATAGCACAAGTCCTAGAGTACGCCCTTGCGAGATGGATAGAACAGTAGCACACAAAGCCATATCTGTTCTATTTTATATTCTGCTCAAAGCAATCAAATTCTGCCTAGACAACTAATATTAGGATAGCCATTTTCTTTTTCTTGAGCTGTGAGTTCCATTTAGCACTATTGAATACTCAATCTAGACATGTATAAGTGCCGTTAAACCGAACACTTGTTGTTGAAGGTAGAGAATAATAGATGCTAAATCAGAATTAAACCAGTCATGAAATTCAAATATTTCATACTCCAAAGTAAATGAAGATCAGGGGGTAATCGGAAGAGCATTCAAATGAAAACAGCATCTTTAACCTACATTGATTGTAGCTATAATTATTCAAAAGACACCACTAGTGGAAGGAGGAGTAATTAACTTCTTATGCCACATATCAGATACGCCTCCTTTTTTTCTAAAATCCACACTTGTATAATGGAATGGACTGTGCAGCTTCCTTCCCGCTACCCTGTTGATCCCATCACCAATTATCGAGGTAATTAAATAAACCCTAGCAGTTTCCACATTGACACTCCAAGTGAATCAGCAACTTGAGAGAACATTAAAAAATATATATATTTATAAGGTGGAATTGGATATAATTACCGGCAATTGGCAGAAGGGAAAGCGGGGACTTTGAGTAAACAGGTGCCGGATCAAGATTGACAAAGCTAAGCATTCCCTTGAAGAAGAAATCAGTTGTTTAAGCTTAGTGAAGCTGGAGATCAGTCTCTCGGGGACTTGAGCGACTGCAGCATTGCAAAATGCCGAAAGCTCTCTACCTTTTACGGCGCTAACTGTTAACCAGACCAAAGACAGGGGAAATTGAAAATCTGTTCGGAGTTCATGGAAAACGGATCGGCCTTCGAATGTTTAATGGACCTTCTACCCCCATCTGCATTCAGTGGGCTATAATTTACACTGCACTATGCTTGTGCAAGCCCAGGGTATTATATTCTGTAGCTTTTGTGCAGTTGCTGTGTTGATTGTATAAGCTCTGTTTATTTATAAATATATATACTGCTGATTAATTCACTTATTTTATTAATTAGTCTTCACCAGATTTGTGTTTTTTCGATCGGTAAAAAGAAAAAAGTTCCGACGATGCAGCCATATTTTGAAGAAGTAGAAAAATTCAGGACTTGGATATAGATACAAACGAGCCAGATTAACGGGTTTAATTTAATTAGATAATAAAATAACAGGCAATTACTGTAAATTGACTAAATTAAGATAAAATAGTTCTTGAAAAACTAAATAAATAAAAAAGGACAACCAAAATGGAAAATGTGATGAAGCTCAAACCTCATATCCTAAGCCAACCTGGAGCAGAAAAACAAAATTAGAAGACAAAAACGACTCATGCCAAATCAAAAGGGAAAAAAATCAATTGACAAAAAGAACTTCAAAAACAAAATTGACCAAGCTCCATTGCCCGCGAATAAAATAGCTCGGTAGAATAAAAACAAAAATAATTTAAGAAGCTTGATTCTAAAGTAACTTAGTATTGAAAAAAAAATTAAAAAAAAAAAAGAATCAATTAAAGAAAATCATGAAATTCAATTTTAAAAAACACTGACATGGAATGATGATAATAAAATAGAGAATTATCGTAAAAAAAACCCTATTGTATGAAACTAAGAACACCCCATCCAGTTAAAAAAAAAATGAAAATGAAAAAAAAAAAAGAGTTAAACATAAAAAAATATGAATCAAAAGTATAACAATTAAAAAATACCAACATGGAATGATGATATTGAAAAACTAAAATTAGTGTAAAAAAACAATGATAACTCGGGTCAAGTTCAAACCCGTGATTCAAGGCACAGAACTAAAATAGTAAAATCTCCCCGTATCTTTTTACACCAAAAATTGGGTTACGAGTTACGACAGTCCAGATACCAAATGCTTAATTTAATGGACTCGTCCTTTCTCTTTGTTTGAAAAAGAGCGAAGAAGAATAACTTTCTTTCTATGAAATGACACGAAAGGGGTGGAAAATTATATCTGACTCATTCAACCTAAGACTAGAGTATTTGAGAAATCTGACGAGGTCACATTAAAAAAAACAATAACGCGGAAATTAATTACAAAAACAAATTAAACTAAAACTGTGCTCGTTTTTACAGTAAAAAAACAGGTTTCAAGTTCAAATATCCATTTGGAAATAATTTTATCAATTTGATGGGATTATTAGGTGAAAGGGGAACGTGTGCATGCATGGTTATAGTCCGCGTGACACTGCTCAGAACATGTTTACATTGTGTTTTAAAAATAATTTTTCATGTTTTTATATAATTTTAAAATAATTTTAAAAAAATATAAAAATATTATTTTAATATATTTTTTAATAAAAAACACTTTTAAAAACAACTCCAATAACCCTTTCAAATAAACATTCAATGACTCACTAAAAATATAAAAAATAAAAATCAAGAAAACATATGCTTATGGTTGTATATATATAGACACAAACATGCATGCATGCATGCTAGAAAGCCTTGAATTCATGTGCTCCGACGTAGCTCAAGGAAGCATTGAGTTCCCATATATAAACATAATAAGTTGACCACAGTCTTATACCGTGTCTTTCGGCACTCCTGTTAGAGTCGATGCTAAGTTATTCCATGAATAAGATGAGACCGCTTTTCCTTTGTGTCGTCAATTATGGTATTCCAAATTTCCAATAGATGAATTCAACCGCGGTTTTTTTATGTTTTAAAATTAATATTATCTGTTTATTTTAAAAAATTAATTTTATGAGTTTTCAAACAAAAAATACACATATTTTAATCTAAATTTCATAGCAAACCATTTTTTCCCAATCTCATAACAAATGATTTAAGTAAAAGGGTTTGTCATTTCTGTTTTATTATAATTAGTTTTTTTTTTATTTAAGTGATTTGAAGATAACAGTCCCAAAAAACATAGCATGATAATATAAGGTTTGTGATATGCACAGTAAATCTTGAATTCAAATCAGAGCGTGTATTAAAAGTTTAGAATAATCGAAATTTTACTCGTTCACCTAAATTTATAAAGTGTATTTTCTAAAGAATAGAGTTTTCTTATAAGGAGGAGGAAAAAAAGAAAATAACAATTTACATGCCATATTAATTTGAAATTTTGCTAAACCAATGAAGGAGATCCCTTTATGACGAGGCAAGGAATATATATGAGGGCATCTTTGATCCTAGTAAGGAATGGTAGGTCCAACTAGCTTCCCTAAATTACGAACCAAAACATAACTCTCTTTTTTTAGTGTTGGAAAACAAGATAAGCCGAGAAAGATACAATTTTTGTTTTTAATATTATAATGTCGTCCTTTATATTATGAACTCTGTTTTGTTTGTAGCATTTCGTGGGCTATTGAAAACACTTATAACGGTTAGGCAGATTGTGCTGCTTTATGCAAGACCTCATGTTATATGGAAGTTTAAAAGAATTAAATCATTAATGTCAAATATATTTTGGCAGGAAATATAACCTTATGCTGCTCAGATTTGCTGGTGTTACTGTGACCTTATGTTATTTGGCCAGCTTTATTATTGTTATTGTTATGTTAAAATCGATCCGTTCTATTGTGATACTATTTTTCACAAAATAATGTTATAATTGCATATGATCAAGCCTCCCATTATATATATATATATATATAACACATTGTTTAATGTTCTCATACAAAAAAAAAAGTTTGCATGTGTTTCAAGATTTAATAAACAGTTTATTAAATGTTTGAGAATTTGATCAGTATTTAAATAATTTATGAATTTATTTAATGAGAATTAGTAGTATAAATTCTTATATAAATATGGACCTACAAGAAGGTCGATATTAAAATATCTATAGTTGAATAATTCTCAAAATTATTATGAATTTCAACCAATTTTTAATTGAAATATTTTTTTACCATAATGAATCAGTTGTGGGAAACCATCAGTTGTCTAGGATAGATGAACCATGTTAGGGGATGTGCGTGAAATGTTTTCTTGTGAATTTATTTTGGGCACACGAGCCCATGATCAAATTAAAAGGTATCATATTTATTCATATGAATAAATATTATTCATCAAAATCTTTATATTATATTAAATTTTACAATATAATTTACCAGAGGTAAGGTGCATTAAGTATGTCAATACCTTCTATAACAACAATAATTTATTTACCCTTAACCCTCTCACAAAACTAGCACATTCAGATTTTCTAGCTATCATAAACCAAACAATTACATGGGAATTTTATTGACCCTTGACTCCGCACAAAGACCAGCAACATGCTTTATATATATAGTATTGAATTGTGTATTTATTATTTGTTAAATTACCTTATACGACGGTGTGTTTTTTATTAAAAAAAACAAATCAACTTTTTAATTGGCATTTATTATTTGTTAAATTACCTTATACGACGGTGTTCTTTTTTATTTTAAAAAAAAACATATCAACTTTTTAATTGGCATCATATATCGCTTAGAAATTGATATGAAAATGTCATGCATGATACCACAAGTTATTGACACACTACTTTTATATATTTTTAATCAATCATTATAATCATAAAAAATCACATTAAAAATCAAACTTCAGTTATAAAGTAACAATTAGAAACTTAATAAGTTGCGTGGTGTAACAGCAACAATAACAATAATTAAAAAAATTAAAGAAATTAATTTTTTTAGTATTTGTCAAATAAGTTCCAGCTAGCAAGTGAAGGTTTTGAAAGTTACCCTTATTTTATTAAGCTTATAATAATAAAAAATAATAAAAATTATCCTTGGTGATATTTTCTCTACAAAATATTATCCCCAAGATTTAACAGTTATTCCTCAAAAACCAAGGGGCGTATAAAAAAAGAGAGGGTAAAGTGGAATAAGAAAACCAGCAAGCTAAATAAATTAAGATTGTCTTGTCTTTAAAAAGTACACGTGAATATATATAGACCTAGAGTCTACAATAGCTATAAACAAAATAAATGGAGAACTAAAAATTGCAAATCAAATGAAAGTTAAAATATATTTGTTAGGAAAAATATCTACATGAACTTAAAAAATGGTGGTTTTAGTTTAAGAGTAAAAATAAACAAATTTATTATTATTGAAGATAAGAGGTTCAAAAAGGATAGATTTTGTTTTGCACTTCGCATGGAAAATCAGATTTTTTTTTTCTTATTTAGCTTAACTTTATATATATAAACTCGTCATATTTTTTTAATTGATTACTAGCTCATGTTAAAGTTTATTATTAAAATACTAAAAATTATTTATATTTTCATTGCGAGATTTAAAACTTAACAAGTTTAAATACTTCAACTTAAAAAACATGTTATATTTTCAATGCGAGATAAAAGTCTTTTGAAATAACTTCTCAAACTATATTATTTATCAATAGATGCATTTCTATACAAAGTATTTGGACCAAGAAAATATAAAACTCAAATATATCTCAGCAATATGAACATGAATTTAAAATTCTCGGAGTCAAAGCTTGAAATAAGAAGAAAATATAAAATGAAAAAAAAAAACATCTAAAAAACTCAAGCTATAAAATTTACAGTAGATTTTAAAAATTAAAAACCAAAGAATTATGTCCTGGTTTTACCAAGCAGCTTGCCCATCCGCTCTTATAACTACTTTTTGGACGATCATTACTGCATAAAATCGTTACAAATGAAGGGCTCAGATTGACCAAATCATTGGCATATAAATCAACAATTATGTTGGTTAAGGAATCTAAATAAACATGCTAAGTACCGGGACCACGGGAGCCTTTAACCCATGTCTCGTCAAGGTTATTCCATTTCATGTTACTTCTGCTCCTTAAAAGCGAGTGGGGAAAAGTAATTGCTTGAGCAAGAGTCATGCTTCTCTCGAAAAATCTAACACATCCCTTACGCGTGCCATCTTGTGAGCAACAATAAATTTCCTCCACGTAGCACCTTCAAAACGTACATCACACGGTGGTCACGAGACTCGCAATTGCTGCTTGAACCTAAAATAATAAAAAATAAAAGCACGTTGAAATTGCAAATAGCTGAGCGGCGATGCAGCCGCTGCTGGTTTTCGTGGAGTTTGCAGCGCAAATTGCGTGCTGTGTGACAAGAGACATAAGCCGTATATCACCAGTTTCAGCACCGCAGGTGGTCGCGTGGGCTGAGGGGTAAGGTATTAACGAGGGCCCTACTTGATTAGAAATCAAACAACCAGCTTGACCCCTTCCTTCACTGTGAGTTTAGGCATCACGTTGTTTTAATGCTAAGATATCAAATGACGCTGCATTTTTTTTTCCCAACAAAGTGACCTGGTTTTGTATAAAAATCAAATCTTTTTTTCGAGTCAATTATCGAGTCCATGCCACTAATCTATGTCACACGCCTCTCGATTAAGCAATGCATTGATTATTGCCTTAGTGCTATTTTGTTGAAATTGCTAGCGCAGGGGGGCTGACTTTGCCGTCACGCTTTAGAGGCAAAAATGGAGGCCAGTAAATTTGAACACGTGGTCACAGTATCTCGAGGGATTTCGGTCGCATGCTCCTTGCGTTCACGTTACTTGATATTGTACTCACAGCTGCCCCCGTCTGCTGACTAATGTCCACACCACCGAACTCCATATTAGCTGGTCTTGAGCCCCTATTTTCTTGCTAGTTTTCCCCGTTGATTTGGTCACTCCAAATGGATCGTATTTGATTCTCTAGATCGTCAAATCTCAATTGTTTTAGACTAGTCCACTGTGCTGAGAGTAATCGCATGATGATGGACATTGTTGACCTGTGAGGACACCTAGGACTTTTAAAAAAAAAGAAAAATATGGCACGAGAATTTCATATAGAAATCTCACCAACTTATTTTACTCCAATTTCTAGTCTTATCAGAGATCATGCCAAATCTCATTTGCACCTTGTTTGCCGCGCTTTTGTAGAGAAAAATTTATTTGTTTTTGTATGTTTATAAATTATTTTGATATATTGATATTAAAAATAAATTTTAATACATATATATATATATATAATATCTAATATGATTTTAAATAAAAATATATTTTAAAAGCAATCACTAACACCGTTTTTTATTGTTGAATCTTCAATGTTTTCTATTACTTTCAGTTGGATAATAAATAATCCCCTTTGTTTTGTATTAAATGCCGTCTTCCATTTTTGACTACGAGTTGGAGAAGCGAAGTGAGTTATGTTATATACAATTTAATTTGAGAGTACGAGTGGAGATTTCTCTATTTTTTTGTGTTGTTTTTTTTTTTTTTATGACCGGGGTGTCCGGGCCAGCTTACGCGCACCTCGACTATTCCCCGGGCTCACTTGAACACCCTGCAAGCCCAAATGAGCATGTAAGACACCGCGGGGGTGACAGAAGTACCACGCAAGGATAGACCCAGGGGGATATAAGGGGAGGAGCCCTCCAGCCCCACTCCTACTGGGACTCGAACGCAGTTCGAGTGAAAGAGAGCGCGCCCCTACTGCCACTGGGCCACTACCTTGCTGGTTTTTGTGTCGTTTTTCTAGGGGAGGTGGAGTAGAACCAAATAAATTATTGTACGTTTTTAAAAGAGGGAGACATTTTCAATACTAGTGTAGCAAGCAATTAGAGAACTATCTATGTTTTCATGTAAGGTCTATTCCCACGAGACAACAGCATGTTTTGTAAATGTCTCGAAATAAATATTTCTCTTGCATTACTTGAGATAATAGTTCACTATTTCGTAAAAATATTCAAAAATAAAAAATAAATCTGCACATCCTTGTGTTATTCATGATTCATGGGTTTTTTTTCAACAATGAGCTAAATGATATTGGAAAAGCAATAGGTTTAATTTCATTTATAATTATTTATTCGTAGGAAAAAAAACAAGCTTGACAAAGTAGCAAGAAAATAAAAGGACTTTTTTAAGAGAAACAGTAGGCTGAAAGATTCAAATGATCAATTATACAATTTTGAGAAAGATTTCGTACCGAGAACAACATCATCTCTTGGTATTGTTTTAAACATGTTTTTATAGAATAAATATAGCAAAAATATCTTCCATTTTGAATGGGAAAAAACATGGGACATGACTTGTATACTTAATATACTTATTTAGATTAACTCGGTTCAATTATTTGATTTGATTTGATTTTTTTTTCTTGGTGGTTTATCTCAGTCATGTGACATGACTTGTATACTTGACATACTCATTTAGATTAACCCGGTTCAATTATTTTTTTTCCTTTTTTATTTTGTTTTTTCATCTTCTTTTTATTGGTTAGAATATTAGTTTTATCGCCTTTTTTTTTTGTTTCAATTACAACCTTTTATTTTGGTTTTTCTTGATTTTTGTTTTGTTTAAAGTGGTCCCTTAATTGTCATTGTTTGTTTGTTTATCATTTGATTATATTACACCTATTGTTTTTGCTTAGTTAGGTCTGTGACTCAAGTTTTTTATTTATTTCACATTTGCACCTACACATTTTTTTCCCTAGTCAATAAAAAATGTTATGGCCCATACCTAACAATGCTTCACTGCAAGAAGATAAGAAAATATTTGAAGACTTGACCCCGTTTGTTTGCTGAAAAGTGGTTTCATTTTGAAAAGTAAATTCCGATAAAAGTGAATTCCTGGAAAGTGAATTCCGATGTTTGGCAATGTTATGGAAAATGAACTGGAAAATACTTTCCAGTGTTTGTTTGTGTTATGGAAAATGAACTGGAAAATAATTTATTAATAATTTTTTTTTTTCAAGTTTATTAAAATAATGAGGAACAAATCTTACAAATTAAAAAGTTGAATGAGAATGAAATTGAAAAAAAATATAATTTCATAAATTATCTCAAATAAAATAAATAATAATCAAAATAATAGAGATCAAATCTAAAAAAATTAAAAAAAATGAAAGGTGAATAAATTAAAATAATAATAATTAACATTTCATAAATTATTTCAATTAAATAAGTAACAATAAAAAAAATGAGGACCAAATTTGATAGATAAAAAATTTCAATAAAAAAATGATAAGAAAAAAGCAAATAGCAATTATAAAAATAAGGACCAAAATTAATATAAAAATTAAATTTCAAGAGATGGAATTGAAAAATAAATATTCAAAACAAATTATATATAGCAATCAAAAGTTTGAGAATCAAATTTGATATAATCAGGAAATAATGACGTTTCTAAATTTTTCACAATTTCCGGAAAGTGTTTTCCGCCCAAATTTTCCGGAAAACACTTTCCTGAAAACCAAGCCAAATTTTTCTTTGACTGGAAAGTGTTTTCCGTTGACCAACTTTCCGGAAGGCAAACAAACACATGAAAGTTTGAAAAGTAGTTTCTCAGAAAATGAATTCCGAAAAACAAACACAGCCTCGATTGATTTATGGCTGAGTTGTTAGCTAAAAATCGATCCGAGTAGAGGAAGAAGAAATGGGTAGTTAATATTGTTTTTTTTCTTCAAAAAAACAACCCACTTAAGAATATTTTAGATACACTCTCAAGATCAAATGGTAACACTTAAATATTATATATATATATATTAAAGTAGACTGCATGCACTGCTGAAAGACGAGTACTGATTTTTTTATATATATATATATTAAAAGAAAAACTCACGAAATAAGAAATCAACTGAATTACGTAACAGGAGCTAAGTGGGACATCCTTAAACTTCCTTGTGCTGCTAGATCACCAGCCTGGGTGGGAGCGGTACCCTTTGTTGCTGGCACGGAAACCTCGTGGAAGAGGTGTGACAATTTTTCATGAGACTGCCGGCCCCACTTCCCTCTCCCTAGAATTGTCTTCTCTCTGTCAAATCTCGTGCATTTTAGAATCAAGAAACCTGCCTCAACATTTCCCACTTTAAATACCCATCGGCGCAGCTGGGCAGCAGACAACACTTGTTTTCTGAACAGTCAACGGAAAAAGAAGAAGAGCAAATTAAAATGTCTAGAGCAACAGTTGAGCTTGATTTCTTTGGAATGAGTAAAGAGAACAGCTCCTCCTCTTCCAAATCCAAGTTTCTTAATCGCCAAAGAAGCTTTCGAGGTCAGTTTTTATGGGTTTTTTCCCCCATTCCATTCTTCTTTACTATTATAATTCATTTTTCTTACAATTTTCTACTTGGATTTTGTAGATATCCAGAGTGCCATTTCGAAAATGAATCCTGAGCTTCTAAAATCTGTGATTGCCTCTGGCTCTGCTGCTTCCAACAAGTCTACCCCGGATAACGGCAATCAGATGTCGTCAAACAAGTCATTTTCTGTGCCTTCTACTCCTAAACAAGAGCTGCCTCCATTTCCAGCTTTGCCTGTCTATTTCCCTCTCCCAAGGTACCCAGCTCTCGACTGACATTTCTCCCCATGAACGTATTTCTTATGGGGTGATGCTATGGCGTTTAATACTTAAATATTACTCGTGTTCTAGGCTCAATTTGGAGAATCCTCTCGAAACCGCCCCCTTGACTATCTTCTACAACGGAACCGTTGCTGTTTTCGATGTCCCTCGAGACAAGGCATGTAAAATATTATGGATTTTGTTTGCACTAATAAATGCCCACCCGTTGTTTCTTGTTTATTTCCTCTACTAGATTATTAATTTTTTTGTTAAAAAAATATTATGCAGGCGGAGAACATTTTGAAGCTTGCTGAGAAGGGAATCTCCAAGACCGTTGTTGAACCAGTCGCCGATCCAAGAACTGATCACCAACAAAAGCTTCTTGAGAGTCTTGATGGAGGTTTGTGCTTGTTAATTTATTTATTCTTGCTGCTGCCTGTACAAATTTGTGTGGCATGTTTTTCTACCTTTTCATACGCAATGGTTATACTGACAACGGAAGCAATTGCTGCTGATTTGTTGAGCAGATCTGCCGATAGCTAGAAGGAAATCACTGCAGAGGTTTTTGGAGAAGAGAAAAGAGAGGTAACATTCTCCCCCTCCCCCCCTCCCCCCCTCCCTCTTCCTGATTTCTTATTGAACAATAAGTGATTTTTTAATTTTTTTTGCACATGGCTTAGATTGATTTTAATTTTAATTTTAATTTTAATTTTAATTTTAATTTTAATTTTAGATGAATGAATGAATGCTTCGGATGCCACATATTTCGTATCTATCTATTGAGATCCATGCATTTTGTTAGGTAAGTAGTATCTAGCTTTAATTTGTTTAGATTTTAGGCTGATGTTAATCTCTTCTTCTCTTCTGTAAAGGACTTGTTTGGCTATCTGGAATTTTTAATGTATACAACGATCATTTAAAAAATATCAGTAATCTTTTGCTAATCAAACTATGCTTCTGATTAAAATCTAGATTTATGAATCGTTATATTATTTAAACATTAAAAAATATTCCTGTTAAAAACGTAATTACATGGGAAGGTGACCACCAAATATATGTTTAAGGGAATTTCTCATCAATCATTTATACTATTAAATATCAAGTAATAATGATAATAATAATAAATAGAACGTGGTTTTGATGGTTTTGCAGGTTGGCTTTGGAGACCCCCTATGCTTGCACACCTAATACGCGTTTTCAAGGCAGGAAGACCATGAAGAACCACTATTCATTCTGGGCTGGCCTGGGCCTGGCCTCAAAAGATGAGAAAGATAGTCTCCTCAACTAGAAAAAAAAAAAAAACAGATGTCAGGATATTTTTTCGTCTTTTTTTTGAGCTGGTCTGCGTCTAATGGCCTTTGCTCTTTTGACTGATAGCGATATGAGGACTGATCGATAGATAAATAATGATTCCTATTATATATGGGCTCAGTAGGGTCCATGGTTGTGTTTTCAGAGTCACGTTTTAGTAATTGTCGTTTGGCTATTACGTAAAATACTCGTCATCTCACCTTCGACGTAGTTTCCTATGGTCTTCGTGTCTATTTGGGGCTATATTTTTATTACGTTAGAAGATTGAGGTCACATGTATACTGCTAACTCATTCTAGAATATTTTTTTATATATGTATTTATCGTTGGTGCTTTGTCTGCTTTGTTCATTTATTTTATAAATCATTTTTATACTATCATATTGCTCTTTAATCGTCTGATATGGACTCTAATTAAAAGATTTATTTTCGTGAAAATGTTAAGGAAACGATGAATTAAATAACAACTATATTTTATAATTATTATACACACAGGTTTGTTAACGATACTTAAATGCAGTTGTCTATTAGTCAACAACAACTGCAATAAATAATTTTTTGTCGCCAGCTAGTAATTTATCGCGTGCTCGGTTGGCACGTCACGAGCCTACTCCACCACAAAACTCGCTAGTTTTCTCCAAGGTTACAGCTACAGTACCAACAACTACGGACTGAACTGGAATTTGGGGTTGAATTGTTTTTTAAAATGTATTTAAAAAAATATATATCTAAATATTTTAAATTTTATTTTTAATATTATCATATTAAAACAAATTATATATAAAAAACATTTATTTCAAGAAACAGTGCCTAATTATAGTGCTAAGCACACACTTGTTCAGGCCATGGCAGCTTTAAAGTTTTGAAAATTTTCAGCTTTTCATTTTTTTTTAATTTTTCAGATAGCAAAGCATTTGGCATCACAGAAAAAAAGAAGAAGCATATCTTCACTTTATTCTTCTCAACTTTAATTTATATTGAAAATCATCGTACTAACCTTTTCATTTCGGCATTCCCATATACAAAAACTTTATTTTCCCCTTGCTAAGTGCTAACAATCAACTACTAACCATTACTCTCCAGAAAAAAAACATTACTATAAAAAATGATTTCAAATTCACTCTTGACAATTTATCATTTGAACTTAAAGAGCGAAGCTTCTAATTAATTAAAAGCTAAAAAACATGTGCAATTTTAATTAATTCGACTAAGTAGTTTCCTATCCTTTTACACGTCAGAAAACTAACTTCAACCAATAGTAAACATCATCACCCTCCCTACAGTCTAAAGTCTATACCATCGCAGATCTTTGTGAATGGATTCGCTAGTTGCTGGCGGCACTCTTCATCATCAGACAAAAGCTCTCGCATGCCAGGCAAGATGGTCAAGTATTTAGGTGTTGGTCAACATC
This sequence comes from Salix brachista, assembly GCA_009078335.1. Classification (NCBI taxonomy): domain Eukaryota; kingdom Viridiplantae; phylum Streptophyta; class Magnoliopsida; order Malpighiales; family Salicaceae; genus Salix; species Salix brachista. The sequence continues at coordinate 12,359,519 of CM018574.1, read as the reverse complement.
GAGTCTTTTCGTGGATGGTGCAAGATAAAGGGCACTACTAAAACCTAAAACATAATGTATGTTAAATGTGCATCGATTTTTCATTCGATTGTCTGGCACTGTACACCAAATGAACAGTCAACGTTTTATGAGCAAAGCACGGAACACAATAATTGAGATGCCCAAGGACTTGGGTACACGACATGGATGTTAGGTAATAGGTTCTCGCCCAGTTCTTTTCGGGTGGCTGCCTAGTAAAAGCAAGTGGTTGAGTGCCGACACATCCAAACGTGATCCATGTTGTGCTAGATTCCTGATTTCTGTCGCTGTTCACTGTGATAATTAACCAACCCTAGAGAAGTCCTTTCGGCGAAAACACTGTTTTCCAAGTAGAAGGGGCAATTGACTGATAGGGTCCTCGTCGAATTCGATTCAGATTATGAACGCCTCCGCTGGAGGTGGGATCGGATTAGAATTGTTTACACCCACCCCGTTGGAGTGGTCGAATTCGATTCGCATTGGAATTGTTTAAATATGCTCCATTCATTTCATGTTTTTTTTACACTAAAAATATGAACTATAAATTTAAAAGTTCATTTATGTATTTAATTAAATAAATATATAAAATTTATGCAATCTAAACAAATTATAAAACTCGATTTATATACCACTATTGAATTTTTGAAATATTCAAGAACAGAGAAGTTATCATTTAAAAAGCAGGGTATCATAGTATACTTTTATCTTGTTTTTGAAACCGCCATTTGTTTCCTCCCTAATTTGCACTTCATTCTTCTTTGTTTCACCTTTTTTACTCATGAATTTTATTTTTTTGATAAATCAACCATGAATTTGAGCATGAACGACACAAATAAAGAAAAACAAAGACTGAGAACTAAATTAAAAACATATAGGCATTGTGGATTGCTCCACGAGAAACCCATCTATTTAAGATTCTTTTGTTATTTCTTTATGATGTTAAAGCGCCCGGTATTTGAGTTTGATTTTGGGTTTGATGACGGGAGGGGGCTGGCGCGGAGGCGTTCAGGATTGAGAGATAGAGGCCGTTGGATTTTTGAAGAAAAAATTGAAATTGCTAATGATGAGAAAAAATAAAAATAACTGGGGTGTTAGACAGTGGAGCAAAATGGGTGTGGGCCTGTGATTTTGGGTTGTTGATTTTAGGTTTGAGAGAGTAAAAGACGGTGGTCTCAGATGTCCTTCAGGCTGCTGGAGCGCTGGATGGGATGGCAGGATGACAGGGCACTGCTATTTCTCTTCCATTGCTAGTACTAGCAGAGGTGGGGTTGAGGGTTTGTCATTTTGTTTTGATTTTATTTTTGGAAAAATTGATTTATTTTTGTTGTTTTTAGATTGATATTTGAATTAATATAAAAAATATTTTCAAATGAAATTTTAAATAAACTCCCAAAATAGTGATGATCCACTCTCAAACAGTGATGGTTGATGAGATTATGGGGCGGTGAATTAGATGGTCAGGTCAGTGAAAGTGGTAGGTTATACATGTTTTCTATACTTTCAACCCACATCAAGGATGCCTTGGTTAGATCCTGCAAACTTTCAGTCTTCCTGCAGTTTAATTATTTTATTTTTTTTCCTTTACTAATTCCTGTATTTAATCTTTTTTGATTTTTTTGTTTTCTAATTTATATACAAAAAACAACATTAACACTAACTAAACGAAAAAAAAAACAGTATTTTTAAAAATAACACGTTAAAAACTCAAATAGCGGGCACTTTAACCCTCCATCAACCCAAAATCAAACTCAAATACCGAGAAACCCAGCTATTTTAGATTCTTTTGTTATATCTTTATGATGTTAAAATGTCACATTTTTAGGTATAACCATTTTAAATAATCATGTGACATTTTAATTCTACATTTTAAAGAGAGCCCTCGGTAAGTTCCACAATTAAAGATCGCCTGCCAGCAGATTAAGGTTTTTACTTTTCAAAAGTATGGAGTCTGGACACACTACTAAAAAAAGGGAGTTTTGCAACGGAAACATCCGTTGCAAATAAGTAAGGTTGCCGTTGCAAATTTGCATTTGCAACGGATTTTGCAACGGATGCATTCCGTTGCAAAACGGTGACTGCAAATTGATTTGCAACGGCTTATCCGTTGCAAAGTTGCAACGGATATTCCGTTGCAAATTTAAAAATTTCAACTTTTTCTTCTTTTCTCTCTCTCTCCCCTCTGCAATGACACAAAATTAAACTCTGGATCATAGCTAATTTTTCACAAATCACACGAAAAAGAACTTTCATTTATATAGATATTAGAAAAACAAAGAAGCTTTTCATGACTTGAAATACAACAATAAAAAATAAAGCGCCTAGACTACCCCCCCTCACCATCTTCAACAGATCTGTTGTCTAGACAACTTGAAGGAAAAAAAAAAAAACGCTCTCTCTAGAAACTTCAATGGCTCTCGCTAATGAGTGATCACTCGAGGATGGAGCTGCTGCTGATGCCGTCGCTTTGTATTGATGGTCATCTGGTGGTTGGTGCGCGCGTGGAGAAGATGAATCCATCTGTTCATATAACTAAGTACTTACATGAACACATTTTACAAACTTTAGAATTGGACCACCCAATCCATTTTGCCCCGTATGCGTATATATACAATAAAAATCTAGCAAGGCTCGCACGTTGCCTTTATATATCGACATCTCTTTCAAAAAATACAAAAAGAATCTCAAGAAATGAAACTCTTTCACCTCAGCCTCATCGTCGCTCTTCTCATTTTCCTCAGCAGCACTCCCAGGAGCAGTCACGCAATCCGCCGGAGCTTTTCTGCACCCTCCACCGGCCAGCAAGTCTCTCGGAGACCATTTACAGACCTCGAAGTTTGCTTTGAATCGTGGAGGAGGACGAGGTCATTGGTAGAGTTGCTCTGTATTATACTTTGAGTTTTCCCAGCTCAAGGCACCAAGATGAGGCAGAGTTCCAAACCTAAGTGGTGGAAATTGACGGCAAAGAAATTAAGGCGCGGATCTGGGACGGATGGATGGATTGGTTGTTGAGAAAAAGATGAGGGGGGCGGCCAGAGCAAGAAGAGAGGATAGGATAGAGTTTTGAGATTGAGATGAAGGGTAACAGACGGGGGTGGGTTTTTATGCTTATTATAATAATAATAAATATTAATAATATTTTAAAACAGTTTGTATGGGCGCCGAATTTTGAAAAGCAATTTTCATTTGCAACGGATAATCCGTTGCAAATGGTTTTAAATTACAACCGATTATCCGTTGCAAATGGTTTTACTTTACAACGGATTTTCCGTTGCAAAGTAATTTAATTTGCAACAGATAATCCGTTGCAAATGATTTTAAATTGCAACAAAAAATCCATTGTAAATGTAATTTGCAACGGAAAATCCATTGCAAAGTAATTTAATTTGCAACGGATAATCCGTTGCAAATGGTTTAAATTGCAATGGTTTATCGGTTGCTAATGGTTTTACTTTGCAACGGAAAATCCGTTGCAACCCGTTTTTTTTTTTTCCGGAATTTGTTTAGCAACGGACAATCCGTTGCTAAACAAAAATCCGTTGCAAACACCCCCTTTTTTAGTAGTGACAGTCAAGTCTTCCAGAATTTACATTTAAACAAACTAATCAGACACGAATTAAGATCAAACGAATATAATCAAACCAAACTTAACTCACGAGATATATGACAGAAAAAAGAGAGACAAAACAAAGAAAATTGGGGGTTAGATCCAAGCAAAACTGGGAATTTTCGAGGCATAATCCCGACACCCTTTCTGTGGAGAGAAAAATAATGGGAAAAATAAAATAGAAATGAAAAGCAAAATGGGAATGGTGAGATGAGCATCAGTTTTAAAAAGCTCGAATTTTGAAGCTTCATGGATTAATCAGCAATCAAAATATTAAAATCTTCATCATCTGCTCAGATCCTCCTTATTTTCCCATTAAAAGTTAAAACAACAAACAAGAGAAATCGGCAGTTAAATTACACAAAAAGTAGAGAGAGCATACAGCAAAAATAAAATGAAATATGATAAAAACTCGCGAACCTCACTAAACTTGTCTTCCGAATTGAGACTGCAGCAGCTGTAAGTTGCTTTATATAGAGCAGAGAGGATCCGGAAACCCTAATCACCAAAAATAACGTCAAAACGGCGCCGTTTCATTTTGCGACTTGAACGCGCGCCGTCTGGAGATGCAGCCCCTGAGGCTTCTATGGCTCTCCAATTTTTCACGTTTTATCGTCTGAATACATAACTTCAACATTTATCAAATAATTACATGTTATAAAGTTTCATTGGATCATATAATATAAGGATGATTAAAAAACCTTTTTAAATTATAATTAACTGTTATAATTTTAAAAAAATCACACACACACACACATATAAAAAAAAGAGAAAAAAAAGCTTGAGAAATTGTTGTTGAGAAATAGACAGAGACGACAACAAGATCAAACTTCAATATCAAATAATATAATATAAAATAGAACACCATGTCCTAATCATCACTGTAGCATGAAACATCGATGAAAGAGCGTGCTGAATTAAGAGTAAAGACCAATTATTTTTTTAATTTTAAAAAATAAATATTACTACAATGTCAAATAAACTCTTAATAAACCATATTACCGCTTGAATTCAACAAGAGTCCTTGATCCAAAATTAGGATTGATTGTTGTTTGATGAAATACTGATATGAAAATCTTAGCTTTAGTCAAGATTGTAATATTAGTTTAGTAATAAAGTAGTAATTATTTTCTGAAATGAGTTATAATGGTAATACGGTAAATAATTATATATTTTTTGCTAATAGTTTTTTTTTAAATGTGAAATATTATCCCAAATATAAAATTTACAATATAAAATATATTTTTTAAGACTATAATGAATAATCACAATTTAAACCATAAGATTTTATTTTATTTTAATAATCTCTCTAATAGGATCGTCAATTGCCACAACCATCATCTGGAAAGGGAGTTGCTTGTAACAATGTACTTAGCATCTTACTAACTTTTCTTTAATGCAAAATGGTCCCTAATTAGAAGCAACTAGTGAAAATAAAAATGAGAAAGAAACAAGCTCTTGGATGATGAGTGTACTATAACATACATGATTTGTAATGAGTTTTGTGGCAGTAAATTATATGGATTTGCGTTTAGAAAGGCTTCGTTGGGCTGTATATTGATATAGATCATGTCTTTCAGAGTGTGTAGGCCCGAATGATGGGTCTGGTCCAGAACTGTAGAGACAACTGTATGCTTTGCCCAATGGCACGTCAAAACTACGGGTTGTGTCTGCACGGCCCGACCCTTACAGCTCGGTCTCAGTCCTCACGCCGCGATCATCCCCCTCCACCGTAGCCGTTGGGGGCCTTCACCCACAATGCTCTTCCGTTTAAGCTTTTCAAATTTCTATTAACCAAAATCAAGAGCGCATGATCAGATTGCTTCGCTCTAATTTCTTACAACATCCTAATCACTGTAAACCCAACAATGCATTATGCATCATCACTCAACGTACGTTCTTAGCCCAACGCACATCTCATTCTCCATCAGAATTCAACACTTACATTTATGGCTCCTTACTTCAAAGTTGTATCCTAAACGGTGACTATCCCACCGGAAAATCTCTCCATTGTGAGATTATAAAGAAGGGCAATTGCTTAGACTTGTTTGCCAGTAACATTCTTTTAAATTTCTATGTAAAATACGACTCATTACCCGATGCAGTTAAGCTGTTCGATGAAATGCCTGGCAGAAATACGGTGTCTTTTGTTACTTTGATTCAAGGTTATAGTCAGTGTTTTAGATTTTCTGAAGCTATCGGGTTGTTTTCTAGGTTACGTGAAGAGGGTCATGAGCTTAACCCTTTTGTTTTTAGTACTGTTTTGAAGCTGCTTGTTAGTGCTGAGTGGGCTAAATTGGGGTTCAGTGTCCATGCTTGTGTTTGCAAGCTTGGTTTTAATTCTGACGCCTTTGTGGGTACTGCTTTGATTGACTGTTACTCTGTTTGTGGGTACGCTGAATGTGCAAGACAAGTTTTTGACGCGATTGAATACAAGGATATGGTTTCTTGGACTGGGATGGTAACTTGTTATGCGGAGAATGAGTGTTTTGAAGAGTCTTTGAAGATTTTTTCACAGATGAGGATAGTTGGGTTTAAACCAAATAAATATACCTTTGCAAGTGTGTTGAAGGCTTGTGTTGGACTGGAGGTGTTTAATGTGGGAAAGGCTGTACATGGATGTGCTTTCAAAACATCTCATTTGCAAGAACTTTTTGTCGGTGTTGAATTGATTGACCTGTACATTAAGTCCGGAGATGTTGATGATGCTTTGCAGGTGTTTGAAGAGATGCCTAAAGATGATGTGATTCCTTGGAGTTTTATGATTGCTCGGTATGCTCAGAGTGGGCAGAGTGAAGAGGCTATTGAGATGTTTTGTAGGATGAGGCAAGGTTTGGTGCTTCCTAATCAGTTTACACTCGCTAGTTTACTGCAAGCATGTGCAAGCTTGGTGGATTTGCAATTTGGGAATCAAATCCATTGCCATGTAGTTAAGGTTGGTTTAGATAAGAATGTTTTTGTATCAAATGCTCTAATGGATATGTATGCTAAATGTGGAAGGATGGAGAACTCATTGCAACTATTTGCAGAATCGCCAAACTGTACTGATGTGAGTTGGAATACGGTGATTGTTGGCTATGTGCAAGCAGGCAATGGGGAGAAGGCACTGGGTTTGTTTAAAGACATGCTTGAACGCCAAGTTCAGGGATCAGAAGTGACATACTCTAGTGTGCTTCGTGCATGTGCTGGTATTGCTGCCTTGGAACCAGGCAGTCAGATTCATTCCTTGTCAGTGAAAACTATTAATGACAAGAACACTGTGGTTGGCAATGCTTTGATAGATATGTATGCCAAATGTGGAAAAATAAAAGACGCACGTTTAGTGTTTGACACGTTAAGGGAACATGATCGAGTGTCATGGAACACTATGATTTCAGGATATTCTGTGCATGGGTTATATGGGGAAGCTCTAAAAACTTTTGAATTGATGCTGGAAACAGAGTGTAAACCAGACAAGGTAACTTTTGTAGGTATCCTGTCAGCGTGTAGCAATGCCGGACTCTTAGATAGAGGACAAGCTTATTTCAAATCAATGGTAGAAGAATATGACATTGAACCATGTGCAGAGCACTACACTTGTATGGTCTGGCTTTTAGGGAGATTGGGTCATCTTGATAAGGCTGCTAAGTTGGTGCATGAAATTCCATTGGAGCCTAGTGTTATGGTGTGGCGGGCATTACTCAGCGCTTGTGTCATCCATAATGATGTTGAACATGGAAGAATTTCTGCCCAGCGTGCTCTTGAGATAGAACCAGAAGATGAAGCAACTCATGTATTATTGTCAAACATATACGCTAATGCAAGGAGGTGGGGAAATGTGGCCTCCATTAGGACAAACATGAAAAGGAAAGGAATCAGGAAAGAACCGGGCCTAAGTTGGATTGAGAACCAGGGTGGGGTTCATTATTTTTCTGTAGGGGACACTTCACATCCTGACACAAAATTGATTAACGGGATGCTGGAGTGGCTGAATATGAAAACTAGGAATGAAGGTTATGTTCCTAATTGTAATTCTGTTTTGCTTGATGTGGAAGATGTGGACAAGGAACAGCGATTGTGGGTCCACAGTGAAAGACTAGCTTTAGCATATGGTCTAATTAGAACACCATCCATAAGCCCTCTTCGTATTATAAAGAATCTCCGAATATGTGCAGATTGTCATGCTGCAATAAAATTAATATCAAAGATCGTACAGCGTGATATCATTATCAGAGATATGAATCGTTTCCATCACTTTCATGAGGGAATTTGCTCTTGTGGCGATTACTGGTGATTGATGTAAAAGGTATATTTTGATTTTTTGGGAGCTGGACTTTCCATCTGCTTGATAAAGTTCCTAATCATGGTGGCTCATTTATTATAAGGAAGCCAGCTTTCTTGTTTCTAGTCATGAAATCAAATCCATCTATATTTATGTCCATGCAATACAAAACTCCAACCTGATATGCAGTTGCACGTCAGACATATATCAGCTAAAGCTACAAAAGGTACAAAAACTGTGAAACAACTCTGTCTTAACTTTTTATGATACATTTTAGTTTGGGAGTCTGGTCGTAAGATTTAATTTGCAAACAAGCACCAATGTTTCCTGAACTCAGATGGATTCTGTGCGAATCAACTGTTGAAGTTCGGTGCCTCGTTCCTGACTTTAGTAATTGCCTGTTGCTGGATGATCCTGCTTTTGGCCTTTATACTTCTCCAAAGCTTTCAGTTTAAATGTTCAAAAATAATTTGTGTGTGCAATCTGGGAAGATGAGATTGATTAGAGAATTTCAGGGGTCACTTTTCTGTGCCAGTTAAATCCTGAAATAATATATTGTGTCTGGTATAAATATGTGGGAAGGAAATAATCTTGCGTAGGGACTGGTTCTTGTTTAACTCAATCGATTGTTTTTTCCCCCATCAATTACAACGACACTGCTAATTTTGGGCACTGGCAATTTTTTTTGTGCTAATTTTTGTCTTTGTAAGGAGTGTCAGCTCAACAAGACGCTCAAATTTGTGGAAATATTTTCATCCCTTATGCTTTCAATAGGTTCTGCTAATTATATAAAAAAATCATCTAATCAATAAGGCTTAAGAGGTTTGCTGAACAGCATGGTCGACATGATAGTTGGTTTTAGGAAACATGATATTTAAAAATATGAAGGCCCTTACATCTAATAAATTGAGAACTTCCTTTATTACACAGCTGGCTGTCTGGATCCAAACATTATCTTTTGCATGGAAATGCTGTCTTTAATTTTCTTATCATTTTCCGCACAAGAAAAGAGAGAAGATCTTACAACCTGATTTTGTTATTTGGAATGTTCACAATTGACCTCAAATGTTCTTGCAGCTTTGGCATTGATCACAAAGGATAGATTCTTTCACCCTAGAAAATGAAGTACAGGAGGTATGAATCTACTACCAATCTATCATCTATATATTGATTGATTTTCTTGAAGTTGTATTTTTTTTTAATTTGGTTTGGGATAGTCAGCTTCATTTGAACTCTATCTTGAGTAATGATGTGATGCATCCCCAATTATTCACATCACATCTGGCGCAGAAATTTATTACCTTCGAGAAGGATGTGATTGTATAAAAGATGCACGTGTCTATGAAAAATGCTTCACAAATCCTTCTGGATTTTCTTGTTGGCTGTCCTATTATGACTGTCGTAGTTGATGAAAGCGCCTTTAAGCTCTGTGTTTGCTGAGTGACTATACACTTACTCTTAACAGTTTAAACTTACACAAGGGCAAGAGAGTAAACTGCCTTTATTCTCTCAAAATATGCTTTCACTTAGAATTTTGGTTTTGGAAGTGCTTATTTCAGTTGCTTTTTAAAGATGTATTGATCATCAGAACACAAGGACTATTAATATTGAAGCTTGCTACACTTATGCCTTGATATATGCTTATGATTCATCTTCTGGTTTTCATCATGGTAAATTTATCTATTTTGGGGAAACAAAAAAAAAGAGTGAGTTTTAATGAACTTCTTGGAATCAAATTGCCTCCCACATTAGTTTTAAATATAACAAATTTGGTTCAAAACACTGCCTTCAATGTTTTTTCCTGAGGCAGCAATGGCTTGAGTTTTTTCATGCAAACAAATGTTACAATTGGCCATTCATGTTTTATGCTTGTTAAATCATCTACTTTCGATCATTGAAGTCGTCCTGGTGAGGCTTGGTGGAACTAAGTTATTATTTGTTTTGTGCAATAAACAGATTGAAGAAAATGCCACAGCATTGTATGCATGGTGGCATTTTTATGAATTAAACAGTCATGTTATATGTGAGTATTGAAGGGAAAAAGATAAAAAAAGAAGAATAAGAACGTGGATTGCTTTTTTCCGATATCCTGTTCAATTTACCAACTTCATTTTACCTATTTCTTTGGTATTCTCTGTCTGTCGCACACTTCTTGCTTTCTTTGTTTTCTTTTACATTTTTTTAATGAGGTTATTGTCACTGAGTTGAAAGAATTAGAAAGGGACCAGAAAGTAAGCTGAAATGGCGTAGAGTGGAGACATGTGTGCAGTTAGAATCAAGAAGAGTAGAGAAGATATAAGTTGTTAGAAATAGACATGGGAGGATTAGAAAATGACAATGACAGTGATGAATATGTTTCTGCAGTTGGGGAGAGGGAGAAAGAGGAAAAATGAAGGAAAAAGAGAAGAAAGATATAAATCTGTGAAAGTTAAAAACAGAATTGAAACTCATAAAATAATTACGATGAATTAGAAAGGCATGAAACACGATATAATTAGAACTGAAAAGTCTAACCACTGCTTATTTTGGCGCTGAAAAAAATTACGAGCAGATTGGAGAGAGATGAAGAAAGAGGGGAATACTTAAGACCGCAGCCAATTGCGATGCATGTAACACTTGGTGGAGTGCCTGTAATTAATGTCCATGTAATTTGTCTTTTTACATAGTCCTCATCTATGTTTGGATTTACATAGTCCTCATCATAGTTCTTGACAAGCATGTCATTCTATGAAATTAGCATCATCTATCATTTTGGTACCCACATTCAAAGTTGCGGGCAATGAGACATCTTTATTTAAATTCTATTTGGTTCGTGTTTAGATTTAACTTAGAATATGGTGCTCATTGACCACAACAATATTTTGTCCTCAGGGACCTTGCTCATGTTACATTCAGATCCTTCATTGTTTGTAGTCATTGATTGTGGATGATATTCATGAAATGTCACTCTAGCATGTATTATCGACAATCATTATCATACCACAATTTGCATCTGTATGATTTATACTTCCACTCCTACAAGGCGGCAGGAATCATTTCACACTTCGGAAAAGTTCTGGATATATTGGAGTCCTCAGTGCACCTGTTAGGACTTCTGATTTGTTAGTCATGTTCCAAATAAAATCACTAGCATTATTGATGTTCTGACTCTTGAGATCTCTTCTCATCTTCCAAAATCACGTTATAGCCCATAGAGGACAGAGTAAAATTGCCATGATAGCAAGTTCTTTAAATCTCAAATAATTAGTGGATGAAAGGACTATGGTAACACTGGTGTTTCCACATTCCCACTTACAGTATTTTAGTTGATTATGGACGTGGACTTGTCATCCGAGAAATTTATCTTCTATTTTTTTTTTGTCTTGCCCTTGCCTCTGTTGTTAAATATTTGAATCTACTACCATTACTCTTGATGTGTTTCCCTCTTTGATTGCTGCTCAAGTATTACTCTGCATGAAGCTTTGCTTAAGTTAATGGTATCCGCCGTGCTATGCTCTCTCATCGTGAATACAGAGACATGAGCTTTTGACGCATTTGAGCTTCTAATATGTTGTGCTTCATATGGAGAATTGTAAAGGTTTCCATTGTTTATTATATAAGCCTCAAATTAGATGGGTGGATATCGATTCCAGAAATGCCAAGGAAGCTCGATCTTTTTTTTTTAAGCTTATAATGAACTGGCTTTTCTTCTTTATTAGTTTGGAGCAGACTTGTCATCACTAATTTCCGAGCTCTTCTCATTTTGCTCGAGGAACTTTTACGAAAGCAGCAGCTCAACTTACAGATCAGGGGACCTCCTATGTTGGTGAATTTCTTCTTCAGAACAGAATTGACGAACCAACTATAACGATTTGGTGCTCTAGACTTGCCACTATCAACTTGGTTTCTACTAATTACGTCAATCTTAACGTGAATTGCCATTTGACTATGTTTCTATTTTGTCTTCCTGACCATAATTTTTGAGCACCCATCTTTCTCCTGGTGAGTGCGAAAGTGGAGTAAAGATTAAATCAGATTTATATCACTGACTTTGCAAGTTCCTTCTCATGGACTAAACATCTTGATGCGTCGGTAAATGATAAAAGTAGGAAACCATCCTTGTTTGATAGTTAATGAAAACGACCTCACCTTGCTTTCAGAATTAGCAAGGCCCAAGTGCCAAGCAAGATTATTACTCAGGGAACGATTCTTTTTTTTTTTTTTTTTTTCCAACGAGTTAAGATTACCTTTTAGTTTGTGATTACGAGGGAAGGTTTGGTAACATGCATGGTGCTCCTAGTTAGTTTACCACGGTCAAGCTGTTTCTCTCAATTGAATAGACATTCTGGCAAGCTTAGCATCGGCTACCTTGAAGAGTTAGGATATGGAAAAATGCAGGCTATCATTCCTGGAGCCACATATGCAGGCTGGTGTCCTGTAAGCTGCCAATAGCCAATAAGGAAAGCGAGAAACGTTTACAATTGCACCCCCTTTTCTCCTCCCTTGCGAAAACCTCTTTTGCAAATATTGACATGAGGTGAAAAATCTAGAGAAAAAAAGAGAGTTAAGGTCTAATAGTTAGTGTTAAAAGGGTAAAACAATATTGATAGATGAAAAGTTAAAGATGTTTGATAAGAACTGAATATTTTTTGGATTGTAGTGAATCTCATTTAAATTAAAGCAAATGCTATTAGATATTAAATATAATTGTAATAAATATTATGTATATATATGGTTTAAAATTCTAGATAAAATGAAAATGAAAAAAAAGGGAAGAAATACAAAATTCAAAGTTTTCTTTCTCCCCTCTCCAAGGTAAATTTTTAACTGTCCTTTTGATGGTTAAATGTTAACCTCTTTTTAATCCTTTCCTCTAAAAAAATGTATAAAACATGAGTAGAGAGTGTGAACAAGGATAGGTTTTCGTCTTCTTTACCCTCATACTCCCAAACATATCCAAAACCTGAGCAAGCTAGTAATTTTTCATCTCCTTTGCTCTCCTACCAAACAGGTCCTAACCTTAAGCTATCGATTAATTTATTCATGAGCTCACTTTATTTCTCTCACTGCTAGATCATGACGTGACAAAACTTCAGAATGAAGTAAAATTTACTGTTTCATAACCATGAAGTCTAATGTTTGACATTTGCCTGCTTATTTGTTGTTGCCATCACAAGATTAAAACCTTCCTTCTCTAGTGTGAAAGGTGACGGGCTATATGCCTCCACTATAATGGTTTGGATGCTGCTTTTCTTTATTTTATTTTTATATATTATTTTTACACTTGTTTTAATAAATGATAAAAAATAGGCGTGTAAACACTATGTTTTTCACTTAAAAATATACTAAAATAATACATATTTTCTTAAAATTATTTTTAACATTAACATATCAAAATAATTTTAAATAAAAAAACTTAGTGTATATAAATTTTTGTTTGAACAGCGTTTTCAGATAGAGCCTTAATTAATGTTGTTATGATTATGCTTGTATAGAAAGAAACCCCCCCCCTCAAGATTTAGTGTTTAGAGCCTTTCCACACAAGTACGAGGAACTGAGTTGGTTGTTTCTCCGAATACTATAACTCTCCCAAGTTTTTTTTTTTTTTTTTAAAAAAGCAATTTTACGAGGGAAATTTTATTTATTTGGTAATAATTTGATCAAAGAATTTTCCTTAAAGAATTTATCTATATGAAGACGTATTTTTTATTCTTTTTCGCTTCGATAAAGAAATAAGAGATTAAACATATATGCTGGTGGGAGGAACAGGTGTCAGGTGAATCACAGAGAAGGACACTTGAAGCCTGTAAAAGAATAGCCGACCACCATTGACCGCTTTGTAGGAATATACTCCGTCATGTCTAACGGAAAATTGATCGAATTGTCTAGACGCTGTTAAAATTATTATTTTAGCAGCAGAAATATATATACAGTACCGATTTTCTTTTTCGTGCCAGTCAGCATTCCTAGCCAGTTTTATTTATGTATTCATTTTGAGATTTAAAATTCCCTTGTTTTGGAATTTCAATTTAAGTTGGAGCTGGAGTGAGCATGCACCACACTCCACCGGAAAAAAAGAAAAGGAAAGCAACATGGCATTTAATTTCAACATATATCTGACCTCACCTATGAAATTTTTGCTAACCTAATAAAACGTGGAAGATGAAAGAAACTTGAAAACCACATTTATCTAGTTCTTGATGACCATGTTCTCAAGTTACACTGCATGGACGTAATTAAGCTGAGAATAAAGGCAACATTGATTGACAGATAACGTTAACCAAATTCTTCATATTGCATATATACATGTTCTTGTTTTCATAATCACCTTTTCTTCCATTAATTTGCTAATATTTTGACCAAAAAACTTTTGAAAACTACCCATACAACCATATGTTAGAGAATTATATAAATCATATTCTACGACTTCACCTAACAGTTTCAGCTTTTAGGTGAGATGGTTCCTTAACATGGTATCAAAGCTTTATTGATCCAGCGGTCACGAGTTTGAATCTCACTCCTCTCATTCTATTTGATAAAAAAAAATCAAGCACAAGATAGTGTAAACTTGTGTGCAAGTTTTAAGCCCAAAGAACTTTCACTTGAGAGGAGTGTTAGAGAATTATATAAATCATATTCTGGAACCTCACCTAACAACTTCAACTTTTAGGTAAGATGGTTCTTTAACACCATAGTCATATATCACTTGAACCGTTTACACAAAATATATAATACTTGTTGCTTTAAAATTAAATCCCCCCCTCCCCCCCCTTTTTTTTTTTTTTTTTTTAACTGATTATGAATATCCGAACAGATCATACTTTTTGCATTAACTTGAAGTCACAAAATCAAATGCCCATTACACAATTATTTGTATATTAATATATAAAAATAGCAACCAACTAATTCTTCCCTGTACGTTGAAATAGTCAAGTCACATATTTAAGTTGTAAAAGAAGCCACTATAAATAAATTTTCTCACTCTACGTACAATGTAAGTGGTAACCTTCAAATCCAAGAAAATAAAAAAAACGTGTGCTGATTACTTTTCCCTCAGTGTTTCCACATCGTGTATTTCATTGTTTCATTGACTAATACGATCCGTTTCACAAAAAAAAACCCTAATATAGCTAGTGGGAGGAATATATGTGCTATGTTACAAGCCAATAATATGAAAAAGGATGTGCACAAATAAAGTGCGGAGCCATAATTGCAAGATTCATGTTCGCATATTCACTTTTGGTCGCTGTCCTTGTTTTATATCTGCCTCTCATAAGTTATTCTTCAATTTTTTATTTTTGTTTTTTATATTTTGATTAGGTCTTTTTTTTTTTCATTTTTATTCGTCTATATCGACCCTATAAAGTATTTTTGGTTGAAACTTGACTCATAAATTTCTATTTCGTCTATACTTGCCCTACAAAGCTATCTGTCTCTAAAATAATATAAATAATATTAATTATTAGTGCGAGTATATATGTATATTTTTTCTTAGCTAGTTATAGTTATTATTTTTTATGATAAATCAAACGTCGACGTGACTCAACCATGACAAATCCATTCATGTTTTATATTCCGTCCCCCACATGAACTATATAATCAACTAAGATATGCATGGACCCCATCTTTCCACGAACTTCAAAATTTGCACAGAAACAAAATGTAATTTCGATACCCTACCATGTATTATTATACACTAGCTAGCTAGTACCGTAATTAGGAATAAAACGACAAAGTACATACATTTGATTATTCGAACTTGAAGTTGTTTTTATTAGAATCTCGGGTTAATCAAAATAAAGAACATGTTTATGAGAAATAAATATATATTTATCTTTTAAATCATTTTTAAAGAGCATATTCTTATTTTTTAAATGTATGCGTCTTCTCTGTATTAATTATACTCTTTTTTTTTATCTTTCTAATTTTAAAAGAGTAACCAAATCCTATGATATGATACACTTTTGCTCTCAAATTGAGGATCATCATTCATTAGAGGAGAGAAACGGGGGCAATGAAAAAGGAAAGGGAATAGGAGGAGAGGAGGGCGTGGTGATTAAAATTGCAGGGGAAGTGGGGTCCACAGAGGAGCCCCCATGAACTCCGGCTTTGCACGCGCAGTCAGGGAATTGGGACC
Source organism: Salix brachista (assembly GCA_009078335.1). Lineage (NCBI taxonomy): Eukaryota > Viridiplantae > Streptophyta > Magnoliopsida > Malpighiales > Salicaceae > Salix > Salix brachista. The sequence goes on along the minus strand of CM018574.1, from coordinate 12,343,520 downwards.
CATGCATAGACAGACCCACAGCACGTCCATGCAAAATAAAAAAAAATAGAAATTAAGAGCGTGGAATTTCATGGACCCCAAGGCTGCTTGTTTTGTCTGGGAAATTGGAGGCTGCATGCTTCTTACCTTGAACCATCAACCACCTTAGAATCTGTCTTTCTGTGGGATGTAATCTAATATTTTTTTATGTAATTGTCTTTTTTATTTTATTTTTTTAGAGGTGTTGGGCTTCATCATTGCTGTTTGTCATAAACAAGGAAAAACGCAGTCCATGCTTTCAAGACTGAATTTTAACGGTGTGTACGCTGACCCCAATACATCACAAAGTGTTTTTTTCCCCATTTCCCGAAGAGAAATGCATAGTTGATTGGTTTGTTTGCATGTTTGATTCTTTTTAGGGACTGATCTACTTTGTTTATGACAAATGCCAATGGAAAGGAGGTGCATGGATTGCTCAGGATAATATAATTGCTCTTAATAATTTATTATTCGCTAGACTCGCCCTATCATATGGACCCAATTTGTTTTTTTTAAGTAATAAAAACTGTGTCTCGTAATATATTTTATTAACTAAGTGGTAATAAAATTACTTTGAATCTAACATGAATCTAATCCATGTGATCGGTTCAAATGCATCTTTATCTACCGGTAAATGAATCTAAGGATAAAAATAACTTTGATGCTAGCGTTTTCCATTAAAGCATTCACGTATAAATTATCGAAAAAATTACTTCTTTTCATGCTTTATCAATCAGTCAATATTTATAACTCCATAATTTGTCACTTATTATATCTGTTGGTGTGATTTTAGTATAATTTGTTGGATTGTAATTTGTTTTCCTATTTTGTTTATTGCGGTTGAAATATTTTTAAATAAAAATATGGATTTTTCAGGAAAACACGCAGGGAAGCATCAAATGCATGAAAAAGAAAACAAAAAGGAAATTGAGGAAAAAATAGGTGTATTAAATTTGGAGACTAATGATTATATACTACTTTTCCCTTTTGTCCTGATTGGTGCGATCTCCCTTGTATTGTGCTATGCTCGTCACTCAAATGAAGTGACCTATATATAATAATGATACAATGCTATTAATTATCATATCATTGAACTATGGATGCACAAGCATCCACTAATTAAAAACATCATGTCTTATGAACCAGCTGCTAGGAAAAGAATAGAGAAAAATCTGCTTTTGAATGCCCACATGAACGGACACAGATGGTGTAAAAAACAATTTCTATCGGTTTTCCATATATATATATATATGTATATAAGAATCACTCGCAGAAGTACGCATCAATTAATCAGTATAGGATTTAGAGATAGAGATGGAAATAGAGATGATTAATAAGATTTTGTTAAGGTGGTCATAAATTTGTACACTAAAAAAAGGAGTTTCAAGATAAAACAAGAGCAGTTATGTTTGTAATTGAATAACAACTCATATGTTCAAGTTCGTCACTTCTCCTTATAGTTTATTCTCTCTGTTTTTTTGTGTGTGTCTGTCTGTGTTTGTTTCTTCTTCTATCCATCTTTCGTGGACATTTTCTTAATTGACGCATTATCTCTTTATATGTTTGATTTAGTAAACATGTAGTTACAGTGAAAGTGAGAGAGGGAGATCGAGGGGGGGGGATCACAAAATAAATTGAAGTTCTGAAGGGCCTGATCCCATCCCATGTGGATCGTGAAACATAAAAAGTGAAAGTGAGAGAGGGAGAAAGTGAGCGGGGAAAGGGTGATCAAGCTCCAAGTCAATAGTAGTGTAATTGCAAGTACCCTTTTTCGTAGTAAAATCCATAATCAAAGACGATGTAAATAATGATAACATGGAAGAAAGTGGTTGGTGTTGTCAAGAAAGCAAATCTCTGAACCGGCCGGCCGGCCAAGAAAAAGAGAAAAGACATCCATATTTGTACAGAGACGTAGGGGCTTGGAAATGATGAGGTTTGTGCGAATTGATGATGGTGTGTGGGAAGCAGTGTAGAAGAACCAGATAAAATATTAATTAAGAAGAAGAGGAGACAGTAAAATGGAATATTTAGAGTTTGGTGACATGCAAAGGCAATGCAGTGAGCTGGTTCCTTGGCTTTCTAAATTTATGATAATCTCATCTTTGTGTGTTGTAAATCTCAACGCATTTCAAGCAAGTGTGTGCCCGTGCTAATTAAATTATATATCCAAAATCAACACTGAGATCTTAGAAACATAATTTAGATAGTAAACGAACTCGTTACTAAAACCTACACATCTATTTCCAGTTGCATCATAAACCTATCAATTGGAATTTTCCTAACATTTTTTTTACAATTTTCAATCCCATCTTTTTATTATTATTTTTATTAATAATTTTAGTGTAACGTTCATATTTTAATTTTTTTTAATGAAAACCAACATTTTTTTATATAATAAGAACATTTATACAGTAAAACGATACTACTTTGCAGAAAGATTGTAAAAAATGTTCTAAGGGGTGAAAATTGAGCTTATACACAGAAGCCACGGTTATAATTGGTGATACATGAGGATTGAAACAATAAAATAAATATTTCCTTACACTAATTGCTTTACGTTGCTCCAATAGATGCATGGTTTTTCTTGATTCTTGTGATATAAAGGTCAGCTAACTTCGCAGTATTCTCTAGTATCTCATGGTTTAATTGGGTTGAAGGACTTGATTGCCTTCATCTTTAGATAAAAGGAATGTGCTTCTAGTTTATACTAGATGATTTTGCCTGCTTAATTTATCTATCACAACAAGAAAAGCATATCGACAATGTGATAGAAGCTTTCCATCAATCAGTTTAGATGGAAATAATGCTACAAGAAGAAATCTTATTGGAATTATTGTTGATATTCAAATCAACAACTGAAACCCACACATTTATATTTTAAGTTAATCTATTGAAGTTTATTTATAATATCTGTAACTTGCATGTACATTTAAAAGCAATTTTACTTGTATAATTCAAACTTTAAATTATTAATGCAGGATTTGCATTTTAAGGTTTGTTTGAGATTTGGGTAAAATAAATTCAATTTGTCAGCTGATAAAATTGAGGTGATTTCCAACCAAATGTTCCCTTTATCCTTCAAATACCCGTAGGTCAAATCATGACTGTAAAAGGATAAGAATGTCTATTCACTTAAAATAGTCCTCGTTTTTGAAAGAAGTGTTCCCATAAAAGAGGGTTTTTATTAAAAGTATTTTCACTATAATATAAATTATATATTGAGATTTTATCTAATAAATTAAATTTTTAGATGAGATGATTTTTTAACAAGAACAACAATCAGTAATCCAAAAAAAAGAGGTTTTATCGAAAAGTTGGCCCCCTTTTAATTTTTGAACGATCACCACACAACCCACTATGGAGAGGCCATGACAGAAGACTATCCAACAAGCCTGCAAAAGGGATCCTTTCACCTTTGTTTTTTGTCGATCCTTACCAATGTAGCTAACACCAGTCCCTACCACAAGAGCGCAAAAGAAAGCATGTTCATGAGCTATTGTCTGAGAATAGTTTTAAACTTTGAAACACTATTACAAGAACATTTGTTTTACTATATGTCACGCCCTATCTCAGCGGTCAATTCATTTAAGCTTTATGGTACTTAGTCAATTTTTGAATTAAAAACAACTATCTGCTTTCAATTTATGGATCAATCTATTTTTTTTTTATAATTGAAATGTCTAGATCAGTTTATGTGCACCACAATTAATTCTCGGATCTATTAAATATCTTGCAAGTCCAGTAAATAGGTAAGACACCACGAGAATGACAGACATATATAATGGAGCTCGAACCTTGATACAGAAAAAAAGAACAAATCCCTTTCTCCGCTAAGCCAAGACAATCACATGCGGATCAATCTATCTTACTTGTAAAGGGTGTGGAGTTTTCTGCTTTGCGTCAATGTCTTTTTATATATTCCTGATGCTAAAAGACAACACAGTTTTGGGATGCAACAGTAAGATAAATGTAGCCAGGTTCCTGTTTCTCTCCGAGAGAAATAGCTTTTTGATTAAGATGCGTGCCTGCAGTTAAGCAACTTTCACACAAGATTAATTATTTATTATCATTTTTCTCTTGGCAATTTTAGAAGCCAAGTCCCCACAAGTTACAAGTATCTTTACTTAGAGGAGGGTTTAATTTCTTAAAAGTTGTCCATGGTGGCTCGTATGCATGGCTTGCATTAGGGGACATATATAGGCTTTACGTACCGTTTCCTCACTTTACAAGCTACATGAAATGATTGATAAAAAATGATCAAGTGCATGGAAATGGTTCACAGCGCCAAAAGACATCAACGTATCGGCACAAATGTCAGCTACTCAGCTCCATCATTTCCTAGCTAGCTCGGGTTTTTGGGATAGCTTCCGCAAAACTTTTGTATGAGCTGGTTTGTTTTGTTAGGATGATGGTGCTGTAATTATTCTGCTTGAGTTTAAGTGTTAATAATAGCCTGCGCGACAAAATTAGTAAACCCGATTGCTTACTAATCAGTGGACAATCTCGCTCTAGAGTACACAAAAGTTAGTCATCCACGCTGGTGTAACTTGTTTGGAACAGGAAAGCTTTTATTCGAGAGAAAGTCCCCCCTGACTAATATTGCAATTAATAGTAATTAAATATTCTTATTTATAAATAAAATCTTTTACATAATACGAAATATAAATGTATACATTTGAGAACTACCAGAAGGTTTTCAAAACATAACGCCTTGAAAGGAAAAACTTCTCAAAATATTTTTTTTATAGAAATAAAAAGTATAAAAAAACTGTAATGTAGTAGACTTGCAGTTTTCATTATAAAAAAGCAGAAAAATACCAATGCACGCGCAAGAATTTATTTTTTGTCAAAGACTCTCAATGCGTGTTTATAATCAATTCAAGAATCATCTAATGAAGATAAGTTTCTAACACATTGTTAGTCTAGAATTATAAAACATAGTGTCTGAAGTTCAAATCAGAGAGCTAATATTAAATTTAATTTCTAATTTTAAAATCTAAGGCTCTTTTAATTAGTTGAGATAAACACACAAAAAAACCCTCAAAATAGACGGGCAACATTTTTTTCTAATTGAAAAATTATATTTCATTAATACCCAAAGGAGTATATATATAATATAATATAACTTGAGACAATTTGAATAAAAAATATATATAATATAACTTGAGACAATTTGAATAAAAATAAACACTTGGTAGATTGAACAATACGTATTGATTCTTAGGATAATAATCCATTGATCACTTCATTTCACTTTGGTTTCTCCGAACTTTCCCTTTTCATGATACCTCACAAGTCAAGGAGTAACCTACCACCACAGTTCAATTTTATATGTTAAATACGTTCGAGAAAGAGCATGAACTCTCTACCTTACACATAAGCCTGTGATCTTCCACTAGGAAGAGTTCCATTCGCAAGGAACATCGCAACACAATTTATCATTTTTTTTCTTAAAAAAAAGTCAGCAAATTTATAGCAGCATACGACCCCCGAATAAATTACAATATTTTATGTATATGCAACCGCAAGTTCTTATTGCAAATGAGTTGTTAACACCTTAGCAACCGTTGTTTATAGCTGAAAGTAAAATAAGTTAGTAATTTTTGTTGCAATCTGTGATTTTCCATTTTTAATTAGTTAACCAACCGATTTGAAACTACTTCTTCACCTTGCAATTTTTTCGACTGCTAATTTCCAATTACCAACAGCAGCTGTCTCTTGCAATTTGACTAAGTCTCTTTATTGGTACATAAGAGAATGTCTTTTCACAACTGTTGCAAAGATGTTACCCCAGCCCAGCCTTCCAATTCATATTAGCCTTGGAAAGACTATAATATTTGAAAGGTTTTCAGTGTTAATTAGGTGGTTTGGAATCTTTTGTCGATTTAAAGAAAATTTTCACTAATAACTTAAGGTGGTAGGTAAGATTACAAAATATAATTTATATTATTATTCAGCACACCCTCTCAAGTGAAGTTTTTTGAGCTTGAAACTTGCAGAAGTTCACACTACCTTGTTATTGATTTTTATCTAATAGAATGAAGATGATGAGATTCGAACTCATGACCGCTGGGGTCAATAAGACTCTGATACCATGATAAGAAATCATCTTATCTACAAATTTAAATTGTTAGATAAAATTCCAGAATATAATATATATTATTTTTTTTTATCAATTTTGAAAATTACAGGGGTACATTGGAAAATCTAAAACTATAAGAGCAAAAATCAAATATTGATGAATCTCTTACATTAATTAGGCCCAGGACAGAACTGAAGTTTACTCGTAATTCCTCGACGAAGAGATCGAATAACATCGTAAATACTTTTTCTTCCATTTCTGAGAAATCTCTTTCCTGGTAAGAGTTTTTGTTTTCGTTTTGCGGGGACGGTGGTGTGCGATTGGTGACTGCCTAGCTTATCTAAGCTAATTATTACACGGGGTTACTTTGTGGTCCTGTGATGCAATGCATAAATTCAAATACTGTAGTTCAGAGGGTTATAAAATCGAGATGGGGTGAGCTTGTAAGGTTTACATATGTGTGTGTGTGCACGCACGCGCGCACTGGAGGTTTGACAATTATTGACCACGGCTCAGGTTTCTGAAGCAAAGCAGAAGTGAAGTACGCACATGCATTCAAAGCCCGAAGACAGCAAGCCTTTGCTCCCCAGTGCTCAATAACCTGACACTTGCCCCGCCATACGCCATGCATACTACCTCTCTCCCTCGTTTTCAGCAAATTTAAACTCCCCACTTCTACTATCCCTAGCTTCACTCACATGCATGGACTTGGATGGGCACTCATTATTCCACATGCACATGCACATGCAGACATTACTCTCATGCATGGACATGGATGGGCACTCGTTATTCCACATGCACATGCAGACATCCCTCCCTCCCTCCCTCCCTCCCTCCCTTACTTCAGAGTAGACAGACACAAATACACAAACATGGCAAATTGGCAATTGTATTGACTAGCTAGCTGCCTAGCTAGCTAGGTGGTGCGGTTTGTGTATTGTGTTTTGGGCCGCACTGTAGAGGAGTGAGTGGTGATGATGGTATTCATGATGGCATGATGACGAGATTAAAAGCAAAATTACTTTTATTATACCTCAATTACTCCATCTATTTAGTAGTGGAAGGGAAAAGCAAAATTACTTTTATTATACCTCAATTACTCCATCTATTTAGTAGTGGAAGGGAAGAGAAGAGAACCGGCCCCACTTTTCTCTTATGGGAACATAAATATTATGGTCGATTGGTCCCGCTTTGCACGACTTAAAATAATTTCCGTGGACTTTGATACATGAAATCATCTCTCTTTTGTGTCTCGAAAGTCATGAGAGAGAGGATCCCATGCATGATTGTTACGTATACACCAATACATATGATTTGATATTTCTTCCCTCCCTTCCTTTCTAAAGGCGAGGTTTGATGTTTTGACAGCGGTTGTTTTCTTCTTCTATTTTTTGTTTTTGTTTTGTTGGATTTAATTTTGTTCGCTGATGATGCTGTCAGTATATCCTTTGCGGACCCAGCAAAATATCCTCCCTGCCTTTGCTCAAATTAACTTTATTTACTGTTGGTTTTATATATACTGTGTCGTCGTCATCGATCGCCATTGATTTTCTTCTCTTTGCTGTAATACCGTACAAACTAAGAGGTGAGTGCTAGTTTCAAAACCCTCAGCTCTCATCACAGGAAAAGCGGGGGGGCCCGGCGGGGGAGATTATTCTTTTATGTGTAAGGGAAAACAAAACGGCTAATGGAGAATCTTATGACATTGCACCAGATATCCAGGATTTAGGTCCGGATTAATGGTTTCATATATAGTGTTTGCGTGAGCGGCTAGTGTGAGTCCCACTTGAGGGTTCGAACTATTATGTCCAATTAGGTCAGTAGGAAACTCTAGTAAAAAATAATTTAAGTTTCGAAACATACCAGAATTAACATAAAGTATGTAATGGGTTCAAATAAGACCTAATTGATGATTAGTGACATGGACAAAATTCCTCCGTCGCTTAAAAATTGTCGGCCCATCTGATGTTGAAGGATGCTGTGTGACTTATGATTATTAACCTGTACATGAAATTCAAAAAGTTATACGATCGATATATATATATATATATCTCCATCATCTTCGAATATATCTCCATCATCTTCGAATTCAAAATAAAGAGTTGAGAATACTGATCAAACCCAAATAATAAGTCTCTCTTCCTATTGAGAATCCCAGTAGGTGTTTTCATTATTGCTAAGTGTGTTCGTGCAATATAACTTCTGCGGTCCAGCTATATATAAACATGTAGAAGAATAATTATTTTGAAATGAAATTTTGGGGTACTTATCAGTACCGCTTCATATTCTTGAATCTTGAGGGTGAATTCTAGGTAGAAAAATGTCACTATCATTCTATCATGCTTTTGGTTTAAGCTCAAGTCATTCCGTGCCCGTGCACTGTCAACAGAGGTTAACTGTCTTGCCTAAAATTTGGAATGCGATAATGTCTAGCTAGTCCCCGTTGTAGTACATAGTCAGATCTTTAATAAATCTTTGAGTTTGATAACCGAGTTCAAATTTCATCAACATTCTCATTCTGCTCTATATATTGTATACATATCAGATGGTTTCTCTAACACACTAAGTATTTTACAGTTCATGCTCAGCATATATATAGACTATCACTCTTATTACAAAAAAAAATTATGAATTCTACAATCAAATATATATGTAGCATCATTCCACTATAAAGACCAGGCACGCAGAATAATCTGCTTTTCAATAGCTAGCTAGCTAGCTAGCATGTCTATATACGCAATCCCATATATATTCAGAGTTTCAGTTAGAGAATTCGTTGATTGACCACTCTTCGAAAAGCGCCTTTGTTTCTTTCTTTTGGAAAACAAAAGAAAAGGCATAAAATTATTGGTATTTAGAGAGAGAGAGAGAGAGAGAGAGAGAGGGCCATGTTTGATGGTCTGAAAAGAGAATTAGCAGCTTTTCAGGGATGAAGAGATCAGGGTGCTGCCCTTGCATCAACCCAATTGTTCCATTTAAAAAACCACATAACTCCTTTCAGGTTCTAACAACTATACTATATAAGTATAAATGTACAGTAGCTATAGGAGTGTGCGTGATGTGAATATATATATTTACATAAGGCATGGGTGTCACACCAATATTCGAGAGAGATGATTATAAGAGTCCCGTACAGTACAGTTGTTGCAGGGAGGGTGGGAAGCACATGCTCAGGCAAAGGAAAGCCCACGTCGTTTTGCGCTTTTCGATTCTCGGGTTGTGGGGAAACACCATCGTGCATGCCAAAGTCCCCAGTTAATGCTATTTATTTCTAATAATTGCCTCTTAATTAACAGCATACATACTCTAATTAACTCTTTTCTTTATTTAGTGTTTATTTGATATTGTATTTCGAAATATCTTTAAAAGGATAAATTGCTTTTTATTAGCATATTTAAATTATAAAAAAAAGCAAAAATAATTTTTTTTAAAGAGCACATAAAAAACAAAATTCACTGCCCAGAGAAGATCATCACTCCTAGCTAGTATATTAAGTTTAGATTGACAGGTAACGTCATTATGCCATTCCACTCTTATGGCCACCGTCCCCCAGCACCCCTGTTGTTCTCAATTTCACGCATTGGCTTCGAAAAGCATTGTTTTGAACACATCTAGGAATGTAATTTCGACAGAGAGATACTACTTTTATATTAAACAACTGTAACGTGTAAGTTTTGCGTTGAGGAAAAGCAATATTAATTTATTTATTTATTTATTTATTTATTTCTGGTTTTCTGTACTAGCAATAATTTTGTACCTCTGTAATTTTACATATGCTGAGTTGTGTGGAAATTATAAGATTCTGTAATTTAAATTAATAGAAGGAATCTAGGCGGGTAATGGACGAGTTATCTCGTGCCGTACCCTTCAGAACTCGACATATCCCTTGAAATTATATTTTTAATTTACAAAGAATATATATGCTGCCTGAGGAATATAAAATAGGAGAATGTGATGGATAGAATAGAACGTACCAACTGCATCTTATTTGAAAGGGCAAGACGCGTGGAATCTTTTCAAGCAAGGGGACCAAAATGAATGAGAGACCGGATCGATGGAGTCAGTCTGTTCGACTTCCGCAATAATCCTGTTTGTATCGTAAGCTAGTTGTTTTTAAGATAACGTTTTTAAGGGAAAAACAAGATGGAGACACTTGGGATTATACCAAGCATCTTGTTTTTAAAATCATTTCTTTACGTTTTAAATTGTGATTCGAATAAAAAGAGTTAAAATAATTTATTTTAAAAAAATATCCGTGATATATATTTAATGTGTAGATAAATAAATTCTTGCAAGGATAGAATATTGCTCTAAAACTCTTATTTTTAATTTTATATGGGACGTAGCATTTCTTTCACCTTTTTTTTTATAAGCACTGGAACACTTGTTACAACATTAAAAGGTGATTAAAACTCCAATATTGATGATCTTCCTGCTCCTGCTATTGTTGCTAAAAAGGAACTTTTTCGTGATATTCTAAAAAGAGCGAGCCTTTTTAGTCATTTTCTCCTTGGAACATGCCCTAAAGCCTAAAGGGGTTAATTAGCTGGATGACCCTTCCGCATTTTATTTTTTTATTGTTATTCCTGCTCCTTTTAATTTCCTCATTATAAAACAGCTGGAGCATAATATATTTCGTCTATACTTAATTTTTAAACAAAGTAAGGAAAAAAAATACCCTTCGAGCTCCTTAAGAATATAGAATAAAAAACAATAACTATTATGGAGTAGTATTAATATTTTTTAACATAACTGACTGACTGGCCACCATCTCCCTTTCTTTTCTTTTCTTTTCCCTTCTTTTCTTTCTCTCTCTTCTGCAACTATTTCATCATCTCACAAGCTTCCAAACAAAGAGAATTAATGGAAAGTTTCAAGTTTTATTCTCCTTGTTGTCTTTGGATATGTTTACGATGAAACATCAGATAAAAACCCTCATGTCGTTAATGGGTATATCTCTCTCTATTGATGATTCCAAAATTTTAGCACATACTTATGGCTACATCAACTAGAGATCCCTCTTCCCAATATAGTCGTTCTAACACTTCTAGTCAGTTTGGAAACCTTCTTCATATCCATGGATCACTTTGAAATCAAGAACAAGAATCATCACCATCGGTTTGGGTTTCCAGCTTCTCCTTGGATATGACCATGGTTCCTGCTCGAAGTCTTTCTAAACAACAGCAGCAACTTTGTGATGCCGGTTATTTTGGTGAAGATGTTAATACTTTTAAAGAGAGTTCCGGTCTTATGAGCCGATTAGAAGGTTATGACTCTTGTGTTAGCGAAGCTTGTTTATTAGGATCTGATCTAGTGGTGGCTAATATTCCCATGGCTGAAGATGAATCAAGAACTAACAGTCTTAATAATGAAGCTGGCTCAAGCTCAAAAGATTTTCAAGAAGACAGACATGATCAAGAGTGGCTCCAATTGAGTATAGGTGCTCACACAACAACGGCGACACCAATAAGCCATGAGGGCAAGCACGATCATCTTCATCGACAACAACATCCAGCACTTGATTCTACAAGTAGAAGAGGAGGGTTGGTAGAGCTCGATCTACTACCAGGTAGCAGTAGTAGAATCTCACATCAAACAAGGCCGTCGAGTAATCCTGTTTTTCACGTTCCTGATTTTAGAGCTCCTCCGAGGCCAGTCCCAAGTCACGCCACTAATTTAATTAGCAATACATCTCTATTCTTTCAACACCATCCAGCAGCAACTAGCTCACCCTATCCTCTTCATCAAGAGATAAACTGGGCATTCAGGCCTATGTTGCATAATATAGCTACCGTCTCATCTTCTCCACAGTCCTCTTCATCGTCTTTGATGCCATTGGGATCCTATTTTTCGCGTCCGTTCCAAGTAAATAGTACTGGCATGGATTTTGCAGGACCGAGCTCCGACTTTAAAGTAATCGATCCTCCAAGAAGATCCCGTTCCGGCATTTGGTTTATGCTACAAGCGTCTCAAAATCAGTAAGTTCAAAAGAAAAGAGAAGACAAAGCATGTAGAAAGATTAGCCCCACCATTTTGTTTTCTTAATTTCACTTTCAAATGTTTCTTTATATCCAATTAGCTGCTTTGTAATGATTTGTTTTTGATGTTCAAATTCAGAAAGAAAGAACCCTTCTTGCCGCAAATATCCAAGAGCTACCTGAGAATCAAGTAACATATTTTATCCTTTTCTGTTCTTTTTTTGTCTCTTTTTTTATTCCCTTAATTTTCGGGGGATTTAATAAATGTTTATATAATAATGAACTTGAAAATCCATAGACATAATATCTCTTTTGTTTCGATATTTCAAAACTTTAGGGATGGAAGGATGACAGTTCGGTTGTTAATGAGGTACCTGGTTAACAAGCTGAGAATGGACAGCGAATCAGAGGTATTTACATTTCCTTTTCTAATTATGTGAATTAATGCATAAAAGTAGTAGTAGATGGCACTATGCTTTCTACCTTATCTTGCATATATCTCGTTCACTTAAAGATTGGCAAGGCACGGACAAATAGAAGACCCAGAAATAGGAAACAAGCACATCTGTTCGGATTACTAGTTTTAATTACACGAATATAGACAAAGGTGGTGTTAGAGAAATGACAGAAACAGAAGAGCTAAATGCGTTTCTCTCGCAGTATTTATTGTGTCTGACAACTTGATATTTAGGTGGGAAGTATATTTCTAGGTAGCCATCTTCTCTTTTTGTATCATTAGACCATAATCTGTTCTCGTAAAGATGGTCTAAGAACAAAAATGTTTGTCTAAACAAGGTATCGAGCCTTCTAAACTGGTCATCATTTTGGTGTTTAGTTAGTTATGGATGTTTTCATTGACAAGATTGAAGAGGTGTAGGGTTTAAGTGTATTAATTTAGAGATAATATCGAGAGTTACCTCCCGCCTTCTATCCTCTGACCACCCAATTTTTTTTTAAATGAGTAGCCTTTCATCCTTCACAAATGGGATTAATTAGTAACTATTTTAGACCACAACATATACTAGTCTCGGCACAAATAACGCGTATATGCCACAATTAAGAACAAAACGCATACAGGCATAAAGTGAAGTAGACAAGTAGTATGACATTTAAGCATCTATGACGGGTTGAAATGCAAAACCTCGGAGAAGAAACCTATGTCACTGGCTATTCTCTCGCTGTTTTCTTGCCTGTTTCAATTGATACAAGTACTTCCAGGGAATTCCGGAATTGTCTCGGTCAAGTAGACGTAATCGAGGGTTAATTAGTGGCTCTTTTATCCCTAAGAATTGAATATCGTAGAGGATTTGTCTTGATTCAAATTTTCCACCATGCTCAATGGAGAAGGGTCGGTATAGCTGAGAATTATTTCATCTAGTATATTAAGGATTAGACATGTCCTCATTAGTTAATATATAGAGTTTGGATTAATCTCTTATATATGTTGAAGCTTATGTTTATATATATATAAAAAAATCGCCTCCCCAATGCACCACTACAAACAACTTTACCTTTTATTCATCCAAAAGTGGATTAATTCCAAGCCACGAAATAGTTATCATCTTTTAAATACATTGGAAAGGAATTATTAAGATATTCAACTACTTCCAAATTATAATAAATACATTATTATTTTTCTCTAACACGTATGGTATTGTTAAGAAAAGACCTGGTTATAGGATAATTATGTGTACATAATAACTGTACGTGCATTAACTGTATTTGGAACAATTCTATACATATTAAAAGGTGTACGAGGTCTTACAATGAGGCAAATAATTGACGTGTGAAAGTAACGGATATTTGGTCATTATTGGGGACAGCATTATTTACGGTATAATCTGTGCATGGGATGCATCATTAAAGGCGATTTGATTTTTCATATCAGATTCATCGCAGGTGTATATAATTGTGTGTCCATCATTTACACAATGCTTCTCATGCACACTTCATAGAATACGCACTATCTATTAGCATAAATCAGGCTCATGGCAATAATTAATTGATTCCTCTTATATTTATCATTCAAAATTCAGTATTTTCTTATGAAACGTATTCAGATACAAAGGTTTAGTTGCATGAAATTCGTGTTTCCTGATCTCTAACACATAATTTATAAATAATATTCTTTACTATACTTTAAACACATTATTCGCTGGCTCAAAAATGCTTAAGGCTAAATGAATCATATATGTAGCGAATCAACTTCGATCTAGGTAAATTACAGATTGAAGTTTTTATTTGGGAGGGTGAAAAAGAAAGCGTCCATGGTATATAATTTAAGAGGTGGGATTATTGATGTATAAGTACCTGATCTGCAAACTCTAGATAAAATCCTTTCCAGCTGCCAAAGAAAATATCATTTTTATATAGATATTTTCTTATTTCAAAATAAGTTTAGAGAAAAAAAATATTCGTCAAAGATTGTTTTAACTTAGGGAAAGTGGAATTATGTTTTATAAACAATATGTTTTCACATAAAATTTTCATTGAGTGAAATGAGCCTGTGATCTTATTGTCTGTTATAACATTCGAAAACCATCGACCTCCACTGGGCATTGCGACTATATTCTATGGAAACTGTTCGTGGTGCACCCAAGACTGCCTTCTTATATATATATAAGGACTGGTGATTCTTACCGAAGAAAAGGAGCTAAATTTAATAAGTGTTGCTATTGATACCGTATACTTTGAAAAGTTTTAAAGTATAATATATGTAAGGCTTTACTTTGAAAACGAATTGTGAATTAATTCAGCAACATTTTATTAGATTTACAATAGTATTTTTGAAAACGAATAGCATGTAATATAACTGCCAAAACTCTAACTTAATATAGAAATTAGTAGCAATACACTGTACACGTGCTTCACACACACACACAAACCCAAATATATAAGGAAAAAGATTTAGCCATAGAGATTGTCTTCGGGTAGTAACTTCTCCATCGTATAGTAAATTAAGCCTAAAATTGAATAGAGGAAGTAGAGTCATGTGGATCAATGAATAGTGCATGTTCTTCTAGTACATCTATATCAGCTTGTCCATTAGGTTTGAAGAACAAGTGCACAAATTCGATCTTGATCTGAAAAAAATCTCTCCAATTTGTAATAATGTTGGTGCAATTTCCATCCCATACCTCTTTTTTCTGCCCCTTTTTGATAGAAGACGATCGATTGCAATAAAAGCTAGCTAGTGTGTGTTTGCTTGATCTAGAGCCATCCATTCTCCCTTGACTTCTACGGCTAGCAATGCTTAGGTTTGTTTCTAGGGTAACATACAAGAAAGAGAAGAGGATGTCAAGACAGCGGATCATTAAAAAAATCGAACTCAAACCTGGATGGATATATAGGTTATATATATATATATATAATGCACGTAGTGTTAGTTGAGTTCGTCATTCCTTGCCGTAGGTGGTTAATTATTACACATAGGATGTGTATCTGTTGTCTTCTTCGTTACCTACAACACATGATATTGATAATCTTATATTTTGGCCAGTTAGGCTGTAACATGACATGCTCAAAGTTCCATTTTGTTTTTATATAATCTAGTCCGGGAAATGAGTTTGTAATTAGGTCAACCCTTATCTGATGATTAATTTGGTTCGTGCCCATATTTTTATTGCTTTCTTGCCATGCCGCATGCCATGAAGCAAGGAGATATATGCGGTTAACACGACATCTTATTTTATCAATCTTGCCCAGCTGATACATTTATACATCAAACCACCTACCAAAAATCATCCGATGGAACTCTTCTTTGTCTCTTTGTAGTCTTGGAGCAGAGAGAGAGCATCCTTCTGCTTTATATTCTTACCTAAAACTAAAGTACACACCTAATAATCACTAAACAATCATCCATGCTATAAACTATTTTTGTTATCTCAGATACATGACAAATTCAACATTCTTCTTTGCTTTTATGTATAGAATTAGAATGTTAATTAAACCGGATAGTTGGTATACATAGGCCGGTCAACTTCTTTATGCCATCTATTTGGCAAGTTCTTCTTGGTGTTGGAATATCGATCGACCGCCCAAGTGACATTAATAAAACTAGTTCCATAAAGTTTCTTATAGGAAGTAATTAGTGCATAGACATCTTCTCTGAACACAATGCATGCAACTAAGTACCCAATGATTTAAACTTTTTAAGTGGGTGTGAAAGACGAGGAGGTCGAACTTACAATCCGTTTTAGCGTAATTTAAGGAGTCTGTCCTCGATTCATTTTACATTATCTATGTGAATTTAGATGCTCACTTGATCATAATAACTTGTTTTCATCCTCTACACACGCACGCACAAGTAGGAGTTCTGGATGGTAATAATCAATATTTGAGAAAGCCAAAAGGATGTCTTCACGGTGGAAAGTCTTGCTTCCATTTTGAAAATTCTTTAAGCTAGCATTGACTTTAAGAGATGTATAAAATTATCATCAACTTGGATGTGAATTGTCCTGCCTTAGTTGACACTTACTAACATAATAAAAAGAAAGAAAAAGGAGAGGGGAGTTGATACTAGCACATCAAATGAAATCATATCGTAGGGTCTAAGAAATCAAACGTGTAGCATGTCATTATGGAAAACCACCTCTCCAATCTGCATGCGTGTACCTATCTCTCCGTTTCGTCACGCTTTCGCTTCTTTCAGCTAAGCTTTTACCCCCCCCCCCCCCCCTCTCTTTTTCCTCGGGATTATTGTGCTCAAAAAGACCCCATCATCGAAAACACCGTAGGTGGTGCGCTTTGATCGAATTTAGATGACCCCATTTTCATCATCATCTCTCTCTAGCCAGCCACGAAAATGAACTCCACTAGAAGAAAAAAGAAAAAAAAATCATTTCATATATTTTACGTCGGAGGAAAGCAATGCATGAGTGAATTATCCACAACAGAATCATTCCAAGTCGTTGAAAAAGAACAAAAATAAAAAAGCATTAAAAGACAGATAGGCCTCCTCCACGAAAATAAATTCTTTATGGTTGGTGAAATCACGATGTGCATGCAAAATAAATTAAGTATTTAATCCCTTGTAGTTCTCAACAAATACCTTTCAAACAAAGGGTGGTTTTGACATTTTCTATCTTACATAAATACCAAGGAATGAAAACTCAAACTCGATATACTAGTTCTTGGAAGAATAGTTGACCTTGTGATATCATTAGGGCTATTTTGTTGGTCGACTAAGCAACGTGAAGTAGACGTGCATGGCATGAGACTATGCGTAGTGAGGTTTTATTGAAGATAAGAGAATTATTTATTTTATTTTTTCCGTTGCTAGCGGATCCCTTACAAATTTTCTTTTTAGATTATGGTCACTGGTTAGATTATAAAATCTTTGATGGTGCTGTGCATGGTATAATAATAAAAATAAAATAAAGTCTAGGGGCTCATGATTTTGGCGTTCGAGCAAAGTCTAGGTGGGTCCCGTAATGATTAAACTCGGGCAGTGTTTGAGTCGTGGGTGAGGGGACGGGCAGCCCAAAAGGCTGGATTGTCATGGCTGACCGCTGACCGAGTATTCTGGTGGCCTCTCATGGACGGACAATGAGGAGTAAAAAGAATGGAATTTTATGGGTAAAGTAGACGTTTCAAAGATATACGTGTATGGGGCCGTGGTGTTACCTAGTGACAAAGCATGACTTCAAAATAATCTCTTTTTTTAATGAATATTGAAGAGAGAAAAACTATGAATCTTCAGCTTCAAATGCATCGTAAATATATATTTTTATTTATTTATACCTGTTTGGATAACTCTTTTTCTTTTTTAAATAAAAAAAGAAAATCAAAGTCGCCACTAGCAACTTGTTTACATTAATATACATAGATGCTCGCATCTTTCGTTACTTCCAAGTGATTTTGGAGTCACTTGGTTAGATGCTTACGTTTTTTTTTTCTTAATTGTTATTAGAGATTACAAAATTAACTTAGACGTACACAATAAAAAAAGAATTAATCAAGGTTTATGAAATTAGTTGAAATATACACACAAGTTAGTCTGGATATTTCCATTAATAAAAAAATTGATCTAGACATAGTAATTTCTATAGGCCTTCGATGATCCGGTAACAGCCAAGACCAATCGAGGATTAGCATAGTCGTGATGCTCTCCCTTTTCAAACAAGAGTAAAGAAGGGAGCGGCATGTTCTTGTTTTGACTATTAAATATTTAAAAGTAAAATAATAATAATAATAATAATAATAATAATAATAATAATAATAATAATAATAATAATAATAATAATTAGAAACAACGATTTTCTTCGAATAATGATAAGTAGGTATCATTATATCATTACAATATCAAGATCTTTCATGCTTATGTGTCTAATGTAATTTAAATTATATAGCTTGCCAGCTAGCTAACGTGACTTTTATTTTTGACACCCTGGACGACGATGGCTGATAAAAGCAGATAGAGATAACTTGCAGAGGGCAACAGCTTCTACCTTTCTCGACGCTGCAGCATGTAAGGGATAACATTTGGGTCAGCCCGAGAGATGCACTCACTTTGCTTCCAGAATCCTCCACCCCAGATCACGTCATGGTCCTGCACTACGGCAGAAGTGCTTGAAGAATTTCCCACTAGTTAATATTCTCTCTCACTTGTATCCGGACACTTTTTTCCTCTTTTTTTTTCAGGCTAATGGGCTCTGTTATTTATTTTTAATTTTAATTTTTAACCCACTTCTCTAATTGGAGAAAATAGTTTGGAGTACCCCAAAATGATGTTTACAATTTTGGGGTAAATAACATAACCCGAAATGTATTTCCAAGCTATGCTATGCGGGCTTGATCGATATTTAATTCAAATTGTTTTGTTAACCAGTACAAACTTCGTGGACTGCTCCTTTCCTTTACTACTCGGTGAAAAAAATCCATGGTCCTTTTCAGAAGTCGTGCTGTCCAAAATACTGTGTTATTTTTATATAAAGGAATAGCACAGCAAGGTAGAAATTTAAAGGAATGAGATTATTTTAAAAAATTGATAAATAAAATAGTTTGATCTTCACATATTTTAAGAGCGCAACATCAATTAAAATTTACACAAATCAAATAAT
Organism: Salix brachista; assembly: GCA_009078335.1. NCBI lineage: Eukaryota > Viridiplantae > Streptophyta > Magnoliopsida > Malpighiales > Salicaceae > Salix > Salix brachista. The sequence continues at coordinate 12,324,381 of CM018574.1, read as the reverse complement.
AACAAAACACATAAACAAATATTGTCTTTCTAAACAAAATCATTGACACTCATTTTTATCTAAAAATACCTTTTAATTATTTAGATTTTGCCTTAAAACAATCAAGAAATCTGTTGATGTGCTGGATGAGTTTTTGAAAATAATCCAATACATGTATGTGCTTGCATTTTATCAGAGCGAGCTTAATAAGCAGCATGTTATCCATGTATTTTTTGAACTATTTATTTAATAAAAAAATAAATAATAATAATTACACCAAATTATTGTTGTTTGATATTTATGCGACTTATAATATACAGGTCATGTGGATGCCTCACTGAAAGAAAGATTGGTTGTTACTCCAACTCCCTTCATCAACATAATAGATATATGGGCAGCAATAGTCCCACTAATATTTTTTGAGATGGTTGAGCTACATTGCCCAAATGGGGTGATGCAACAATTCAACTACAGGCAATACATTCCAGTTAATATCTACATGAATAATAATTTTCATGTCATTACTTTACTAACGAGAAGTGTATGATTTGATACATAAGTATCTCACGACTTGTCGTTGCTCTAGACCCCGAGGAGGTTCCTTCACCTGGGTATATGCAGTATGAGCATATAGTTCTGATCCAGTCGTGCTACTAATGAGCATGAATCATCTAATAAACAATGTAAATGTAGATAGATAAAAGAGTTGTTTTATATATTTTAGGATTACTGACCGCGACCGAACTAAAGGATTTGAAATAGGCAAGAGGTGTCGTCTGAAAGTCAGAAAACCACCTCCACAATGACGAGGAGAGAAAGGCGAAGGCATATGCACCCCCCGGAAATTCAGTAGCACCCCCCGGAACATTGCAAACGTCAGTGTCAAACTGATACATGTAAGAAACCAAGTCAACGGCCATTAAAATATGAAGTCCAGAGCTCTGATTCCCTTCTGAATTCCTAGTGTAAGATATATTCATTCACTACGCTTTTCCAAATTACAATGTGAAGTCTCCATAGTTTACATTGGCAAATCTTGATGCTGATTTTCAATCTCACTCCATCTTTAAACTGGCTAATGCTCCACCCATCAGACGGTTCAGATGCTCCCCTCCACACGAGTACAATTACTATTGGGGTGACACTAGGATGCTTAGAATTTTCGAAAACATTCAGTAATGAGCATTCCACATCATCAAGAAATGTAAGAAATTCAAAGTATCCCTCGCATCACTCTAAAAATTACTATTTTACCACATAAAAAGACATTCTTCAGAACTACATATCCATTTTGACAACTTTATTAAAAACCATCAAAACAAATCAATGTACAATGTTCATAGACAAAATACAGACAAAATACACGCTCGTTACAATTTAAGCAAGATATACCTCAAATAGCAATGAAGAAAGAAACAAAAGCGCCATTAATTTCAGAGAGATGCACAGGTGTTTTTAAGCGGGATAAGGCTTCAGGAATGACCCCTTCATCATTTATGTAAAGGATACGATCTTCAGTGTCCATAAATACCAGAAAGGACCCTAAGAATCTTTTAGCAAGCAGTTCTTGTGAGAGACAAAGGACAAGAGCCAAGACCCCAAAAGAGGGATGCATGAAAGGAAACTCATTGATTATAGCATTCAACAAAACTAAAGAGGCAACATTATAGATCTTATAACACTAACAGCAAAGGGGGGGAAAGCAGCTAAACCTTACTAACTTAAATGAAACAAAAGAATGGAAAACAATCAGTAGAAATTTATGATTGAAAGCGCCTAATGGGTTTGTAATAGGTAGGCCAAAAGTATAAATGGCTCTGCACATGCAATTAGTACCTTAAATAGAGTAAAAAGTTTCTTCATATACCACTCACATTCAAAGAGCAGTCATTTGCGCAGCACTTGCTTTTTCCAGCCATGGGCGACAATAACTCTAACATCAAAGATCAGTTCTAGAAGGAACAAAATCATTCCAGAGGAGGCAAACACAACACACTTATGATGAAAAATGGTTTCCATGTACAGTGCATTGAGTTCTTCATTCACATTGGATTCTTAACCTTCCCTCACCACAAGCTGGCAACTTATTTTTTTGGAGTCCATTTGGAATACAAACTGTTTTAAGTTGCTTTTGACTAAAAGAAAAGTCACTGAAATGTGAGTAGAAATTATGCTTTATAAGAAGTTTAAGTTTCAACTTTTAGATTCTAAACCTTGCCATCTCCATTAATAAAAAAAAATTGCTTCAAGTGTTTCGAAAAACATACTTCTAACTTGAGCTGTTTCTATTACAAGTTATCTACAAAGAAGATAATCTTGGGAGAAGATATTTTTCTGTTTCCATTCATACTTGTCAAGATCACACCAAACCTTAAGCCATTCATTAGCAGAACCATAAGTCATGAAAGAAAATGAACAATTGAGGTACAAGTATTGATTTAGAAATGCATACGCATATAGTCTCATCCTAGAATGTTCTTACAAGCCTAAGAGTTGTCCCAATAACAAGATGGACATTTACTTCTCTCAGACAAATAACATTGGATGGATAACAGATTTATCCTGCATGACATAAACAAGGTACAACCAAACTCAGATAAAAGTGGGAGAGGATTCAGAGATTTGTTATACTAAAACTTTCCTCAAACAACAGGTGCATCCCAAGATAAATTTAGTCTTTCAACAGAAGGGATAATAAACAGGTTAACTGGTCGACATATATGGTGCATGCCATAGCATGATCAGGATGCGCCACCATTCTGGGTTTAAAATGGAAAATCAGCCGATGAATCCAAAAAAATAAAAAAGGGAGTTATCAGCCCTTGCAGTGAAAAGAGGGAGCGTTAGGGTTGAACGACAAATCCAACAAATTACAGTCCCTGGTTCCCATTACAGTTTCATACAAGAAAGAGGCTTTGCTTCAGTGTGCTTGCATTTTGAGAGATCAAAGAAAAATTTGAAATGGGGGGTGGATATCATGGTGAGAAGGGAGTAACATGCAGATTATTCAGATACTTGTAGCCACTTCCAAATCACGAATTCACCCCTATGAGAGGTAAAGTGTCTGGTTTCAAGAATCACATGACTGCTACTTTTTCATGCAAGTACTTCAGTCGAGCTCATCTTAAGCCCTAAACCTATATCCTTAGGTGAAGTTGACATGAAGATGCTATCATTAAAAGCAATATTAATGAAGCATACAAAAGTTTGAACTTGGTGACAGAGGAGCAAAATGGCAAGTCTAATGACACAATAGCATAACCTTAATAACAAAAAAAATTAGCACTCAAAGACAAGCATTGAGCCAGAAAAAAAAAATAGCAATCAATCATCTCAATCTCCAAACAAAGAAAGATATAACTTCAGTATTTAAAACGATTGCACCACAGACAGACAGCGAAAGGATTCAATAATAGCTATATCAAGAAAGTACATCACACAGATAGGAAAGCCAAATGGCATTGCTAAGAAAGAATTATCATAGGTGCGTGCAACATGTACTTGTCCAACATGCATGCTATGAACATGTAATGAGTGGTAAACGTTCCATCTTCGTCATCCAAATAAATTAGCCTCAATCTGATTATGAAATGCTGTAGAAAGTACTATCAAACAAGTCAAATGCAAGATTAAGGAAAAGGCAACAGCAAAAACAAGAAATCAATACCAAGAAAATACCACTTGATTCCAAAACTATACCATCATTATTATTAGTCAAAAAAGATGTAGTTCAAACCATCTCAGACATGCATTTTGTCTATTATCACAATTCATCCATGACCGAGGTTTTTATACTAAAAAAAGAAGAGTACACCAATTATACTAAAAGATATGAACTCAAAAAAAAAAAAGAATAGAAAAGTTCATAACTCACGGAAAACCCTTTCGAAGCTTCTGAATTGCAGAATACAGTTTCCTTCTTGAACCAACCGCATTTATTCCCATATCTTTCAAATCCTCCAATGTCAATAATGGCAACACTTGATCATCCACTTCATGTACCTCAAAAACCGGCGCGTATCGACTTAAACCTAAGTCAATCAGCCAAGTTCTAACCCCTTCCCATTTTCGCTCCGAATTATTATCATTATCATTATTCTCCAGTTCTATTCCTTCATTTTCCCTACTCTCTGTAAACATAACTCGACCAGAGCCCGTACCCGTTCTCCGGTTCCCATGCCAAAAATCTAAACCAACATTGTCAGCAGAATGGACTGGACTTTGTTCTTTTGTAGGACTATCAGAATCAAGATCGAATTCCCGAACAAAGCCTTCCTCTCCGTTTGAATTCTCCAAATTATTATCTCCTTCTTCGATTCTTGAATTCGACGAAATCCAATTCGATCTCACTCTCTTCGTTGTCGCCCTCTTCGCTTTCCTTCTATGTCCGAATTCGACAAGATTCAACTCTCCGTTTTGATTATTGTTAATGAACTCATTCTCTTCAATTTCTTTGTCGTTCCCGTTAACTAGATGAGTTAAAGAGCGAGCTTTGATCGATTTTGAAGTTTCTTTAGGGATGCGCCACGTGTTGTGTTGCTGCTGCAGCAGCTTTGTTGAGCGTCGCACGTGCGATTCGCATGCTGTTTGATGATGGTGGTCGCCGATCTCGCCGAGACGGACGCTTGGTCGGCGTTGCCGTTTGAGTACTGGTGACGGTGGCCCTCGGTTTTCTGATTGAGCTAGAGCTGTTGTTGTTGCAGTTTTCGTGGGCTCTGTGCCGGTGGGTGCTGTTGTGGTAGCAGCGGCGGTGGTGATTGGGCCTTCCGGTGGAAGTAACTCGGCGGCCATTTTTCGATGAGAGAGTGGAAGTCTGTTTGGACTGAAGTGTGCGTAGGATAAGGGTTTGGATGGGGAATCTGGTGGTTTCTGGAGTATCGTGCGTTTGTATTCTGGACCGTTTGATGAGGGATATGGTTTGAGGTGATTTCTGGTGTAACGCGAGGATTTTCAAGGAAATTTCCTGGTCACGGCCAGGGACATAGGAAGTTGCTTTGCTAGGCCCAGCTTAACGTTCTTTCTATTTTGGGCTGATAAGGCTATGTTTGGCTACCCAGGTAAGAACTAATCTCACATCAAAGGAACATAAGGTTTTCATAGTGGTGTTTTTCTTATTAATGGTTATGAATTCTATCACAATATCTAACCCTTTTTTTCTTGATACTATAATTTAATAAATAATATGTGATAATTTTTCAGAGCAGTAAATTAAGTCTTTACCTAAAGTCAACTCCAAAGATTTATTTTTAAATTCTTAAAGACGTCATTTAATTAATTAATTAAAAAAACAGCTGTGGTTTGTGATTGAACAAACAAACTGTAACCCGGGTCTTAAATGGGTCTAATAACATGTATTCTCCACAACTTCATCTTCTCCCCCGCAACTAGTTCTACAAACGCACAGTGAACACAACCTTTTCAGACCTTTTACCCTTTACACCTTCACTAACTCAAGTGAAAGACTATTTAAGAGACTTGATTGAAATTTTGCAAGACTTCCACAAGAAATGCTCACTCGAGAACTCTCAGCTAAGAGGTGGCAACCACTGGAATCAGCAACGCATATCAAGCAGACCTTGGAATATAAACCCAAGTTACGCCCTAACATACTGAAAACAAAAGGAAAGAGAAAGGAAGTGGATAGAAAAAATAAAATCCTCACCAGCTTCTCACGCATTCTAGGCTGTAAAACCCTAAATGTTGCATGAGGATTAGGAATACAATAAGTTATCCAGATCAAAAGCTGAGATCATTAAAAGTTAGATGGTTTGTTTTCCCTAGCAGGCCGACTTCTTGAACTATTCTGCGTGTTTGCTTGATCCATGTATTCCTGGACTCCTTGTTGTGCATCGGTGATATTCTATAAGATAAGCCTGCACATCTATATGATAGTGCAATTCGACAATCACACTCTACAAAAACAATTTGTTTGACAATCCAACATGGTTGACGAAGCGAAAGAGAATGTATGTGTGTAGGGAATTCTGAATCTCAGAAGATCACGTGATTTACAACCAAAGAACTAAAATGAGATATAATTATAGAGCATACCACAAGAAATCAATTTCCATTATCACATGAGGCAATTTAATTAAATTATTGTAGCTAATTGAACACAATCTAAATAATTAGGAACTTGAAAGAAAGAGGCAGTTCTCTAATCCATGCCCTTCAGGAGTTCTGGCTTCCTCAAAAGTGGCATTATCAGAATCGGGGTTGTAATTTTATGATGTTTTTGCCTGGCGTCCGAGTACTGCTTTAATAATGCTCATCAGTAGTACTTGAAGTGTGGCTGTAAGAATGCAGCGGGTGCATCTGTTTTCTCAACATCAGAACGGAGCAGGGAGGATCCAGATTCTAGAGTAGACGGCAACTGAAGTTCCGAGCTAAATAGCTCCTGGAATTGGCATATTGATAAGGGAAGAATCAGTTATACTATAGGAGAAGCTTTGAAATCTAAATAACACGATAAATATTTACCTGCCATGATTGTGTCTCCTTATTGAAGTTCACTTCAAATTCATTGATGAACGCTCCATTAATCAAATCAAGATGTGCTTCAAAAGACTGAACAGAGAAATGATGAGACTGCTAATTGCGGTAATTGATGGCGTACCGATATGAAAAGGCCATTTTAGGCAGTGTCTTCTTTTATTCTTACCTGCACTCGATCTTTTAGAGACTGAACGTATCTGATTATCTCATCCAGTACGAGAGCCTTGCCAGTTATCTGTTAATTATATGACAACCAATTGAAACATATGACAGAATAACCTCAGTTTCGAAATAATTTTTTTCTCAAAATGGGTATTACAGACAACATGGAAATTTTATTTACCTTATCGCATCCAGGAACTAGAGATTGCAGCAGCTTCATCTTTGAACTGATTTTCTGTCTTCTCACCTTCAAAACCATGTTTCGTAAGAAATAAATAGGACAATCTGGCCACTGATTAATTAAAAGCCAGCAGGTTCAATTAATCAATTACCCTTTCAATAAGGCTATGATTATCTGTTGCTTCACCCCTTCTTGCCCTGACGTGAACGCAGCCTGTTGGAAGCTCAACAGGAACCTTCTTCTGTTTTTTTGCGGGCCTCACCCTCTTTGCATTTCTTGAGACAGAACTGCCTGGGTTTAGTTTCTGTCCTGAGCTTTCTCTTTTTAGCTAATCACGGTCAACGAAATACAATAATGCCGTCATCAACATCAGTCATATAATTTACATGTGAACAAACGACTGCCATGTCTTAATGAAGCAGAATATCGAGTCTGATGCCCCTAATTCATTGACTACCGTCATGTTAACGATGTTGATCCAGTAAATCTTACATCTTAGTCGTGTGAATAATATTTGTGCAGTACAAGCACCATTGTTGTGTAGACGTGCTGTAGCATTTCTCCCATAGATTCTGTATAATTTTTAATTAAGCATGGATTGACAGGAGAACATTTTCTTAATTAGGAGATTTAGTATTGCGGCTCGAGTGTACCTTTATGGGTGGCGACGAGTGCTTCCTCAATTGCCACCATGTTGGGGTCATCGCCTGACTATCTCGATTTTCTTCGCCGTACTGAAGATCAGCCACCCTGAACGAACATGAATTATGCCTTGCAATCGTAGAAGAGTGGTCTGTAGTGCTTATGAAAGGGACTTTCGCACTGCTGTTGTCATCATCATGGATAGTTTCAAAGATTCTTTCAGCATTCAAAGGGCTCACCTGGAGACATTCGTGTGGAAGATTCGGGGAAAACAAGGTCCCGCTTTTGATTGTGTTCGAATCGTGCTGAAACTCGTCAACAACAGAAGCGTGATGGTGTTGCTGGTAAGAAAAACCTTCCATTTTGGGGTCTTCAAACTATATTCTAAGTCGGCAGCAAATCAGATGAGAGTTGGCACTTGGCAGGAAGAGGAATGGACCTGGAGGTCTCGAACAATTATATAGGCGCCAAAAACTCGAGACGGTCGTCTCGTCTGGAGTGTGGTGGAGTAATTTACTCGCGCGCGCACAAAAAAAAAAAAAAGTATTCTTCCCTGCAAGGTTATAACTTATTATAACAGTTAATGTTTTTTTTTTAACTAGTTCGTGTTTTATATATAATTATTTCTTATATTCTAAATACTAACTAACTAACTAGTTAATTTTAATAAAATACAGGGCATTGTACTATAATTAACGCATTAACTAATTGAGATTTTTAAAATTGTTGTAAATTTTGAATAAACCACATGGTTGCCACAATGTTCTTGGAGTCCCTGCACTTTTTTTATATAAATTTGTAACATTGGTATGTTATATGATTATCTTTATTAAACAATTTCGTAAGCTAATGTCACTAGCACCATTAAATAATGACACGTGTAAGCTACCCAGCATATAATATTTCATTAATGTATATTTTAGCTCCTAAAAAACCTTAAACATTTTAATTTTATTCAGAGAGAGTGTGAATAAACTCATTTAAAACGCTTAAATCACCTTTCGCTTTTATTCTCTAGAATCCATTTAGGAGTTTACTACAAAGACGACAACCATCCATTTAGCACATTTGGATCTGCTGTACCTTCCGGAGAGGAGTTTCGTTTCGTGTTGACCTGAGTTTTATTCCCCGTATGCAATCCTAGATACTGGTGCAAAACCAGGGGCTGTGTTTTGGTTTTGAAACTAAGAAATAGTCGCCACCGTCCAGATCTGAAATTGATCACCTTCCTGTAATCATCACTTAAAAATTACCAGCCTGTTAAACATCGACCACCAGAGAGATCCGATCGACCACCAGAGAGATCAACAGGATGAGCATCGCTTTAGGCAAGAGGAGGAGGTGACCCTTTTGCTTAGCAATCCTCTGAACGACACCGATCTCGACCATAAGGTTTTTAGGACAGAAGGTGCAAGCCAAGAATGCTATATAAAGGACATTTTTCTATTTCATTTGGCTGCTCGAATCTTAAAGATCCCTCCTCGTGAGCAAGGATTGCTGATTCTAGACCCGACAAAAACACTTGAGCATTGCTTTTACTCAAAAAAATATACTCTAAACAGAGATTTTATGAGATATACGCAGGTTATCAAAATCGTAATTTTTACCGGAACTGATTTTTGAATTCAGATTCTAAAATTATAAAATAGAAATTGAAATTTTTATGTGTAGTTAAAATCGTGGAAGTAGAAAAATCATAAAATCATAAGTAAAATATTTTTGAATATAATACAATATAATTATAGTTATAAAACTTCATTAGTTAAGGTTTATACATGATTTAAAATAACTTAAAAATACATTACAAAATAATTATATTCATAGAATTTCATTAGGTGAGAACTAACAAATTTAAAACAAATATTCTGCTGGTATACTATGTAAACTAAAATCAATCTCATTACCGTCATATTCTTTACTATTTCTATTACATTCATCAAAAGCATTATTATTGAAAGGATTATTAGTATTATCACTGGTATCAACACCAATATTGTTAGTACTAACTTCAACTTTAACAAATTACTTCAATATCAGTACATGAAAATGATCTAAAAATACTAAAAACTTTATTTCAAAAGTAAAAAAAAATCAAAAACTTTAAGTAAAATTTTAAAATTAATATTTAAATTAACATATGAAAATCAACAATTTTTTATTGTCTAATAAATCTTCTTAACCCCAGGAGTGACCGAGAGAGGGGGGACTGATTTTCTTATTTTAGAGGGAGGGACAAGGACTGGCGCAGGTCTATGGCCTAGCCTAGAGGTGGAAGGGACAGCCCAACAGGATATGACAGCATATAGCTGGATCGTAAAATTGAATTTATCCAATCTGATTTTTTGATCTGATTTTTATTATTTTTATTTAATTTTAATAAATTTAATTTTTCTACTTAATTTTACTAGTTTTGTTGTTTGAACTCATAAAATCAAATAATTTTAAGAGTCAAACTCTCAATTTTAAGGATATACGTTATTGATCGACAGAGACACGACACAAATGATATTGAAGCATTACATTACAGTTTTGAAAGAATAACATATATATTTTTTGAAAAATTAAGGAACTCGTCCTTAAGTTTTAAAATGTGAAGACAGAACAGTTACTTTGCAATTCAAATAGTATATAAGCTCATCAGAAACCGAACTTGATGTGAGCAAGTTTCCGATGACATCATAAAATATCCAAAATATTCATGTGATAGATTATTTAATTTGTAGATAATGATTAATTAAGATGTTTATTGTTTTTTTATAACTCAAGAAATACCTGATTAATGATAAAGTCGGTAAAAATTATCCCACTCAAGAAAGCTTGAAAAATCTCCAATAATAAATTCAGTAATTTTATGGGAAAAAATAAATAACTTTAAAGAGCTTTTAATTTCAAAAACAAGTGATGTGTTGCTCTTTTATTTTAGAATGATTAATACTCTAAAATATATGTAAGTGTAATAAGTATTTCAAGAGATGTTTTGTACATCTCTTTAACACAAATAATTCATACAATTATTTAGAAATCTAATTCCTTGGTCCTGGATATTCAAAACTTGAGATATAACCGAACCTAGGTTAAAATGCATGACAAGTTATTCAACTCATACACTTTTAGTTTAGATGTTAATTCAAGATCCGGTGTATTATCATGGGTTCATTTGACTATTGAATTCAATTATATTGATTTTGACATCTCATCAAACTCATATTATCTTAGATTTAATTGATGAAAAATTCAAGCATGATAGATTCAATATCTTGTTAGACTCAAGTTTTTTTTAGGTTCATAGCACAATAATTATAAAATTATTTATATTCTTATAATTGTATTTGATTTAACATTGTTTTGATCCATTTTTATCTATAATATTTATAACTTATATAGAATATTCCTAAACACTTAATCCTTATCACTTTTCATATCATTGGCACGCTATCATTAAGTGATAATTCCTTGGTATTGTATCTTTAAGAGTTTAATTCCATTTAAAAAACCTAAAAAGGACTAGTGTTTCCATGTACACAATAAAGGGAAAACACTATGGATTCGTATAGTGTTTCTTATTATTTCTTGATTATTGGTTTTTTTAATTTATTCTTTATTGTTATTTTGATTAAGTTTTTGAGTTGATAATTTAATTTGATATTTTTTTATATGATTATTTTTGTCTTAAAAAAACATCCCAACTTCGATTTGATGCTTGTTTCACAAGAAAAAAAATCTCTCCAAAAAAATAAAAATAAAATGAATGAAATTGAAAGAAAAAAGAAATAGTAACTTTTTTTCTAAAATATACGTGGTGTTAGCTCTAGTCCTCTTTCTTTTCTTTTTTTTGCTTGGATTATATAATATTTTTTTCTTTTTAATTTCATCATTAAACGTTGTGTTGAATGAGATTTGTGGTTAATTTAATCTAATCTATTTCTTACATGGTTATCTTGATCAAAACAAAACCTAACTTCGGGTTGGTTTTCAATTTCATGAAAAAAAGAATAAATTTTATCGTTAGAAAAAGTTTTAAAATTAGAGGATCAAAACTAGAACAAAGAAAAAATAGGAGCTTTTTTAAAAAAAAATAAAGAGAGAGAGAAAGAAAATGATGTCGGCACCCTTTTGTTTAATTTTTCCTTGGGATATTTTCAAATTTCCTTTATTGGTCCCTTAAGTTTTATAATTTAACAGCCTGGTCTGAAACTTTATTTATTTTTTAATTTTTAGTCCTTGAGTTTTTAAAAAGAGAGAGAGTTGTTAAAAAACAATTAATGAAAGAGAAAAAGATCAGTTGCTTAACTCCGAACAATAAAAATAATCAAATTTAGAGTCAAAGTAACTTCATGATATGACGAGTACCATTAAGGTGGTTTTGGGCTTTTGAAAAAAGCATATTAAGATTAACAGAGAGCTTTTTCTCTCGTTTGATTTTGTATGTTTTAACTGATTAATGGTTTTTTTGAGTCAAGGAATTTGTTTTCTATGATTATAAGAGTGTTTTTAGATATAAAATAAATAGATTAAAATTATCATGTTTATATGTAGGGCTTGAATTTTAACAGGTCATATAGAGCCTCCATGCCTACCCACCTGACCTTTTTATTTTATTAATTTTTAAATTAAATAACTAAATATATATTACTTTATTAAATTAGTTAAAAAATATATTTGAGTTATTATTTAAAAAAACCATTAAATTTTTAGTTTGTTTACTAATGAGATATAGTTTTCTACTATTAATCTTGTAAAATGTTAATTTTGTATAGTCTAATTATAAAACTATCTAAAAGAGCTCAGTTTTTTACTGTAGCCATAGAGACAATTGCACTGTGGACTGGACATATTTCGTCCGTGCGTCGCGCGAGTTTGTTCACTCTTTTTTTTCTTCTTCGATGAATAGTGTTTTGGCGCTTTTAGCCCTGGTAATAAGACAAAATAGGGCTCGGACTGACGGTAAAAAGGGTTGAGGGTGAGGGTCATTCATGTAATTGCACGCGTACAGACCGGACCAATCCGGTTCGGTCCGCCGCAGTTTTTTTTTTAATATATTTAAAATGGCAAATTACGGTTCTAGCCCCAAATAAGACAAAAACATTGACTTTGGTCTAGGGGCTGTCCGGTAATTGACCATATTTTTTTATATTTTTTCTGTTAATGTCAGTGCGTGTGTCACACGCGCCTACCTGTTTCACGCCCCACACCCTGTTTAGGTGGCGCGTGCGGCTTCATACGGTGGTCGTAGACGATCTGCCGACGTCTAGAGCGATGCGTCTGGTCGTGTTCTTCCTCCCGCGGTGGCGCGTGTCTCCTACAAATGTCCATGGACGCGCCGGTGACCGGTTAAATATGTCGGCCACGTTTCTCTCTCTCTCCTGCACATGAAAGTGCAGGAGAGTCCCCAATTTTGTGCTACTTTTTACTTCAGTCCCTTGACTTTTGATTTTGTTTTTTGTTCTGATTTTGGTTGGATAAGTTTTGATTTAGTTCGATTGGGTCCTCCGATTGGAATTGATTGGATGTCAATGTTTCAGTTCGGTCCTCCTTCTTTTAATTTTTGGACTCGGTTTAAATTATTCAATAAATACAGTACAGAAGTTTCGATTTCTTCAATTGGATCCTTTTATTGAAATTGATAATATATTGAATTTTCATTTTGGCCCTTATAGTTTTAATTTTTGATTTTAATCCCTTGATAAATTGATATTTGTGTTTTATTTTCCATTATTGACATAATAATAATAATAATAATAATAATAATAATAATAATAATAATAATAATAATGATGATGATAATAATAATAATAATATTTTTTTTTCTTTACTCTTTTGTTAATGTGTTTAGGTTTTTTTCTCTCAGGATAATTTGATAATTTTTATTGTTTTAACAGTGATAACAATGATAAAAAAAAATTGTTTGATCTTCTGTTGAGGTTTTTAGGATTTTTTTGCTCTTTCATTTTTTTTCTTTCATTATAAAAAAATAAATAACAACAACAACAACAACAACAACAATAATAATAATAATAATAATAATAATGATGATGATGATGATGATTTAATCTTTTGAATTTTCAAATAAAATTATTTTTTTTATCTTTTATTTTATTTTTTATCATTTATTTTATTTTTTTATTTGCTCTTTTGTTAATGTTTTAAGCTTTTTTTTAGCCTTTGATTTAATTTCATTTTCTTCCTGTTATTAAAGCAATAATAATATTAATATTAATAATAATAATAATAATAGTTTTAGTATTTGTTCCGACGTGCTTTTTTATTAATATGTTTTTTTTTCCCTCTTAGATTTGTTCAATAGTGTTTAATTTTTTGACAATAATAATAATGATAATTTTAGAAGTTGAGACTTCAATATTATTGTTATTATAATAGACGATGTTAATACCTTTGAGTATATCAAATTTATATATTAAATATTATATTTTAATCTCAACATCTGTAAAAATTATTTTTTTCGCCCGCACTACACCGCAACGTAGTGCGGGCATTCAGCTAGTATCATCCTATATTTTCTATTAATCTTGTAAAATGTTAATTTCGTTAAAAACGGAAAGAATGCTTTCAAGAACGTAAGCAGAGCCGCCAGTAGGTGTTCGATTCTGGGCAAAATAACGTCGGACACCAAAAGTCATTATCCCTCCTCTGCGAGCGTCGAAGCAATTAGAAAATGAGAATTTTGAGGTTATCAGAGCGCTCCAACGTGTCTAGCATGATTATGCCTGGGATCGAACAGCTGCTGGCGTCTTGCTGGCTCCTAGGATAAATTTCTTTGAAAAATTGGAGCATGCAACGGGGTTCTCAAACCTATGCATGCTCAAAAGTCAAAAGTAGGCTTTTGACAAGAAGGATACGGCTATATTCTGGTCGTGCTACAACACTGACGTGGCCTGTTCTTGTTGATTTTTGGGATTGGGCTTCCTGAAAATTTTGTAGGAATACTTGTGAATAAACGGGATAGAGTTGAGTTCAGGGCTGTATTGTCGAGATAATTATTTTTCATTTAACTATTAAATTTTGATTAAACTTTATTATGAGATTCTTCTATAACATGTGTAATTAGTCAAACCACTTCTAGTAAATTTATTTTCTTATTACACCCACCAATCTTAGGTTCGGTAAGTTATTTTTATGTTTTAAAAGTGTTTTTTTAAATAAATATATTTATTTTTATGTTTTTAAATTGTTTTAATATTAAATTAAGCTTTAAAACATAAAAAAATAATTATTGTTTTAATATATTTTAAAATAAAAAACAACAAAACCAACAAGATGACGTGCAGATATATGATAAACCAGAGGGGTAGACGTACCGTGCTGAGTTGATGGTTGATTTATTGATGCTTGGCCAATCACAGCGAAAGTTGTGGATTCCTCAGGACATGGCGTCCAGTCGAGTGGCTGTCAAAGTGACGTGTCAGCGTTTTTAATGGTTGATTTATTTTGACCCCGCTAATTATGATTGAATTGTCGTTCACATTTTGAATCCTTTTGAAAAATAGCCCACGTCTACGTCTGTTGTGTTGCTAAGACCAAAGTAATTTACCAGATACGCTCTCAAGTCTCAACAGTGCAACTCAAATTTGTTTTTTGTTTTTTAATATAAAACAATATTGAAAATGGATTCAACTCTATGCTGTCTAATTCTCAAAACTTGAACTCCATGGTATTGTTTATATTTAGAAAGTATGAGATCCGTAATAAACATTTTATCCAAAGTTTGAAAAGGCACTCATTTACTTTATTTTTTTCACATTTGTCCCTTGTCTTGAATCTTATCATTTCTTAGCAAATTAAATTAAATTAAATTGGTCTCTAATTTGATCCAATATAAAAGTGAAATTAAAGAAAGTGTCGGGATGCATTGTGAATAATGTGTGTACAGTGTACTATGAAAGGATTCGTAGTTGCACTACAAATCTTTCTCGTCTTTTAAAGTATTGTTAATATATATCATATTTATTTGCTTGTCCATTCACATATTATATGCAAAAACTGTTTTTAATGCTGCCTTAAAACAGAGAAACCAACAATATTTTTTTAACCAAAACCTTTAAATATAAATTCATCACATTGTATTTAAAATCAATTATTTTTTTATTTTATCATAATGAAAAATCGAGTTTTAGAATAACATATAAAATAAATACATGTACTTGTTTATTTTTTGTCATCACCTCTTCTCAAAATCCTACTTATCACATTCAATCTTCTTTGATTCACACTATCATCATCGAACAACTCTTGAAAATTCTGTGAGATGACAATTGTGGTTGCATTGAGGACACATTTATGCTCTCAGAGTCCTCTCGTATTCCATGTTCGAAATCTTTCTTTCACTCAAATAGTAATAATTATAGAAATGAAAGATTCGATCTCGTTTTTATTTTTTCTTTTCTTTTCACTTCTTGAAATGTTTTGCAGATTCGGCATTGCAGCAACTCTGTTGTAGCAGCTGCATCAACCATTGAACAAGCGAGGTTACATAAAGAAGAGGGTCATCTTCTAGTAATTAATTCTACCTCCAAAAAAGAAAAAGGTGACTTTTGTGCTTCTTCTTGTTGTTCTAAATGTTGGGTTATGTTTAATTTCTCTTGTTTGAAGCAGTAAGTGGTGAAAGAAAGGCTCATGAATGGAAGAAGCTGGACGCTGAAGAACTTGGAATCAGTAATTCAATGATTTCAAAACCCACAAGAGTGGTGCTTAATGGGCTCAAGAGGAAAGGTTGGATCGTCTATACGTGCTATTATTCTTGTTTTTGTGGTTTTTATTTGAAATGCATTGCTTGTATTGTTTGATATGAAAATGATTCTTGCTTGGTGTAGGATATGAGGTCTACCTTGTTGGAGGTTGTGTAAGGGATCTTATCTTAAAGAGAATCCCAAAAGACTTCGATGTTATTACTTCAGCTGAACTCAAGCAGGTTTTCTCTACCTAAATTCTTTGCGCCCCCCCCCCCCCCCCCCCCATTTCCCAGTGTCTATTAGCTAAATCTTTTACGAAATTCATCAATGTGAAATTGATCAGTATTCATAAATCTTTTACGAAATCTATCACGGACATTTCTTCTGGCTTGATCAATATTCTTACCAATTCTGGGCTCTCATGCTTACTTTCACTTACCTATCTATTTATTTTTGTGGAGATGCTAATTATGCACATTAAACATTCTTGCCATTGCAGGTAAGAAAAGCCTTTCATCGATGTGAAATTGTTGGGAAACGGTTTCCTATATGCCATGTGCATGTGGATGATGTCATTGTGGAGGTTTGTCTATAACCTTCTATTCCATATTCAAAAATACTTGGCCAATAAAGTGCCCCACCCAGTCAGTTTATTTCTTACGTGAAAAAATAATAATCATGATCAGGTCTTATTCTGTCATATTTCCAGTCTATACTTGTACATTTTTAATTTCCTTTAGTCTACCTACATGTTTAGGTTTAATGGAGTCCATTTATTGAACAGGTTTCAAGTTTTAGCACTTCTCAATTGAAGTCTGGTGGGAAATTCAAAGGTGATGTCAGAAAACCTCTAGGTTGCAGTAAGCGTGATTTTATCCGATGGAGGAACTGCTTGCAGCGGGACTTTACAATCAATGGGTAGATCTTTGATACTTGCATTTTTGCAAGTTGGGATTAACAGATATTTGGCATTGGTTGTCTTTCTTTTAGTACATTATGTTAGCTAAGTCGTCTAAGAACTTTACATAATTACTCAGGCAATTTTGTATATTTTATTTTGTGATCACAGTATGCTTTTGGCAGGTTGATGTTTGATCCATATGCGAACATAGTGTATGACTATATGGGAGGAATGGCAGACATTAAGAAAACAAAAGTACGCACGCATCAGATAAAATTTCTGGTTCACAAGTTGATTGAGGCATGTTGAACTTGCCGTTGACATTCATCTTTTAATGGTTATCTGTAGGTTCGTACTGTAATACCTGCAAATCTTTCTTTTGTGGAGGATAGTGGTGAGTTTCTACCTGCTTATTAAGTGGTTAGTTTTTCTAGTTTACTGTTTGATATACTGAGCTTTCGCTGAAAATTATGCTCTATACTGCCATTTTAAAGTGCCTGTACTCATTTTTAGATAAATCATCAAATCCTGTCACCACTTAATCACCAGGTCGCATTTTACGTGCAATCAGAATTGCTGCCCGTTTACAGTTTCGTTTCACCAGAGATCTTGCTCTTTCTCTAAAAGAGCTTTCTCATTCTGTGCTTAGGCTGGACAAGGTATTAATTTCCACTTCCGAGTCTTTTAATGTCATTGGTAATTTCACTTCATTTTTTTTTTCTTCCATGTGCTTGTAGGGTAGGATACTCTTGGAACTGAATTATATGTTGGCATATGGATCTGCAGAAGCTTCTTTGAGATTAATGTGGAGATTTGGACTTCTAGAGATCCTTCTACCCATCCAAGTATCATGTTTCCCTTCTTGATATGCAATGTAAAATGTTTGTCCATGAAATATTTAACTAGCTTCATGATGCAGGCATCTTATTTTGTTTCCCAAGGCTTTCGAAGACGAGATGAGAGATCTAACATGCTTCTGGTCTGTGATGATTTGTTGTTATAATTTTGTGCTATACTTACACCTGTACTTGTTTTACTGCCACTGTTTGCTGCATTCCATTGTCTTCTAGCAAACAACACCATCATCCTATTCATATCTCCTGCACTCTCACTGTCCTCGATAATACTGTTTTGTCCTTATAAGACACCCCCCACTGTAGCATCTATACTAATGCAATTGCCTCTTCTTTGTTCTTTTTCAGTCTTTGTTTTCCAATCTTGATAGACTTGTAGCACCTGATCGACCATGCCACACTATCTTATGGTGAGACTTGGTACTGCTTCAATCAAATGGTCAAACGTTTTCACAGATTTCAATCATTTATACCAAGATTATGTTTGCTGGTTTGTATAAATTAACTTGTATGATTAGTCACATTTAAAAAGGAGTCTGTTGTTTGATAATCAATATCCTGTTGTGCAATTTGCATCCTGAGCTGTGATAAGTATTGTACTGAGTTGAAGTAAAAAAGGTGGACTGTTTCATGATTTTGGATTTATACTTTCAATCCTTCAGGATAACTCTGTTGCAGTGTGTATTATAGTGATTGGTATGTTATGCATTCATGTCTGGAATAATTACAAGATAATCACTAGATTACAATGCACAGGGTAGGCATTTTCGCTTTCCATATGGTTCTGGTTGATCAGCCTCAAGATCCATTGGTAGTTGCTGCATTTATCCTTGCTGTCCACAGTGGTGGATCTTTACTGGAATCCGTGAAAATTGCAAGGAGGATATCCCAACCATATCAATCCAGTTTCCCCGAATTATTGGAAGCACAGAATCCAGGTTCAAATAATGCATTGATGCTTAAAACCATCAAGTTTGCTGCGTTGGTCAAAACTGCGTTACGCAATATGACTGATGGATGTTATGTCTCTAAAGCAATGGCTAAATACCCCAAAGCACCATCCTCAGATCTGGTGAGGATTTATTTCTACAATTCATCTCTCTTCTGTCTTATTACACCAGCTCTGCTTTTGTTTAGCAACATAAATGAATCAGCTATCTGTGCCATACTAATGTGAATGAGACCTAAACATCTGTACATAATCAATGTACGTATGAGAGCAATCAAAACCATCAATATATCATCCACCAACTATACGTAGATGAAGCCTAAGCATGAATTAGATGACTTATTCCTCGCGAGAAGTTTAATCAGAAATGTAACATGCACTACACTGATTCATCACTCTGAATTGATGGACTGTTTTTAAGGATATTCATATCATCCACTTGTCGGTTTTATTTTAATGCATGAGTGTGCTGGTGCTGCGTCTTAATTTTCAGGTTTTTATCCCAATGGCCTTGTTTCTACGAGTTAGCAAGATTTTTGAATGTGTTAGAAGGGGCACGGAGACGAGATTTGTGAGCAGACAGGGTCGGAGGATTGACCATGAGTCTTTGGCAATGGGTAGCTTGGAGGAGGTTCGGCATGTATTTGCAAGGATAGTTTTCACCACTGTTTACCCTCCAAACCAAAGCAATGTTGTTAATCAAAGACCTTGACCATTCATCACCATTTGATTGATGACATATTTTCCATCCAATCATTCAGATTTTTTTCTGTGACTTCTGCATGATATAAGTGGTGTATTTCAAGTCATCATATACCATATGGGGATACAAGCTAGGTTTTATGTGATGTTGAAGGTAACACAAGCAGGTCGAGAAATGATAATTGGGTCAAAACAAATGAAGCTTAGTAAAAAATGTTTTATGAGAAACATGCTTTTAAAATGCAGTAAAAATAGAAGTTGCTACACTTTTAAGCACTTGGTAGAAAATGAAGCAAGATTTTAGACTTCCCACTAGGCTAACATCGACATTTAATTGCAGCTCTTGGTATTTTAATGTGAAATGTTAAAGTTTTTCTCACTTTGGTCCTTAAAAGTTTCAAGGTTTTTATTTTTATCTTATTCTATTCTTCAGTTTACTAATTCTTGGACTTTATTATTATTATTATTATTATTATTATTATTATTATTTTGCTTTGAATAATAGAGAATCTTGAATTTCACTTAGTCATGTTGATGAATTTTACAGGTTAATCATGTTGACATAGGTTATTTTTTTTTATATCATATTTCTTAAATTACCCATGATTCATGAAAGAAATACATGGATAAGGGTGTTTGGAATTGAATTTCAATTTATTTTTCATGAAAATTATATATTTTTAGTGTTTATAGATAGTTTTGATTTATAAATATCAATATTTTATATAAAAAAATATTATTTTAATACATATTTTTAACAAAAAAAAACACTTCAAAAAATAATTATTATCAACCATCTTAAAAGATCAACAGTAAAGCTAAGGGATAGCTAGTGAAGGCCATAAACAATAGTAGTTTGAAATCCATTCTTCGAATGGAAACTCTTTCATGGAGAAGAACATGGCGTCTTATTTTTTTATCAAGAGAGCTTCTGGATATCCATGTACGGTTACATAAAAATCTGCTCTTATTTCCTACTCCTTGTTGTAGATACATGTGTGTTTCTTTTATTGGCTACAAATTATAATCGTCTCAAATTTTTGAAAAGATATATATACATAATAAAAGATAAAATAAAATGTGAGATTTACTAGAAAGGATAATAATATTTATACGTAGTCTATTTATTATTATTCCTATTTTGCCTCTCTCTTTATCCAGTGTCTCTCTTTTAATAATAAATGAGTTATTTATCTATGAGCACCGTGAAATTTGTTTATATTGCAAAATTACATATTTGACGCATAAAAAATCAATTGAGTTTGCTGTTTATGAAAGAGATTTACATAATTGCACCGATCATTTTTCAGCTATTTTTTTTATAACCGGGGTGTCCGGGCCAGCTTGCACGCACCACAACTAAATCTCCGGGCTCACTGAATATCCTGCAAATCCAATGAGCATGTAAGACACCGCAGGAGTGACAGGCGTGCCTGACAAGGCTTGAACCTGGGGTGAGAGAAAGGGAGAAGCCTTTTTTGACCACCAGGCCAAGACCCTGCTGACATTTTTCAGCTATTTTGAACTATTAACACATGGACTTTTTTTTTTTGGTGTAGTAACATAATTATAAAAAACACTGATAAAATAATATAGTTTATATTTGTTAGAGTCTCAAAACATGATATATATAGAAAATTAAATATTATTTTATGTAAACACAATTTTTTTATACATCGCCTTTTGTAGACACAACAACCTCTAGCAGAGAGACAACCTTAAATTTTTTGGAGTTTTTAATGTTGATATTTGGATTTTGCTTTTCAAATTACAGAATTCTTGTCGACGTAGAAATTGAATATTCCTTTCTTTCACCGGTAAAAAGGTGGGTTGCGCGTCTTAACTCTTTAACGAATAGGGATGTTCTCACTTTATGTATAATTAACTACAGATTAGTCCCTCTTTTCAAATCGATTCTTCAACTTAAACGTTTTCCTCTTTCACTTTATTTTGGATCGTGAAAACTCATGAAGATCCTAAATGTCAGGGACTGACTTGATATACGATCAATACTAAGAGGACGTATTTAAGTACTTAAAAGAAGAAGACTTACCTTTTCCAGATCGATGACGTGTAGGGTGCAGATCTAAAACCCACGATTCGCATTGCATCCCCTCCTTTTAATAAAAACCCTCTCGTCTTTAATCCACTTCCATCGTCGTTACCTGTCCTTCATATATCCTAGTCATTGCTTTCTCTCCCTTTACTTTCCCTGCTCTCTCGAAAAAAAATTAAAAAGAAAAGAAAAAAAGAAATCTTTTAATTTCTCATCTCAATGTTTATTTACCACAACAAACAGATCTGAAATCTAAGATATGAATTTTGAAAAGTTAGAAAGCTTGAAGTGAAATCTGTTGAGCTTCAGATCTTTGAAAAAGGAGAAAAAACAGAAAAGAGAAAACGAAATCGAACCAATCTGCTTGTCTTTCTATTCAAGTTACTTGAATTTTGTTAGATTCTTATCGATTCATTTCTCTTGATCGTGGAGTGGATGTTTAGATCCTGTTGAATTGAAGTATATTGAAAAGAAGAAAACCCTAGATAGGTAGCGATGGGTAAAAATGAGACCGCCGCCGCCAACGGCAGTATTAAAATGGAAGACGTGGAAGAAGGGGAAATATCGGATACAGAATCAGTGGAGGAGATCAGTGAAGATGATTTTAATAAGCAAGAAGTTGTTGTGGTGAAAGAAACACCATCTTCCACTGCCAACAACAACAGCAAACAGAAAGTTTGGACGGTGAGAGATCTGTACAAGTATCAAGTTGGAGGTGGATACATGTCTGGCTTGTATAATCTTGCTTGGGCACAAGCTGTTCAAAATAAGCCATTAAATGAGCTGTTTGTTGAGGTTGAAGTTGATGATAGTTCCAATAAATCATCGGTGTCTTCTGTGACTAGTAGTAAAGAAGATAAGAGAACTGTTGTGATCGGTGATAGTGGTGATGATATGGATGTGGTTAAATTTATTGATATCGAGAAAGAGGAAGGGGAGTTAGAGGAAGGGGAGATTGATTTGGATTCGGAGGTGAAGAGTGAGGGAGGAATGGTGAGTGTTGATACTGAGAAGAGGGTGAAGTCCATTCGTGAGGATTTGGAGAGTGTTAGTGTGATCAAAGATGACAAGTAAGCGTGTGATTTTGTTACCGAAAGTTTGTGAGTTTTCTTAGAAATGAAGATTGTGAAATACTTAGTGAGGGTAATTGCTATAATGGGATTGATTGTTTTGGTGGGTTCTTTTTGTAGGTCATTTGAGGCAGTTTGTTTGAAACTGCAAAACGCATTGGAGAGCTTGAAGGCATTGGTTAGGGTAGATGAAAATGGTTTTCCCTCAAAAGATGGTCTTGTTCGCCTGCTTTTTACTGCAATTGGAGCTGTTAATTCGGTGAGGCACTTAAAAGAGTATTTTATTACTCAATTTCATTCTTCAAGGAGTATTTATCGTGATTTACATTCTGGTAAACCTGTTCTATTTCATGTGAATTTGCGATGCTGTTGGAAACTTTGTGGAAATTGAATTATTGTTAATCGCAGGTTTATAGCTCGATGAACCAAAAATTAAAGGAGCAGAATAAGGGCGTGTTCATGAGGTTTGGACTTGTCATATTCGTTATTTTGTTTCATCAGTTTTTTTGTACGTCAATTTTTCTGATATCTCATCATTGGATCTACTGGTTACAGGTTTCTTTCCCTTGTAAATAGCCACGATTCTTCATTTTTCTCTCCTGAGCATACCAAAGAGGTGTGTGATATCTGTAACTTACGACTTTAGGATAGTTAAGTCTTTGTTTTCCTTCAATATGGCATGTTGCTAATTTTGGGGGGATTGTTTGTATCTCCAAGGAAACTAAAAATTATGCCTGTTTTCACAGGTTGAGCTCTTGCTTTCCTCACTGGATTCTCATGATATTTTGTCAAGTTCAAGTACTGCTGAAGAGAGAGAAACACGTGTTTCTGGTAAAGTTAATGAGAAGGATAATGGTTCCTTATCGAAAACTGCAAGTTATGATTGGACTACTATGAATAGATTTCCTTCTGCTGCTGACTCTGCTGTTTATAATAAGCCAAACTTTTCAGTAGAACCTCCTAAACCAGGTGTACCTAGTTTTAAGAGTAGAGGAGCTCTGCTTCCTTTGCTCGACCTCAAAAAATTTCATGATGAAGACAGTCTTCCTTCACCAACACGGGATACAACACCTTCTTTACCTTTTCAAAGAGTATTGCCTATTGGGGATGGAATGATTAGTTCTGGGTTGCCTGTGCCTAAGGTGGCATCTATCACAGAAGAGCCTAGAATGCATCCCTATGAAACTGATGCACTCAAAGCTGTTTCCAGCTATCAACAAAAATTCAATCTCAAGTCTTTTTTCTCAAATGAACTTCCAAGCCCAACACCTTCGGAAGAATCTGGCAATGGGGATGGTGATACCGCTGGGGAAGTTTGTAGTTCATCAACTGTTAACTATAGAACTGTAAATCCGCCTGTTTCAGATAAAAAAAATGCTTCTCCTTCTCCACCTCCTCCTCCTCCTCCTCCTCCTCCCCACCTCGACAGTTCATGCATTCGTGTTGTTATGCCCACTAGAAATTCTGCACCAGTGAGTTCTGGGACTAGTTTAACCGTGAAAGCATCAGCAAAGAGCAGGGACCCTAGGCTTCGATATGTTAATACTGATAACAGTGCTTTGGACCAGAACCAGCGAACCTTGCTGATGGTGAATAACCCACCTAGAGCGGAGCCTTCTGGAGCAATAGCAGGTTCAAGGAAGCAGAAGATAGAGGAGGATGCTCTGGATGGTATGTCATTGAAAAGGCAAAGAAATTCATTTGATAATTTTGGTGTTAGGGATGCTAGAAGTATAACTGGAACTGGTGGCTGGTTAGAGGACACTGATATGGCTGAACCTCACACCGTGAACAAAAATCAGCGGGCAGAGAATGCTGAACTTGGTCAAAGAATAAATAATGGAGCTGTTTGTCCTAGTACTGGTACTGGTATGTCCAATGTGAGTTATAGTGGCAATGTGCAGGTGCCGGTTATGGGAATTAGCACCATTGCTGGAAGTGAACAGGTACCAGTGACAAGTACCACTACAGCATCCCTACCTGATTTATTGAAGGACATCACTGTGAATCCGACAATGTTGATAAATATACTTAAGATGGGACAACAACAGAGATTAGCACTAGATGGACAGCAGAAGCTTGCTGATCCTGCTAAAAGTACATCACATCCTCCAAGTTCAAACTCGGTACTGGGAGCAATTCCTGCAGTGAATACTGTTTCATCACAGCCCTCAGGGATTTTGCCAAGACCTGCAGGAATGACTCAAGTTCCTTCCCAAATAGCTACGACGGTAGGTACTTAATTGTATGCATTAGCGTTGTTATTGTTTCTAAGAATGTGCATAGCTGGGAATGAAGCTTAGTTGAGTGGAACCATCTGCCTCTTTGGAGTGCCTATGCTGTTGGGTTTTGTTTAATCTTGAAATTAGTTTCATATTATGTTATATATATATATATATATATTGTGCTGGAAGTACAAAATTTTTGTTAAATTTTATTGGTGTGGTCTGATTGCTTTTCTTTCTTTGGTATAATATAATAAGTAAATTTAAGTAAATAAAATAAAACCGGTTGTGATTAGTATTAAACAGTCAAAGATTTTCAAAATAAGTTTCCCAGCATGTTGAAGACCTCTTAATGATATCTGGACTTGGACCCTGCAGGATGAGTCAGGAAAAATTCGAATGAAACCACGAGATCCTCGTCGTGTTCTCCATAATAATGCACTCCAGAGGGCTGGGAGCTTGGGACCTGAACAATTCAAAACTACCACAACCCTTACATCCACCATCCAAGGGCCTAAAGATAATCAAAACATGCAAAAACAAGAGGGGCTAGCAGAATTGAAGCCAGTTGTGCCACCTGATATTTCCTCTCCATTTACAAAGAGCTTGAAAAATATTGCTGATATTGTATCTGTTTCTCATACATCTACAACTCAACCTTTCGGTTCTCAGAATGTTGCATCCCAACCTGTGCAAACTAAGTCAGACAGAGTGGATGGAAAAACTGGAACTTCAAATTCTGACCAGAAAATGGGACCTGCTTCATCCCCTGAAGTGGTAGCAGCAAGTTCTCTTTCACAGAACACTTGGGAAGATGTTGAGCATCTTTTTGAAGGCTATGATGACCAGCAAAAAGCTGCTATACAGAGAGAGAGAGCAAGAAGGATAGAAGAACAGAAGAAAATGTTTGCTGCGCGCAAGCTCTGCCTTGTCTTGGATCTGGATCATACACTTCTCAATTCAGCCAAGGCAATTCTCCTTTTGTTATGCAAATATGCCCCCCTTTTCCCTTCAGGATAACAGTTGACAAACAAGTTCTTTTGTATTAATTCAGCAATTTCTCACCCTTTCAGTTTGTTGAGGTAGACCCTGTGCATGATGAGATTTTGAGGAAAAAAGAAGAACAAGATCGTGAAAAGCCATACAGACATCTCTTTCGCTTTCCTCATATGGGGATGTGGACGAAATTGCGCCCTGGGATCTGGAATTTTTTAGAAAAGGTAACTTCAGTCAGATCCAAGAATTGATTTGGGGCTTGATGTATTTTATTCAAAACTAATGCAATTCTTGTTCTGCAATTAGGCTAGTAAACTGTATGAGCTACATCTTTACACAATGGGAAACAAGTTATATGCTACAGAGATGGCTAAAGTGCTTGATCCAAAAGGGGTTTTGTTTGCTGGACGAGTTGTCTCCAAGGGTGACGATGGAGATCTGTTAGATGGTGATGAAAGGGTTCCAAAGAGCAAGGATCTTGAAGGGGTGCTGGGCATGGAGTCGGGTGTTGTTATCATAGATGATTCGTTGAGAGTGTGGCCCCATAACAAATTGAACTTGATAGTTGTAGAAAGGCAAGTATTATGAGTTATTGGAGACCTCATTTCTATGAAAGCATTTATTTATACTGGTTGCATCACGCAGGTACATTTATTTCCCTTGTAGTAGACGTCAATTTGGGCTTCCTGGTCCTTCTCTTTTGGAGATTGACCATGATGAAAGACCAGAAGATGGAACTTTGGCATGTTCTTTAGCGGTGAGGCAAAACTCGTACTTGCCCTGAGATTCTTGCAATTGAACTTACAAACCCTTTATCATTTGTTTTTTTTGTTTGAAATAGGTTATTGAGAGAATACATCAAAACTTTTTTACTCACCATTCATTAGACGAAGCAGATGTAAGAAATATCCTTGCTTCAGAGCAGAGAAACATTTTGTCTGGCTGTCGTATAGTTTTTAGTAGGGTGTTTCCAGTCGGTGAAGTCCACCCCCACCTTCATCCACTGTGGCAGACAGCTGAACAATTTGGTGCTGTCTGCACAAACCAGATAGACGAACAGGTTACTCATGTAGTTGCCAATTCCCTTGGGACCGATAAGGTAATGCAACTGATTTTGCTCCGCTTTTCAGCAAGGATTGAGATCTATTTCAGAATTACTTTTAACCTGTTTAAAATTTTGAAAAATGCAAGATACCTCTGACAAGCTCAGGAAAATACACACACACACACACGCGTGAAAAAATATTGGGTGATTTAAATCAGTCCTGTGCATTCTTTCTCCTGGACACGTAAAGTGTCTTTTGGAAGGGTAAATGTTTAGTTGTGTTTCAAGTCAGGCATGATTTCAATTGTTTTGAACAGGTGAATTGGGCTCTTTCCACGGGAAGATTCGTTGTCCATCCTGGCTGGTGAGAGTGTTCTCTATTGTTGAATTTGGTTATGCAGCTTTGTACTGTTTTTCACATTTTCACCTTCTACCCTCTTAATTATCACAGGGTGGAAGCATCAGCTTTGCTTTATCGAAGAGCAAGCGAGCAAGATTTTGCCATTAAACCATAACAATCACCAACACGACCCCTATCTGTTAAGAACTAAACCTGATTAACATGAAATCAAGATTTCATTAAATGGAGATGTATTATCGGGATGTGAAGGTGAAGTTTCGGGCCAGACAGTTTGACATAGTTTTTTCCTTTGGGAATCCACCCATCTTGCTGTCAATAACCTAAAGAGTTCAAATGGGAAATGACCGAGTGTCGTTGACCCTTGCAAACTGTGGTGGCGACTGGTTGGCGGCGTTGAAGGAAATTTACTTCCAAGCAGGTCCTGAAAATTGCATTGGCAGGTGTCCTTGGCTTATAAAGTCTTGTGGGGGTTAAGGGAAGTGCTCGTGGAGTGAAAATTGTGGGCAAGCCATCAATATACTATGGGAGAAGTGATTAAGGTCAGGAGACCAAAATATAAAATTAACAAAGAAAATGACTGATAAAGAGCGGGAACCTGTGTAACTCTGCTGACATATACTGTGAGAGAAGTCATTTGCAGTGAAAAGGGAGGTGCGTGAGGGGTTGGGGGAATTGGAGCTGCGAGGGATCAAATGATAAATGGGGTTGAAACGTACACTGCTCGTCTTATGTATAGGAAAGGGATATTTTCTTACAATTGCAGATGCAAAATTCCGAGTGGGTCGTGGTTGTCGGGACCATTTTTTATATATATTTATTACAGTTGCAGATACGAAATTCCGAGAGGGTAGGGCTTGCTAGTGCCATTTAGCGGATGTAGCCCGTATGCTTTCCGCATTTGGGGGTGGCAAGATGTGTGAATCGCCGGTGCTTACCTTGTGGCCGTAGCCTCTATACGCCACCAATTTGCTGCTTTAAGTTGTTTTCAAATGCCTAATTGATTCAACTCGGGGTGAAAATAAAAATAG
This sequence comes from Salix brachista, assembly GCA_009078335.1. Lineage (NCBI taxonomy): Eukaryota > Viridiplantae > Streptophyta > Magnoliopsida > Malpighiales > Salicaceae > Salix > Salix brachista. Next base: position 12,296,048 of record CM018574.1, on the reverse strand, counting down.
GTGAAGAAAGTGGAGAATGATGTTTTCTTGAATTGTAAATGGGAGCTAGTAGTGCGCAGTGTATCGATTTAAAATAAGAAGGTTAATATAAAAGATCATGGGTGATGGTGTAAAAATAGCTTCCTTGTAAGGGAGCACCCATCACGATATCGTTTAACCGGGATCGTCAAAACAATGAGTGTTACTGCCAACTGGTACTTCGCTTCTGGTGAGGCCATGGACTTTCGAATATTGGAAAGCTAGAAAATGAATTTTATGTTACAACAACGACATGAATTCTCCAAGATATCGCAATCTACATGCAGCCATGCGCTCAAGGAACCGGAAATCTTACATTTTTTGATGACTAAAGGCTGTCAAATTCTCTCTTTTTAAGTCTGTCTTATAGGAGAGAAACATGACCATCCATCGGTGTGCCCTAGATATTGCTTATACAATAGGTGAAAGGGATTGAAGTAGAAGAAGAGCCCCCGTCAATGGACCTACTCATGGAGGAAAAGCAGTGTTCAACTTTTTATTTTATTTTCTTGAATCGAAGCTTTTCTTCTCCCAAACTGTATTTCAAATGAAAAAAAAAAAAAACTGATATGGGCTAAATCCACACAAAAGGCTTTCAGTCTAATCAAGCATAAGCAGGCTCCAACTCAGAGAGTGAAAAAAAGGAGGAAATACTTGAAACATACGAGGCGAGGATTTTGCGTATCCCTGCCAATTAGGAATTCTCTCCTAGTCTCAATGCGAGTTTTGGATTGAGAGAGACATGGACTAATTAGGAGTATTAGTCAAGTTGAAATTTAAAGAAATGGGGGTCCCTTTGTTGTTGGGGTGTGAGAGAGTTGTAGAGGAGGTTGGTGTTCTTGAAGGTTTAACGCTCGTTATCAAATCTACCATTCTGCTTGCTTTGGTCTTATATCCAAGCTTTCACTTGACGAGGTTTCTTGAGACGGACCTTTCTCTGAGAAACAACTGCATTCAATGGAGGAGCAGGACAGAGATGACAATTCTGCTTCTTTTTCATGGTGGTCTGATAGCCATAAGCGTCGTCCTCATCAATCGCAATGGCTTCAGGCTACCCTCTCAGGTTTTTCTCCCTCTCTCTCTAGGCTTCCACTCATGATTCTTGAATAAATGTTTTATTCATAATCATGGTTATTATTATGCTTTTCTTTAAAAATATTATTGCCATCTTCTCTCTGGATTACAAGCAATTATAAGGTTGAAACGATTCCCCGCCTCTTCTTTTAGTGACCCATCTTGCTGCAAATTATATCCTTCAATGCAGAAAAGCATTGCTGTTAGCTTGGAGATACATCGCTTCTCTCTCTAATGCTATCCTTATGGCTTCATTGGCTCGGATCACTTATTTTTAGGACAGTAGGCTAATCAATTGTGAAATTTGTGACAAAATGCAGATTTGGATAACAAGACTAAAACGATCCTAAATATCATACAAGACGATGGGGACTCGTTTGCAAAGAGGGCTGAGATGTTTTATCAGAGAAGACCGGAGCTTATAAACCTGGTGCACGATTTGCACAAATCCTACCGTTCTTTAGCTGAAAAGTATGATCAACTTCGATCCGAAGGCGTTTATGTTTCCCATTTGAGATCAACATCCTCTTCGTCATTAAACTCCTCCAAACAAGTTCAGCTCTTCCAGGCATGCAACGAAGGTATTGTCAGGAGCACCAAATCGGAAGCACCAACTTCCCTTCCAGTCTCAGTTGCAGAAGAAAGATGTAATATTAGACTGGGAAATGGGTCCATGTCAAGTGAACAATTCAAGATCCTGAAGACCGATCGTGATGATGACGGGAACGTTAATGGAAGTGATGGGCTGGAAAAGATCATAAACGGCATTGGATTGAATGGAAACATTGATGGCGGTGATTTCCAAATGGAACGCCTCGAAAGGGAGAAACTGCGGAACGGATTAAGGCTACAGGTCTCAGAACTTATAGATGATAGTTTGCAGCAGCAGAGTGAGCTAATAAAGAGAAATGATGAGAAGAGAGAAGCGATCAAACATCTTCGTGCCCAAATCAGCAGATTAATGGAAGAGAACAGGGTCCTGAAGAGTTATCTACCAAGCTACAAGGTGGATATGAAGAGGAACACCAAATCTCATGTATCGAAGCTGAAGGGGCTAAATTGCATTGGCAAGTTTCAGGGCTAATTTGCATTTCCAGCGAGTTTCGGTTGATGACTTGATTGTCACGACCCGATTCCCGGATCCGTGACCGGCACATAGATATGGTTCCCCTCCAAGGTTCCACACCTATGCGAACCCAAACTTACACACGAACTTAACATTTAACTTTCAGAGTTCAACGCAGCGGAATTAGCAAAGGAAACTTATAATATAATTCGAATGTCTTAATACAAAAGTTGAATAATCTTGTTATAATAGTGGAGCGCTAACTAGACATAAAAATGTCAATTACAACCAAAATAATAAGTTCTGAAATTTCAACGATAATGATCTGCTAACGAGCTACGAGCCTGAAAATAATAAATAATGAGGGGGTGAGTTCAACAACTCAGTGAGTAGATAACATCTAATATACACATGCGAGATAATATAACAATAAGAAATATATTATCAAATCGGTTCGGGGTTCTTACAAGAAGATTTCTCAAATAGGTCATATCAAGAAGATAATAGGTAAAGCTCGTCAGAAAATCAGAATGCAATGAGCATGAGGCTCCAGACTGTGGGAGGATCAGTCCGCACAGGTTGGTGACTTCCCCGACCAACTAGGATTTCAGATACGATGTGCACAAAGACTAACATTCCCCTGTTAGCGTGGGTATTCTGACTGGCATACCGTAGGTATGTGTATATATATATGTATCATAATCAAACAGACATATTCATATCTCAAGGCTCAACTCATGACATCAATCAAATGAGGAGCTATCAATTCACAAACAAATATTGGCTCATATCAAGAACGTATATTCAACAATTGATTATGCTTTATCGTAACAAGAATAGTAATTAACGTATATATTATCAAGAAGCATAATCCAAATACTAGCAAATCAAATATTTATAATATTTCTCATGCATATTAAATATTATCCACTCACCTGACTCAAAAGCGATCGAAATTCAAAAGCAGAATATTGACGGAATCCTACTGACGTACCGCGGGCAGAATATCAGGATTATCTGAATATATAAAAGAAATACATACTCAAAAATGACTCAAAAGAAGTAGAATACCTTTAGTAAATATATCTAAGAGTTCAACTCACAATCCTATGTGTTTTGAATTAAACTATCCATTTCTCGCAAAACCTAGAAACAATGGTTTCTTTCTAAATCTAGTTCAAGATACACAATTCGTAAAATTAATAATAACTCATCAAATAAGCTTCAATTATCCATCAAACCCATCTGAAATACTAATATTTCACTCCAGGGACCAATCTGCAATTTTCCAAAATTCAGGGACTAAACAGTAATTTTCCAAAGTTCGGGGACCAAACTGTAATTTTCCACCAAAAGGACTAAAATGAATTTTCATCATCTTCAACCTAAACCCATAATTCCAGCAAGGGATTTTCGAAATTTCTCAATATTATTTCACCATTTTTTTTTTCTCAATATTTTCTTAAACCAACACATCAAAATCATCTACAATCAAACCTAATAACCATTACTCAAACCATTAAACCCTTAACATCTTAATCCATTCATCCATCAAATTCAAATAAAATCTACAAACCCTAATCACCAATGCAAGTAATTAACTTAACTATTAAACAATACTTTTACATAATAACACATACACATTACCTTAATATTTATTTCTCCTCCTTCCTTTCTCCCTTCCTCTTTTCTCTTCTTCTCCTTTCTTCTCTCTTTCGGCTCACTCTCAATTTTCAGATTTGTTTCTCTTCTCTTCTTTTTCTATTTATATTTTACTAGTTACTATTGTATCCTTAACTCATTTATCCCTAATATTAAGTCATTAAGGGTATTAATGCCTTTCTTATTTAATGTTTCAAAACCCTAAAATTAATTTCCTATTTAGAATTTCAAAACCCTACAATCTCCCTACCTTATAAAAGTTTCGTCCTCGAAACTAAATAAAATGTTTGAATACATACCGAGATTATTAAAAAGATGAGGGTACTCCTCACGCATCTTATCCTCAAGCTCCCATGTCGCTTCTTCAATTGAATGACCATACCGAATTCTAAAAGCTGTTTTTGAAATGTCTTCTTTCCTTATCCTCAACAATTTACTAAAGCCCTATGCTTTGACAACTAATCCATTCCCAAAATCACATCAAAATCAACCATATCTAAAACATTCAATTCTCCCATAAAAATCTTACATTCAATTTCCATCTCATAATTTTGATATACCTACTTCTCCAATATTGATTCATCTAAAGGAGCAGAAACTGAATTGAAGGATCCTAATAGAGTTGGTTGCCTATCTAACCTGATCGCAAAACATAGTGACACAAATGAATGGGTGACACTGGTATCAAACAAAACTTTTGCTTCAAAATAGCAAACAGGAAGAATACCTGAGACAACTGTGTTGGATGTCTGAGCATCCTGCTGAGTCAAGGCAAAGACTCTAGCATGTCCCTGACTCTGCTGCATCTGACCTCTATCACCTGCACCACGGCCTCTCTGACCACGACCACCAAAACCTCTACCACCATGAGCTATAGAATGGCCCGTTGACGGTGTCTGAACAGGACGTTGAACTGAACTAGATGCCCCTGAAGCTGACAACTGTCTCCTAGGGCACTCTCTAACCTTATGGCCTATCTGGCCACAACTAAAACAAGTTCCAATCCTTTTATAACACTCTGCACTAGTGTGATCTCCTCCACAATGCTCACATATGGAATTGTCCCTAGATGGAACAAATGAGCTACGAGGAGCAGTTTGAACTGAACTCTGACCATAACTCTGAACACCACTACTACCACTTTGATTGCTTGAGCCACTAACTGTAGTTCTTGGTCTAAACCTCCCTTGAACCCAAGAATCCTGATGACCACTTTGTCCCCTAAACGGACCTGCACTCGGTCCTTCTGGTTGTCTAAAAGACTGACCCTCTTCTCTAGCCCTCTTAGGTTGACCTACACCTATGTCCTCAAATTCTCGTGCCTCTATCAACCTAGCGCAATCAACAGCTAAGGAGTAAGATGGAAACACCTGGGACACCATCACTATGAACATAGAGGATTTAAGTCCTCTAATGAATCTTTTCACTCTCCACTCCTCTGTAGGTAGAAGATATTCAGCATATCTAGACAACTGAGTGAACTTCAGATCATATTCATCAATTGTCATGCTCCCTTGAGATAACCTCTCAAACTCATAAAGTCGAGCATCCCTGACACTCTGAGGGAGAAACCTGTCCAAAAACATGGTACTAAACTCCTTCCATGTCCACTGAGTCTCTATTGGTCTTGCCTTCTTCCTAGACTCAAACCAAGAGATTGCCACATCTCCCTCCAACCTAAATGACGCCAAACTCACAGCTCGATGGTCTATACATCCCAAAACTTCACATCGACGCCATATATCATCTAGGAACCTTTGAGGATCCTCTGAACTGTTTGTCCCAGTGAAAGTAGGAGGTGCCAACTTCATGAAGTCATTCAAGGGCACATTTACTCCTTGAACAATGTGAGATGATGACGTTACATCTCTATCCCTTCTCCTATCTCTCTCCATAGTATACTCTATCCAAGTTCGCATAGCCTGGCTGAGCTGCTGAACTTCTGTCATTGTCTCAGCCTCAGCCTCAGCCTCTCCTACACCTGTGTCATCAACCTCATTTTCCTCTTCAACCTCGTAAGACTCCTCCTCCATTAATGGAGGTATTTCCTCATCATGTTGAGGTGCAGGCGCACCTCCTCTTCTTTGTCTAGTATTTCTCAATTGCACAATAGGGACGTCATCTTGATCGTCACCTACTCTAATAGTATCAGCTATACGCCTATTCCTCGACATATCCTATATATATAAAAACAACATACTCTTGTCATGCCAAAATAATAGCACAATAGTTATCAACTAATTATCGGAAAACATATCTAAAGAAAACATAAGGAATCAAGAAGACATGCTTGATGATAATTCAAATTTCAAGCATTACAGACAAGACAATACGGATCCTAATGCTCCACATATTATAAATTAACTATATTACTTCTTTTTTTTCTTTTTTTTAAATCCAAGCTTTGATACTAAGTTTCATCACTACTATTTTTTTCTTTAAGCTGTAATACCAAGTTTTATCACACTCTTTTACTTTTATTCATTTTAAAAATTTTTAGCTCTGATACCATCTTTGTCACGACCCGATTCCCGGATCCGTGACCGGCACATAGATATGGTTCCCCTCCAAGGTTCCACACCTATGCGAACCCAAACTTACACACGAACTTAACATTTAACTTTCAGAGTTCAACGCAGCGGAATTAGCAAAGGAAACTTATAATATAATTCGAATGTCTTAATACAAAAGTTGAATAATCTTGTTATAATAGTGGAGCGCTAACTAGACATAAAAATGTCAATTACAACCAAAATAATAAGTTCTGAAATTTCAACGATAATGATCTGCTAACGAGCTACGAGCCTGAAAATAATAAATAATGAGGGGGTGAGTTCAACAACTCAGTGAGTAGATAACATCTAATATACACATGCGAGATAATATAACAATAAGAAATATATTATCAAATCGGTTCGGGGTTCTTACAAGAAGATTTCTCAAATAGGTCATATCAAGAAGATAATAGGTAAAGCTCGTCAGAAAATCAGAATGCAATGAGCATGAGGCTCCAGACTGTGGGAGGATCAGTCCGCACAAGTTGGTGACTTCCCCGACCAACTAGGATTTCAGATACGATGTGCACAAAGACTAACATTCCCCTGTTAGCGTGGGTATTCTGACTGGCATACCGTAGGTATGTGTATATATATATGTATCATAATCAAACAGACATATTCATATCTCAAGGCTCAACTCATGACATCAATCAAATGAGGAGCTATCAATTCACAAACAAATATTGGCTCATATCAAGAACGTATATTCAACAATTGATTATGCTTTATCGTAACAAGAATAGTAATTAACGTATATATTATCAAGAAGCATAATCCAAATACTAGCAAATCAAATATTTATAATATTTCTCATGCATATTAAATATTATCCACTCACCTGACTCAAAAGCGATCGAAATTCAAAAGCAGAATATTGACGGAATCCTACTGACGTACCGCGGGCAGAATATCAGGATTATCTGAATATATAAAAGAAATACATACTCAAAAATGACTCAAAAGAAGTAGAATACCTTTAGTAAATATATCTAAGAGTTCAACTCACAATCCTATGTGTTTTGAATTAAACTATCCATTTCTCGCAAAACCTAGAAACAATGGTTTCTTTCTAAATCTAGTTCAAGATACACAATTCGTAAAATTAATAATAACTCATCAAATAAGCTTCAATTATCCATCAAACCCATCTGAAATACTAATATTTCACTCCAGGGACCAATCTGCAATTTTCCAAAATTCAGGGACTAAACAGTAATTTTCCAAAGTTCGGGGACCAAACTGTAATTTTCCACCAAAAGGACTAAAATGAATTTTCATCATCTTCAACCTAAACCCATAATTCCAGCAAGGGATTTTCGAAATTTCTCAATATTATTTCACCATTTTTTTTTTCTCAATATTTTCTTAAACCAACACATCAAAATCATCTACAATCAAACCTAATAACCATTACTCAAACCATTAAACCCTTAACATCTTAATCCATTCATCCATCAAATTCAAATAAAATCTACAAACCCTAATCACCAATGCAAGTAATTAACTTAACTATTAAACAATACTTTTACATAATAACACATACACATTACCTTAATATTTATTTCTCCTCCTTCCTTTCTCCCTTCCTCTTTTCTCTTCTTCTCCTTTCTTCTCTCTTTCGGCTCACTCTCAATTTTCAGATTTGTTTCTCTTCTCTTCTTTTTCTATTTATATTTTACTAGTTACTATTGTATCCTTAACTCATTTATCCCTAATATTAAGTCATTAAGGGTATTAATGCCTTTCTTATTTAATGTTTCAAAACCCTAAAATTAATTTCCTATTTAGAATTTCAAAACCCTACATTGATGATGCAAGCTATCAGTAAAAAACGCTGTCAGTTCCTTGAGCTTTTTCGAACTGGCAGCCCTTTTGTTCTTTCATTGCATTGCATTCCATTATAAAATGCCAAACTTTTTCTTCATCTTTTTGTCTCCTGTTTTCCTATTTTGTTGCAAGGTGATGCACTTCCATTGGTTTTCATATTTTTTTTTTTATGAAATAACAATAATCGTTGTATGCAAGAGAGGATGTGCAAATGATTTCTTATCAATGATTATCTGCATTGGATTTAATTTTATTAAATTCTATTTTCTTGGTTCGTGCATTGGATATTTGGATTTTCCACGAATTATGTCTGGATATTGGAATGGAGCGTTTATGTATAGATCCTAGTTTCTTGCATGTCGCAAGTCTAGTTTACGAGATGTATATTAACACAGCTGGCAGCAAAAGATAATATGGTTTGCTAAATGTCTAAATCTTTAAATCCCGTCAGCTCTAATAATATTTCATTCTATTCATTCGTGTCTTCAAAAGATTTTTCCAATCCTTTCTACAAGAAAAAAACTAGAAAATTTTAATAATATTAAATTGAAAAAATAAACTAGAAATTTTATTCCTTCTAAATAATTTATTTAATGGTATAATAATATTAAATACATTTGTTTTTTCTATTAAAAAAACTCTTGCATTAATATTTTCAAGTTAAAAATCTCCATAAAAAAGATAATTTATCAATAAAATCTTTTTATTTGTAGTATTTTCTATTGTAGATCTTTAACATCTTTATGTAAGTTATGTCTTCACGGATCTCTAACATAATTTATTTATGTCATGTCTTCGTGGACCTCTAACATAATATATTTGTAGTCTTTCATGTTGTCGATCTTTAACATCTTTATATTAATTATGTTTTCATAAATCACTAACATAATATATTTATGCAACTTGTCTTGTCATGAATTACTGACATGATTTTCAATAATAATAATAATAATCAACACAATAAAAAATAATCCACATCCAATTTTTCATCCTAATCTGAAAGCTGCATCCTGGTAATGATATAAGCCGCCCCAGACTAGTTAACCAACACGGTGACGTTGTATTTTTTTAATATAAAAATATATCCACGTAATGTTAGTGTTTTTAATTAAATAAAAAAAATAAGATTATAATTACTGATAAGATTATATATTAAATACTATAACTTAATTATTAAATTAAAAAAGGCAGGCGCCACCTTCAACCTTTTCTCCTCCCTTATCTAAATCCTAACCCTGTCCCTGAAAATCACTCCAGGTGCGGGCTGCTTGAATAAAAGCCAGGAATCCTCGCCGGGCGATGTTGAACGGAAGTTGTGGTCACGTTATCGGAACACTTGCCTCACCAGCAGCTACCAGAACTGCCCTTCCCCTACCTCCACGACTCTATCCATCTTTCAACTGTGACCAGAAACTTAAAATATCGGCCGAAAAATAATTTCTTTTTTAGATAAAATTTAAATAAATTGTGCCAAAAGTAAAACTTATCGTGAGAAGGCACCAACTCCTTGAAAATGACATGCTTCGGAAGTCTAAATGTATATTTATAATGTCTTGCCAGCATTCACCCGCCATTCTCTACATTCAACCTCTTGTATTTTATGGTATAACATTTCTCGGAAAAGAGTACTGAAATTAAACATGCTTTTTTTATATATATAAAGTATATATTTTTTTAATTATTTTAATATGCTAATATCCAAAAATAAAATAAAATTATTTTGATACCATTAATTAACTCTATTCAACTCAAAATACATTGATTGAGTAAATCATACAAATAAGAATAGTCACTAAATAAGAACAGTCACTTGGTTTAATCATGAAAACATTCTGACACGGGGCATTATATCATCTATAGATATATAAATACAATGTTTTTTTCCGTACAAAAAACAACACTGATCTTAATGGACCGACACGTAGGACTAACCTTTTTCCAGACCCTTTGAAGTTCAAATCTGAGGGAGACTCTACCATCCTAAATAAAACAAAAAGAGTGAAATCATTAGAGAGTTTTCTACCAAATCACGGGCAAGCTTCAAATATTGTTTTTAACCCCCAAAATAAATCATTTAAAAAAAAAGAAGAGATTTATGAAATAATAAAACACTCGCCCTACAAATACAGTGGTTGTTTTTTTAAATTATTTTCTGTTTTAATATTTTTTATATATATTAATGATAAAAACGAAATATTTTTTTTTTTAAAATATCTTTAAAAACAGAGCATAGTAGTAAACAGATATTGTAATTAACAGAGTTGAAGTCAGCAGTTGAGACAGAGCCTACAGCATCAACAAACCATCTCCACAAACAGTGATCATTGCATTTCTCCACAAAGATCTAGGCAGCCAGCCTCTCTGAAAGAGCTATCCTTTTATTTTGCTTCACTCCAATTTCAACTACTCTATTTATTTATGGACCGGCAAAGAACTGGAAGTCCACTCTACACGCGCCAATGGACCAGCGACTCAGGCGCTTCTCCGACCGCGGCAATGGTGCCAAATGCGCGTCACGGTCACCACGCGCGATCCGCTTCCGCTTCCGGATTCTCCACCATCAAGCGAAACCAGAATGTAGCGGCTAAAGCCGCGGCTCAGCGGCTAGCTCAAGTCATGGCTTCTCAAACGGCTGACGACGACGACGACGACGACAATGAAGGCGATGATCTAGGGTTCCGTTACAGCGCGCCTCCGCCTCTGTCTCTCTCGAGGAATGCTAATAGTAACAGTAACAATGTTATTACTACTAGTAAAGCTTCGGTTATCACTGCGTCTTCAAGGATCAATAGATCAACTTCACCGGCGGTAACTTCCCTTTCTTACTCTCTTTTTTTGGTTTATTATTTTTTCACTGCAGTGAATGTGCTTCGATTCTGATTGAAAGAAAATGAAGTATTGAGTTTGAATGAATTAAGGAATGATTTAATTGTTTGCTATTAAGTAAAGGTGGTATTTAGCGGTGGGAGTTAAGTCGAGAATTATGGATGTTAGATTTGTGTTAATTTCAGCTTTCTGTAATTAGAGCTCTATAAGTTGGAAATTAAGATCAGACTTAATTCTTTTTTGAAATTGTGGTTCTTGATTAAGAAAGAATGCATGTTGTGTAAAAATTAACTGGAGATGGGTAGGAAAAGTATATACTAATTGACTTTTTTTTCTTCTGTGTGTGTGTGGGGGGGTCTGAATTTAGTTAGCTAGGAATTTTGAAGAGACTGTGGTGGGTCTGTCGACATCAGCTGGAAGGCCAGCAATGTCTCTTAGAACTGCAGCAGCAGCAGCACCACCACCACCAGTGCTATCTAGCAAAGGATCATTGAGGACTGCGGTTTCTTTACCGCCCATAGATCCTCCGAGAAATGGGCATAGAGATGGTAAAAGGTAAAATGAGATAACTAAAACATTCATATTTATTCTGCTTTAACAGTGGATGTTCAAATTATATCAGAATGACCGTTTCATTTTTGGAAAAGAATTATGAATTTCATTGTATCAATTATCAACTATGTGATGCTAGTAAGCTTTTTTCCATTTTTTTCTACCTAACCTGTAACTTAAGTTGTGGGAGTTACTCGTTATTATGAATACATTATGCCATTAATGGAAATTCAACAATGTTGTATAGGTTAAGGTGGAGATATAATAAGGTCATGGTTTTATGTAGTATATTCATGCAGTATGTGATTTTTGTGTCCTGGTCTGGCCCTGAATTAATGGAATACCTTGGTCTTGAGGTGAAGCTAAGGAACTGGACTCGTGTAGTCTATGCAAGGCCTAGCTTTGAAGAGGGGTTGCCAACAAAAAGACAATGTCTTTTTTTCCTTAACAACCAAGCTCTATCTAGCTTGAGTATTGCCCACCTTTGTTCTGAAACATGCATCACCTAGCAGGACCAATATTTTGATAAACTAGTCTTTGACTTTCCATTAAAGGATGCATGATTTTATGATATGCCAATTTGGAGGTGTGAATTATCATGACTGCAGATTCTTGTCAGAAGTGGTAAGTCTTAACTCAAAAGACACAGGAGATCAACACGAGGCTTCTGCACTCCGTGATGAAGTATGTACTTACGCCAGATTATTGTTATTTGTTTTTTTCCCCTTTACATGCAACAATCAACAAGTATTCTCTTAGAAACATAAAAGGATATTGTTTACTATAATGAAGATTCCATGACATGATTGATTCATTTTGCAGCTTGATATGCTACAAGAAGAGAATGGAAACATCCTCGAGAAGGTACAATTATTTTGTTTTTTTTTTCCTTTTCCAAACAAGTAATGAAGCCACGTATGGTACAATGAAACCTGTATTTATTGTACAGTTCAGGCTTGAGGAAGAGAGATGCAAGGAAGCGGATGCCAGAGTCAAGGAACTTGAGAAACAGGTGCTAATTTGTTTCCATATTTTTAAGCAAGTCTTAGAGCCTCAGCATATTGGCATCTTTTCACTTGACTTGCATAAAGCCTAAGGGTGCATATGTTACAAGGTTTAAAGATAAATATATACTGCTGCATGAATAATTATAAGAGTTTTTCCAATGTGTGCTTAAGGGCACACACATTGAAGGTTTTAAAGTTCATTCCTGATAAAAATGTCAATAAACAATGTGTTGCTGATTATGACAATTTGTCATTACAGAGAAAGAGTGACCTATAACTTCCAAGCCCGTGGATGATAGAAAAAGAAAGAAGACGACCTTCACTCCCCTGCAACCAATTCATCACTATCCCAACCAAAAAAGTTAAAATAACCAAACCTCCAATAAAAAAACAACCCTTGTTTACCCATATGAAACCCACCCGTAAAGCAGCACTCATTGTAAATTTCATGCTGAACAGTGTTTTTCTTCCTAAACCTTGCCTCTTTTACTTGATATTGGGTTTTTCAGGTGTTGCTTTGAATTTGAAAGCCTCACGGGTAATTCTTTCAGGTTCCCAACCTCCAATTTCATTAACACATGCACTTTGCTGCTTGTCCTGGGTCTGCAGGTTGCTGCTCTGGGAGAAGGGGTATCTTTAGAAGCTAAGTTGCTGAGCAGGTTTGCTGTTGTGACAACTCTGGTGGTTCTTTATCTTTGTTAATATTCATGTAATGACATCTTGTGCTGTCATCTGCAGAAAGGAAGCTGCATTGCGGCAAAGAGAGGTAATGGGGATGTATCCTTCTGCTGGACTTGTCAATTTAGGTCACTGTTGCTATATAGCAAATACTGAGTGGGACAAACTAAGACTTTTATTTAGGCCATTAAATCACTGGAACTCTGATGCGTAGACTTTTGATTCTGAGGTTTGAATGATAATAGGGAGGGCTATTTTGTCCATTTGCTTAGGACCATGATGGTTTTCTTGTTGTATTAGCTTTAACAATGTTAAGGCCCAAAGATCATACTCATTTTCTTTAAATTTTGTTCTGTTCTTCAGGCTGCACTTAAGGATGCAAAACAGAATAATATGGTGGGCAAGGAAATTGCTGATATTCGATCTAAAATAGAGGTGAGTATGCCATCATGTGGTCCTTTAATGCCTCATAGATACTTTCCTGTGTTGCTACATTCCTAACGCAACTTAACTTTATGTGTATATTTCTTGCTTAAATCAGAATGCAAAAGATGAGGCAGCAGTGGTTGTGCGACAGCTGCAGGGAGCTGAATCTGAAGTAAAGGCCCTTCGTTCAATGACACAAAGAATGATATTGACCCAGAAAGAAATGGTTTGTATCGGAATAGATTCAAATGGCTCCTGAATAATATATTAGAAACCATTAATTGTGCATCTACATTTTAGGAAGAGGTTGTCCTTAAGAGGTGTTGGCTTGCTCGATACTGGGGCCTAGCTGCAAAATATGGTAATCTACTAGTCAATGTTTTGTTTTCTTGTGTCATATTGGAAAGGTCCTTTTGTTTTTAAATTTTTATTGGTCTTTTTTATTTCTGCATGAATTATGAGGCAATATTGTAGTTTAATGAACTTTTCCCTCAGTTTTCTGATGTGCTACTACTTATTTTAACATACTATATACTATATCTTGTTAATATACTTTGTGCATGACAATGAGCAGTTCATCCATCTCATCTAACCATTCAATGTAACTCAATGTTTATAGGTATATGTGCGGATGTTGCTGTGTCAAAGCACGAATACTGGTCATCCTTAGCACCTCTTCCATTTGAGGTTGTTGTTTCTGCTGGACAAAAGGCTAAGGAGGAATGCTGGGAAAAAGGCTAGTACTTGCTATTTGACTTTTGCAATTGCTACCGTGTTTTCACTGGATAACAGTTTTAATGGGATCAATTTGTTGGTTTGAGCTGCTCTATTGTTTGTATCAAACTTTCTTTGGTATCTGATACTAGTAACTTTGAGCAGGCAACGAGGACAGTGGGAAGAGAAGCACACTTGCTCATGACTTGAGTGATCTAACTGGTGAAGGAAATATTGAAAGTATGCTTTCAGTTGAAATGGGTTTGAAGGAGCTTGTTTCCTTGAAGGTTTATGTTATTCATCTCTTGTATTTCAACCATATGCTTCCATCTTATGTTTATTAATGAGTTTCAATATGATGCACAGCAAGCATTGTTTTTTCATTCAGCCCCCTTCCATCTTTATTAACTGTTATCTTTGAACTATTTAAGGTTTCTGGTTTTGCAAAGTGTTTTTGTGCTCTGATATTATATGTATTGTGCCACTTTCAAGGTCGAGGGTGCTATTGTGCTTGCACTGGCCCAACAGCGGCGAGCAAACACTCTTAGACTGTCCATCTCAGGTATGAGTTGGCCTGATGATATGCTGCTGACACTGGCTTTAATTGTTAGATTTTATTCCTTATCTCAGTGTTGTTTATGCTACTGTATCTTTTTGACATGCCTACTCTGTTTCTTTCAGATATTAAATCACCTGGTAATCCGAAGTATATGGAAGCATTTGGTGAGTAGTATTTGGGCTACTTCTTGCATTTGACTTATAATCTACTTGGCTGAAATAAGTAGTGCTATTGCCACACTTAAAGTTGACGAGCACTACCTATCATTTTCCTTTCCTTTTTCTTTTTTGGTCAGACCTATCATTTGCTGTTTCATGATCACAGTTGCATATAATTCAAATCCATAATTTTTCTTGCAGAATTGAGTCCAGAGGAGTCTGAAGATGTTCTTTTCAAGGAGGTCTGGCTTTATTTATCATTTAACCACTGTTGTAATTTATTTTATAGAATTATATGGTTGATGGACCTGCATGGTGATATGCGCAAGCTTCCAATTTTTTTGCGATCAATTCAGTTTCCAGATGTTGTGATTAAGTCTTTTGGTGTATTGCTGTTGTAACTGGCCTATTTAGTCTAAACTGTGTCATATTATAGAGTTTGGTATCTGGTTTAAAATCTCAATTGGTGATTGACGTTCTTCAAGTTCGGTCCTGTAGGGAGAATTGATTGGTATCCGTGTGTCCTTTTGGAATCTTAACAAATAAGCTGGTGTATTTCTTTATCCCTTCTTATTCCATTTTTTACTGTGAAAGAATCTACCTGTGAATGGCCCATGGTATCGAATCATTGACAGCTTCAAAAAGTGTTAGTTTCTGCACAGTAATGTCCATGCCTTTTTCCGCCCCTGATTTAACACCAGCACAGATAAGGGCGGAACAAAACTTTGTGTCGTGCTGAATCTGATTAAGTTACTACATACTTGAACAGGCATGGCTTACATATTTTTGGAGAAGAGCTAAAGCCCATGGTATAGAGGAGGAGACTGCAAAAGAACGACTTAAGTTTTGGATTAGCCGCAGCGCACACTCACCAAGTTCACATGATGCTGTTGATGGTAAGCTTCCCCTGTCCTTGATGGTTTGCCACTCACATGTAGTTCTGTTCTATGATAAGAAAGCAGAGAAGATTGTATAAACATGGCACTTTTACTGGACTTACTAGAAGGCATTGTAAAATTACCAGCTGCCAAATTTTTTCCTATTTCCACATCATTGACTCAGTGTTTTGATCTCACTTATGATCACTTATCTTGAGTATTCCATCTCAGTGGAGCATGGCCTAACAGAGCTCAGGAAGTTGGGGATAGAGCATCGACTTTGGGAAGCATCTCGCAAAGAAATAGATCAGGATTCTTAAACACAATTCGTCTGGGTGACCAAAGGGCTCTGGTTGATGATGGCGAAACCTCACGTTATCAATTTTCTTGATTCATATTACTGAGTTTTTCCTCTGTTTGTTGAAGCATTTACATATATGTTGCGTGGCTCTGCTCCTCACCTGCTAAATGATATTTACGTGGACCATCTCTTTAGATGTTGTATATATACGTGTACATCTACATACAAGGATGGTATTTACATGAAAGTTAAATACAGTTTGGTTCGAATTGTATCGAGATTGCCGTGTAAGCTTTGGAATTGTCAAGCTTGTTTGTGTACCTAATGTAGATGGCTTAATTAAAGTAGAAAGGAACTAGCTATGTTCATTTTGATTAATCATCTGCCTGTCACAATTTGCTTTGCCTTTCCTCGTCATCAACCGAAAGGAGAACTTTCATGAAATAGAATTGGCAAGGCCTGGGCGAATATTTGTCTGCACTGCAGTGGGATCTCAAAAAGTTTTGCTGGGTTCTGTCGCAAAATCTGACAATTTCAAGAGTTATAATTTCCGAGGGAAATTTGTGGAGAAGAGGAGTTAAACTAGAAGGGAGCTGCGCTGTTTGGTTCGAGGAGAGCTGAAAAAATCGGGTTTTTAACGGAGGGTTGAGCCCATGGTTATTTTCCAAGGGGACCCGTCTATAGTTCCAAGTTTCAGATAGTGGGTTGGGATTCTATTCCTAAGATGGGGCAGTTATTTGCACTGAATCATCCTGAGATCTAAAAAAGGCAAAGAAATAACTTATCTTTTTCGCTCTTTTTGATCAAAATTTATTGACATCGAGAAGATAATAATAACAATAATACATAAATAAATAACAGAAAAATGTGAAGCCGATCTGACGCTTGGGTGATGAACAGCTGATGCACGTAAATTGCTTTGTGAGAAAAAACAAAAACAAAATACTATTTTAATATATATAATATTAATATAACTATTTATTAATAATAAATAACTAATACAATTAAAATAAAACTATTTTTTTACGTAAAAAATTATTAAATAATTTTTGGCTCTTTTGATTAAACATATAAAAATAGCTTTTCAATTTAAAAATGTTATTTTAATTTTTTAATATAGCTCTAAAATTATGAAAATAAAAAATAAAAAATAAAAATAAAAATTTAGTTTTTCTTAGTTTTTCTTTCAACTTTCTCATTGGAGTTAGCTCTAAGAACAGGCAGAGTTATTTGCACTGAATCATCCTGAGATCTAAAAAAGGCAAATAAATAACTGATCTTTTTTGCTCTTTTTGATCAAAATTTATTGACATATAAAAGATAATAATAATAATAATAAATAAATAAGTAAATAACAGAGAAAAATGAGAAGCCGATCTGACGCTTGGGTGATGAACAGCTGATGCACGTAAATTGCTTTGCGAGAAAGAACAAAAACAAAACACTATTTTAATAAACAAAACACTAAATTTATGAATCTTGTGTCATCATTACCTTTGTCCTTCCAAACATGGGTTTAAGAAAAAATAACATGTATAACATCATGTCTTAAATTAACCTATTGTTATAGATAAGAACAGAAAAGGAACATAATGATCATGTTCTCCATCCAGAGCTCTTTTTGTAGTTCCAGATATGAATATTTTGTCAATTTAAATATCAACATAGATTAAATCCCAAAAAGCAAGTTTTATGTGGAGCCACTTTACTGGTGAAGGAGCTGTAAACGCATATAGGACAGCCACAACGGCTGGTTTTTGTCACTTCTCTCGTGTAACGTTATAAAATGGCAGTTTGGATGGCTTGGAATCGTTCCGATATGGAGTTGGATAATGAGCCTTTTGTACATACCCTCTCTCTCTCTCTCTCTCTCTCTCTCTCTCTCTCTCTATATATATATATATATATATATATATATATATTTCTCTTATGTGGGTCTCTCTCTCTCTCCACTCCTAGCCACTTAGCACAGGTCCTGATCTCCGCTCCCTGCAGCTAAAATATAAAATAAGGTCACACCATACCCTAACCTTATACTAAAAAGTGTATAGGCAAATTGATGTCTCGAGATGGTCATGTGCGCTTCAATATAATATAGGCATCACCTTCTTGATGGACACACCAGGCAGAGAGAAAATAAGCTCTTTCGGTTAAAAGGTGAGCCCGGCGAGATACTAATAAAATTTCCAAAAAAAGGTGGTTTTGACCTAATCCTCTCTCATCCACCATTTTCTTCGCTCTCTACATGGTTCATCCCTTTTGCTTCCATTAAAATCCTTTTCCATTGGCTGAACCACAGCAACTACATGTTTTTAATTTGACGCGAAGCAAATCAGCAAGAAACAGCTAGAAACAAGGTAGGAACACCCCACTAAGTTGTTTTCCCCCCACATTATTAGAGTGGAACGATCGCAAGAGATTATGTTCTAAAATGGACTTTAACATCGAGAAAGTTTGTATGGAAGTCAGTTCAGAGGGAGATGGGCCATCATAGTGGACATGTTTGATCATGAATATTCCTTTTTTCTTCCCGTGGTTTTTGCCTTTTGTCTCTATAAATGGTTGGTCTCTGGCTAGGTTAAAAATTGTCACATTATGTAAGCATGCGTGGCATGGATGAAAACGTTTTCTCCAAACTCAAGTGGAAATCATCTCCCCTTGACCTCATCATCACCTCAGACAATGATAGAGACATTCAAATATGAACATTGTTTTTTTAATTTCTCTTGACAAGTTATTTAAAAACTCGTTATTTGCAGTATCCTCAACAAGATTTTGAGGAGTTTATAGCCTCAACAGATGCAAATTTTAGAATTCTCGGAAGGTTGAGAGTTCTCCTTAACTTTTAGAGAAAAATACCTTTTCCTATACTCACAACCACGCTGAAGCTTGCAAATGTCCGATACGTGATGAGCTTGGAATATTTTTCACTTTTGACCAGATGGGCAACTTATAAATGATAGCTACATTGATTCTGGCTCATTTTTCTGAAACTTGTGTACCTTTTACGTACTAATCATGTCTGTGGAGCTAAATTTAATTGCATTCTGGTGGGATTTATAGACTTGAATTCGTGCTTTGTCCCTTTGAAAAGCAGAGGCATGTGTTTGCCATCTGCGGTTTTAGATAGAGAAAAGGTATGGCGTATCAGCCATAATTATGATCCGAAGGTTGGAGTCTCAGGTATCTTTGGTGGATGCCTGTACGACTGAAAAAAAATACAGGAAAGGAAAGGAGAGTTTCAATATTCATATAGAAAGTAACCTGGCTTTTTCCCTGTGTGAAATTAAAATAGAATCATCAAAAGGCCAGACAGACATCGCCGGAGGAAAATAAATAAAAGCTGGAAAAAATAAATAAAAGCGAAACTATGCTTATACTACAAGACTCGCAAAAGCTTACACGAGTATTCGGAGCACATTTCCCAAACCATACCAGCCAACTACTTCTTTATTTTTCTCATTTCTTTTTAAAAAAAGTTAAACGGCCACCAAAAACAAGCCACTAGGTGTAAGATCACCTACGCCCTACAAGAAAAAAAGGGCAGAGTTTGATTTTGTTTATTATTATACTAGATACTTGCCCGTGCGTTACCGCGGGTATTTTTTTATATATAATTTCACATAATTAAATCTACAATGATAAATTTATATAATATAAGTAAATAAAAATTATAGATTCTAAGATTAAATGTTGAAAATTTTGAGTTAAGTTTGTCACGTAAGCATATATAATATTTTTTAGAATATAGATATTGCGTCATAAACGATCACAAAAGAGCGCGCACTAACATTAGAAAAAATAGCAACATATTTGAATAAGAAAAAAAAAATTACTGAAATCATTATTGTGCAGATAATAAAATTATAAAAATCAATTAATAGAAAGAGCAAATTAAAAAACAAAAAGGGAAAATGAAGCAATATTAATTTAAAATATTATAACAATAGCAACATTGGAGTCTTAACATCTAGAATTATTATTGCCGCTAGAATAAAAACACCAAAAATTATTAAATTATACAGAGGGAAAAAAATAAAAAGCATGAACAAAACAGCAAGCAAGAAAAACCAATTAA
The DNA here is from genome assembly GCA_009078335.1 of Salix brachista. Taxonomy (NCBI): domain Eukaryota; kingdom Viridiplantae; phylum Streptophyta; class Magnoliopsida; order Malpighiales; family Salicaceae; genus Salix; species Salix brachista. The sequence continues at coordinate 12,275,666 of CM018574.1, read as the reverse complement.
AAATTATTATTATTATTATTATTATGAAAGAATAAATAATCACTATTATTATAATAATAGAATACATAGTAACTATTATTATAATATTAATAATAATCACTATTATTATTATTATTCTTATTATAATAATTATTATTATGTTAATACTGAAAGAAACAAAAATAAATGAAAAACTAAAAATATCTCAGAAACTTTAAGAAAAGATTAAAAAAACAATTAAAAAAAATTATCAAATTATCGGGAGGAAAAAATAACAACAAAAGAGTAAGAATGAAAAATAATTAAATCATGATTATTATTATTATTATTATTATTATTATTATTATTATTATCATTATTGTATCAACTACACTTATATATAAATGGACAAAAGTAGGGATTAAAAAAATAAAAGTGTAAGGGGTGAAATAAAAATCAAACATATAGGGATTAAATTAAAAAATTAAAAGTCAAAGGGCTGAAATGCAAATTACATTTATTCTCAATTGAAATCAGAGGACAAAATTGCAAAAATCAGAACTTTTGTACCGAATTGATTGAGTTATATACAGCCAATCCGGAAATTGAAAGTAGCAGGACCGAAGTGATACTTTGACATTCAATTAATTCAAATCGGAGGACCCAATCGAACAAAATTAAAACTTATATAACAGAAATGAGGACTAAAAACGAAATTAACAGTTGAGGGACCGAAGTGCAAAGTCAAAATATATGGGGGACTCTCCTGCACATTGACGTGCAGGAGAGAGAGAAACGTGGCCGGCGGTTTTAACTGGCCCCCGCCGCGTCCACAGACATTTGGTGGTTACACGCGCCACCGCGGAAGGAAAACCACGTGGCGGCGCATCGTTCTGGCCGCCGGTGGCGAATTTTCGGGCACCGTAGGAGGCCGCACGCGCCACCTGAACAGGGCGTGAGGCGGAAAACCGCTTGGCGCGTGCGCCTCACGCCCTGACAGACACAGAATAAAAAATTCAAAAAATAGGGACAATTACCGTTCTAACCCTGGACCCAATTCAGTGTTTTTGTCTTATTAGGGGCTAAATCCGTTTTTAGCCATTTCCGAAAATAATAAAAAAAGAAAAAGTTGCGGCGGACCGGACCGGACTGGTCCGTCCGCGCGCAATTACGCGGGTGCCCCTCACCCGGATGCCTTATTTTGTCTTATTACCAGGGACAAAATCGTCAATACACTGTTCACAACCGAATATTTTTTTTTTAAAAAAAAGGAGGGAAAAACCCAAAATGGCCCCGCATGCCAGCCCAGCTTTGCCGCGCGCCCGAGGGCTATTTTCGCCCGTGCACTGTCGCAATCCACAGTGTTTACTGAGGAGAGCAACAGTGCAAAAGGCCACGGCCTTTATTTGTTTTGTAATTTTTTTTTATTTCAAAAAAAACAAACAGTATTTTGGGATAGTTTTTATGTGTTAAAATATATATACAAACAGTATCCATTTATGAAATGACCAACGGTATCCATTTATGGTTAATTACAGTGACCCGTTTAAGGTTGAACAATTTGGATGATTTTATTTCACTTGTCAAGATTTTTACTTGGACTATAAGTTTGACTTTTAGTAATAAATATTCAACCACCCGGGCCTTGTCATATTTAATGAAATCCTTTTTTTTTCTTTTTTTCTCATTGATATAATTTATTTTTTATATTAAATGAGAATTACCTGTTACTTAACCTTCCGTAAAGCACGTAGATGTACACTCTGGTTCCTATACCTTTGATTTATTTTTTCTTCAATGGCTTTTGTAGTTTTTATATTTATATTTCGGTTATCAAGATTTCTTTTCTTTATATTTTTGCTAACAAGGTGACGTGGCTGTGTTAGCTACAGGGAGGAACAAAAATCTACGTGGAAAAAAAAGGGGTTGTCATAATGCTAGCAATCGACTCCACCTCCACTTTCCCACCTCAGGGGAGCAATGCTCCGTGCTCCGGTGGCCCATAAACAGGTCCCCCATTAATATCAGAAGCAGAGAGAGCGAAGTCTGGTGGATGAATCGGGTTGATTGAGTGCCAAGAAAACACTCTCTTACTTCTACAGTGATCAGACAAAATGAGAGGTTTTTAGAAAGGTCAAACAAGGCAAAAGATTCTTCTTTTCTATGCAGATGAGATATAAACTTCAATTATCGGATTGTTTTTAAATTAATGTATTAGAGAAATATTAACGAGATAATTCTAATCATACATTGAAAAACTACTAAACAAGACTGTAATTAACCATAGATTAATCCCAGATAAAACCCGCAATAAATTACAGCAACATTTGATGATCTTTTTTAAAATACAGTTGAAATCATCTTGTCTAAACTTTTCTAATAATATGTTTATGTCATGACGAGCTCAGGTGTGCTCCAATGACTATTTTTTCCTGTGCATTAGATTTTAGTTGTTTTGAATTAATCTTAATTAGGAAACGACTTTTAAAACAGTAACCGGTTGGGCATAACTATTATTTTTAATAGAAGCTGTGTTAAAATTATAATATTTTTCAAATACTTTTCTAGGAAGTATTATTTTTATTATTACAATATTTATTAAAGCTTCAATCGTTCGTCCAGTACCAGATATGGCAGACTGTAGATATGGTTTAGCTTTCATTGGATTTCATGTCCCCAGAAAAGGTTCAGACCCACTAAAAGTATCAGAGAAATCTAATATATCCTGTACTTTGTTACATGTGATACAATTAAAGACCGAAGCCATTTTTTCTGGGAAAACCAAACTCATGAATGATGATTCTTTCCATGTCTGTTTTTTATTTTTTAAACCATTTTCTTGAGAGAGAGAGACAGCAGATTTGGTTGTATACGAGATATATAATTACAGGTGCTGTCAAGTTCATCAAAAAAATGGTTGCCTGATCTGAAAAAAGAAAAAGAAAAGGAGGGTGTGCCAGAAAAAAAGCTCCTTTATGTAGAAGCATACTGTATGGTACCAAATCTGATACTATTATTTATGGTGTTTACATTTTAATTACTGGATATTTAAATAAGATAGACGCAAAGAATATTTTATATGAGATTGACAGAGAATTTGGTGAAAAATTAATAAGAAAGAGTGTGATTATATGTGGCCTTTTCTTTTCTATGAATATTAAGTAATTCTAGCTTGAACCCTATAATTTTCTTTTCAATTGTTATTATATTTTGATAAAGTATTTTTTTTATTAACATTAGGGTCTTTTTTTATTTACATGGATGTCGGGTCAGTTTGCACGCATCTCGATTAATCTCACATGCTCTGAGGTTAATGACCATGTAAGCTTTTAATAGTCATCATACTAGTAACCCCATAACTCGAACCTGAATATTTTAGTACCAAACTTTTACCACATACCATCTTTTTTTCTCATTCTCATTTCTAGGTCTATAAACCCTAAAAAAAGTAGTTTTGGTTACAATTATAAGACATGTATGGACTCTATTCATTACTAGAGTTGAGATTGGGTGGCATGTTCAATTCAAATTTTGATTTTTTTAAAAAAAAACCTCTAAAATAAAGTTGTTTTTTTAATTAATCCCAACCAACAACATCATTTTAATAAAAAAAACGATTTTTTTTTTAATCCCATCCGAGCCGAGGTTAATGGACCATCCGATTGATCCACCGGCTAACCTGGGTTTATGACAGTGGTTTTGGTAGCTGTAACTTCTGTGATCAAACCCAGGCCTTTAAAGCACATTCTCTCCGATCATTTTCACTTGTCAGTCACACATCACTTGCTGACTGAAACATCAAGTCAGCACACAACTCACACACATCTGTTTCTGCTCCAACTCTCTCCTCTCAAAAAGACAAAACTTAATGAGTGCATCTTAAAATAAAAAATAAGAAGAAGAAAAACCCCACAAAAACACACCATCCCTTTCTTCTCTTTATATCATGCCCCCCACTGGGCAATGTTCTAGCTGCTTCTCTCTCCTCTCTTTTTGCACTCTCTCTCTCTCTTCTCTGCAATCAAGTGTGTAGCCATGCCTTGTGTGTCAAAAGAAATAATGGCATTGCCTTTAGCTTTCCTTGTATGCTTTTTCGTAGGAGTAGAGTCTAGTTTTTCACAGTTAGACAGAATCACCCAGTTGCCCGGTCAACCTCCAGTATGGTTCCAGCAGTATTCCGGTTATGTGACCGTTGATGAGAAGAACGAAAAAGCTCTCTTTTACTACTTTGCCGAAGCTGAGCTAGACTGTGTTTCTAAGCCTCTTGTTCTCTGGCTAAATGGAGGTAAGAAACTCTAACAACTCCTATCCCACTAATTCCATGCAGAAGATAAGAGTTTTCTGATGGGCGTTGATTCTCGATTTGTCTCATTGTTGTTTGCAGGGCCAGGCTGCTCTTCTTTGGGAGTGGGGGCATTTTCTGAGAATGGACCGTTTAGGCCTAGCGGGGAGGTATTGGTCAAGAACCAATATAGCTGGAATAGAGGTAAATTAAGTGCAAATGTTGATATACAAAATGAGATGAATTCTGTTCTCTGCAAAATAAACAGTTCACAAAGTGCTGATCTTTAAGTGAACAATCATCCTATCGCAGAAGCCAATATGTTGTATTTGGAGACACCAATTGGAGTTGGGTTCTCTTACTCTGCTAATGCTTCTTCATATGAAGGTGTCAATGACAAGATCACTGGTATGTTTCCACCAAGTTCTTGATTCATCTTTCTTTGTCTGTTAAGTGTAATTGGTCTATCAAATCCATAATGTTTATATTGCTTTCTCATTTTTACGTTTAAATCTCGCTAAAGAGAAGGGAAACAAAGACTTTCTATTCAGAAATTTTGAATTGCAGAAGAAACAGAATTTCTGTACTAAAGACTCAAAGTCAACTTCTTTTCTTTCTTGTTTTCTAATCCTTTTCTTTTCTTTCTTGTTTTCTAATCCTTTTCTTTTATAAATCATTTGAGTTCGTTGTAAGAATTTTATTTTTATCTCACTATGTCATTGTACTGTGTGTGTGTATATATATATATATATATATATTTGCTTTTACAGATATGCCTTCTTCAGCACATACTATGCTTATTTTTTAGTCGTTTACATTCTGAGTTGACAAAAGGTCACCTTTATAGACATTTTATCCCTTATTTTGAGCTGTTTTTGTTTTTGTTACCTCTAGCCAGGGACAATCTGGTATTCTTGCAGAAATGGCTTGTCAATTTTCCACAATACAGAAACAGAAGTTTGTTCATTACAGGAGAAAGCTATGCTGGTATTAATTTCATGCTCAAGGCAAACTTTTTCTTCTTCTTATCTTTCAGTCAAAACAGGTTAGAAATAAATGGGGTTTAATCTTTTACTTCAATCCTGTTCATAATTAGGTCACTATGTGCCCCAGCTGGCAGAACTCATGCTCCAATTCAACATAAAGGAGAAATTGTTCAATTTGAAAGGAATTGCTGTGAGTATTTGTCAGTTATTCTGTCGATTATTCTCTCTTTTCGTTTGTATTTGTCAAACCAAACTCCTTTTCTGTTAAAAGAGTTTTTTTTTATAATTCTATTATTCTTTTTATATTTTCAATTAATCAAGACCAATTAAATTGCAGATGGGGAATCCAGTTTTAGAGTACTCCACAGACTTCAATTCGAGGGCCGAGTTCTTCTGGTCTCATGGATTAATATCAGATACAACATACAAAATGTTCACTACAGTTTGTAACTACTCGCGATATGTAAGCGAATACTACAGAGGTTCAGTTTCTCCTCTATGTTCAAGGGTGATGAGTCAAGTGACAAGAGAAACCAGTAGATTTGTTGACAAGTATGATGTTACCCTTGATGTCTGTATATCATCAGCTCTCTCACAGTCAAAAGTCCTTACCCCCCAGGTCAGCAAAATCTATCGTTTTTCAACTGCTAAAATTGTTTGAGTTTGACTCACTGACCGTTCAATTTGTTCCATCTGATCAGCAGCAACTTGGTGACAATATAGATGTGTGTGTGGAAGATGAAACAGTTAATTATCTCAACAGGCCAGATGTGCAGAAGGCTCTCCATGCACGTCTTGTTGGAGTCCATCGATGGGCTGTTTGCAGCAAGTAATTCTCTATCACAGAAATGAATTTTCAGTATGCTGTGCTGATGTGAAAGCAGCCAACAAGAAACTGCCTATTTTAGAATTTATTCCATGGAAAAATCAATGAGATGACAGAAGCATTTCTCGTTTATTTTTCTCAAGTGTTTGATAATTTTGCTCTCACTGTTCAGCATTCTTGATTACGAGCTCCTTGACCTGGAGATACCAACAATCTCTATTGTAGGCAGACTCATTAAGGCAGGAATCCCAGTCTTGGTTTACAGGTAACTCACCTATAAACTTGTCAGCCTGCTATATTCTGCTTATGAAGTTGGAAAATGGAATTTAGTCAAGGTTGATCATGGAAATCATGAGACATTTGTTCCTAAAACACAGTGGAGACCAAGATTCTGTCATCCCACTGACTGGAAGCCGAACACTGGTTCATAGACTGGCTGAAGAATTGGGACTGAAAACCACAGTGCCTTACCGAGTTTGGTTTGAAGGACAGCAGGTAACTGTCACGTTTGAAGATTACAATTTAAGAATTTGCTGTCTATTTGTTTTAACTGGATAGTACTTGATTGGTTTTCTTACCTTCAGGTTGGTGGGTGGACTCAAGTTTATGGTGATATCCTATCCTTCGCCACCATCAGAGGAGCATCCCATGAAGCTCCATTTTCGCAGCCTGAAAGATCGCTAGTTCTGTTCAAGGCATTCTTGGGAGGCCAGCCTCTACCGGAAGCTTTCTGATCTGCAGATCACACTTCATAACAGGAAATACATATTCAATTGTAAGTAGACAAGGGATTGCTATTGCAAAAGGCACAGTTCTCAATTGCTCGAGAAAGAAAATTGCACTGGATTGTTTGTTTCTTTGCTTTTTTCCATGCTTTGGAAAGTGTTTTTTTTTTTTTGTAAAGAACTCGAGTAAAGGAAGACCTGCCTTGTTTTGTGTTTTGAACTTGACTCGGCTAGCTTGTCAATCCAAAAATTTATCAAAGTTATTCTGTAACAATGGTTTACTTGCACATTATAAAATGCTTCCCTTCAGAATTTACAAAGAACTGCATGATAAAGTAGTACAGAATCCACAGATCTGGACCCTAATACAGGGAAGACGGAAGAAGTAAAAAATGTTGACCATACGACAACAAGATCATCTGTATTATTTTTAACTGGAAATAGTACACGCATGGTCAAGAGGAAAAACTTCCCTAGATCAGCATTTCACGCACGGTCAAGAAAAAATCTCTACAAGAGAACATGCATGTGTAGAAATGTTATAGCTGCTTGGCACGTACGGAATTTAGTCATTTAGATATTAATCCGAACGATCACACACACATATCCCACGGCTAGCATGGAAGAAAAGATTAAAAACAATAATCTAAACACTAATGTGGATAATAATCTAAACACTTATTTTATCCATGAGAAGACTAGTGATTCTGCTGCATTTATAAATTACATGCTATCAGATGAGATGTAGCTGTGAGTAATAATTTGCACAGGGAACTCATAATAAATTTAGGATCTTGAAAAGAGGAAGAGAATTGGATGAATATGAAGATCATGATCATGATTTTCCAAAATTTTCCACTCATCACAAAATCTTACGGAGATCCACGTTCCCTCACCAAAACCCTTATAGTCAGTAGACCTTTTTTTTAAATAATAATAATTCGTGGTGGCTCATCTCTTACTTCCTGATCTCCGTATTTCGTGTTGTCAAAACTAAATCAGGGTTTACAAATACCTCTTGGTGATCATGTATCAGTTCCAAACTAAGAGCTTTTGGGTTGTATTCATTGGATAAGAAATTAAACAACGTGTGGGTTAGGAATATCCCCCTTGAGCACCATCGTTAATCACCATATGAAATTCTTTAAGCTAATTAATTTTCTACACCGGCTACTGTCATGGGACATGGCTGTCTAATTGTTAGGTATGTATACTCATGGGGTATCGCTTACTCTTTGGTCTCACTTTCAAACTCCCACTTGAGAGTGGGGGAAAAGGGTCCTAATTAACTACAGCGTGAAGAGATAGAATTCCGCACAATTTACTAGAGTTGGAATTCTGCACAATTTACTATTTGTTTGGTATTTCGTTTCAAAAATATTTTTGAAAAAAAAAAAAAAAATTAAATTAAGAAATTTTAGTATTTTTATATTATTTTTATATGTTGATATTAAAATAATTTTTAAAAATAAAAAATATTATTTTGATACATTTCTGAATGAAAAACCCTTTCAAAACAACTTCAACCACACTCACAAATAAGAACTGAGTTTGCATTGTGCATCCTTCACTGATGAGAATTCCATTACTCTGATCATCTACCAACAACAACAAGAAAAAGTAAAAACCAATACAAAATTGTCATCTGTAACAATTATCAACGATTTTTTTGAACAATAATAATGCCCTTAATTTGTGTCGATAGCTGCAAACCTGCTTGTAGAATGGTGGGAAACTACAACTGGTGCTTCAACCTGCATTTTTAAGCAACTGAGCTCTAAAGCTAGTAATGGTTTTGATAACATCACAGATATGCTCAAGTTCTTCCTATCATGCCCACTCAATGACTCTTCAGTGTCGTGCTGTGATGATAGAGATGGCCTTGATACTTTTGCTGCCCTCACTGCTCGTACTCTATCAGAAAAATAGTGCAATCAAAATGTGTCCATTCGAAATTAAAAAAAAAACACTCTTTCATTGGAGCTTTTTTCTAGAAGTGAAGTGATCGTTTTTTTATACTCAATGGAGCTGTATGAGAAAATCTCGTATTCAACACAGGCCAATCAATGTATGGAACAAGATGCTCAGCCAGTTGATTACTTTTTAGGATGATCAGAGACTTTGTTTTTACAAGATGAGGACCTCCTCAGCCAAATTCTGTTCTTCTCCATAGTATATCCAATATACAAGTTTAACAAGCGCAAGAGTAGAAGGGTATACCTGCATTCAATATTGCAAGAATATTTCAAAAGGTTTGGGTTATACTCTGTACGTCCACTGCAATTTCAAAGCATATAGAGGCTATCAGATATCATACTCAAAGCGCATGGCGATTTCTAAACGCCAATTCAGATGAATATTTACCTGAAACTTGGTAGCGACATTTTTATTGCTGGCCCCTTCCATTTGTCGAATTTCATCCCTGGAACTACCATCAACAAGTTCATAACCAAGACAAGAAATAATCAATCACAAAAATGATAGTAAAAATGATGATGTTATTTATGAGCTTTCCTAGGAGGAACTCAAAAACTTGTGATGAGAATTAATGTTGCCTGACAAGAAGAGGTTAATATCCTAGTCGTGTCATTGTCTACATTGAGGCCTCTATAAGCCAGGGCCATATTCCTGAACCTCTTAATGTGAGCAGAAGATATCTATGGAAAGGGTCAAACTAACAAGTTAGCAAGAAGACTGAATTGAGAAAACCAGCCTATGCCAGGATTACATCACTTAATTGGAAGAAGCCTCCAAGCTTCAAAGCTTACAACAGGCACCAGATTCAATCTACGTAGGTCAGAAACAGTCACTTGTATGATCCATCCACGTGAACACAACTGAAAGATAAAAAATTCTTCATGCTACAGAAAAGATCGAGCAAATGCCTCCAACTTGACAAGAAAATTTGAGAACTTTTGGCATTGACAGGAACTTCGTGCAAAAAGGGTTGTTTATGGAAAAATACCAACTTGCACTAACAACAGCCGATTATAATTTCGGTTGTGGCTAGAAACAATTATTACTGAAGCATACTCACCAAGAGTTGTAAGGTTTATGTTGCAGATATCAATCGTGGAAGGACCATTAGTTTCAGTTACTAGAACATCCATGCAGTCCTCTGTACTAGAACTTGCCGTGCCCAAACCAATGTTGTCCAGAAAGCCACTGAATTTGCTCTTCCTTCGCCTTGGAACTGCCGTGATTTTCTGTTTCAAAAGAGCACGTTAAAAACATAAAACAAGTTTCGCATTGGCTGAAACTTTGATGTAAACTTCTCATAAGCAATATAATCTAATGGGGCATTACTTCAAGTATAATTCAATGTCATCAACTAGCATATACACCAGATGATTGGAACAGAGCAATCAACGGTTCAAAATTATCAAATTTTCTGCACACTATGGAGTTTTTAAAATTAAATGAAATTCACTAGAGCAAGGAACAGCTTTTTTTCTTCTTTTTCTCTCTCTAATTTTCTTTATTCTCTTACATTGAAAATGGAAGTATAACTGCATAAAATATGCACGCAGAACAAGAATCACCTTGGAAAACCTGGCAACTTGACTGGGAAGCCCTACCTTCTGCAAGAGAACGTGAAAGGAAGATTAGAGATATGATAAAATCTTGTTTCAATTAGCTCTAGGGAATTTGCAAGCAGCTAAGTTTTTTCTTGTACGTGCTCACAAAAAAATGAAGAATTTCTTTTCGAAAACCATGCACATCAAACAATAACACAAAATAAATGGGATACAAAAATTTGAAGCGGTTCGGAAAATCTTATTCTATGCAAAACTCGCTAGCAAACATTGGAGATTAAATCCACTAATCCAGCACACACACACACAAATATCCCACTTACAAAACCCGGTTACGCCATGAAAATTCTCATAAAAAAATACCATTTCTAATTGGTTTCTTCACAGCTTACACAAAAAACAACACAGCTAGGACTACACATATATATATTACTTTGCAAATTCTCATAGGTCAACTATCATTTTCTCACAGTGATACTGAATATATTCATGACAATAAAAGAATTTCGAGGATCTAATATGATCTTGAACTCAATCTAAGTTTCCTCTATTAAAATTGCTCCTCTGAGATGTATCTCTACTATGATCAGAATGTGCTACAAGAGCACCACCTTCATTGTCCCCACCACTATTAATATGAGTCTCATTTTTTTTTCTTTGAACAGCAAAGCTACTTTAACTTCCTCGACTGGAATAATATCTCAACCAAATAAAAAAAATCATCTCTAGGATACTTGTTTGAATCTGGCAGGGAACACAACAATATAAGGACGTCATCTTCCTTTTCAATCGTATAACATCAATTGACCTCAAATCCACAACAATAGGATGAGTCTTTATTGATGCACCTTCTCCATTCATAAAATAAACAAACAATGTTTCAAATAAAATCATTTGTAAGGGGTTTCATCATGTATAAAGACTCCAGGTTAAGCCATAAACTTTAGCAACACACGCATCTACACTTGCATAATTCAAAAGTTTAATTGTTTTTTTTTCTTTTTCAACTAGAATTCCACCATTCAATCTGAACTGTATTCTAACTAAAAGAAAGAGCAATTTGCATACAAATGTCTATCTTGCATTTAATAATTTATTTTTTGCTCCTTTTGGCCTCAAAAGATGTGTCAATGCTCTCAATGCAATTTCTTTCAACTAATATATCATCTCACTCTAGCAAATAGAGACCAGCATCTTTCAATCTATTCAATCAGTAAGGCCATAAGTTAATGGAATTCATTTATAATAAAATTCATTCACAAGAAATTTGTTGACCTCCCCACCTTTCGTCCATGATCACAAGCATCACCACTGTTTACAAGTACCTTGGCTGCCCATCTGTCAAAACAAGAAAGAAAAAAAGGGCTTCTAAAATAATTTAAACTGCGTTGATAGCTTCCAATATAAGATGTAAAAGACTTGAAAAAAATCTTAGAAATGGGAAAAAAAGCAAACTGCTAATATCTTGAATAGTCTTTAGGTCCACCGTATCGAAAACCAGATGCTTCACTTCAGCTTGAAATACATGTCTTTGGGATTGCTATCTGTACATCAGAGTACAGCAACTTGACCAGTTGCTTAAACCACTTAACGAAAAAAATATGCAATAATTATGATCCCTTTAGTCGATTCCTCTAATAATAATATTGTTAAGACACTACAAGGGACAAGCATGTTTCAAAGCTGACCGGCCCAATACAGCTCAAAATGTTATTATGATTGCTTGTCTTTATGGAACTGAGATGGAAAAACCCAGATCAAGATTCATCTGCTCCGGGCCTTGATACTTTTTGACTAGCACAAAAAGATTCCCTGACCACAATCATTTACAGAATATTATTAAAAACAAGAAGAGATAGGATGTTAAACTTACGCGCAAGATGTTGGGGGGTTCCACACTGTTCCTGCAATCACCACAAGCTGCAGAAACGGGGGAAACCAAAAGAAATTTTCTGTTATTTCTGCTGGTGCTCAATGAGTCAACCGAGTGCTTAATACTTTTTCCTTCTAGCTCATTGAGTCATGCTATAAAGAATCGTTTGGCCATAAAACCGAATCATTAAGTTTCTAAAGCAAACAATTGTGAAGATCAAAGAACCTCGTCAAAAAACCCAGCCGGACTGTCTTCATAGCTAGCAAGAAAAAAACCTCCAAGAGTGTATCTGCAGTGCAGAAATGTGAATTGACAGTGAAAATTGGAAATCTTGAACCCCACCACCTTCCCTTTAAAGTTCAAACAACAGTTGCAACAAACAAACATTACCCAAATGCTTCTACTAATCTGAACTCTTTCGGAATGAATGCTCGAGCAGTTTCGGATTTAACAAGATGAAGCTGGTATAAGGCACTGAAATGGAAATCAGACCTTTCATTAAACAGTATTTATAAACGGGAATGATGTAAATTATACCAGTCACAGAAATAGACAAAAAAAAACTCACGAAATTAAGACTTTTGGGATACGTGCCTGCCTTTAAATATCCAAGGAGGCTTTCCATAGTCCGAGGAACATTTTGTTTCTGCAACTTCCATGATTCAGATAGGCTCAAATCAGCCAAGATTTGGAGATGCCAAAAGTCTAATTGAACTGCATGAAAAATATGGCTAATGAAATTTAATAAAGTTGTATTCTATTCTTTAATTTTATTGAAATGAAATTCTAAAAACCGTAAAATTTCTGAAATGGAACAGGACTACATTTCCGAGGAAACTCTTTTTTTATTTTATCCGAGGAAACTCTACCCGGAAAACACATTTTATAGATTTAGATGAGCAAGTAAAGCTTTGATGGTCTCAGGTTCTTACCAGGAATACATAGCGCATATAACAACAAGCTCTCTATCATCACGTATTACTCTTTTTAGACATGTAAGACATATACATGAAAACAGTCGAAATGGTAAACAGAAAACGTACTTATTTCCTTAGTCTACTTTGCTTTATGGACAAAACATGTCTCGATGAGCATACTAAAGCAGCTAAATCTTTCCACCACCTTTAAATGTCAATTGTTTTTTATGTTCATCTTTTATCAACCTCCATTTTACATGACAATTCACGAAACTATTCGAATTTGAGAGATACCTGATATTTCAACATTAGCAATTCAGTAAAAGAAGAACATGCATACATACTAAAATAGAAAGCTGCAATCACATAAAGCAAACAAGCATACTAAACAAATAAAGGGAAGAAAAAATGAAGAGACGCAGAAGAATAAGTAAAACCCACCTTCCCTTTACTTGATGAAATGTTAAGAGTGAAGAAGAGAGTCCAGCTTAGTGCTTACAGGCAGCTAGCTAGGACTTGAGTGCAAATAGCGTGTGAGAGGGACAGGGTATGAGGTAAGCAATCAGCAGTAGGAGGCGAAGTGGATAGGATTTTGTCCATTCATTAATAATGAGCTTTAAGGCGCCAACTGAATTTAACAATACCATCCCGTCATCTGTCTCTGTTTTAACTCGACCACTACTTTCTTTTGTTTGTTTCTTTTGTTAATTTGATGGTGTATTCTTCTTCTTCTTTTCTTCATCCAATAACTTTGTTTTTTGTTTTTTTTGAATAATATAAATTATATTTTAGAATTTTATTTAATAATTTAACTTTTTAGATGAGATAATTATTTAAAATGGTATCAGAAATTTATTGATCTAGCGGTCATGAGTTCGAATCTCACCATCCTTATTCTTTTTGATAAAAATCAAACACAAGGTAATATGGGTCTGTACATAAATTTCAAGCCTAAATTTTTTTTATTTTAAAGGGTATGTTAAAAAATAATAAAAATTATATTTTAAAATATTAACTAACAATTTAAAATTTTAAATGAGATGTTTCAGTTTTCACTGTATAATAATGACGCCACGAATCCATGTGGGTTCATGTCTTCTCTGCCCAAACATCTCACGCATTTTATCCAATATTGATTAAATAATTAATCAAGTTGCCAAAGCAATACGGAAGTTTCCTATGAATAGCACCTCACGGTGCCATGGACCCCCCTAAAAGCATAATCACACAATTCAATCAATCTCTCGCAATCATCCAAAGAAAATCCCTACGATCTGCAGCTTGCTTGTATTTGACAGCTCACAAAACCTCGCCTTTACATTGTACATTCGTACTTTATAGCCCACCAAAAAATAATTATATAGCAAAGAAAATTTCGTATCATCATTTGCAAGCGCACCAATGTCACTGATGACCTTGTGTAAACTTTATGATTGGTGCATAATCTTGCAAGAAATCACAGGGCCTCGATAGCAAAATCCATGCGGGAACAGATATTGTCAAGCAAGCCATGCGTGCACCCGTGTCAACAGTGGAGAGCACAAACTCTGTTCCACTTACCTAAACTCGATCTCCATGCATTCCATATTGTTCTCAGGGCACCATAGTTAGGAACTGTTACCAGTCGGGCTTGATTTATGAGACGAATGAATCTGCTGTAATACAACGTTGCGTAGGATCACCAGTAGTCATTGCAAGAACATTCCCCTGACTTGAAGTGATGGAATCTGAAGAATCTCTAACGATGATTTCACGTCCTGTGATCGACGACACTTGTTTACCAAAATCATGGCAGTCCTCGCAAGCCCTGAGGTTCCTGAAAAGAGGCTGTTCTTTCCTCTCTGGGAAACTATCTGATACAGCTTCTGTCAAAAGGTCAGTTTCTTCTTTTGTGACAGAATCACTCAACGCTTCCAATTTTGAATAGAAATCTTCCGTCTTAGGGTGGTTCTTCTCGCCCACAATAAACCCTTTACAGTAATCCTGCTGCAGCTAACCTCTTTCCTCAAACTTCTTTCTGTCATCATCTTTCTAACACTAGCATTCAGGGTAAACATGAGAATATATAACCTGAAGTATCCTCTAGTTACAGCTGAAACCCGCTCGGGAATATATACCAACCATAAAATCATAATGATCAACAGTTGGAACAACACCGTGCTCGCACTCATCATCTCCGAATATTGCAGCCCTCTGTGACCAAACCTAAATGACTACAAGCAGTAAAAAGAGCAATAAATGTAACTTCATTTGGTCTAACACCACAATCCTGCGTCCTTTCGAAATGCTATGGAGCTTCAGGAGCATTACCTTGATAAGCATAACCAGCGCGCAATTATATCAGTCCAGGCCATTCCTCAGGTTCATCTATCGATTCAAAGACTCGGGTGGCATAATGTAGAAGATAACATTCAACATATCAGCAAACCAAGCACCTACCATAAAGAGCATGAGTTAAATAAGGCAACAGCGTGTGATGAAGAAGAATCCAGCAAATCTCTCAACAGCATTCATGAACGTGAAGGATATCTGGAAAGAAATAAAGAAGATCACGATTGAAGGGAAGAGATTAAGGAAATTTGTATATATAGCCGTTAGCATATATTATGTAAATCTCTACTGCATTCTAGTCTATATATACTCTGTCATGTAAAGCCTTCAGATTATTGAAAAACAATACACAGCAGCTTGCTAATCTTGCAACTTTACATGGTATCAGAGCTTCAAAAAGACTAACGTCTAAATCCACAAAATGGCTTCTTCTTCTACCTCATCCACCACTATCAATTCATCCCAGACTCCCACCATAACCCCAATCTCCAATCTTGTCTCACTCAAATTAACCCAAGACAACTACCCCCTCTGGAAAACACAACTCTTGCACTATTTCCGTGGCCAGGATCTATATGGCTACCTTGATGGATCTCTTCCTCTACCCCCAAAAATGATTGATACCCAAAATTCAGATACAGGTACAATCACTCAAATCTCAAATCCTGCTCACTATCATTGGCTGCGACAGGATAGTTTAATTCTCAGCACACTAATGTCATCCATGACTGAAAATGTGCTGGCTCAAGTAGTCTCATATGACACCTCTCATCAAGTTTGGCAAGCCCTTGAAACAAACTTCTCCTCAAAATCTAGAGCCCGTACAATTCAAATTCGGGCACAACTTGCAAATGCAAAGAAAACAGGTCAATCTGCAAATGACTATTTCATGTTCATCAAACGTTTAACTGATGAACTTTCAATGGCTGGTCAACCTCTCCGCTGTGATGAAATTATCTCATATGTCCTTGCTGGATTGGGACATGAGTATGATGGCTTAGTGTCTTCTATATACACACGGGCTGATCCTATTTCTCTTGAGGAAGTGTATTCCCTCTTAATTGTCACAGAATCAAGGTACAATCGTCACCAGCTCTCTACTCCAACCTCTCTTGCTGAAGCAAATTTCTCACAGCAACAAAGATCGAATTTTCATAACAAAGGCAAATTCAATTCCCGTGGTCGAGGACGCCCCAACCACTTCCGCAATGGAGGTAATTTCAACACCAATAAATTCGACACACACAGCTCACCCTCTATTGTATGCCAGGTATGTGGAAAACAAGGCCACTCTGCAAAGAAATGCTATCATCGATTCGATCTCACCTACAACCCATCCTCTACATCTCCGCATAAACAAGCCCTTCTCACTACAAATGAATGGGACAACAGTTGGCATGCCGATACAGGAGCCACTCATCATATCACTCCTGATATGGCTAATCTAAACAACAAAAATGAGGACTACACTGGCTCAGACCACGTTCAAGTAGGAAACGGTCAAGGTTTGATTATTTCTAAAACCGGAACCTCTCATCTGCACACTCCCTCTCATTCCTTTATTTTAAATCATGTTTTGTTAGTTCCTGAAATTCATAAAAATTTATTGTCTGTTCGTAAATTCTGTATTGACAACAATGTTTATTTTGAATTTCATGGAAATTATTTTCTTGTGAAGGGATACTCGGGGACCATCCTTCATCGAGGCTGCGTCAGTAATGGACTGTATCAGTTCATCTCCTCAAATTTCACTCCTCAAGCTCTTTCAAGTTCTCGCATTTCTTTTAATATTTGGCACAGACGCCTTGGCCATGCTGCCTTTCCCACAGTCAAACGTATTTTATCTTCAAATAAATTGCCAGTTCATAATTCTCCAATGCACTCTGTATGTCACGATTGTCAACTTGCCAAAAGTCATGACTTACCATTCAAAAATTCAACTTATGTCTCAAAAACTCCCTTAGACTTAATATTTACGGATGTTTGGGGACCGGCATCTGTAGCCTCTACTACTGGTGCTCGGTACTATGTGAGCTTTTTAGATAATTTCTCTAAATACGTATGGTTATTTCCCATGAAATTCAAATCCGACGTTGAAAATCTGTTTCTTCAATTTCAATCTCACGTCGAAAAACAATTTAATAACAAAATAAAGGCCATACAATCTGATTGGGGCGGTGAGTATCGTCGTCTTCATAATTATTTCAAATCCAACGGCATTGCTCACCGAATTGCTTGTCCCCATACGCACCAACAGGTTGGTTCCGTAGAACGCAAGCATCGGCATATAGTAGAAGTTGGCCTAAGTTTATTAGCACATTCTCACCTTCCTCAAATTTACTGGGAGGATGCTTTTACAACTGCCACCTTTTTAATTAATAGAACTCCCACACCGAATCTTGCAAACCTGTCACCATATGAGAAACTTTATAATCGGCCACCAGATTTTTCATTTTTAAAAGTTTTTGGTTGTGCATGTTGGCCCAACCTTAGACCTTATAATAAACATAAATTGGATTTTCGAAGTAAATCATGCATATTTATTGGCTATAGTGACAATCACCATGGCTACAAATGTCTTGACTTATCAACTGGTAGAATTTACATTTCGCGTCATGTTATTTTTGACGAAAATCTGTTTCCTTTTCATCAACAGCCTAATCCCCCACTGTCATCAAACAAAAATTCTTCCCCACATGTCACTTTACCTTTTCCCACTGCCATTTCACTTCCTACCAGCACTGGAAATACGCCCAATCCTATTCCACCTTTGTCTACTAACGATTCTGTTTTCTTAGCATCTCATTTTGCAGGTAATCAGGCTGAGTCCTCACGGCAAACATCAAACAACACACCTGAGTTCACTAGCCAACCAACTCCCACAATACCTTCCAACCACAATGAGATTGTCCCATATCATCCACTGTCCAACCAGTCTTCACCTCTCCATGATCACCAACCTTCCCCATAACCTTTCATACCACCCACAGAACTCACGGGAACCATAAGAAATCACCCAATGACTACTAGATCCCAAAACAACATTTTCAAACCCAAACCACCATCAGACAACTTTATCAGATACCCCCTTCCCAAAGCCTTATTAACCTCACTCACCACCTCCCAAACTGAACCTACATGCTACAGTAAAGCTATCAAGACATCCCAATGGCGGACAGCCATGAATGCTGAATTCGACGCACTTCTAAGAAATAAAACCTGGTCTCTAGTCCCCCCTCCACCTGATGTCAATGTTGTAGGCTGCCGGTGGATTTACAAACTGAAGAAGAAGGCTGATGGATCAATCGAAAGGTATAAAGCAAGACTAGTTGCTAAGGGTTTCCATCAACAAGAGGGTGTTGATTTCACTGAAACCTTTAGCCCCGTCGTCAAGCATGCAACAATCCGCACTGTGCTATCCTTAGCAGTCTCAAATCAATGGCACATTCAGCAAATCGACATTCAGAATGCCTTCCTTCACGGTGCCTTAGAAGAAGAGGTTTTTATGGCACAACCTCCCGGCTACATTCACCCTCAGTATCCACACCATCTCTGCAAATTGCACAAGTCCATCTATGGCTTAAAACAAGCCCCCCGAGCTTGGTTCTCTCGGCTCACAGACGCACTACAGGTTCTGGGTTTCATCGCCAGCAAAGCTGATCCTTCCTTGTTCATTTGGAACAACAATGAATCTCTCACACTCATCCTCATTTACGTGGATGACATTATCATCACAAGTAAATCCAGTGATGCAGTTCAACAAGTTCTTCGTCACTTACACATTGATTTTGCTGTCAAAGAACTCGGTGATCTCAACTTTTTCCTTGGGGTGGAAGTCCTACGGTCTAAAGATGGAATGTATCTCACCCAACGCAAATACATAGCCGAACTCCTGCATCGCACTCGCATGACAGATGCTAAACCGTGTGTAAGTCCATGTCCACCACTTGTCACCTATCTGCCTCTGAAGGTACTAAATTCCCTAATCCAACACTATATCGGCAAGTGGTGGGAGTCTCCAATACCTGGCTTTCACTCGGCCAGACCTGTCATTTGCTATCCATAGAGTGAGCAAATTCATGCATGAACCGTTGGAACCACATTGGCAGGCGGTGAAACGCATTCTACGCTTCCTTAAACACACAATCTCCACTGGCTTGCTGATCAGGCCCTCTTCATCATCCAGCATTCAAGCATTCTCAGATTCTGATTGGGCAGGGGATAGGGATGACAGGCGATCAATTAGTGCCCACTGTGTGTTCATTGGACCCAACCTCGTCTCATGGAGGTGCAAGCAACAAGCCACAGTTGCTAGGAGCAGCACTGAGGCTGAATACAAATCACTCGCAGACACTGCTTCTGAAATCAAGTGGCTTCAGTCACTGCTATCAGAAATTGGTCTGCAATGTCCCTCTCCTCCAGTACTTTGGTGTGACAACATTGGTGCCACTTACCTCACCATGAATCCCCTATTTCATGCCCGCACCAAGCACATTGAGCTTGACTTCCACTACGTCCGAGATCAAGTCCATCGCAAGCAACTCACTGTCAAATTCATCTCTACAAAGGACCAACTGGCTGACCCACTGACAAAGCCACTCTCCCCTCAGAAATTTCCATGTGCTCTAACCAATCTTAATGTCCACTCACTCCCCTTAAGATTGAGGGGGCGTGTAGAAGATAACATTCAACATATCAGCAAACCAAGCACCTACCATAAAGAGCATGAGTTAAATAAGGCAACAGCGTGTGATGAAGAAGAATCCAGCAAATCTCTCAACAGCATTCATGAACGTGAAGGATATCTGGAAAGAGATAAAGAAGATCACGATTGAAGGGAAGAGATTAAGGAAATTTGTATATATAGCCGTTAGCATATATTATGTAAATCTCTACTGCATTCTAGTCTATATATACTCTGTCATGTAAAGCCTTCAGATTATTGAAAAACAATACACAGCAGCTTGCTAATCTTGCAACTTTACACATAATCTAATGTTCCACAACTTAAATACATGGTAATCGTTGCACTCTTTCCATGTGGATATGCAGGACTACTTTTTATTGCAATTATATCAGTGCAGAGCATGCTTGGAAAATGCTTGTATATGTGAAGGAATTTATGTCCACACTTCCAGTCCTCAATGATTCAAAAGTCTCGAGAGCTTCCTCAAACTCACCCATTTGGCAATAACCAGCGTTCAAACCACTCCAAGAACTTCATTTGGTTCATTGATACACTCAAATGCCTTAGACGCGTATTTCTAACTTGGAACATTTTTAATGCAAGCCCACAAGAGCAGTTACCAACCCAAGTTTAAGAATATGACCATGAATTTGTCTCCCAAAAATTCAACTGCTCTAAGCCAGCACACGCTTTTAGAACAATCGAGAACACATACTCCTCCAATCCAACACCTTGATTGACCATCTTAGCAGACAAAGCCAAAGCATCCATTTGCTCTCAGCATGAGTGTACCCCACCATTAATCCAGTCCAAGTTAATGCTTTCTTTTCACTCCTTTTGTCGGAAACATGCTCAGCTCCTTCTAACCAACCACATTTCACGCACGCACCACTGCATAATCAAATTGAAAGGATTTAGCAAAGACCATAAAAGCCCAATATAAGTAAACCCATTCGGTTAGCTTTATCAAAAAAACATCGTTTTCAGCAGAAGCTGGTATAATTGTATTCCAAGAAACCATATTCCTTTCACTCATTTCATCAAACACCGATTGTGCGTCAACTAAGCTTTCACGCTCACAATACACCGACAGCACTAGATTCTCAACAAGCCCAACTGGGATTTTTCTTTTTTTCTTCTATAATTTTTTTTTTCTTAATGCCCGTTTAATTTCATACCAGTTTCCATTTTTTATTCTTTTTTCAAATCTTTTGAACTAGAAATAGAAATATAAAGTTTTTAAAAGGGGGAATATGCAATCACAATCTGTATCCACTATAACAACTTTTGAAAATCTTTCTGCTTTGGCATGAATCAAGAGGGCTAGGCTTGGGTGCCCTATCCCAAAGGTTACAAATTTATGTCCCTCGTTCTTGATTAGAGCATATTTCGTCCATTATTATTCAAAAATTTATTTAACCCCGAAAAAATGAAAAGTCGATTCCTTTGTTTTTTTTATTGAGATTTTCTTTTGTCAGTTAAAAAAAAGAAGACATTTTTTATTCTTAATAATACATAGAGACTTAGCACTCCTCTTGATAGACTATCAATTTAGTATTTTTTTCTAAGAAAAAAATGTTTGATCCTTGAAAAAGTAAAAACAATATTTATTTATGTTAGTGCATAAGAGAATAACTTCATATATAAACACATTTTCTCTACCTCGTCGCAGGAAAAGAAATTTTAGGCTCAAACCCATCCGAGTTTCTAGACAGTTGTTGGAAGAAAAATATAGCTTCATATACATTTTTTTGCAGTATGACATTGGTTTCATTAATTACATCGGACAAATGCAGGCATTTTGGAAGCAACATTTATATCCTGCTCTTGCCAGGACATTACATGCCAAGAATTGATTCAGCAAGCATTTTGGTATGCAATACTGCAAGCTAGCGTAGTACTCTACTTGCATCCCATTTTAGGGCATCTCCAGCTTTGTTACCAAAAAATAAGGAGGAGAAGGAGCATAGGTCAAGTGTTCCACATGCTAATGTAATAGGGAGTATTATGTATGTTCTCGTCCAAATATTTCACATATTATTAGTGTGGTCAACAAGTTTTATAGAAAATCCTGGTAAGGTTCATTAATAAGCCATTAAATGAATATTTCATTGTCTTATAGGTCCTACAAATTTGGTATGTGCCATAAACTTCGTTCATCACCATTATGAATGTCATATGCCAATTCATAATGGTGATGAACGAAGTTTATGGCACATACCAAATTATGTTGGTGATTCATATAAGATAAGATCACTAATAAGTTATGTTTTTCTTTTTCAGGGTGTACCATTTGGTGGAAAGCCATTTTGTAATCCATTTTTAACTTGTCTATAATATAGGCTAAGTATATAGTATTGACATGGATAGTGAAAGAAGCTTTATGGTTGAGTGGTTTGGTTGATAATTTTGATTTGTCATATGAGTTAATTGTTGTATATTGTGAGAAATACAGTGTTATTCATCTGGTCAAGAATTAGATATACCATAAAATGACCAAACACATAAATGTCATTTATTATTTTTTAGATACCATGTCACATGATGTTGTATAAATGAAATAGATTGTTACACTTGAAAAACTTTTAGATATATTAACGAAAATTATCTATGCAATAAAGTTCAAATGTTGTTTGGACTTAATTAATTTGTGTAGTACTTGAGAGATGATTAGTGGAGGAGATTAAATGAGAGCTCAAGTTACAAAGTTGACTCAATTTAAGTTGATATGAAAATTTGTTAGGTTTGTTTTAAATTGTTGTACAAGTGAGAAAATAAATACTTATGACCTTGTTCTATATTTAAAAGCCTATTGTTGTTATATTTTAGAGTTAAAATTTATTTGTGGGTGATCATATTCTTTACCCTTTAATGGCTAAAGAGAAGATAGGAAAAAACAAGTTTTTCGTTACGTTAAGATTTTAAATGAAATCAATTTTATATAACACTTTATATTTTTTATTTTATCATAATAAATTTCTCTAAACGACACGGAGTAAAACAAAGTTGTCGAATCACATAAATTCATGATCGTACGATTAATTATGATTATCCTTTATATTTCTCTACAGTTCTCTACTTGTCAATTTCATAACTGTCTCCACTAGTCACTTTTCCGCTAGTCACTTGGATTAGATGATACGAATCAATTCACATGATAAATCTACTTTTTTCCCAGGACGCTTTACATTATTTGCTTCTTCTATGACAGGCTCGCCATGTTCTTCGAACAAATGGAGATCAATTGGAACACTGGTTAAACAACACCGAGCTTAGATTTGTGGTTTGCCTTTTTTTTTTGTGCCACTGAATTACACAAATACAGCAGAAGCAGCAAGGAAAGAAAAAAGCCCATCCCTTGTGGTTGTTGCTTGAAGCAAGGTGGCCAATAATAGGTAAGAGAAGGGCATACATAATTAGTGAAGTAATACAAACTGGTATAGGAAAAAAAAACTAAAAAAAAAAACTGTTAGGGCATTGTCAGCACTACAATATAAAAATTGACGAGAGCTGTATCTAGCAATTCTTTTTTTCGGGGCATATATAACAGAGGAAAGGGCGGCAGCGTGCCCTGGTCTGCCCCTAGTATATATATACATATCCAAGCATTCTAAGCTGAACAAAACAACTGGTGCTGTTTTTCCACACCTCCCAAGAGTGGAAAAAAAAATGAAGATTGGAAAATTACATAGGTAGCGTTACCAAAAACTCTTTATCTAGCAAACAGACCACGATGCATCAGATGAAAAGCCTAGAAGAGGGCATCGCAACTGCCTCCAAACTGACATTTTGGCCATAATGAAACTACTTCTCTTGTAACACCTTTGCGGCCTCGTTACCTGAACAAAATATTACGAAATAAAAAGATTTCCTAGCTTGCTTGCTCTTTCCAAAAAGGAAAAAATGAGGATGACGCTGAAGTAGGAAAGGGGTGGGAAAATCATTTGACGACAAACTGCAAAACGAAATTAGAAATACTTTAGAGTTTAAGGTAGTTCAACAAGATCTTGGTCGTTGATTAGCCATTAAAAATGCACAAGCCATTCCCTGCACCAAATTTTCAGGTGTTTCACAAATTATAGTTTGGGTATCCAATTAGATGCATCTCTAACCTTGCTGCCAGTCATGTAGCCCAAGCCTTGACAATCCTAGGGACTCACAGCTGGAAGATGCTTCAAAATTCTATTTTCCAAATCAACCATTTGGTCTGAACGTCGTGAATTTCCCTCGGCTTCAAGATTCAGGGAACGTGGCTTCATCCTGTTTATTTCCTCTCTAGTATAGATAAAGATCCTGCGGACCATTCTACAGAATTCCCTACATCATACAAAAACTGCGACTTGGTTCAAGTTGCAAAAATCTGGCAGGCTACATAGCATGATCATAAGATTAACGCCGTGAAACATCGATTTGCTGATCAATTCATGTTCAAACAGAAAAATAGGGCCCAGGTTTGAGTTCTTACTGCCAGGGATCATCTCCTACAAGCATCATATCACCCTCATCATCTGTAAAAACAATCAGCCAATCTTTGTTAGGAGCAACTAATTCACCATTGAAATCAAAAATCTCATCCAGTTCTGCTTTCAGTTCATTGTAGCCGTTAAACTTTGCCAGGTCCAGAGACCTCCCTACAGCAGTCCCGTGCTTGTGAACCTAAACCAATAAAGGCCACACATACAAATTGCAGTTTCATATCCAACGTAAACAAGAAAATATTATCAATAAGAGGAGTCTTACTCAATCACTGCATTGAAATAGGTAACAACCTTTACACATCTTCTTACTGAACCACCCTTGGGATTGCCCTGGACATCTTTTGATTGAAAAGCAGACGCTTGAAAAATGTTCCCTTGTTCCTCACATCTAGCATGCTTTGGATGCTTTAATTGCTCCAAGAATCGATCAGAGCCCAACAATTGCAGATGATCTGATGCAACATTGATTTGTTGTTGTGGTTTATCTGCGGAGTGCCTGTGAATAGTGGCTGGTTCTGGTGCCTTATAATTCCCAAAAAGGGAGAAACCAAAAAGTTTGCAATTGTCATCTTTAGATGTTCTCTCATTACATTGTTGAAAAGGAAGATGCTGTGGTTTAGAACTCAATGGATGAGGAGAACTGTCAGCATATGGCAAAGACGAAAACCAGCTTCCATGCTGTTGTTGTCTATCTTTATCTTTTGCCACCTGAACTTCCATGCTAGATGCCAACATGTTAAGCGGGTGGCCAGCGTGCATCATGGGAGCTGAATGCCAGTTGAACATGCTTTTCTCATCTGAAGGAAGCTTACTGGGTTGGTCAACATCATCAGAGCACAGCTCAAAGAAAGGGCGACTGGATTCATAAGATTTAAGCAGGGTTCCGGTTCCTGTTGTTGGGTTCACGAGTTTTGCACCATGCATTAATCAAGGAATCCTGACATCTGGATCAAATCTCCTATTATCAAAAGTGCTCTTGTCCTTACCTTGAGATATAACCCATGGAGGGTTGTGATTATTATCCAGGTAATATTTCCCAGTAGGTGTGTTTCTCAAGGTCATGATTTCTTGATGTTGCACGTGTCTTGAAGGACCGTTATCTAGTTGACATTAGTATAACCAGATATATTCATAACCAGAGAATGACAAATGAAGTGTACTGACTTGTAGATTGCTAGTTATACCTTTCCTGGTAAGAGTAGAGGAGCCTGCAGATGATGTCACTGTTTTTGAACGGTGCCTTTTCAATCGGCACCCAGAAACAGGATCCATAGGAGCCAGAGAAGGTTCTACTTTCCAAGGGGAAACCCTGTCTGGACGGTGAACAGTAGAAGTTTCATCCCAATGAACCTAAAGCAAGTATAAGGAGGTTTTAGCAAACACAAAGCAAAAGAAAAATAATCCACATTCCAATAAGCTATAGATATGCCACCACCTTGAGGCATCTCCAATTTGAGCGAGGCCACTTCTTTGGATCTGCCTCTTCGACTCCAATCACAGTGCCACAGAACCTGGCAACAGATGATGAAAAGACATTAATGCCCCCCATCCCCCATCTACAACTTTCCTTTTTCTGATGGAAGTCCAAGTCATTTAAAAATGGGACGGTTTCAAAAATCATACCTTTGTTCTGGAGCCTCTTCAGCTTCAAATCTCATTTTGAATCTCATCCCTGCGGCATAGTTGATCTTGACAGACTCCTTGTATTTGTCAATTGGAATAATAAACTCAGCAGGACTAGTCCTGAAACAGATTGAATGCAGAGTAACCATAGACACGGGACGAGCACAATGCATACTACAAACCATATATATCATCCAGAGTCATCCTCAATTTTAAAATATGTAACATTCTCACCAGTTTATATAATGCGATACAAGGAAACATCGTTTGCCAAAGTCGATAAATTGGAAATAAAGAACAAGTCACAAACCTTGGTTTATAATAGACAGTGAACATTGATCCTGTTGAAACAGCATGCCATGCAGTTGCAAGGATACCAATATGCATACTGTGACTAGATATTACAGAAGAAGGGATTTTGCTTGGCTGTCTCAGAGCTCGTCTTACCCCTACACGAAGCTCTTCAGTTTCACCCCTGGAAATAAAAACCCAGAAATCAATCATGCTTTATTGGTTTGCCATAGAATCAACTGACAGGTAAACCTACTAGAATAGTTTCAAAAAGGTGCCAAAACTATTCCTGGGTTG
The DNA here is from genome assembly GCA_009078335.1 of Salix brachista. NCBI lineage: Eukaryota > Viridiplantae > Streptophyta > Magnoliopsida > Malpighiales > Salicaceae > Salix > Salix brachista. The sequence continues at coordinate 12,248,856 of CM018574.1, read as the reverse complement.
CAATGTGGTACAGAAAATGCTTGAGGCAAGCTAGGGCTAGCAAGTTTCAAAGTGATTGGAAATGAAGATTATAGCAAACCTAAGAAAAATAAAAGCATCTCCTGCCACGAGCTTTTTGGCACTGACAAAGAGACTCCAACCACTTTGAAGAAGATGCCTACGTGGTTGACCTGCAATTTGGAATTCACAATAATGCATTACAACACAATTACATCAGATGAGAACTATTCCACATGGCAACTACTGCATGTAAATAAGCATGTATATTGCCAAGGAATAGGTAATATCTTATCTAATAAATCAGGATAAACAAGCTGTAAAACTGAGACAATCAACTTGAACTTGACAGAAGATCAAAGGGTAAGACTTCTTGAATCGCTTCTCAAGAGAAAATCCACTCATTTATAAAAAGGAAAGTCGACAATTGACTATTTTTTTAGGAGCGGAGCCAAACTGTTAGCGGTTAGAACCAAGAGTCCTAGATAACCAATCTTTGATCCAAGGTTTTGAAAACATGCACAGAAGGGGATAATCAATCCTTAAATTGACAGAACTCAACACACATGAAGATAGAGCAAACAAACTTCAACATTTACAAAGATGGTTGCTTAACTAGAGAAACTGGTAACAAGATGATCCGTAAAAGCACAAATCATATTCTACGAAATCAATTCCAACCTGATAAGAATTACCTCTAAATATATGGCGGAAACGCCACTCATTTCCATGCAAATCTTTGGCTACCAACTCCTGCACTGGAGGTTGTAGGGACATGTCCTGTTAGAGAAACAATATAGCCATTAATAACAAGAATGCAAAAGAGACGAAACATTCAACATTGTAGTAAGAAAAAGAACCGGACCAATGGAGGTAGGCATTCATCAGCATGCCGTTTCAATACTGAAAATCCACCATGAGTGCTTGTATCCGACGCTGTAAGCATCTTACAGAAGGAATGCACCCGAGGACGTGTAGGCGGAGGCGGCAAATCCTCCTCCTCCACTAACTCCACGTCTTGCTGGCAAGTTTACATAATTTTAACAGCATTTAGTTATTTTTCAATTAACATCAGAAGATTTTAAATATCTCATAAGAACAAATCATACTTGAGTTTCAGGAAGCAAAATGACTTGAGCAAACACTTCATCTGTATCCAGTTCAGCCTGCACTTAAAAAAAAGAGCGCATAAAATCCTAATTCAGTGAACCCTAATTCCACAGACTGTATCATTTATATTACCTTCAATTGAACATTAACCACACGACAGAGGATTTTCGAAGAAAGATTATAAGCTGGCATTTGTTGATCATCAGCAACCTGATTCGTCGATGCTTCAACCTACGATACACACCATAAAAAATATGCAAAGATAAAAAATAAAAAAAGAGAGAATTATGGGTGTAAAATGACGGGTGAAGGAAGCAAATGAAAGCGAACCTGCTCAATATGACCTTGAGGAAAGTAGTAAACAAGCTCTCCTTGGCGAGGCACTGTCACTAACGGACCTGCACACGCGTGCCATAGCTCCTTGTACAGTGCATCTTCTGATCCTACTCATGCCAAAACAAGTATAATAATAATCACGTAAAACCTTCAAAAACAAGGAAAGGAATCAATGTAAATTATCATAGCTACCTTCACAGGACACCGGAAAACTCCAGCTCCTCCTCGCAATTCCATTGCGGTTAATGTCCACAGAATTACTTCGGTTAATCATTATTTTACCCAAAATTAGTAGTATTCGTCTGTTTTGGAACTAAAAACTAATAATTATTTATTCCAGGGAATGATTCTACGGAAAATGAAACGGCAAGAGCAGCAGCAATCAAAATGAACTTCCGCTTCACTTGAAGCAACAACAAGAGCCACAACTTTGGAGAATTGTTTGGCTTCATAAGAAGAAAAGGAAAAGAAATGGTAGTAAAAATCTGATCTAATAATAATAATGTCCTTTCCCTGCTTCTCTGCTTCACTTTCTCTCTCTTCTGCAACCATCCCAGCAATAGTCGCTGGCATTACCAATCGTACACTGTTTCTGTGTCTCTCTCTCTGTAAGCCTCACAAATAGTACTGCGCTTTTATTTTCCGAAAAAATGAAATTAAAATCCTCTCTCTACTTCTGTGCCCTCAGTGAAGTCAGGTTCTGCAATTATTTCAAACCTTATGGAATTATTGTCCGTTTGTAGGCTACCGGTAGCTCAGGTTATCGTCCCTTTTTTCTGTTTTGTGATATATATATTCTTTTAAAAATATTTTTTATTTAAAAATCTATTAAAATAATATTTTTTAATTTTTAAAATTAACCTAAATGGTATTCAAAAACATAAAAAGGTGATAAAAAAAATATAAAAAAACCAACCGTCTTTGTTGTTCCTTTATATGTATGGTAATATATTACAATAATTTTTTTTAAAAATAATTTTTATTTTTTATAACAAAATATTAAAATCATCTCAATAATTTAAAAAATATATTACAACAAAAAAAACATATATGTGATAGAGATTAAATATTTTTTTATTTAGAGTTGCATGAAAATAATATATTTTTTATTTTAAAAAAATATTTTTAATATTAATACATTAAAATAAAATTTAAAACAAAAAAATATATATATATATTTTTGAAGCATATTACCATACACCCCCTTACGGATCACTGTAATCAGTAATGTCCTCTGCTTAACAGGCAATGTAATTAAGAACCGGGGAAATCAGGGCTTACGTTGACGGCGTTGTTGATTCCGTTTCGCGTGTCTATGTTTGATTGGTTGACACGGGACGACGTTTGTCCTTGGGAACGGAAAGCTGTTTTGATTTTGGGGAGAGTTTTTTTTTTGTCTTTGACACGCAGACAATCGGATTTAAATAAGGTAAAAAATATACATGTCACTGAACAGGGAATCACCTGCCACTGATGAAAAAGCCTGAAAAAAAGAGAGTCAGGTTTCAGGAAATTAGATGGAGACGACGACATTACAGTGGTGGGGATGGCACTAACGTGAAAAATGTAAGAGCAGAACTCATGCGACGAGAAGACGTTATAATCATCATGAGGTTCCAGGTTTTCACTCGTCCGTGTTTACTGTCAGGTGCAAGCAACCAAAGAAATGGGCTATAGCTATTGCTTGTGGTCCACGTACTCATGTGTGAAGGTTTGTTAATTATTATCCCCTTCGTCGACGGGTTGGTTTTTTAAAATATTCTTTTATTAATTAAATTTTTTTTTATATTAGATATATTTTAAAAAACCTTCTAAGTATAATTTTAACCACGGAAACAATCACGCCTCTAACTTTTCATTTCAATGCTGCAGGATGCGGTGGTTCATCTCAAACAATAGAGGTTCAGAGAATGAAAAGAACTCGTTAATCAAGCCATTGATAGAGATCCACTCGTAGCCTTTCTTCTTTTTATTCTTTTTGCAAGGAGAACAGCAATAGGATTGAGGGTGGTGTGTGCAAATTAATAACTAAAATTTTGATTTTTTGTAAGAATATGATAAACTCATAAAAAACAATATGTTTTGATGGGCATGAAAAATGAGAATCGGTCTCTTGGATGATTTTTGGGTTGAGGGATTCAATAAACCTTTTTTGTGATTATTTCTCAAATCCCATCTTCCACGATACACAAAATCTCTTCTCTTCTCTTCCCTTCCATTTTTGTAGCTCATGACCAATTATAATCAGGAAATTTTGATAACCATCAAGAGCAATATTGTCAGGATACATATACAAATAAAGTATATAAAAGAACGTTGAAAATTGAGGTTGAAAAAAAACTCTGCCTTTTCTTCTCTTTTCCTTACCAGATAATCGGTTCTTGCGACTTGTCAGAGCATAGAAAAAGATCGTTGAATTGGCCAGGGAAAAGCTTTGCAAGAGTTTAGTACGTATTTCCACTTGATTTGTCTTCTAGCAGCAGTGTTGAGTCATATCAACCCAGCCAGGAATCTGGTTTGATAAGAAAAGGGAAGGCAAAAAATCAGGGAGGTGGAGGAAAAAAGCTTTAGAATTTGTTTGTTGAACCAGATCTAGTCGAGCACCGATCGATAATCAAGCCAACCTCTTAGTCATATATTCCTCTAATATGCCAAATTTATATTTTGTTTCTGCTGCCTTTTTCCGCTGCTTTAATCGGCTGCAATCTTCAATCCATGATTCTTTGAACAGGATATTCAAATTATTTCCTTCGCATATTCTTATCCAAAGATATATAGTTTCCGCGTCGCAGTTGAAGTATGATCCATCCATGCGTCCAAGATCCCAGCGTCATTTCATTTTCTCAAATGTGATAAGGAAAGCATCGACTACTTTTCTGCCTCTGGACAATAATTTTCGCATCTTCTCTTCTTTTTTTTGTCCTTTTACTCTTTACCAAAAAGCATCAGTGCGAGTATATTCAAAGTTTTGTCAAGTCTTTTCCACAAATGATAATTGAAAAGAACTGCGATTTTTGCTGTGAAGAAGACCTTGTCTGGGTGAACTTAGAGCCTATTATCACACTGCGTGCATTTTACTGAAGCTAGGCTAACTCTTTTCAATCATCGCTGCCAGTTAATACGGCACCCAGGATTGAAGGTATTCTGCACAGTACTGCAATGGACGCCATGGGTTTTATTGTCACAAGGATATGGCACCCCGTACAAGGAGACCAGGAAATGCATGATGCACAATAATTTAAATGACGAAAGTAAATGGCTCCGTCCATGCCCTGCTGGTGGCTGAACTAGCTTCAGATGGGTTTCCCACGGCGTTAAAGCCGATCGAGATATGGAGAGCAGCTTGAACTTGATTATTGGTGGCGGGTGGTTTAGAAATAAGCTGCAACCTTACTGAAAAATGAATCCATCTTCGACTGATTAATTTTGTCTTCGTTTGCTTTTCTCATGGTCATCGTTATGTATTTTTATTATTTTCTTAAGAGTGATATTTGATCTCGACGACATTGACTAGTCCATGTAAAGTCATCACCATGATCTGGGTACGGACTTCCTCCAGCTTTATAATAAGCTAAGCTGGAAAAATAGTACGGTGAGCATGCTTTGCAAATTGTTTTAGACTAGCCAAGTGCCCCCGCGCGTTGCCGCGGGCATTCTTGTGTATATAATTTAACATAATTAAATTCACAATGATAAATTTATATGATATAAGTAAATAAAAGTTATAGATTAAGAGATAAAATGTATAAAATTTTGAGTTGAGTTTATTACGCAAGCATAAATTGAATCTTTTAGAATATAGGTATTGCGTCATAAACGATCACAAAAGAGCGCGAACTAACATTAGAAAAAAGAGTAAATAAAAATATTTAATACAAAGAGCAAATAAAAAAAAAATTATTAGCCGAAAAAAATCATCTAATCTTAAAATTTAAAAAAATATATGCTCTACGTTGCGGGTTGAGCGAACAATTTTTATAGGATTTGCCGGATCAAAATAAAAATACAATATTTATATATGCAAAAATTAATATAATAAAGCAGTTGAACACACCTTATCAAAATCAAAGCCTTAAAATCTAAAATTATCATTGCTTTCACTATTAGAACAATAAAAAATTTCAAATTATTCTGAAAAAAAACACTTAAAAACATTAACAAAAGAGTAAGTAAAAGAAACAATTAAATTTTAATTATTATTATTATTATTATTATTTTAATTATTATTATTATTATTATTATTATTATTATTATTATTATTATTTTTATTATTATTATTATTATTATTATTATTATTATGGTAGTAATGAAAGAAACAAAAATAAATGAAATAGAAAAAATATCCAAGAAACTTTAACAAAAGAAAAAAAAATTCAAAAAAATAAAAATTATCATTGCTATTACTGTCAAAACAATAAAAATTATTAAATTATCCAGAGGGAAAAAAAACATTAACAAAAGAGTAAGCAACAAAAACAATTAAATTATTATTATTATAATTCTAATTCTAATTATTATTAATATTATTATTAATAATATAAAATAAATATTACCCAAGAATTAGAAAAAGAACAAATGAATCAATATAAAATAACAAAATAAAAAGAATAAGGACCACAATGAAAAATAAAATATATGATTAATTCCAATTAAAGGATACAATTGAAAAGAAACAAATCTTGGGACAAAAATAAATCATGAAATAATAAGTTTAATTGTTGTGTAATGTTACAAAAAAATTAGAAGAAGAGGGACTGAAATGAAAAGTTGTATATATGACTAATTTTAATTAAAGGACCAAATTAAAATAAATTCAAACATCTGTACCGAATAAATTAAAGGAACGGAAAAGAAATCAGAAATCAAAACATCAGGGACCAAAATAAACTTTGCACAAACATCGGGGACCGAAGCAGAGTTTGCGGCGGTAGGAGAGAGAAACGCGGCAGCCGACAAAAAACCGTCCACCCTCGCTTAACCGGCCATGTATGACCGGAACGCGCCGCGACGGAAGATAGATGACCGTCAGGCGCATCATTCTGTGCGGCGGAACTCAATTTTTTACGGCGGGAATAATGAGCACGCGCCTCCTAAAAGGCGCGTTAGCATCGAGCACTGCTGTCGCGTCCGCATGACGCGCCAGCAGTTAATCGGAAAAAATAATAAACAAATGGGATAATTACCAAGAGGCCCCTGACCCTACCGATATTTACGGAAAAACCGGATGGGAAAGGACTCAGCTGTCCCCGTTCACTGTGCACTATTTTTTCCGTTTCGGGGGTCTTTATCGTCTGTACACTGTGCAAATGGACTGTGAAAAACCGAGAAAAACCCTCGTCACTGTGCATAATTTTGGCGTTTTACTGTGCATATTTTTGGCGTTTTCGGGGGCTAAAACCGTGACTACACTGTTGACAAAACGAAAAAAAAAAAATATTGTCGCAATCCACACTGTGCACGCAGACTCAGTAAAACATCGACGGGATTTATTTTATAGTTAATGTTGGCTCATCGGCGCCAGTTCTGTATCATGATTTGCTTCCAGGGTGGGTGGGTGTGTGTCTATTACAGCTACTAATGTATAAAAGTATAGCCATCTAAAAAAAAGTACAGATTGATTCCAATCATTCAACGACATGTTTGTAGTGGTAATTTGCTTGCTTGGAATCATGATTAGTACATGGTTGTTTTTATTGCGTAGTAAAAATATTTTTTATTTTAAATTAAAAAAATAGTGTTTTTAAATTATTTTTATATATTAATATCAAAATAATTTTTAAAAAATAAAAAAACATCATTTTGATATCATTCTAATTGAAAAAATATTTTAAAAAATAATTTCAACTATATTCCCGAACAATCACTACATTGTATGATTCACACTTTTACGACGGGAAATATTTTTACAAGAAAAACATTTTCCTAAACACATGATGAATATGTTAAAAAATATATTTTTCTACCGTATATATTATTTTTCATTCATAGTCTAATATAAAATGAGAAAAATTATAATGCTTTTTTATATATAAAATTGCATGGTAGTGATGGTGATGGAGATCGCATGAGAAGAAATTATAACTATAGTATTTGTGGTGGTGGTGGTGGTGGTGGTGGTGGTGGTGTGGTTATAAGATGGTGGTTGGGACAAAAATGATGATAATGAAATCTCTATATCTTCATTTATGTGAATCAATTTGCATGCGTGTTTAACTAAAGACTAGGCAAATTCACCATGCATATAAATAAATTTTACTATAGTGTAATTATTTCTTTGTTCTTTCCAAAAAAAAAATGGGCTTTTTGTTAACTACTATGTTAATTATTATATTAACTATCATTACACTGTTTTACAGTATTTTAGTTAGTAATCATGCTTGTTTGGCACTAAATTTTAGCAATAAATTTTTAGAAAAATTGATTTTTTTTATTTTTATTTTTACTTTAAAAATATTTTTTGTTCTTTTAATTAATTTTAATGTATTAATTTCAAAATTACTTTTTCAAAAATATATATTATTTTAATATATTTTAAAATAAAATATATTTCAAAAATTAACTTCGATTGCATTTTTAAACAGGCCCGAAGTATCCGGTCCGTTGCAGCATTTCAATTTCATGTGGATAAAGGGGATAATTAAGAATCATGTGACGTCAAGCCCAAAAGGGAAGCAAGCATAAAATCACTATAGGCTTTGAAGATTTCCAATTTCCAGGCCCATTAAGCCTTCCCGTTCCCATAGGCCCACCCGCATCTTCAGCTAGCGAACCTCTGGGCGTTTTGCAAATTTACCACCGCGGCATCTCCATCTCTAACAGGGATGGTGGAGGCATTCTTCTCTACGACCCAAATGGACTTCGAATTCGCTCACCGCCACTCCCTGTCCCAGTCTCAGTCCCACCCATTTATGCTTCTTTCCGGGCCTCCTTCCTGGTAACCGCTCATCCTCACCCGATTTATTATAGTTTTCCGATGTGTAATTAATTCAAGTGAGTGAATTTGCAGCGGGAAAACGTCTCTGCTTTTCCAGTTCGCTTACAACGTCGCGTTAGAAGCTGAGGATGATCGCCAAGTGGTCTTCATATGCCACCGTAGCAGGATAGAAAGCGCCCCTCCTTTTCTTTCTCAGGTAAGAACCACTCTCCATTGTAGAAAAAGAAGAGTTATTGTTTCTTTGTTTCTCTGGGGTTTAACCATCTTCTGATAGAGTGAACACCTCTTAATTGTTTCAGGGTATTCAACCATCTTCAGATATCTTTAAACGCATTCAAATGAAGTAAAGAATCCACGCACTGTTAATTATCTTAAGCATGGCTTGCATTTGAGCTACAATTGTGATCGTTGATTGATTCACTTTTTTGATAGGTATGTGGAAGACGATGAAGGAATCAAGAAGTATTTTGCTGCATTCCACCTGCATGATACATTTCCTCTATCTGTGGTTGTTGATGATTTTGGAGACTTTTTCTATGAAAGGTATTCCCTTTTTTTCATTTTCCAATTCTCTCCCGGTTTGGGAGGTTATACACTGAATTTATTGTGGATAACTTCATTTGGGTTTTCTTACTTAACGAAATTCTTTTAAGGAAATGCCAAGAGAGATATGGTAATCCTCGTGGAAGAGACTTGGCAATGGTTCGGATTTTAGCTTTGTGCCACAATGCAGTTGTGTCCTCCAAGTGAGGTTTTTTAGATACTTCTGCAACTGTACTGCTTGAGTTTCATAATCTTTTATTAAAAGCTAAATCTACTGATCTGATTTAAGTCGTTAGAATCGCAGTGACAAAGGACACTGCAAGCTTTTGATCTCTGATACACACCATGGAGACTCCCCGAGGTTGCTCTTCCTCTATAAAAGATGGGTTCCATCCATTTTCACGATCAAAAGTTTGTTCTACAAAACGATTTTTTTTAGCTGCCTCCGATATCACAATGGCATGTCTCATTTCTTTGTTTACAATATGGCTAGATTGACTGACTGGTTATTCATACTGAAGGTGATGGCAATGGATCATTTCTGCTAAAAAGTAACAGCAATATGGGAAGTGACAACACTGAGAAAATGAAGATTGCAAAGTACTCGTTAGTTCTTCAGCGTCTATTGTTGGAAGGGATCGTTGAGGATGAGGAGACAGACAATCATGCTGTTGTTAGTGCTAGTGTAGAACAATTAATCCCCGCTAAATGATGTTAATGATTCCAACAACATTACGGGTATACTATCAACAAGCAGTTCTTTTGGATTATGCTACTTCTAGTTCCAGTTTCCAGTAGAAGATGTGCCGATATGTGTTTATCTTGCAACCTGGTTTTGCAGATCGAAATGTTCATTTCCTGCATTTGATAATTCTAGACACTTGAGCAGAAGCATGCCTTCTCATTTGCAATTATTCATGGTTATTCCTGCAACAAAAGTTCACAGTACTACATGTCAACACATTAAATCATTCTGGATTTAGAATATGTTTTTGGTAATACAACCACTAAACCATTCACAATGCACCACATTAAAAGCATAAAAATATGATATTTTCCAACATAGCACCATGTTGCCGAAGAATACCTAGAACCCGTTTGGTAACGGGTTATGAAAAATCACAACGAAAAAAATTGAAAATTAAAACAAAAAAACCAGGACTCCAATGCAATTAATCAACTATGGATCAATGATTTCTAAAAGTCTGAAATCTCCAACTATCGACAAAAAAAAAATACAACACTACAACTCACAAACGGCAACAAGAGAGTTGGTAGAAGCTTTATCGATTCCAAACCATTCAGTTCAACTAAATTTACAGGACACACAGGAGAAATCCCAGAAAGACATTTACAGGACACACATACACACAGGTGGAGTTAATGATTCCAAACCATTCAGTTCAGCTAAATTTATACTATAATATATGCTGTAGAGCTTTATTGATGGTAACAAGACATGAATGAACTGTCCAAATGAAAAAGAAATTCTAGCTGTTTAATAAATTAAAAAGGCAAAGAAAAGGTGTCACTCTTAACCCAGAAAGCTGAAAAGCAAGAATAAACTGCACTGCATTCAACTTCAACGAAAAAGAGAAAGAAAAAAACAATTTGGATGGTCCCGCAATATTATGAAAAGGCATATTGCCAAGCATATATTGACACGTTGCATATACAATAAAATCTACTTCCACACTCGTTCTATTTGTTGCAGTGAAGTTTAAAGGTTCATGAACATCGACAAGTTGCCTGCATAGGCAAAATACTCAACAAAGATCAATCCACAATTGGATCTAATCTGATACAATAAAGTTTTAAAGGTTCACGACATTTTCTTTGGAATTGACAGCACCCTTAATAGACAAAGTAGATAAACAGAGAACTGGATGATTTTTTAAGGTAAAAGGACGTGCAATTTCAGAAAAGTTTTGTTCAAACAAAGACAGCCAACACAACCCCACCATCATTAGAAGAGAGAACACGATAATGCAGGTAGTGTCCCCCGTAGTCAATTGATGATGAGTTTTTTTCTCTAAAGTATCTCCTTGACTTACCAATCTTTAGTTACAGCACTAGTTACAGCACTGTAAACTACTATATGAAAATCAGCAGAACTTGCAAATTCAAGAATTGGTGGAAACCAAAGAAAAAAATAAATCATAGGGCTCCACATCATGACCTCTTTACCAATCTGAGAAAAGAGTTGGGTCCACATGAACTGCAAACCAAAGAAGTCGAAACAAAATTCCAATTTGACTTGTGCTTTTAGCGATTTTACTTACATTTCCTTTAAAAACTGTGCAGTTGGGATAGCATGGGGACAAGTTCATCACTTGAAGGCCTATCTGCAGGCATATCTGATTGACAAACAACAGCAATTCTCACTGCCATAAGCATCTCATCTTCCTCAACTTCTTCCCCAAGAAGACTCTTATCAAGGGCCTCTCGCGCCTCCCCTGCTTGTTGCAAATGTCGAAGCCAACAACCTAAACTACCCCCACTCGCTGTTTCCCCGAAGAATGGATCTGTAGGGTCTCTCCCAGTCAACAAAACACCCAATATCACCCCAAAGCTGAAAACATCACTTTTATCCGAGTACCTATCGAAAATGGAAATATCCATTCATCTTTGTTATATAAACACGTAAAGAAGTTCTAATTTTAAAACAAGCATGCATCAAAAATAAAAGAAAGCAATTATGCATATCGTAAAACAAATAAAAGCTAAAGATCATGGCTGAACACATTCTAAACCCCAGCAAATTAGCATCAAGAAATCCCGGTAAAAGCATACCAGATGGCGAATGTTAGACCTCTTAAAATACTTTAGCTAAGAGAGATTAATTTTGTTTATAAAGGTGCTTCGCAAATTCCATTTGCTTCCCATTCATTTATTAACGAGATTAGCTTTCTACTTTAGTAAGATGATTCATCTTGTTTACAGTCTAATAAAACAGTTGAAACTTCAAAGATACCAAAGAGAACCATGAAGCAAGTTAAACGTTCATACAATTAACTATCAGATTATTAAGCTGCCAAAAGAAACTCAATAAATAGAAACCATTCAGATGCCGAGACCATGCATAGTGATGATGATGAAGCTACCACATGTTTGAACTTTGAAGTATCACAATTACAAGTCATCGAGTCATATCATAATTACCGCTGAATAGAAGGGCAGCAAATTAATTTCACGTACCTGCAATCTTGGAAACACTCGGGAGCACTATATCCAGATGTCGCTCTATCCAAATTAGGCGTAAGCTTAGCCAGTCCAAAATCAGCCAACCTTGGTTCAAACTCAGCATCCAAAATCACATTCCTAGGCTTCAAATTATAATGCAAAATCTGAGGGCCACATTCAAAATGAAGATACCTTAGCCCTTTGATAACCCCAACGGCAATCCGAAGCCGAAATTCCCATCCAAGCTGTAACTCATTTTCTCTCACTCTATTCATTGCATCTTCAAGACTCCCGGTTGGCACATAATCATAAACCAAAGAGAACCTATCTGGCTCGCGAACATAAGCCCTTAAACTCATCAGATTCCGGTGTCTCAAACCAGCTAGCATTTCCAGCTCCAGCTGTATCCTTCTCTTTACTGATTTGCTCTGCCTCTCAGGGGAGCCAATCTCAAACGGCTCGAACCTCTTGACAGCAATGGTTAGCCCATTGTCCAGTGCAGTCCTGTAATACTTTCCATTGGAGCTTGAACCTAGCAATTGATTCTCATTTTCAAGAGCTGATTGAAGACTTTTAGGGGTGATTTTTGGAGAAAATATAACTGGGCCTTTGAGAATTGGAGTTCTCTTCATGTACCGGACCAATAAACGGACTACAAAAGCAAAAATAATGGCTCCTATTAATCCAGTCAAGACTCCTAAGAAGATGCTTATAAGTATTCTCTTGAGTCCATTCTTGGATTGGGTTGGTGTGGAAGGAGATGGAGGTGTGACTTTACCACTTTCTTGGCATTGTACACTTGCGTAATACAAGCAAAGAATGAACAGAAAAAGCAGTGAAGCTGTGACTTTGCGATTGCTGACTTGAGGACTGTATCTTCTTTTCTCCATTAGGATTAGGATTAGGACCTAAAAGGCTTCAAGACCTCGCACAGGACCCTATAAATGATACCACAAGCTCAACAAAATATCCACAACCCACATCTCCAAAACTCTTTATAACTCGAGATTTTCGCTCAAACCCAAAAACCATTAATCATAAAGCTTCAATCTTTAGCATTCTCGAGGAGACAAGGAGCTTGAAAATGAGAAGCCCAGGAGAGTCAAGAGTACCAGTTTCTTAGAGAAACTCCTTAATATATATTAAACCATATTTGTTGAGAGACTTTTTTCAAGTGCTAGAAACGAAGGAATAATATGAGATAAAAATCGAATCCCAACTCAAAATCTTCACCAGAAAGAAACAAAGAATCTTAACGTCACTGATTCCTACTTCGGTGAATTTCACACTAAGGGAGTTGCACTCACACTGTACGCACTGGTTACTACCCTCCAAATACACCATATTTCACCAAAGAAAAGGTCTTCAACAAACCCCAGAAACACAAAAACATCAGAAATGATAAAATCTTCTTTTCTTGCAATAACAAGTCGGGATAGTGACTATGCGTTTTCTCTGACTACCTCAAGAACAAAATCAAAACGCCTCAACTATTTGCTGTTATAGAGAATGAAAACAGAAAATAGAATACTAAAAGTAGCAGGTAGAGAAACAAAAGAGAACTACAGCTGCTACTAACTAAAGCCTCCTCCTGTGTGAGTCTTTTTCTTTTCCAGTTTCTCTCTCTAAAAAATAAACAGCACAATCTGTGCGCGTGGGACTTTGGGAGTTAGGTTGCAGTAGTTTCAAATTGCTTATCGTGTACCGAAATACATCAAAATAATATTTTTTTATTTTTTAAAATTATTTTTAAAATCATTACATTAAAATAATTTAAAATATATAAAAACATATTTATTTAAAATAAAAAAAAAATTAAATTTCAACCAAAAACCGGGCTAGCTCTCTCTCGCTTTCTCGACTTTCTTACAAATGACTGGGTAGGGACTCTCTATCATTGTTTTGTTTTTCTTTCTCACGAGGACAAAACTTGGTAGGGGTGTTAGAAAAAAGCGGGGCGATATTCATCAAGCCTAGATAATATAAATATTATAGATAACAGTAAATTAAAATAATTTAAAAATAAATAATGTGGATTAAATAGTAATTTTGAAACCAGGTGAACTCCCTCAACTCATATATCATATATTCTTTTATTTGATAAATTATAAATTCAATATTTATTTTATTTAAAAATATTTTAACTTTAAAATTTTTGTTATTGATTTTTTATTAAATTACTTTAACGAATCTATAGTTAGTAGTTTACTCTGAAGTGTTTGAGATTTGCGCAGTAAGTCTCAAGTTTCGAGTCAGGACATGCATCTCTTGTAAGAATCTTGGATAATTATGGTTTTATTTATTCAGCTGCACCCACAAAATACATTTTCTAGAAAATATTGTTTTCTCTAATACAAAAAAAAAAAAAAAACTCTGAATATAGGTGTATAAAAATTAGTGACATATACTAAACTAAGCTAATGAATATATATTTATAATTTTTTTATCAGAATCTAATATATTCAATCAACTCAGATGTTTTTTTAAGAAATGATCGTACTGTATTTTTAATTTATAAAATATCCAAAAACAAATTAAATACAATTTTAAAATCAAACTCAACCCAACCAGAACAATCCTAAACTCGGGGTTCCCTTCCCTTCCCGGCTTACAGAAGACCAGAGCAGAGATGGGTTCATTGCCATGCAAGTGCAGGCATCACTCGTGTCCTTATCACCAGGCCGAAAGCGAAACATCGAACTCTGTGTTTGGTGGCGAGCGAGAGAGTGAGTGAGGGACAACGTGAAGGAGGAGTTCATTTGTTGATGAGATCCTGACCGTTGATATGGTAAGGAAGAGACATCACGGGAATCTGTGCTGGAGTGAGGTTTTTGTGATTATGCTACTGTCTTGTCGTGGGATTTGTAATCGTATTTTTCTTTTCTTTTCTTCTCTTCATCCGAGAAGAAGTGCATTTCCCTGTCGTTCTTTCTTTATATATTTATTTATTTATTTTTGGTGAAACTATTCCCTGGGTGAGATGCTGCATTAAGTTCTAATGTCTTTTCGTTAGACCTCGTTCGGAGCGCGTTGCAACCGGAAAAAATTTGAATTTTTTTTTCATTTTAATAACTGGTGGTTTGGTGTTTTTAGATCATTTTAATGTATTTTAACACAAAAAACATTTTGAAAAGCTACCGCAACCGCACTCCCAAACAGACCCTAAATCCGTAAAGAATTGCTTGATTTTGATCAAGTCAAAGCTGTCTCGATTGCAAAAATTAATTTGAAGATACCTTATCGTTAACGAGCAGGAATTAATTGTTTTAACAACGTTAGAATCTGTTCGATTGGTACGTGTGCACAGTTCATTTGGAAACGAGCGTGTAAAGGAAATCTTTCTTGACAAGTTAGAAAAGTATGAGAAGTTGAGAGAAAAATAGGGTCAACAGATTACTCCACGCTTGACTTTAGAGTTTCCAATATCATAACTTGTATGCAATGAGATACAGCCTGCTGATTGTTGTTAATCTTTTACTCATAACAAACAACTCTTTTTTTTCTAAGAGATTATTCTTCCCGAGAGTTAATTTTGAATTCTATAAATTGTTTGGAAAATTCTGTTAATTGTTCCTGGGCAGCATCCTCTTTGAGTGGATTTTTTTCTTTTTTTAAAAATATAGGTGTCCGATTCAGTTTATACGTACTTTGACTAATTTCATAGGTCCTGAAGTTAATAATCAATTATAACCTTCAATAACCCTAACTGATATAGATTCGATCATTTGGATAGGTATGGTTGTATTTCTTCATCGTCTTCTTATCCAAAACAACTACATGCTTGACATTAACCTCTCACGCTCATATGTAAATTTAGTGTCGTTAAGGTAAAGACAGTTAACCAGATCATCTCCTTGGATTATATATAATATTTTTGATATCGATTAACCTTTTGTGTTTTCCCATTAGTTTGCGATGTTAGGATTAACTTGTTATCAATTTGACTTTTAATAATCTGAACAACTCTCTCTAAATTTAATCGGTGAATATATTACCCCTATTTATAAATATAATCAAATGATAACTTATTAATTTCATGAGTTATAAAAGCACGTGCCATAATTAAAAAAATATTAATTTTGAGTGAACAAGTCCTCAATAACCAATATTGAATTTCTCACTCTAGATTTTGGCAAACCTTCAACAAAAGCAACACTATATTTCAAGCTTTCTAAGTGGACAAAAAGAGGATACTAGGTTTCTGCTCCAAATTTTCAAACCAACACTATTGATGCAGGCCTTTGATCAAGCAAAATAGGAGGAGTGATCTAACAATGCATTGGCCAATAAGAGCAAAATTATTTCAAGATAAATAATTTCTCTTATAACGTCATTCATCTATGATTTTCTTCAATCATTGAAGGTGGTTTCACTCATTGGAAAATATGTAGGTTTGTAGACCCTAAAATCTCATATTTCAGCCTTTTTTATTAAAAAAAAAGAGAGAGAGAGAGATGAGCATGCTTGGGCACCAAAAATTTCTGCACATTTGATTTTTATTTTATTTTCCCAAAGGGAGGATGACACCTGGCCCGTCCTTATTTTTTAAAAAGATAAACAATGTGTCGCTCATAGCTATTTTTTTTTAACTATTTATTTTTATTATTTAGTTATTACAGATATTTTTATTATTTATATTTTGTTTGTTATATTTAATTTAAATTGAATTATAAAATGAACTAATCTTAATATAATAAATTTAATAATTCAGATATCTAAATCTTTTTGCTTTTTTAAAGATGATGATAATTTTATATTGATTATTTCATTGAAACTACTAAACAGATAAATTTACATCGATTTAAAACTCATATATTTTATAAGAAACTTGTACTTCATAGTAATCCTGCACAGATTTATTATTTTATCTAAATTTTTATTATAATAAAAAAACTTAAACAATTAATATTATTTTACATTAAAAAAATATAATTCTAATCACGATAAAGTATTGGTAAGTGGCTATTATTATATAAATTATGATTATATTCCAACAAAGTTATTTTTCAAACACATTTGTCCCAGATCTTTTGGCTAACTATTCTGATTTTTTTATATATAAAAAAAAAAAAAACATTGACAGTTGGATATAGATACAGGGACAGGGAGGGAGTACCAGTTCCTTTCCCAACCTTTTCTCTTATCATTAGGTGGAGCGTTTCATTTAATTGACTCAATCCTAACTACTCGTACCTAAATCAATCACAAACCTGCTCCCTTTCTCAAGTCTGACAACACTGCCGCGTATCAAGTCATCAGAGATATGGCTGGTCAGATTTTTTTTATTAACATAATTATCTAAATCAAACTAACTAATTTTATATATCTTGAAATTAATAATTATATAAATCTATTAATAATTATATAAATCTATTCACCACAAAAGCCACAAGACTCAAACTAAGACTATATAAAAATTAATTTTTTAGTCCTAAACTCTATTAAATGTAGCTAGTAGATGGTTATCATACCAGGATTTTTCCTTAACCTGCTCGTGGCTGTCACGTGTCAAGTCCAAAATTCTCAAATCAATTTTCTCAAGTTATTAAAAAAGTTTGCATTCAGTTTAATTCATCAGAATCTATCTAGTAATTGATTCTAATAATAATAAAACAAAAACTCTAAAGGCAAAAATGAAGATTCTACACAATTACAGGCACAAGAAAGCTTCACTAGAATAAACCAATGTACAAATACACAATGCCCTAATCTAAATCCTCTCAGCTCCACAAAAGAAACAAAACAAGCTGACTAAACAAAACACCATTTCACATAGCAGACCATTATCAATACAACCTTGACCGACTAGTTTTGCAGAGATGCCCCTGGGGCAGGCATGCCAACCTACCACTCTCCTCTATTTCGAACCCTGTTTACATCTTCAATGGAGATTAAACTTTAAAATATACTTGTAAAAAAAGCATAATACCACAGCCAAGTTATGTTTCAACTCTCCAGCTTCATTGTAGTCACCAATTAAATATACTCCTTTAGAGCATGTCAACCATTTGAGTCTGATAATAAAGCAAGAACCTCACTCTCATCAAAGTTGGACTCTATGGCAAGCTCAAGTGGGGTTTTACCTTCACCATTAACAGCTCGCGGATCTGCTCCCCTGCAAATGCATTAGAACAATTTAGTAGAGCATTTCATAGATCTTAATAATGCTCTTCTTTTCCTATTAGAAAGCTCGCTGGACAGAGTGATGAGCATATCAAAGATAATAAATGATAATCTGTGTAATGTAATCATGGTACAGCATGGATCAGTAAAATTCACCTTGAGAGGAGCAATTTTGCAAAGAAGGGCCTGCCTCTGAGAATACAACGGTGGAGCGGTGTCTGACCTCTAGAATCGGTTGAATTTATATTAGCACCATACTGTAAAAGGAGTTCTAGCATGCCAATGTCGGCAGTTTCACAAGCAAGGTGAAGCAAGGCACAACCGTCTAGATCTTCCAAGGTCAGGCCTTCACTTGACCCTGGAAAGTTTAAAGAGCTGGTGGAAGACCTATCCAATGAATTCCCTGTTGAGTAGCTAGAGAAATGTTCAGGGTTTGTCTGCTCTTGCAATAGCAAAGCTTTAGCAAGTGTTAGGGAAGAGCTACCAGATGCTTGCTCGTACACAGCACTGACATCTGCATCATGATGAACAATAAGACGGTATACAGCCTTCTTGTCATTGGCGCGGACAGCTTCCCAGATCTGTTGGGCCACTGATTGACTGTTTTGGTTGTCTCTAGGCTTGCGAACAAATACCTTTTCCGCATACTGTCATCCAAAGGAAACAAAGATTTCACTTCCAATTTCTAACATGTCCACAATAGTTTAAGAAATAAAGCAAATATCCCAATCATAAAAAAGAAAAACCATGACATATTATCCGCAACTAAAAGAACAGATTCTAAAAGTGAAAGCTAGGGACAAAGTTGTTAGTTAAACCTTTGCATGGATAAATTTCTCCTTTACAGATATGGAATCAGCAGGATTGGGTCTGCTGATAAAGAGCAGCTGCGGTTTATCGGACTTGAACAAGCTTCACCCACACAACATTCATGAGTATTAACAAGTGATAGAAGTAATTGTATGTAACTAGAGATAAAAAGGAATATTAATTTCAATCATGGTCATTTACCCTGTGGGGATGAGTTCAACCTGCAAGGCACTTCTTGATTGCAATAATTCCTCCCAAACCGAGTTAGCAAAGGCATTTCCCAGAGACTGGAACAAACTTATGACTGATGGCTCCCACACCTTGACATCGAGTGTAAGTGATCTTACCTGCAATTAAATTCAACAGATGATTAAGAGCTGGAGTGATGAACAGGCAATACTAACGTCACCTGTAGGAATTAACAATGGACATAACCGGAGCACCTCCAAGAATGGTGATGTCCATAACAATCAGCATATACTCAAACCTTGTCTAATTTGCTAAGATAATTATCCAAATATAAAGCAACCTTGCCAAATTATTTTAAGATGAAAGAGATAGATGCTTAGGCCCAGTATACAAGGACAATCTTCTGGTTGTTGATAAAATGAAAAGTGAAAAACAGTAGTAATTGAGAATTCAATCAAGTTATCCCCAAGTCTGTCCACCTAACTAATATTCTTCAGGCTACTGAATCTGGTGTGAATGAAGGAAAATGATAGCAAAATTCCCATTTTATTTAATGATTATTCTAATTTCTAACTGATTGAAGCAGCTTTCACAGATACTGGTGTATATTGCTGCCCAACAAGCGATTGATACCACCCACATTCTTCCAGCATTAATGGCATAATGTTTATTAAGAAATATGTATGGCTCACAAAGCATTACTGCAAAAAATCAAATCTTTCAAACTTGAAAAGAAGTTTACCTTTGATATATGTACACCAAGATTTCGGTGAACACCAGAACATTCAATGCAAATAAGAACTCCAAGATTTAGAGATGCCCAATCTGGCTCAGGGGCACCACAATCAGCACATTTATCATTTCCACAAACTCTCTGCAACACATCAATTGGCTTCTCTGCACTGGTTCGTTGCTGTTGTGAACTTCTCAATGCTCGTTCATGATGTAAGGTGGCATGGCTCCTCTCAGATGTATATTCATCAACAGCAGAAGGATCAAAATCAGCACTTTCAAATGAACTGCTCTCACTAGCAGACCGATGATGACCACTTCCCAGGGGACTAGCCGAGAGACACTGTAATTTACCAAAACTACACTCATCAGAATGTCTGATAATTAAAATGCCAACAATGCTCTGAATAGTTACCCTATCAGGAGCTTGTGAGCTGAGTAGTGAAGCAATAACCCCTGTTATCTTTTCGATCCAATCCATTTGATCCAGTGCACTCTCTGCCTGTGCTGACATGCATAAATAAGCATTGTTAAGGATCTATTGCAGAAAACAACCTTTAATTACACTCTCTTATCCATCCCTGTGAGAAATCAACAATGGCGATTATATTTAAAATGCAAGGCAGCTTTTACTCACAAGCCACATATACTAGATACACTTGGCATCATACCTGCAATGTGTAGTTCTTTGTTGGTGAGATGATCCTGAAGCAAAATCGCAGATCTGACTGGTCAGCATCAACTTTGATTGTTGATGTAAGAAGGTTTACAGTGTGATGAGCAACAGACTTTTCATCATGCACTCCACCATGATAGTGAGAAGAAAGCCATCGACTTAACAATCCAGATCCAAGCTCAGAGCTATTCCTTTGACCAGAAAGTTGACTGCCAGAACCCTATAAAACATATCAAGCACGATGAAAATATACCTACAGTAGGCATCAAGAACAGAATAAACTTCAAGCACTCTATACATAAACTTATTTTTCACATAATTACTCACCGAAGGTTTGCTGCACTGTTTACGATAGTAATAAAGCATTCCTCGGCTATCAAGAACAAAAAATCTTCTTTTCCAGTCACCTCTCAAGCTAGAGGATCGTTTTGACAGATAACCTTGTCTGATAGTTTGAACCTGAAAATTTTGCTTCTTGTTTTAGAAGTAAAATTCACCTGGAAAAGAATTGGGTCTGTAAAAGTTCCCTCGTAGGTGTAAAAATTCTACACACCTTCCCCTTTGCAGCGGATTGCATAACAGCCTCTATCATTTTGTGTGAACTTCTACCAATGGCTTGTATACCATCTCCATTTGGAGATCCATTAGAAGCATTGGAAGACCATCTACTCTCACGATCAATCTGTCTCCTGTACTCTTGCATCCTTTCATTGAGTGCTGCCTGCTCATAGTTAGATCTTTCCCTTGATTGTTGAGCATAAGTCAAAACCTACAAAACAACAAGTGTCTTGTTTCCATGAGTCAACTAAGCAAGGACTTGTTGCCATTTTTTTTCTTTTTTTTACCATTGTGCTTGTCCTGTGCCATGTTCACTCAAGACCTTACAGATTCAACATACAAAATTAATGACATGTAATACGTCCAGAAAAAAATAAAAACTAACCAAAATCAATTCCCATCAAACAAATTTAGGCACATGAATGCAAGTTGAATACTTGGATATTAGCCAGGCATTGAGACAACCAACCCTGCTGGAGTCTTGCCTCTGTACACTTTCATACTTGCCACTCCACAAATATTTACTATTATAAAAAAGAGCCTCTTTGAAATTGTAGGGGTCACCACACCAACCTTCCTCGCCATCCAAGCATACCAAAAGCTCCAATTTCTAAAGGAGCACAAGATTTTGAAGCTTCTAAGTTGGCCAGAGCTCACATATTATTGTTGGTTGATTCTAAGAAATGTCATTCAGTGTTATGGTATTAACTGCTGGTCTGCAGGCCTGCCCTAAAGAAAAAAATGAATGAGAGGTCTATCGATGAACATGCAACTCGAATACATCTCCTTTCACCACCCTTCCTTGTCAGTCTTCACTTAAATGGCAAAGTCATCTGATGACTAAAATCCAATGGAGCTATGAATGGCATAATCATTCTTTTATTTCCTTTTCGTTCTATTTCTTTCTATTTTTTGTTCTTTCTGTTCTTTTTTTCGTGGTTTCTCTCTCAAATTGTAGCGGGAAGTATGAACAGAACATAGTTTTCCTCAGAAAAATAATTGGATTTCATGTTTTCAATACAATAACATAGTTTTCGAATGCATCTCCTTTCACCACCTTCCCTTGTCAATCTTCACTTAAATGGCAAAGTCATCTGATGACTAAAATCCAATGGAGCTCCTGAATGGCATAATCATCCTTTTATTTTTCTATTTTTATTCTTTTTCTTTCTATTTTTTGTTCTTTCTCTTCTTTTTCCCCTGGTTTCTCTCTCAAATTGTAGTGGGAATTATGAACAGAACATAGTTTTCCTCAGAACAATAATTGGATTTCATGTATTTTGAATACAATAACAATTGTTGGAAGAGTTGACTGTAATCTAAAGAATACATAGTAATAATAAACCTGATGAATGTATGGCTCCATTTGATGCAAAAGCTCATAGCCCTACAAGCAACAAAAGTTTTACATGAGCATATGTATGATAAATTTTAAAGCAAGCTCAAAAGGTACAGATGTACCACCATGTATCCTACCTGTTTGAAGTAACGAAGGTGTGCATCCATCGTCCCACTGACTGCTTCCAAAAATTCAAACCTCTTCTTTGCTTCGACATTAGAAATAGCAGTTACCTGGATGGAGAGTGAGCAGATTATAAAATCTATGTTCTCAAAGTATAGATGATGTAGCTAGTTTGGATTTTCCTTACTAGATTAAAGCGAGCTTGCTCAAACACAGTCCTTGTATTATGAAGCTCCTGTTATATATCAAAACTCAATTAGAAATGTTCAGGATATCACAGCCATGGATAAGAACTGCAGCCAAATCATAATACCTCTTCTAACAGAGTAGCCACATCAGACCTTGTGCCTTTCCTCAGTGATAGAAACTTCTCACGAGCCTGTCACATACATGAACATTAACTACAAACAAAGACTATTTTGCATAGATTCAAATATGGAACTTCATGGATCAAGTTGCATTCTGTATTATCCACCCTATTAGCAATGGTCATTCTTGTATAAACAACTCCAACATCCCCAAACTCTAGTTAATAGTGTATGAGCAAATCATCAGCGTAACGCAACATCCATGCAACTGCAGATACTGCACAACTTGAGTTCCTATATTCCACAGCTCATGGTGAAATATGTGTAACATACCAGACCAAATAGAGCTTTGGAAGAGCACAAAGTCAATCTATCCTTCAATAACTAAAACCTTACCTCCCAAAGCCACACACACACACACACACACATATCTCTTCTTTTAAGTGTGATGCAGCAAGTTTCAGCTCAATTCCAGTTAGCGTATTAAGTTTGTTGGCCTAGAAGTTGTGCAATTCACTTGCATGCTGTGTTTGACTTCACTTACCATTGAAGGTTGCAAAGATATATTGGGATGATTAATAAACTTAACTGTAGCATTATTGTAATAGCTAAGATTCCTTAGACTTAACAAAGATCATTATAGGTCCATCCCAACGTTTCTGACTAGCAGTCAACTTCATAGTTAATGGTACTAGAAGTCTAGAATTATTCTGAAAAAAGTTGAATTACAATGATAAGTTCATTCAATCAAATGGCATCTAAAAAAGGGCAAGATATTAAAAATCTTATAAAGAGGAAAAACCTGGTCGTAAAGAAGACTAGCCTTGTCAAAACGCTTCCTCGCTTCCTGTATTAAGAGAAGATCTTTTAAAGTAGCAATTAAAACACAATATCCAGGAATTGGGGAGCATTAAAAGTGTCCAGACACATCAAATGAAACCATGAAAACATATTTGCAATTTCACAGCAGGGAAATCATAAAAATCCTTAGAGATCTCACAATAATCAAGAGTTGAAAAAAACAATTTGGAGAAAGTGGATCTGATGGAGAGAGCAGCACAGAAAGATGGATTGCTATCAATAAATCCATCCTATATGATGCTATATTTAGGTTACAGTAAAAGGAAGGAAAAGTCACATCACAGCCTTGCAAAATTTATATTTTGCATGAACTTGGTTGCCTGCCCTCCCCTCTTGAGTTGCATGACATTCATTGACCATCATAAGAAGACAATGATAAGCATTTGACAATATTAAGTACCTTCACCTCAAGCAAATCAATGTTGACAAATTGTAATAATCTGTCATTCAGCATATGCTCAACCTGAAAAGCAAAAGGGAAAGAAGCTCAGGTCACACCAGAGAACAAAACATTTTTTTTCATAAGAAAATGCAAGAACTGGATCTTTTTCTCCAGATAAGCTCAATAAATGCCAGCTATTATACCTAAAATTCTGTGTTCTATGTAGCATGGGTTCAAATACTGTATTCAAGCTCAAGATTACTTGATGCCTATGCTTTCTCCAGATTATCTAGGAATTGCATTAGATGGAAAGTTTATTACAATCTTTTATCCTCAAGAAGTTGTTGAATGAATGATCTTATTTTAATGCACTATTTGAAACGTTATCTAGAAAGATCCCATTTATCAGATGCTCAAATGGGGTGTAAAGGGAAAGAGGTTGGGCATGTGTGCAATAGTCTTGCCCTTAGACAACAAACTTCAGCATTCGAACTAAGTACATGAATTGTAACAGAAGCGACCTGATTTTTAAGTTCAATTAACTAGGCTTGAGTTATAACAATAATCACAAAATCAATTCTAGAAGAAGAGATGTTAATACGTGTCAAGCATTCGGTGCAATTAATTAAAAATGTTACCTGGGATCGTAGAACTTCTTTGTATGTCCCAATTTCTCTCAAGGCTATGGTGAATTTGGTCATAACAGGGCCTACATTAGCATATATATGTTCAATCAATAATCTAGATAAACAAAATTACAATTTCAGTACTGCATATGGAATCAGATAATCTCTTAAAGTTCATATAATGTTGAATTCAACTACCGAGATTAACCAGCGCTAACTAAGACATCCTACAAACTGAAATGAGTACTGCACTTGATAGGCAACGACTAATCAAGCAACAGAAAAGAAAAGGTCATGATGCTTACAACTCTCCAATGACACTACAGAATTAGGTCCATCATCATCTAATCCACAACAAATAAATAGAATTTCAAGTAATCATACCTCCAAAAGCCAAACTAATAGGATCATTATGCCCTCCACCAAATGTCTCTAAAGCACTAGCAAAACCAATGTCCCCATCATATGCCTCCCCCAGCCCTTCACTGCGAGTGAGGAAAAAAAGAGCACAGAGGTGGATTTTTCACAAACCCATTGCTTGTAACATACATAATTGAGAGAGAGAGAGAGAGAGAGAGAGAATGTGAATGCATTTAATGCCAAACAGATGCATGGACTTGACTAACTGGAATATTTGAACAAACTTGGCCACCTTACAAACTTACAATAATATAAAAACTGTTTTATCTTTAAGCAGGGATTCTTCGCGATGAATTTCAGTACTTAGAGGACTATGAGAATAAGAAAAGGAATGTGATTTCAGGTTTCAGCTATGGATTTGCTTTCTTAATTCGGGGGATCATATCCCGCACTCCTGTCTACATCCTAAATAACTGGGTTCTGAAGCAAAAAATCAAGTTCTGGAATCCTGAGCCCTGTAATGCATGGCTCCTTCAATTCAGGTCCACATGCAACTTGCATCAAGAAATCTAAAAGAGTGGTGGGTGGTTTACAAACACTTGAGTGGCTGTCAGCGGTTCTAAAAAAACAAGAATATACATCATTACAAGGAAATTCCAACAGAGTTCAATTAGCTAAATACTATGAATAGAAGCTTTTCATTTTATAATGCCATTCAAAGCAAAAACCAATACGTAGAGAACATACGTGTATTTTCTACATCCTTTGTAGAACTTTAAACTTCTCTCCCTCAATGATTCAGCATCTTCTTCCAGTGATTGTATCTGCTCCACCAAATAAATTATCAAAAGCACGCTTAACTATGAAACAAGTAATTTATTGCAAAATAAAATTGGAAAATATATTTCAGAAAACGAAAAGGAAAGTAACAACAGGAGACATACTGTAGTAGCAATTGAAAAGCTGAATTGTTAATGCAGATCTATTTTCTCCTAGAAATCAGACAAATTGCTAAAACATTTCAATTACACGCCACTCATGATCATATTCATTCCAAAATAAAATTTCCTTTTTTAAAACAGCAGCAGCAGCAGCAATAGATAATTTATTTATCTCTACTTGAATAGATACCCTGTATTTAACAAAGCACAATCAATTAAACTTTCTAATTCATTTTTCCTTAAATAAAATATTAAAACAACTGGAGAAATGGCAGGGGGGGAAAGGGACACCACTGCTCCAGGTAGCTCCGGCAATCATCGAGGTTACTTTGACAAAGCTTCAATTCCTTACAAAACTAAGCGCACGGCAAGAGAGAGACGGCAAGAGCACAGACCTGCTTTCTAAACATGGGAGAGTCATCGAGCTTTGTGAAATGCATTTTTGATTCCTCGATTCTTCACGATTTACTCTAATTAGCATTCCCACAAATGCTCGATCGAACCTAGTATCATCACAATTGACTTGAGATCTTGTCTTCTTTCACTCCGATCCCAATCGCTACTTCATAAAAAAAAATACTAATCAGAAACTTTTGAGAGCTCCTGTTTTTACATATTTTTTTCATCTAGCTTTTTTTGTTTATTCTGGTTTTTTAAAACCCTAGGAGAGTGAGCAAAAAAAAACGAAACTCTAGCCGAGGTAAGAAAACATGAGATTTGTGTGTGTTTAAGGAAGTCTTGGAAATTGAGTGGATCTAACAAGCCACTTCATTCATTAAAACCTGGAATTGTCGAACGGACAGGCACCCACAACAGCACAAAAGCATAGATAAAAGCGCTAAACACACCAAGAGAAACAGAGGGACAGGGAGAGAGAGGGTTGTCTGTTTTTTTTTTTTGGATTCTTTTTATTTTTCTTTTGGCCAAATTGGTACTTCACTTTTCAGTTTTGCGAGCCAAATTAATGGAGAGATGGCGATTTTAACAGAGTTCGAGGCTTAATATTTCCCACCAAACAACGTCGTTTCAATCTTCAAACCCAACGGTGTCGTTTAGCAGCGACCATTCGAGCAGTTTGCGAACGGTCTGAGAGCTACTGACAGTGGTCATCTTTACACGGTAGAAGACCAGTTTCACCAACGCGCTTGCAAGCACGTGTAGTTTTCAACCAGTCAATGCCAAAGTACCTAAGCAATGGAGCCGGTGAATGATAAGAAGGTGAGTTTAAGTGGAGGCTTTGAGCGTGGGGTAGAGAAGCATCGAGTCTGAAAGATGCTTCTGTCGAGCACACTCGGCATGGGAGGTAGCGGGCCCAAGACAAAATTTCCCTCTTCTCTGTTACCATGCTCACGTGGAGACAGGAATAAAATGCTAGTCACCACTAGTAAGTACTGCCCTGTAAAGGAAACTAGAGAATGGATTAAAAAATAAAATTATGACAGCGATGCCACTTATTAGTATTACATTTCAAAAATATTTTGAAAAAGAAAAAAAAAATTATATTTTAATATATTAAAATAAAAAATAATTTTAAAAAAAAAATAATTTCAACCACACTATCAAACAATAAATTAGTTTTTCATTCTACTTAAATTCGGAGAAGCATCCTTCCTTCAAGCGGCGACGGGCTACTGGGGACGAGCATACGACTACTCAGTGATCAGGCACCGTGGTGGCACCATCTGTGTTTTTCAAGTGCTCTTAATATTTATTTTTAAGAAAAAGTTTTTTTTTATCAATGGAATGGAATGAAACC
Organism: Salix brachista; assembly: GCA_009078335.1. Lineage (NCBI taxonomy): Eukaryota > Viridiplantae > Streptophyta > Magnoliopsida > Malpighiales > Salicaceae > Salix > Salix brachista. Next base: position 12,220,969 of record CM018574.1, on the reverse strand, counting down.
TCGAAATAATTATATTAACATTTATGCTGACATGAATTATAAGCTACGTAAAAATTAAAGTGTTTTAACTAATGACGCTCTAGCTGTTGACAAGTGGTTAGTTGCATGCCTTAAAATGAATGAAAGAATGTCGTGTTTGGATATCATGATACATGAACTACATGATGGCAGGAAAAAAAAAACACTTCCAGCAAGCTCGTCAATCTTGCATGTTAAGATGTCCCTTGCATACAATTGTCAGAATTGCGAATTGAACGAATCGTCTTATGTATTTGTGTGTTAAATCAGACTAAATTCAAAAATTAATAAAATTGGATTTAATTCGTGTAAAATCGGCCTGATTTTACAAATTTATTAAATTTATGATATAGACAACCAAGTTAGTTTTGAATTTGGCCTTATAATATTTGTTGACAATTTTGTGAGATCAAACATATCTTTCTGACTATATATTGGATCTAGTTAGAATTTATAGGGAAATATTAGATATATTAAAATATATTTTGTTAAATTATTAGATTAAACAAAGTTCATAAATATATTATTTCAAAGATTCTAAATTACTAGATGAATCTTGTCAAATTTGTCAGACTAGACATTCATATATTGTCTTGGACATATTTCGAGTTACTAATAAAATTTTATTGCGATTCTAGATACGAGAGAAACTAGATATCTCAATATTTTCAAATATATACAATAAAATCAGTAATTTACTCATACGAGAGAGAATTGCATGTTTGAAATCATGACAGTAATCTACCAGGAATTTGTGAAAATTAGAGATTTAGATTAGATGGAAGAATTTTAGAATGAAAACTTTGTTTTTATTATCATATTTTATTTATTTATTTAATGTTAAAAAAATAATTTTAAATTAATTTTTTTACTCATTTAACATTGTTTAATAGTTTATTTTAATTATTAGACTTGTGTTAGTTAATTACTAATTTAGACTCATTACCTTGTAGCTTAAAAGAGGTTTATTATGACTTGTTATGATAAGAACAATCAAGTTGTCACAGAGATCGTATGTACTTACTATAATTTAGTAATTTGTCAATGTTGAAAATTTTGATTTTGAGTTTTGAGTTTTTTCACGTCATTGATTTCTTAATTTATACTATATGTTTAATTTATTTATTTAAATCGCTAGTTGATTATAATATTGTTGATTCTCTTTATTAGATTTTAATACAATTTTATAATCCGATTCTATAATATAATTTTACATTATATTTTTTTAACATCACTGTCTTTGACATTGTAGATGATAATCTCGAAATGTATTCGGGCAGGCGTATACAAAAAGTGACATGGAAAGTACGAGAAAAAGGGTAATCACAAAACAAATCAAGGGAATCAGCGGTGTCAATCAATCATCTTCTTTTTTCCTTCGTTATTGCAGCACGAGCGTGGCAGGAGCCATGTCAAAACGGAATAAAAAGAAAAATGTTTATTGAAAGCGAGTGCTGTGGTGGGTTAAGAAAAACAAAAAGAGAAAAGGTAAACAACCGCTCTACTTGGACCATAACTTTTTTTCTCGGCATCTAAACAGTATAAATAAATAGTTCAGCGACACTTCCTCTACACAGAACCTTACATGAAAAATATAAATAAAATACATCATTTTTTCACAATTAAATAACTCAACAAAAATGGCTTACCATAACAAGAATATCAAGTACAAACAAACTCAATAACAAATATAAATAGCATAGCGTGATGTCAGGGGGTTTATGATCTGCACAGCAAGTCTCGAGTTCGAGTCAGAGTATACATTCCTTGTTAGAGCCTAAAATAACCATAATTTGACCCCATGATAAATACTTGTGCAATAATCAACAATTTAATTTGTTTAATTTAAACTTTTTAAATCAAATCAATATCATTTAATTATTATCAATTTCATAAAAAATCATTTCCCTAAAAAAATCAACGCATGACAGTGAAATGAAAAAAAAAAAAATTTGTTATGCATTAAATAACCTGTTGTTTCTTCTAGTACAACACGTCTAAGTTACTAAATAAAAATTAATCTCATCAAATTGCATAAAAAATCTTTTTTTTTCAAATCACAAACAAACTCTAACATACAAATCAAACTTTAATTCTCTATGAAAAATATTGTGAAACACTTAAATATATAAGCAAACTACATTACAAATACTAAAAAAAAATACTGTCACATTGACTTAAAAAATAAATGAGAATATTTAAAAAGAAATATACCAAGATAATAAAATGTTGCCATTACACAATTTCGGGTGACCAATTTTATGATGACAAGGCCTAGATTGTGGCAAAAAAGAGGGGGGTGGCGTGTTGTTTCGACTTGAAGTTCAAGAAGAAGAGGATGGTGATGAAAAAAGGGAGAATGGGGCTAGTGTTGGTTAGAATACTTTTAAACTTGCCGATTGGATTTTTGATAAAAATATTTCGCCGGTCAATCCACTAGCAAATGATAATGTATCATGTCAATGATAGAGTTATTCTCATATTTCTTTAATTTTTAATTGTTTTTATTTTATTGATAATTCTATCAATGATTATCGACGGAAATTATTCCGCCGCAATTATCATCGGTGAGTAAAAATGAAAAATATTTTATTGGTAATTTCATTGTAATTAAATAGTCTTCTATAATGTATTTTCAACTAATTAAAAACATCATTTTTTAAATATTTTTATATATTGGTATTAAAATTATTTTTTAAGAACAAATAAATATTGTTTTTCAATACTTTAAAAAAATAATCATTATGACACTTCCAGACACTTTCTTATTTTTTATCATTTACCTTCAAATTTACATTGCAACTTTATTAGCATTGATTTTTTGCTATATAAAAAAGAGTGGAATTAATGATACTGGACTAAAATAATGAATCTACAAGAATTAGAATTTCAATATGATTTTTTAATTATATTTTTTAAATTTGAACTTTATTTTTTATATGAACCCCTCAAGCTACTTTCCAAACTCTGTTTCATATCAAAAAGGCGAAAATTTCCATCAATATAAATTGTAAATATCTTGAATAAAACATTTATGATTATTGGAGTTTCAGTTATGGGTTTTGAAATACTCTTGCAATCTTTTAAATACTCTACATTTTCTTTATAAAATCTTCATGTGACGGGAACTTTGTCGCTCAGAGTGTGAGGGCATTTTTTGTAAGAACTTTAAAATAAACTGAAAACCGGTCAGCAAGTTGCAAATCTATCATGTAAAAACATGATTATAAGATAGAAACACGTTTCATTGCTATAAAATTGACCCCATACCAAATTCTCAGTAATTTAAAAAGAGAGAGCATAGTTTGATATGATTACACAAGTAGCTCGTCAAAACTAGAAAAAAGGAAATATTTTGGGGAAAAAATGCTGAATTAAGGATGAACAATAATGGCAGTCAAAAAATTATATATTTTACCTTTTTTATTACTCTTAGGATTGGTTGACTAGTTTTAAAAACTTGTATGGATTAAATGTTTGATTGTGAGTGTGATTAAAGTTGTTTTTGAGAGTGTTTTTAGTTCAGAAATGTATCAAAATTATATTTTTTTATTTTTTAAAAATTATTTTTGACATCATCACATCAAAATGATTTTAAAAACACCAAATGTTTTGATTTAAAGTAAAAAATAAAAATAAAAAATCTTCAATTTTTTTCAAAAATATTTTTAAACTATAGTGTCAAACACACCCTCAGCCGCGATAGCTTCTTTGATTCCCCCAACCTTGGAGATCAAAGGGAAAGAGAAGATGAAATTTTATCCTTTCAAAAAACAATTCTTGGTCATAGTAGCTCCGAAGTAGAATTTTATAATTATTAATATAATAGTCACAAGAGATTTATATAATCGATAATTTTAAAAATATGCAAGATGATTGAATATAATTTAATAAAAAATAGTAAAAAAGATGTCCAAACTTACCATTACCGAGGAGAAAACAGCAACTTCAGGTAATTAAAAGCAGCCATGCATCATCACCATTTATATTAAAAACTGGAACAATAAAGTGCGTAAAAAATATATACGAATAACCTTCTGTCACAGCTCAACGTGGTCGGCCATGGCTGCAATTTCTTCTAAAAAGAGAAGAAAAGAGCACTAAAGAATTGAATTATTGATCAGTGACCAAAGAATGAAGAATTTTTATACAGCAAGTTGAAAAGTGGTAAAAAAAATAAAAAAACAGGAAAGGGAGTCGAGAGAAGCTTTACGACGACAGCCATGGCCTAAGTTGTTTTCTTTTTGACCATTTGCATTTCTTTTCTTCTTTTTTTATATGTTCACTCCATCAAATTTGTCAGGCCAGGCCTTAACTTTTTGAAGAATACATGGTTGGCTCTAGATGCTATCCGCATCTCCTGTCACCATATTTGTCAGCCCACGTCTTGATTTGGCCGGAAATAAATTTATCCTTAATTTTAAACCGCATCATTGAAGAGTTGTTTTTTTAAAATATTTTGAGATTTAATATCAAAAATAAATTTTAAAAAATAAAAAAAATATTTTAATATTTTCTTAAATAAAAAAACATTTTAAAAAACATTTCGATCGTAATACATTATATAAATCAATATTACCACTTTATCTAAAATCATCATCTGGCCCTAGACTGAAAATATCGATCCCCTTCTAGTAAATGTTGTTTTATCACCAAGAAAGAAGGTTAAAAATCTAAAATCGTCCATTTTCATTTTTGATGCAGCAATTAATTAGTTATGGAATTTTAAATTTGATTCATCAAACGGACTGCATAGAATTGTTTTTATCCCTGGCCAGTAGAGATTAATTAGGCCTTTTTAAACAGTAAAATACAAAGTCTATCACCTTTGACTATTTAATTAAGTATCATAAGATGTAGTTTCATTTTCTTAAAACCAAGTCTAATATCAATCACTCAAAAGCAAAAGCTTGAAACAATAAATTCATAATTAAATTTCCTTTCAAAACATCACGGATTTCAGATTTCTTATTTTTTTTCGTTACTGAAACCATTGCTTTCATTAAATAGCCAAATATGTTGTATTTTTCTATCAATTAAGATATGGTATCTTCATCATGGAGTCTTAGATTCTGATGGTATCTTCATCATGGAGTCTTAGATTCTAATCCTGCGAGTAATGAGGTGGGTATGCAGAAATTCAGATGACCACCACAACTGTCTTGTATTGTTGACCTCTTGCCCGGGGAAAATAAAAAAGGAAAACTGTGCTTGATCCATATGCTGCACCCTACACAGCTCAAATCCATGCCCGTTGGGCCTGTTGGGCCTGTTGGTGAAGTCATTTTATTCAGGTCCATTTCTGGGCCGCGCTAGATAAACTGCAACCTTTCCTGTGCTCGGCTTGGTTTTAATGCCTGTTTAGAATTGAAAATGGGATTAAGATTGATTTTAGAAGTAATTTTTATTTAGAAACGTATTAATATATATATTTTTTATTTTTTAAAAATTATTTTTAATAGCAAAAATAATCCAAAAACACAAAAATTTAATTTAAAATAACTAAAAAAAATCACCCTGTGAACGCTGTACTGGTGTACGAATTATTCTTTTGCTGGTGTATGCCACCAGAATGTTGTCCACTTTACTGCCGTCCAGTTACCAGGACTACTATTTAAAACGGACGTGTCCTTTTGCCATTAAAACCAATCATAACTCTATATTAATTTTAGCACAGTGATTTACCTTTTCGTTTAAGGTAGGCAGGTGATAGAATATCGTGTTCTGGTCTAAAAAATTGAAGGCTTGAAGCTTGGTTTTCCTAGGGAAAACACAACTGTGACACGACGACCAGAACCTCCAATAATCTTGTGAAGAGTGTACCAGTCATTGCAAGACAACCTCCCGGACACGAAGGAGAGAAAACAAAAAAGCAAGTTATCTAACGAATAAAGGCACGCAGATATTCGAAGCGAGAGAGAGAGAGATTTGATATCATTTACTTCACGCCACGTGGCTTATTTTGATTTTACAGTCATTTTAGTTTCTTTAACGGGTAAAATTCTGAACGGAATTTAAACACGCACAGTCGCACACGCATCCGCACCGGTTCAAAACTCCAACAGTTACACCACAGGACGGTGCTAGGTCTACACCATCACCCCTCTCTGGTTTGTTTAAATCACCACCGCCGCCACCGATCCGAAAATAAAAATAATGCAAAAACCTCACTCATCAGAGTTTTGTATTTATCGCCACCGTCGTTGATGGCGGGGAGTAGAAACAATGGAGAACAGTTTCAGAGACCGAGTTGATAAAATCTTCGGCTCTCTCACGCCCTCTTCTTCGTCAAAAAAACAACCTTCTTCGTCAAAACCACAACCTTCTTCGTCTCTCCAATCAGATTTATGGTCTCTCACCGGTGATGCGATCGAGAGGAAAGAGTGGAAGAGCGACACTTCTTCTCTCTCTGCATCCTTCGATAGAGACGAAATACCCTGCGCCTCGTCTTTTGATAAGTTAAAAAAGGAGAGGACAAAGAAGAACTTTGAGCATGATGATGACATGGATGAGCTTAATGATGACGAAGACGATGGAGAGTTGAACCGATCGGAAGATGGTTTAGAGGATTGGGACATTCGATCTTCGATCGGCTTGGACCCTACTCTTGATAACGAGGTAGAGATTTTTTCTTCAGTCTGTCATGCTTTTGTTATCAATTTTCTTGTTTTGCTCTCCTTAGACATCAGAGCTACGAAATCTGATTGCTTTATTTTCTTCCCATTAACAAATTAGTTTAGGCATCCTAGAAAGTTTTGAAAAGATCAAACGTGACAGTGTTAAAATTCTGGCTATTAAAACTTCAATAACTGGAAACAGTATATATTTGGATTTGTAGGCTTGGCATGATACTGGATCGAGTAGATTGCATTGCTCATGTATTCATTTTAGTACATGCATAAATTTTAGGTTGAAAATTTTGGTAACATTTTTATGTTGCATGGCATTACTTCGTGCGCGCTTGCTTGCTTATTGTTTTCTGTTCTTTAGCATGGCCGGCGAATGGTGAGCGAGGGACATTATGTTATTACCCTGTCACATGTGAAGAGAGCTTGGATTTGGCTAAGAGGCTGGTTTTTTAATTTGATTTTGAAAGCTATGATCCCTATTAATGGAATCCCACAGAACAAACTTTCAATTTTTCCTCTCTTTTTCTTCCAATTCTAATAAATACAAAAGAACTTCTGATGCTTTAATAAACCTGTTAAGCCTGCTTTTAGGTGAAACATATCGAGTAGGTGAATGAAGAAGTCAGAGTATCTTTGTATGAAACAATCCTTAGAAAGCTCTCTAGGATAAGCAGAAGGATGGAAAGCCTTTCCCCTGGAAGGAGTCTTAGGTTATGTATGAAATTCCTAGATTGGGAAGTCTGAAACTCCTGAATCTATTATATTTAGATGATGTGAATTGTTGGATTGTGAAAAGAAGAGAGACTAGAACTATTTTTTTCCTTTACTTGATCGTGTTTCCTTAAATCTACCTGGTTTCTTTCTTGCTTAGTTGTGACCTTTAACGGAGGCTTACATATTACTGGCTCCAACTGATGCAGGAGGAGGAAGATGAGTATGATAAAGTGGCTGAGGGAAGAGAAAATGCTGGAGAGCGCCTGTATATGAAGGATGTTACTGATCAAGGATCTTATTTAAACTTTAACAATGTGATTTCGAAGTCATTACATGATAATAGGGATCCACGTGCCAATCACCTGGCAGCAAAAATTAGGCTGCAAGAAGACCAAGTTGAAGTTCAAACACTAAATTCTCAGAGTGTTTGTGATAAAGCTATAGAGTGCCAGGCAAAGGCATCCAGTGAATGTGATGATGGGCAATTGAAGTCTATATTGAAAAGGAAACAGAATAATTCAGATTTCAAGTCATGCAAACGTGTTAGGTTTGAACCTGGTTGTGGAACTGTACATGAAGAAGAAGCATCAGTAGAAATTCAAGACATTTCCATCAGCACCTCTTCAGCAAATGATTTGGCTTCAGAAGATGGATCCTTCACAATTCAGAATGCTCCTGGAGTTCCAGATTATTTAAGGAATCCTTCAAAGTATACCCGTTACAGTTTTGATTCATCCACCGAAGTTGAGGAAAAATCCAACCAAGCTTATATGGACTTTTTAAAGCTGGTCAAACATTCTAAATCCACAGAATCAGAGCTGGAGGAAGCTTCATCTGATCTTCCAAAATCGGTGACCTTTATCCCAAAGAAAAAGTCAGATGAAATAAAAGCTGTAACTAGTGGCAGCATGGTTAAGCAGGATAAGGGGCATCATACTGACCACCATGCGTATGCCCCAAACTTCCCTATTGGCATTGCATCTGGGGAATCACAAGACTCTGAAGCTGGTGCTATGGAGGAAAATGAACCAGAAAGAAATGTCTTGGACAGAAATAATAGTTTCCGTAAACCTGCTCGCAGGTATCGAACAAAGTCAAGCATGGATGACTTTGATCCCTGATATATTTTGAGGTTTCTGCAGCCTACTTGATTTCACGAAAGAAATCTCTTTCCACTTTCTTATTACCGTCCTCTTGCCCATAGAGTCCTGTTTCCAGCAAGTTTTGGGCTGGCCTTTTCCTACTACTATGCAGGTTATCATGAAAATTTGGTTCATACTGTAAAAGAAGGGGATATTTAAGTATTTGTGTTTCCCCTTAAATGAAATCCCAAATTATTATTGTACAGGAGCGGATCTCTTTGCTTGATTATGCATGTTCTGTTGGAATTAAGCTCCTGCATCAGCAAATTGCAGGTTTCCGCCGCCAAGCTTTTTTTTATTTCTCGATGATCTGTAAAAGTTATGCAACCCGACATGTTAGATTTCTGCATTTTGTTTTCCGTAGTGACCCCATACAATTCTCCCAAGTTTTTTTCCCACGATTCCAAGCACGGCTGCTTTCACTATTATGGAGGTTTGTATGAAATGAAGATTGGGTTTACAACATATATGATATCACAACTCATCATGTGCAGAAGCAAGCTCACATTTCATCAAGTTGCCGATGTCGTTTTAAGCTTGGGTGGTGCCGTTTTTTGTCTCTAGTGGGAGAATGGATGCTCCTTGTCAGTTTAAATTTTCTGGTAGCTCCCGGATCGAAAACCATGGCTTACTTTTTCTATTCATTGGTACCTAGGATAAACAGGAATCTCACTCGTCTATTCATTGGTACCTAGGATAAACAGGAATCTCACTCGTCTATTCATTGGTACCTGCAAACAACAGGAATCTCACTCGACTTGTGGAAAAGAAATATATGCTTTTTCAAAAATTAGCAATATATCCCAACGACAGTGGCCATCTGGACCTATCACAATCTCTGAAGAAATATGAACCCATCTTCTGCAAGACCAACTTGCTTGAGCAATTTTTCCAGCACCCAGATCAGTTTGCTAATAGCATGGGGCAGATACCAAATCACAGATGATTTACAAACTCAGCAGAGGGCAAGAAATTCGAAACAAATATTACTTTTGACAAATTACAGTGTAGGCATTGAAAGTCCTGTAACGAGTAACCTGTACATATCCCCAAACATCCAAGTCATAACAATAAAGAAGCAGAAATGTGGTGGCGTATATGCTTATCTCTGAATTTATTATATACCCAAGGACCCTATGGCCTATAATGGCACTGGAGCCCAAAAAGGTGGGAAATTGCAAGGAAAAATGTTAAAAAAAAAGAAAAATAAGGTGGTGTGAAATGAGGTCCTAAGATAAGTCATCAAAATCAATTCACCAACACTTCACCCCCAGCTAAATCTATGGAACTAGGAACTTTGTTATGTACACAAACTCCTATCTGGCTTTAGCTACAACTTATCTGCTATTTTCCCAAGGGCATCAGCAAGCTTATTAAGAACAACAACCAAGCCATTTGCATGATCCTTCCTCTGCTCTCTGTCCAACTGAAAATTGGTGTTCTGTGCTTCAAGCACGGCAGTCAGCATCTTGCCATTCCTTTCCAGCACATGAATCAAATGGCCATGTGAACCAATGGTTTCCTCATCCCCATCTATTGCAAACCGTTTTCGTTTCTGATGCTCATGTGAAGCAGAACCCATCTCAGGATTTGTAGAAGGTCTCTTATCATTCAGTGAATCTGCAAAGTGCAAAAAAAGATGAGCACATTTCTCTGCATGTCAAAGAGGTCGTCGGTGAAGTTTCAAAAGACCAAGCCAAGATGCAAAATGGTTAATCAGCAACTTTTTCTAAGACCAGCAAGAGAAAAAAAAACCCTGAAAGTTTCATACAAATGCACATCAGTTCTGCCTAATTGACTACTTTGATCATCGAAGCAGCTCAGTTCCGGGGAATGGAAGAATATACAGCACTCTAACCGACACACTGGCATATGTACACAAACTCTAAACAAGGAAGTCGATTTATTTGACAGACTATGGCTGTAAGAGAACCACTTTCTATATTGAAACAAGAAATCCACAGAAACTTTCCCAGCAATAAAACTTCACGATATATAATGCAATCAGTTGCAGCAAAACTGAAAATTAGTAGGCAGCAGAACCTCGGAAAACACAGATCACGGGGTGACAAACTGATCTAAAAGTCAACTCGAAGTCCGAAAAGACAATCTAAAGATCACGGGGTCACAATCCAGTCATGACTCCTAATCCATATGATCATTGATCATCCTTGTTCAGGTATTCACATAGAGTCTGCTATGTAATCATTCACATGATACATATTGACTTGAAAAAGAAGTCCTTTCCAAAGTGCAACTAAGATTTAATAAGCACTTGTCCTAACCACAAATAAAACATAGCCAATATGAAAAATAAACAGCCAACAGAGCAGAGCATTACCTTGAGATTGACTTGCTTGTGGAGCTGGTTGGTACTGTTTCTCTGCACACGACAAGAAGCCAAACAAAGAGCTAAAATTATGAGCATCTATATTATTCCCCCCGGTTAAAAACTGAACCTAAAATCTTTGTTATGGATAATAAGTAAATACAAAATAAATAAAAAAGAAAAGAGAGTTTTTTCTCTCTTGAAAAGTCCAAAAAATTGCCCCGCGTTAAAATCCCACCACCAACTTCACAGCATCATCATCTACCGCTAAAAATCTTAAATCTTTAGTAACAAAACAAAATTTACGTAACCAAAACCACAATTATTATATAAACCCGGAAACCTCGAAATTCTCAAAAATAAACAAAAAAAATTCCAACAACAATTTTTTTAACCTGAAATCGGCGTCGGATTAGCAGCCGCCGCCTTCATCGGCTGAAACTCCTTAACTGCCGCCTCCGGGCTCCTTCCTCCTTCCTCCTGCTCAAAATCCGAAAACAACCCATCATCCGCCGCTGCAATCCGTCCACTATCAAAAACCACGTCCTCCGCTATTGTCTCCGCCTCTACCGCCGCCGAAGATGGCGCCAAAGCCAGTGCTAATCCCTGGGCCGTACCACCATCACCATCGAGTATATCATAAACCTCCCTATCAAAAAACCCAGGCAACTTCCTTTCCCTTCTCAAATCATTCCTCATAACCCAAAACGACTCCGTTTCATCTCTTGTTGAATTCTCCCATTCCTTTATCTTCTTATAATCACCAGCTAAATTGCTCCATCTTTTCCGACACTGAACCGGTCCTCGGTTCACTCCATGTTTTTTACAGTAAGTAGATACCGAAGCCCATTTTGGTTCTACTTGACCCGGCCCGATGCCCATGCCCGACGCCCGACCTCTTCGTACTCTGTTTTCTGCCACTCTTTTGCCCTGTATGAGTACTAGAATTTCTTGCCGGGTCCAGCGAGGGAGTCTCGGTGCTTTGTTTCCGTCATCTCCGCCGTCACGGATGTTGGCGTCAACGCCGTTAGTCCTTTCGCCGTCAACGGAGTTTGGAGTTGGGGTTAAGTTTAATCGCTGCTCTAAAGCCATAATTAAAGAAAACAATGCAAGAGATTTTATTTTTCTTATATTTTTTCGAATGGCACGTGCCTTAACGGAGGTGGGGAAGTAACGGCGTTCCGAGGAAGAGTCGTTACGGCGTTTAGAGGAGAGGGGGTCATCGATCTTTCATCCTTCCCGTAATAACAGAATTGAGAGGAGAGAAAACTGAGAGAGAGGTTTTGCGTCGAGGAATTGGTGTAATACTCTCTCTCTCTCTCTTTTATTTTTTTTATTAAATCTTGTTTTTATTTACTATAGTATTGATTGAGTGGTGCCAAAAACTTTATATTTTCAAATAAAAAACATCTTTTATTTTTCTATCAAACATCCATCCTGTGTTTGACATTGAATTCTAACAACTTCTTTTTTCGAATAATATAATTTTAATTATTTTCGAATAATAAATAATTTTTTTTATAATTAAGGGCTACATCTTTAATTTCTCGATTAACAGGTGGGGTTTCTTTCTTCATAAGCTCGATAAGCTTATAATTGATTGCTTTTGGTGATTCGGACAAGGGGTACCCTTCCTATTAAGTACTTTTCAAGGCCCCCGTTATCGCTGAGTAAAATATGATTAATTTGAACATGTTTTATTGGGCCACCTTTCACTTTCTATCAAAACTAGGTTGATTCTCTTGCCCATGGTTTCGCAAATGCTCTTTAATTAATTAATATTTTTGTTTTACCATTAATTAATAAATATCTTAATCCTTGTTACTCATCGGAGAAAGATCCTGAGAAAAAAAATACAATTATTTGCAATGATAAGATTAATACATCCCATATGGAATGAGTAAGATGTTGGTTGATATTGCATTTCAAATGTATTTTTGAATTTTTATTTTATTTATTTTAAATTAATTTTTTTATTTTTTAGATCATTTTATGTTGATGTCAAAAATAATTTTAAAAAATTAAAAATATTATTTTAATGTATTTTTGATAAAAAAAACATTTCTAAAAATAACTTTAATCTCTCATACAACCAATAAAAATAATAGAGTACCAAAAAAAACCCTTATTTACAAGGTTTTTTTTTTAAAAATAATTATTCCCAAAAATGCTGATTAGGGCATCCTACCCTACCACTAGAACAAACTTGTCAATCTCTCCACCTCTTTAATCTCACTCGATCTTTTTCCTAATCTTCACTTAGTGGCTAATACATGAGTATGCCCCGTAATTTAAAGCCAGTTTTTGATTGTTAGATTTGAAAGGTGAGTGTTTCATTTGGTGCCTCACCTCTACGCGTCCCCCTGCCTTTCTTGTCATCTCATCGTCTACTTACTATCCCTTCCTACCCAATTCAATGAAGTGACCCGTCCAGTTTCTTGCTGAAACAATATATATTCTAGTAGCATTTGATTCCAGAAGAAAGCTTCCAATTATGGGCCGGAAGGAAGCACAGATCCCACGAGGGGCAACGCAGGGATTAAGGGGTGGTGAAGGCCACGAGTTAATAAAACCCTGATTATTTCAGGTTTTTATAAAGATACATATTTTAATTTGAATTCAAAACTTGCTATATAAATCACAAGTTTTTTCCTATTATACCATGCTCATTGTATACCATGTAATTGATATTGACTGCGGCTGGTGGGTATGAAGTCTAGCAAAAGTTTATATCCAGGGGAAGTGCCTGAGGATTCGTCTATCAAATTCATCGAGAAAAACCTTCTGAGTAGAACGAATCACCCCATTACAGGGATGTATGATGTTCATAACATCAACATCTGCTCACATTAGTTTTTTTCTCACTATAATGATCCATCAACCCTTTTAAGACTTAATTTATCTGCTAATAACTCACAGGTGGTAGAGAAATTAACTTCTTTTACCTTGACTCCATGCGAGTTGCCAATGTTTAGCTAGGGCTATATAAACAACATGAGCTATAAAGTAGAAAAAAAGTTTTTTTTTCTTCTTCTTTGACCTCACCATCTCCTTTCATATATATACCCTAAACTATGCAACGCTCACAGCACAATCCTCACATGCTCATTTAGGAATCATAACCTTTTAAATGATTTGTTTTTACAAGTCTCCCGGTCATCACAACCATATTCTCAAAGAAATTCATCTGTATTATAAGAGCTAAATATCGATGGGGAGGTCCAGGAGACTTCTTAGCCAGATTTACCAATTTTTATTAAGTCTCGACTTTCATGAGTCTCAAACTAATACATACATACATACATACACACATACATATATATATATATATATATATATATATATATATATATATATATATATCCTTTATTATTTTCATCTATACCTTGGATTATGCTTAGAATATGCTGATCACAGATGATAATCCTTCTTTAATGACTCATTTGATCGCTCATCTTACCGCATAACTCTATTCAAGACTTGAAATATTGTCTAAGTTACTTTTTTAGTATCAGCTAGTTTCTACATTGATAGTTGGTAGTTCTTGTCTTTTCATCATCTTTAGGAGTGCTTCTACCCTATTTTATTTTGTTAAATAAATAGTCAGAGCTCTTCAGTATCTTACTTTATATATATGACCAAAAATTTCTTTTATCAGTTTCGTTTGAGGACCATTGACTCGCAGTTAAACATATTTCTTGCTATGTTCATGGTGCATTGCATTTTGACTTATCTTTTAATTAGTGCCTCTTCTAATATCTTACTGCATGAATTTAGTGGCTCTAATTGGCTGGTAATTTGATGATCAAGATTCTGTGAGTCTTTATTTCTATCAATCTTGATCGTAACTTTGTATCTTAAGAGTTTAGGAAGTATAAAACAATTGCTCGATCTTCTACAAATACAAAATATAATGGACTATTGCTGAGTTACAATAACTCTCCTCTTTATTGTCTGAATTGAATTATCTTTTTATTCTATTTTATGCTGTGATGACCTTGAAATAACTTATCTCTCGACTAATCCGGTTTTTCATTCACTCATGAAATATGTTAAAATTGGTTTTTTATTTTATTTTATGAGTAATATGATTGCAAAAAAGGATTATCAATTCAATTTACTGTCATCGCTTTATATATTTTGCAAAAGGTCTGAAAAATTTCCTAATGGTCAAGAAGATATAATTTTCTTGTTTTGTATTTTTCTTATTCTAGTTTAAGATATAACTTTTATGTTTTGTATTTTTCTTGTTTGTGTTAGGGTTAGAGTGTGGACTTATAAACTTATATTATATGAAACATACATCGAATCTAATACAAAAATTCACAATAAAATATAAGAAGAAGAGCCGCACCTTCATATGAGGATATTCAACCTCATCGCAACACATAAAAAAATACATTGATTTATTGATAATGATCGTACTTATTTTAAACTATTTTGTGGATTGAAAAGGAATTGGTTTCTCTCAATTTAGTTTAAAGCTTTCTAAGACAACGTTAGATATTGCTTGAAAAAATGAAACACCCGATTAGATTCGGTGTTGGCAACGCAATCATATGATGTTTTAAAATGACTTAATTTCTACCTCAACGTACGCTGATGAAATCATTGTAACAGATGCAGCCCTGCAGGTATTTTAACATTACAGCTACCTCACGCAAATGGCTGATTAATTAAGCAGCATTCTAGCTACGGTCACATGCATTGTCTAGAGTAATCAACTAAAGCCAAACAAATTATGCTAATTAATCTTTGATTAGACCATAGGACCACCATGATCAAGAGTCTCAACAATTTCACGAACAACTCTAGGTCTATTTCGTGGCTTGTGGGGCTGGCGAACGGTGTGGGTCCAAAATGGTTTTTAATCACCAAAATTATCTTCTAATTATGGCGTTTGCTACTAGAACCAATTAAGGAGTAAGTGGTGTTTCCCACGCTGAATATTATTGATTTGTAAACTTAATCACGACTCAAAGAATAAAGAGAATCTCTTTGTGCTTTACCTGTTTCGATTGGCTTCTCAACGAGTTGAGCATGGACAATTCCAATGGCTACTTTTTTACGCCATATTAACGAGAAGTTACTGGTGGCTGGATCTCCGTGGTCCACATTCTATGCAGGATTAGCTGAACCACAAAAACACATAGCTATGGCCTGGAGAACTCATCATTTACCATTTTTATTAGCTATTTTAGTGGCGGGGGAGGGGGTTTCTTTCTGTTTTTTTCATCGAGAGGGTGCAGAGACATGTAAGCTACACAATGAAATGTAATTTTATCATTCTCAATTTGTTTCTGTCTTTAGAACTCAGCCCGAGGGTTTCTAATAAAAATCTTTGATCTGAACCGTTGAAGTGGTCATTTGGAGACATGAGTTAGCGAGAAATCGTTTAACATTAGTGACTGAAAATAGAATTATGTGCATATATTAAAATTATGACTGAAAATCTCTCATCATAGAAGCCAGCCATATCAACAATGGATCTCAGCAATATTTAACTAAACTAATCTCCCTTTGCGTCACTGACTTGATAATTGTGCGTGCCTGTGGGGTTTGGTCTCAAATATACAGTATTTTCATTTGATATATATATATATATATATATATATATATATATATATATATATTTCTTATCATGAACTTGAATGTGTCGATCAAGGTGGTTGGGTTTTGACTTAGTAAGCATATACATCTTGAAGCACAAACTTTCAATTTGAGAATCATAGTAGCATTCTTCCTCCCAATATCAAATGGGATTATTCCAACTTGGGTTTGTCAATAAAAATGGTACTGGTGAGGTTTTCTTAGCTCGAGAAAACCCTAATAACAAATATAGTTATTATCCCACAATCCCGAGACAACCTGGCAATGGTGACATGTCACCCTACGGAGGGTTTCAGACCAGTTTTGGCCCATAAGATACGGCATTAGGTAACAAAAGACAAAGCTAAGGGCACGTGTCAGTGTCTAATTGCCCTCTCTGCAACCCCGGTCTTCCGTTTAGGCGATTCATAAGTAATTTGGAACACGCAATGTGGTTTTACTAGTTCGTGAATAACCCCATCAAGATTCTACGCCTGCTAGGAATGCCTAGTCCATGACATGCAAATGAATATAGCTTTACGTGCATTTTTCTCATAGTTTGACGGGTCCAAGTAAAAGACAATCACGACCAATAATTCACCATCAAAATTGTATTTGATCGTTTCTTGAGGTAAGGGTAATTGGGTGGTGGGTGATTATAACGTCTCTGGATGATGGGAAGAAAAAGGAGTTAGTCAACTTTACTCTTTTGTTTTGGTGGAAGGGATCAGCGTATTATATTTGTAGAAAAGTCTCTAATAACCCGTTTGATATTTGATGTTGCTGTGATAATTGTGTTTTTTTTTATTAAAAATATATTATAATGATATTTTTTTATTTTTCAAAATCTATTTTTGAAATGAAGACGTCAAAACCTATAGGAAATTGGAATCTCCTCAAAAGAAAAAAAGGATCGTCAATTAAAAACGCAAAGTTGCCATTCATGTAGCCACCGCCACTAAGAAAAAAGCAAGAGATGCACACCATACTTTACAATTTACATGCTTTCCTCGGTGCTTTTATTCACATGTAAACAAATCATGAGGACCGCATAGAGAGCCATGGTTCGAGGAATACGCCAAATGGATTCGATTGGCTTAGTCTTTTTGACTCTGGCTTTGTATATTCCTATTATGTTTGGGCAAGGCCGGAAAATCTATGACGAGCTAGCAAATCAAGTGATTCACGGCCAAAAATATAATGAAATAAGACTTTACAGAATGCCTGATTGGTGTTTTTGACTTTGTGTTTTAATAGTGTTTTTTTTTCAAAATGATTTTATTTTTATTTTTTATTTTAAATTAGATTTTTTGGTGTTTTTATAACATTCTCATATCAAAAATAATTTTTCTTTTAAAAAAATATCATTTTAATGCATTTCTAAAATAAAAAATATTTTCAAAAACAATCTCAACCATACTCGAACAACCTCAACCACTCCTACAAACGAATTCACCAATCAACTTTCAGCTCCTACAAGGACGCAGTTGGTCGTGGCATCCCCCCTGTTAGAGAATAATATAAATCATATTCTGGGGCCTCACCTATAAGCTTAAGCTTTTAGGTGAGATGGTTCCTTAACATGGTATCAGAACCTTGTTGACCCAGCGGTCACGAGTTCGAATCTCACCACCCCCATTCTATTTGATAAAAACCAAGCACAAGGTGATGTGGGTCTGTGTAAGTTTCAAGCCCAAAGGGCTTTCACTTGAGGGGGTGTGTTAGAGAATAATATAAATCATATTCTGGGGCCTCACCTATAAGCTTAAGCTTTTAGGTGAGATGGTTCCTTAACACCCCCCTCAACTTTCCATTTATTTTGGGCAGGTGTATCCTTCAGCGGAAGAGATCACAAATCACTTTTTAGTTTATTAAATCTCTCTTTCCGTACTAATGGATCAATCTTTTTGATTTTGTACAGTACAGTAAAGTGAGGATACACCTTCACACAATTTATTCTTGGATAAAAACAAAAACAAAAGGAGAGAGAAAAACGATGCTCACCCAACACAATCGCGTTTCAAAGAAGTGAAGAAAACAATGTTAGATGAAAATGATTAGAAAAATAAACAACATCAACTAGTTTTTACCTATCAATTCTGTGACCCCAATTATTTTACTAGTAATAATAAATTTAAAAAACATTAAAAAGTAAAATTGAAAAAAAATCAAACATGTAAAAGTAAAAAAAAAATACAATTATAAACTAAAAAAAGACTTGAGCCCACTTGGGCCAGTCTCTCAAACCTATGAGTCGGATTATAAGATTGAGATAGATGTTTTTGGATTAAGGATCTAAATTGAAGGGAAAAAAATAAGAGAAGAAACCACCAAGACCAAATCTTTAAAAAAGACAACAAATTAAATTTTTGATTAAAGAATGATTTTTTTTTAAAATAAAAGTTTATAGAAGATGTAATAAAAATAGACGAAGGAAAACAAAACGAACTAGGACCAGGAAAAATAAAAGCTTTAGATTGAAGAATAAATTAAAAAAATCTTAATAAAAGAAAAAAAAAATACACAATACAGATCGATACTAAAATATTCCCGACTAAAAATACTACCCTGAAATTTTAAATATGAAATGATTACTTTGTGGGAGAAGAGAGAAAAGAAGAAAAAGAAAAATAATCTAGTGACACCATGCACAGTAATTTTTCACTGCTAAAAAAGTCATGTACTGTCAAAGCACAAAGACATCCTTTTACGCGTTGTCGCATGCTTGACAAGTTTTGAAATTTAATATTTTTTAATTACTGTAAAAAACAATTTAACCCTCCACCAATATGGTCATAACAAAAAAAACATAAAATACAAACAAAAAAACCCTAAAGCAAGCCTAATTTAATATTTATACTAAAGGTAAGCTAGTAATTTAATTGTGCTAAAAATATGAAATCTATAAAAAGCTTTTAGCAACCATTTATTTATTTATTTTGCTTCTAAAGCAATGAAGGAATTTGATTGTTAAAAAAAGGCAAAAAAAACCTTTATAGTTTATACCCCGGTCAAAATAAAAATAATAAACAAATCTCATAAAAAATAATTGAATTTAGTCTTGATTTGTTGAAGGGTAAAAGCATCAATCCATTACTATGATCTCCATTAAACTTTTACTAGTACTTGTAACTTTTTGCTTGGAATTCTATAAGATGATTTTTTTAATACAATTATATAAAAAACCATAAAAAACACCAAAATAACATCAGTTTAATATCTTTTTTCAAACAAAAACACTTTAATAAGAAGCACGATCAAAAGCTGAGCCAAACACACCAAAGTCTTGAACTTTAAATAATTTAATAATAAGCTTTCTTTTTTTAATTCAAAGAAACTCCATCTCTCTTTAGGTATTCTTTAAAGGCCCGAATCAAGCGAGTAAAATCCTAGTTGTCCAGGCTCAGAGCACGTCCCTACTCGAACTTGAAACCTGCAAGACAGATCTCAAACTCTAACACCACACTACGCCTCTTGGGAACAATAATAAGCCAAGCATTTTGCCACACTAGTGCAATTCTTAGGCTTTGTAAGGATTCTCTCCTCCATCAAGTGTGTATGCCTTCCAGGAACACCACCTGACCAATTCTCCCACAATTACAATCCCAACCACGCTTATCTGCCTCTAAGTTTTGTTAATGAATCCATGCTTGTTATGGAGCATGTGCCAGCCTCTTTGCCTATATTCAAGGAAACAATGATCAGGCGGCAAACATCAACATGACAGCTCCAGATCGGGTAGATATGCTTCCATCCACCGGAAATTCCCACAACACAACTTTAATTGTGCACTTCTATCGGCCACCAAAACAATCCGCCTCTCTCCCATCAAGCACATCCAACGAAGCAGCCTAAACACCGTTATGTAGCTTTGAAGAGGTTAGGAGGTTTTATGAATGATAGCAACAACAATGAACAAGTTTTGACATTGAAGAAAGCCTCTAGGGCATCCCTTGGGGATCATCAATAGCAAAGAGTGACGTTCCGGTGCCTTGCAGTGTTGCTGGCTGCAATTCACCCTATAAATATGAGAATCGTGCAGATGAAGTCATGTTATGGTTTGATTAATATTGACTAAGCATATGTACCAACAGTAATGTAATGGAGGAAAATGGCAAGAAAGGAAATTAGCCATCTTTATCAAGGATGTTACCCTATTGCTTGGGATTTCCCTTTTCTTGTGCATAATCGTGCTTCCCTTTTCTTAGTTACCCACAGAAAAAATAATTCATACCAGGATTGGTAATTGACACTAAACGCACAGAAAGTAGGACCTATCATTTCAAACATTGGATTTTACGCAATTCAGAAAAACAATTGTTAGTGCAGTGAAAGCATGAACACTTAGTTCTGACTTTATCAAACAGGAAAAAATGATAGTAATTGCTCTTTACTTTCATTACATTTCTATCAAGTATACACCGATTTGGTTTTGACTATAAATAACCAGTACGTATCATAAAACCCTGTGGAGGCGGAAAATACAGTACAAAAGACCGCACACATACAGGGTAGAGATGTAACAAAATGCAACTCCCCCCCCCTAAATAAATAAAATCTTTTGTCATACCTAATATAAGCGCCCCCGACACTCTTCTGTGCCACAGTAGCATGGCGATTGTTTTAGTTTCCCATCAGGACCAACAACGCTATCAAGCGCGTAACCATAGTCATAAGTAAGTTCCTGTTTGCAGCATAGAAAAACCATTTTTTTTCTTAATTTGATGTTGATGCCTCGGAGATGCCATATCACATAAAAAGCAAGCCCAGGTTGTAACATCACGGGAAAAGAAAACAAAAACTATATATTAAAATAACAGGTTAACATGAGGGGAAAAAGGGAGCTTATAAAAAATATCAGGGGAAAAAAAGACATCCAATCCAAACTGAATGGAAGAGAAACATGAATAGAACCTTACTTGCATAGGAAGTATATCATCTGCAGCAAAAAGCACAATACGAGCCAGTCGGATATCATGGTGGGTGCTCAAAACACACTGGACAAAAAGGTTGGGCTGACAACTATGATTAATAAATCTGGTAACATTACCACAAGAGCCTGCGTCTATGCAAAACTCAGATTCACTTTCATCCATCTTGACCTCTACTTTCTTCAAAGGGTCATTTGCAGGTGCAGACCCATCACCTTGTCGCCTCTGCAAGAAAATACATTTATATTCCATTGCAAAGGAATGAAAGTAATGGAAACACTAAGGCTCTGACAACATGCACTATAATAAGAACCAGGCTAAAGAAAAAGTAGAAAGCATTTTCCGAGCACAGTTAGGTCTTGAATAAGAATGAGAAAAGGTCGGTAAATAGCACCACAGGCTAACAACAACTGAAATTTAATTGTTAACTCAGTGTTAGCAAGCAGAAATATCACTAAGACAAGTACTTGCAAAATATTGTCCATGACTAAGTATATAAAGCTATCACAACAAGCAAGCATTGTAATTTTCATGCTTCCCACAATCCCATGTCATATACAGGTAAAGACACGATATGGAAATTATATTTTCTTGAATGATGGTACTAGTACCTCTCTTCCCCCTATTTCATTCATTGTATGCCAGCAGTCAATATCAAATATAAATTCATTCTCAGAGACGTTATCCAACTCATCATTCCTCCTAAGAATTCCAAAGTATTCACACACCGGAGCACCAGAAGGAATTAAGTCCCAAGACCTAACAGCCCATCCTTTGTTCACTGTACGATATACCTGTTCAAAGAAAATTTCCGAATAAATATGATGACTTGTGCTGAAAAGAAATTGGTTCTTGATTGTGTGTAAATACCTCAAGTTGGTACTTCAATCCATGCTGAGAGGCACGGTTAATGCAACTAGGTCCGCAGCCACATCCAGGACCACATTCAAACACCACATCCTTCGCTTCAATCAATCTGAAAAATAAATATATTCAAGAACAAATATGGGCAAGATGAAGAATAAACACATCAATCTTTTATAAAACAAAAGGACTAGATCAGACAATTGAGATGTGATAAAGGATCATGAAAAGGTTGAAATATAGAAGAGACAACAAGGTATGAGGTACACCTATAATCAAGGTAGTCAAAATCGAGATTTTGACACGGATCGGAAAGGGCTCCGAAAAATCGGATCGTAAGATCGGATCGTAAAATCGTAGAAAGATCGTAAAATGTCCATACAAAAATTATTATTTTTAATTATATTTAAATTTAAAAAATGAATTTAAATATAATTAAATATTATTATTATTATTATTATTATTATATTATTTTTATTATTATTATTATTCTACGATTTTTCTACGATTTTTCTATGATTTTGAACGATTTTTCTACGAGTTTGACCGAGTTTGACCGGGTTCGGTTTTTCTACCGGTTCAACCAGGTTTTCGGAGCCAACTCGCAAAATCGTACGATTTTGCGAGTTGGCTCGCGATTTTGACTACCTTGCCTATAATAGAGGCTTAAAGTGGTAAAAAGTTTTTGTGCCTCAACTTATTGAAAGTTTGGCCCAAAAAAATCAGAACAGAGAAACTAATTCATATGACCAGACCCATCTAGTTTTTTGGCTGGGACTTGGGTGAGTTGAGTATCAGCACAAATAAAAACAATTGGCGTGGGGAAAAAATATCTCATTGTTTCCCCTTTCTTTAATAAGCAAAACTTCATTTACTCCAAAATGAATGTACCATTCTAATAAGCAACCAAAAAAATGAATTTTAGAAGAACCACATTCAGATCTCACCTGCCACCATCTATGTCCACGTATGGAAAATCAAAGCCATTAAGTCGAGCACAAGAACAAGACCTTGGATTTGTACAATTTCCTTTGCAATCACACCCAGAGGCACTTGGAGGAATGGTCACATTTCTTGCAACTTGAACAGACTTGATATATTTAAAGCCTATAGTTTCAAAATTAAATCATTGACAAAGACAACATAGATAAATTTGTTTAATTTATTTACAGGCCATCAAACAAGAGGAGACCAATCAAATAAGAAGAAAAAAAAGCAGACTAAGTAGACAACAAGGGGAACAAAAATCACTTAAAAAAGAAAGTAGAGAATTTCTTTATGGCTAAAGGAAAGAGTTTCTCTGCTTAAGAAGAAATTTGTGTTCTGATAGCTGAATTCAAAATATAATTGCTAGCTAAACCTGAAACGAGCAAATTGTTTGGGTCTGCATCATGTCAATGATACATTAATGCATAGTATCATTAGTCCCACATGCTTACATCAAATGTACTTGAAAAGAAGATTGCAACTAACTAACTGTCACATTTCACCGTAGTTCACCAGAACTAATAGCTACAGTGCACCAAACAACATGTGGAAATAACAACAATTGCAATAACTACCCTGCAATGGTGTAAAGTCACTTTTCATGAATGGTTAAATCAGATAACTAAAAATTCTTCTTTAATTAAAACAATCTATCATGTTAAGTCAAACTGTGGCTAATACCTTCTAGCAGTGTTGGCACCAGGAGCAACACAACGGGGCCAAAATGACTTTAAAGTCCCATGTGAGGCATCATTTAATCATGTATTGTGCCCATAACCAGTGTGTTTAAGGACTGCTCGGAGATTGGTGACTGTTTGGAAGTGTGGTTAAGGTTGTTTTTGAAAGTGTTTTCGGTTAGAAATGTATTAAAATGATTTTTTTTTAAATCATTTTTGACATCAGCACATGAAAATGATCTAAAAACACCAAAAATATTTAATTTAAAGTAAAAAATTAAATAAAAATTCATTTTTTTTCAAAAGCGCTTTTGAAACGCAAATGTCAAACAAGGCCTAAAAAGCAAACACCTAGATGAAGATGTCATCATATTCTTTTTATTTATTTTTCATTATGATGTATCATCGTTATTTATTTCATGATATGCCCTGGCTGCAATGCTGTCACTAGTTTAGCTTTAAACAAGACATGTCTGCCATGCTCAGGAACAACCAAGGAAGACCAGAAAGACCACCACCTTCCTTGTATGATGGTGGTCTTATACTTGATGAAAATAATGACCTACACAAATAAAATTTCAAGTCTTATATTGATGAAAATGATGATTATGACATACAAATAAAATTTCACAGAGTTATTATACTTTTAGTACTTTATGATGGAGTCCTTGTTTAAAACCGTGTCTTGAAAAGTTATGTTTTAGTGGCTTGATGATTTGTATGGATGCTATTAGATATTCCAAACTAAAATAACAACTTATGTAGAAGTTGGATCTGAAATCTTTGTGCCACCATGCAATCTTGTATTTATATATTATAAATCTCTTAATATAGGTCACCTTCCATTTTATATTAAAATTAAAGTAGGAAATCTTCCTTCTCTCAGATGCATGACTGCCACTTAAGCCTAGAGCTCCTGCGTAGTTAGAGCTAGCAATTTTATTGGCAATGCTTTCTAACAGGATTCAGTGACTGCCCTAACAAAGGTCAATTCCTTCAAACAGAAAATTATGTTCCATTGAAACAAATACCATTTTTCAAGGTATGCTAAAAGAGAGTGTTTGAAAAGGAAGATGTCAAAAACTTACAAAAGCCAATGCTATAACTACAACAACTGCCATCTTATCAATACAGTAAAACCTAATTGAGTAATAATAATAAATAAGACTATTACTTACCTGGTACTTGAGAAAGGTATGAAATCAACATCAAACATTGAAATTAATAGTGACTACCATGGTCCTAGAATCTTGAGATTCGTAAAATGTTATATTAGCGATCGAGTTACAATCAGAAAGAAAATCAAAAGGCTCAATCTTGCAAAAATAGTTGAGAGAAAAAACAACTTGTTGTGTTTCAATAATAAACTACGCCATCTCAAGTTTTGTTGTTGTTCACATTTAATTACTATAGCCTATAGGTAACTTAAAATACGCAAATATTAGTAAAAAAAATTCAATTCTATTTTTATACATAAAAGCTTAATAGCTTTTCATCTCCCTCTCCCGATTGATGGAAAACTAAATCTAGGATTTGAGTCCGATATCCAAATACAATCTTGTGAGACTAACATTTTTCAAGGTAAAAACACAAGCAATGAGATGCCAAAAATTGCTTTTCATGAGCATCATGTGCACTAGAAAACTACTATCAAGAAAAACCTAAGTACTCTGATCAAGTAAATATTGCTAAAATGATCATGGAATGCAAAAGGTAAATGGTTTTTTTCCATCAAGAAGATTTTTTTTCCTTGTGACGCAGCACGCATCTGAAATATATAAGCAAAGCTATTTTGATAAGTGTGTGTGTAAAAATTGCTTGTCCACGTCCCTCAGAAAAGCACAAGTTGGTCAGTAACTTGCCTGGAGGTGCTATAGGAGGATTATCAATTACATTGATAACAGGAATAGGTATGTCTTCTTTCCCAAAAGAGATGTCCTCACACGCCAAGCTTGAAAAATAAAATACTTTTCAGTTACAACGATGTTAGCATGCGCATGAAAATAGTACATGTTCAGTTGCATCACAGCTCTATAGATTTCATACCCATGCAATTTGCCAATAGTTCTTTCTCGTTCAAAACAAACCTAAAACAGAAGCAACAAATAGGTTCAGATGACTGCCAAGCTGAACACACTGGATAATAAAAACTCAACATAGCAATGTCTGAAAAGCACCTAGCTTAAAACTACTGATTTATTTGCAGTAAAGTATGGGACATATATCACCACATCCAACTACATATTGGACAAAAAGAGCAAATATCAGAGGCAAATATAGTATAAGATAGAACTTACACACACAGAACAAAAGGAAAGAAAGAGGGGGGACCAAAACAAGGAGGAGCAATGTTCATGAAAGCATAACTAATAAAATTCTCATTGCACATCAGTAAATGATATTTGAAATTAAAACTATTATAACCTCTTAAAAAACAGGTAAACTCTTTTTTTAGGTTATAAAAGAGGATGAAAAGGTCACCTCATCTATCTTGACCTTGGGCTGCCCTTGAAGTCGTTTCAAACGGTACTTAGAAACAGTAAATCCAGAAGTCCTTTTAAAAGACCAGCAGCGTACAACCTGCAGACAGAATGAAAAATTAGCTGATTGCATTTAGATTGTCATACCAAAGATGAAGCAAGTTCAAAATCTTACATGTGCATCACAAACCACACAATAGAATGGCTTTGGGTATCATTGGCCAAACTCGTCCAACATTATTAACTAAGCCATGTAGCATTAGTAAAAATAATAATGAACACATCACTTAAATTGTGAAAAACGTAAATGATTTCCCTCTAGGCTTATCCAATACTCGATATTTGATCCACTTAAAAAGAATGCAATGCACTGTACTCTTTTTTTCCCTTTATTATTCAATTACACCATAGTGTAGTGAACCATTGCTTTCTTTCCTTAAAATTTCCCCAACAGTTACAGAAATTCCAAATATTTTTCAAAACTTTTATTTCCCTATGACTCGTTGAATGCTAATATTCAGAGAAATGGTGGTTCAAAGACCCCTTTCAACACGCACACATAAAAAAGGCACTAATTGCAAAGAAAAGCTTCAGTATTTCAGGCTTCAACCTACCAAAAAATCCATTTGACCATCTAAACAGCCTACAAAACAGGTCGCCAGGATGCAATCAAAAATTCATTTATAAGAAAACAGAGCTATGAGGAAAAACAATTACAAAATAAATTGCACTGAGTCTTTTTGGACCATACCACCATCAAATCAGTAAAATGATGCAAAAAACACAGATGCATCAAAAGAGACAGTTTTAAGGGGGAAGAAAAGGAAATTTTTAATGAGTCTGCCATGTTTAAAAAGCAATAAAAACAAAGGCTATTCCAAACTGGAAGTCAATTATGAGAAGGGAGGCACAAGGAAAAGACATGCACATGATGATATATTAGCTTAGGAAAGGAAACAGAAGTAATTTTTGGTAAAACCTTTGGCAATTGCAAGTTAGAAATTCAGCCATTTATAAGATTAATGTCTTTCAGAAAGCCCAGAATACGTGATTAGGATGTAGGCACAAGTGGACCCTCAACATATACAATGCAAATATAATTTTACATGCCGACCATATAAAGCTCTTTAAAGCAAGTAAAATAATGCCAACCTTGTACAAACCACAATATGTATAAACTTTTCCGCTTTGATTATCACCACGTTTATGCTCACAGATGACCCTGACAGGTACAGATTGCTCCATATTATTCTGCAGGAAGATCAAAATGAAAATTGAATAATAGATTCCATAAAACACGCAAAAAGGAATTGAAAGCTGACAGCATATCTGTACCAAGTAACAGTGACGACAGTTGAGAATACGTGAAGTTAGATCATGATAGTTTCGCAGTCATGAATTATTGACATTTATGAGTCTATTGCTATCATAACCATCAAATCATAACTTAGAAGGTTGTTTACTACCAGTTGAAGATTTAATCAATTATGAGAATAAATAAGTTATATGAAGAAAGTTCAAGAAACCAGCTCATACAAGTGGTTATAAAAGAGCATCTGTTAGAAGGGGAGGGGGGAGGATCACACAAAGGGATCCCCATGGTTTGTGTATTGTTTTAAATAAATGAACAAAATTGAATACTGATCAGTGATTAGAACCAAGTAGGAGGTATCATTTCACCAATAGAAAGAAGAAAGCAGAAAGAAAGAAATTTCTGTAGCAGATCAGTCACTTTCCAAGTGTGAACATAATTAGATAATTAACATATTCCCAAGATAAATATCATTTAAAATGGACACTACCATAAACGCTTATAATACCTCAAGAGCCAAATTACTACAATGCATAACTTGATCTTTAGTTTGACTCTTACTACCATTCATGTTGTTTCTGCCTTGGCCTGTATACACTACTTCATTTAAACAATCAACACCATCTTGATATTGTCCAGACAGCATGATTGCTACTGCTACCAGGCTGCTATACTCGTTGTGCTTATTCTGCAAATATTACAAGAGATAATTGAACATTAAAGAGGTGCAAAAGCTTGCATTGAGTATAGTTTTCGTAGAACCTAACGAAGTTAAACCATCTGCAAAGTACCAAGCATTAAGCCAGAAAAAGGAAAGAGCAGTTGGAACAAAGATTTAAATAGCTGGTAGAAGCATCCCTTCTTTTTTCCTGCTTTAATGGTTTAATGCTGCTTGTTTTCCAAACATGCTAGTAGTTTGCTTGAACTTGGATTTGACTGGGATTTTGTGCAGAAATTTGGTTTAGAGGCAAAAGAAACCCATATTTGTTTGTTGGTTACACTAACAGTGAGCTTAAAGACTTTTTCAGCCAGTTGCAAGAAAACCTTACTTCATTGATGATGATGCTTAATTCATTTGACAAAATGTTTCAGCTGTTGCAATTTTCATTTCGTTAACTATTTGGTGCTATTTCCTATTCATTGGAGTGCTTTTATCACCTTTAGTTCAGCTTATATTTACTCTACTACAAACAGGGTCACAATTTCATGAGCAATCCCAACCAGGAACACATTTCATAGGCAAGATTGCTTATCACTTTAATTCTTCGCTTTGTTTGATAAACTAATCTTCCTGGATGATGAATAAGCAGAGGGAGCACAAATAGAATCATAAAGAATTTCTAGCAGATAAATACCTTCAATAAACACAAACATCATCCCTCACACAAGCAGAAATCAAAGCATAACCAATTTCTTTTCATATTTTTCACAAAGTCATGCGTGTTTTGAAATGTTCCAAGTTATTTCACTTAGCAATTCAACTATATGTCATGAATTTATGAAGCAATTGTAGATTATTGTTTTCCCTGGCCCCACTGCTACTCATTGCTGCATGGACACCTCTCAAGTCTCAACTCTTAAGTGTCTAGGAAAATGCATGTAAAAGGATGTTCTAATCATAGATATAAATAAAACTTTCAAACTTTTCTTCAAACCATGTAAGAGATGATAAAACTAATTTGACAAATCAGTTATTAAAACACCACGATTTGAACAAAAATTGCATAAAATGTCATTAAAGCCCTATATATAATCTTAAAAGGAAAACAATTGATTATTAGAGAATGAGGTTCCAAGAAATAAGGGTGGAGGTTTCATATCACGTATTAAAATGAGAACAGCCAAAATACCACGTTTCACTATGTATGACTTCCTAGCCCAGGAAAAATGAATCCAGCAGACCAGAGCTAGGAAAATTAAAAGAGTATCATAAAAGAAACGGGAAAATGTATTTCTTGCAATCCAAATAAAAAGAAAAGTAGATGCAAACCAATTTTCCACAAAGCTTGCGTATGTAATCAATTCCATTCAACCAATGTCCACGGAAACCTGTAGCCACCATATCATCTCGAGAGAAGAATTTATGCCCAACGGTAATACCTGCAAGATGCTCATAGCTAAGATATATTCATGCATATCAATGGGGAAAAAAACAGCATAATGCAACTATGATTTACCCACCAGGTAGATAACCAACTTGTTTTTCAGTGTATGATTGTTTGTTCTTCTTTGAAGCCTACCATGAATGACCAAAAAAGAAAGAAATCATCATTGTTCCATACATAATAACAAAGGAGAATGATTCAAAACTCCAACATTATATGAAAGAAATAGACAGAACAGATTTTCAAGATAATTTTGACAAATGAGCAGCTCATGCGGCTGGGAACTAGCACTAGCAACACAACGTAGCTTATGTGCATGATAAAAGACTAATTGTTCATTATGATTGGTTATGCGTATTCACTACCTTTACATCAAAAATCTTGCAAAGCATTTCATTTTTGTTGGCTAAACCACAGCTATAAACTTGAAGGAAGTGGGATTGCTATAAACTTGCCTCGGGAATTCCCTTCAAAATTGGTTGCTTTGAAGTGCACTTAGCAGTGGATGAATTTCCCTTCTGCAAAGTTTTCATAGCATTTGCATAACAATCACAAAGACCAAGGTCTTCCTCCAGAGAGAGAGAGAGAGAGAGAGAGAAAGTGGGGAGATGAAATGGAGAAGGTGGTAACTAGAGAAGTGGGAACATGATAGTCAATTTGTTCTACATAAATGGTTCTGTTCACCAAATAAGTTTTCCAAAAGAAAAGGAATTAATTTTAAAAAATTATATGATATATTGCAAGAATGGGCAGTTATTAGTAATTTTTACCTCAAATTAAAACAAATACTTGTGCAGCTTTAGTCATACAAATGGAAAACAAAAGGCGTGTGGTAAATGAAATAAGCTTCCATTCCATGTTCCCCCATCATCTTTTTATGGAGAAATTGTTTGTGGAACCGAGGGACAAGAATCTTAACACCTCATTTGCATTAGTCTAAAACATTATTAAAAACAACAAAAAGGGAAATGCATGTTCCCATAACTTCTTGAGCATATTGACTAGCATCCCAAGTTTAAGATTTTAATATAGTCTTAACGGAAAAGTTCAAAGCCCACCAGAGAGAAAAGAGGAGGAGAATGAAAATGAGAAGGCTTGCAGACTCACATTATCAGTATAATCAGCAACCTGAGGATCTCTGGCCTCTACATTCTCATATCTCTTCTCTTCTTCCTGCGTTAGCATCAAGTAGCTGCTTAGCATGATCCCTGATTAAATTGCTAACAAAGGGAAATCAAGAAATGGAAGCTATCAATTCCTCAAAATAGTGAACTGTGGGTTTTCTTGAAAAACTTATATTTCCAAATAAGGTTATGACCATTTATCAAATCAATATAAACCCTCTTTTTTTTGTATAAAAATAGCATAAAGAAAAAACACAAAAGACACATCGTCACACTTTATTACACAAGCAATGTTACAAGTTAGATTTAGCATTGGTATTGGGATCACGTAGTCCAAAGTACAGTATGTTCAGAAATTTATCAATGCAAGTACAGTATGTTCAGAAATTTATCAATGCTGAATGAAACTCGGGATGCCACTCCGTCTTAGGCCATAACACATCAAGCTGCAAGGCTGAAAAGTTCCTAATTAAGTTAATGAAATGAAACACAGTAATTGGATTGTTCTGTAAATGCAAAAGCTATTATTTCAGCAATTTGTTTGAACTTGTCCCCAAGTAAAAGTTTTGAGAGCATCATTAAATCAATTTACAACATTTATTGTTGCAAAATCAATTCCTATTCACAGCATTCCATTTTGTAGTTTAAATAGCAGCTAAAACACAGACCATATATTTTTTTTCAGTCCAGTTAAACTACAGTCTGTTTCATTTTTTTTATTTGCAGTCCTTAAACATTCAAGTCATTGCATTTAAAGTTGCACTGCCACAACAAAACAGTGCCTTACCATTATTTAGCCGAGATGAAGAAACAGCAAAGAAATATTTTATTTAAATTTTAGGATTACTAAATCCAATACATAAGCACCCACTTATTATTTCCAAAAAAGATCCATATAAATGCAATCACCTGAACACATCTAAGGTGATGATTATTAAAAGTCCTTGTTGTCTCTTTCACTGCTGTACTGGCCTTCTGTTTGATACTATCAGCTACAAAACTTTGATAGTCCGTCCATTTCAGATTAGCATTGTTTTCTAACTCAATCTCTGTGTCGTCAAATTTTAAAGGCAAGGAACCAAGGGCCGGACCACTTCTTTTGAGCCCATCTTCTCCGCCTTTTCTATCTATGTCAGGTAGCCATTCTTGCATTGAATGATCAATGTAGCTCCTTTTCTTTCCAGCATTGTCTCCAGGAGATTCTGAACGTCTCTTCAGATTATAATCTCCAGTTTCTTTCTTGCACGCAACATGTTTAGGAGCATCTAACTCCCTCCTCTGATCTCCATCATATAATGGCCTGCTCTTATCAGGTATACTTTCAAGTCTTGGACACAGTCTTCTCTCTACAGGCCCTGTTGACTCTCCTTCAACTTCTTTATTGCAGATGTCGAGTTCAGGAGCATCTAACTCCATGCTTTGACCTTCATCATAGCACGGCCTTTTCTCCTGAGGCTTATTTTTAAGCCTAGGGCTGCGTCTTCTCTCTAGAGACCCCTTGGACTCGACTTTTTGAACTCGTTGTGCAATGATCTTTGTCACGGAAACACCAATTGCTTCACTTGAAGGTTCTTGCTTAATACATTCATAACGGGGGAAATTGCTTTCTTTGAAAGGACTCTTCATCAGTTAATCCCAATATCCGAATTCTACATTTAGAAAAGTAATCATCATGTTTTTCAAAGCAAGAATCAGGAACTAGCAACCCGACTAGATCTACCTTCTAATTCACATATTCTGTAATTCGTAACCCTGCTCATTTAATCTCTTGCAGAGACAAAAAAAAAAAAAAAAAAAAAAAAACAATGGCTTCAGAACACACGCAATACTTTTAACAACCCAAAAGGAAAAAGACAGAGAGAATGCATAAAACAAAAACCCAGGTCCTCAAATATCCTACATTGCATTAAATAAGTACAAATGCCGATTAGTTTCCTAAAGAAATTTCCTCCTGTTCAGTGCAGTACATTTTCAAGCAAAATCGAAAGAAAAAAAATCCGCAACCAACATTTGCCGAGGATTAAAAAAAAAGTAAGGAAACGGAACGATGCAAGTGTAAAATTAAGTTGGTTGTCGAAAGTCTGAAACTTTATTAAGAAAAACTTGCGATGTAAATTGAATTTCAAGTCAGAAGGAACGTACCAGAGAGAACACTGGAGAGAGGTACGGAGAACGCGGGGGCGAGACAGAAAGCAGAAAAACTCGGGACTAACGGAATGCAGGGTTTTTGAAAATCAACGGAATCTGGATTTGAGGATCATACAAGGCAATAAACACCCAGCGGGAATTTAGCCAAGAAGCAAATACTTAAGCTGCCCACTCACCTCTTCGCTCCGATTAGTAATACCCCGTTCCTTTTCCTTTTAGCTGGGTTGTTCCAGATGTTAGTAGAAGAGTTAAAATTAAAGTTAAAGTCAAAAGATAAAAAAATTTAGTTTTTATTTTTTATTTTTATAATTTTAAAGAAAACTGTATTGAAGGGTTAAAATAATATTTTTAAGTTGAATAGCTATTACTACATATTTGATCAAAAGAGCAAAAAATTATTTAATATATTTATATACAAAAAAATAGTTTTGATTGTACTTGTATTGGTTATTTATTATTAATAAATAATTTTATTATTATTATATATATTAAAATAGAATTGATTTCTCTAAATGATTTTTTTCTATTGGAGTATAAATATAAAAAATATCATATTTACATTATTTAAAAAGTCATAATATTAATTTGGTTTCTCTAAATAGATTTTTCCCTTGAAGATGCTCTTGGCGTCTTAATTTAGGGTTTAGGAATTAAACCTGAAATTAACCATGAAAATTAAAAAGGAAATTATTGTATATAAAAAAGATTTGTTACCCTATCAGTGATACTGATTTATATTTTTATCATAAAGGTAATCATCATATTTTCTGAAAATACTTTAAGAAAAAATGTTATGAAATTTTTTTGGATGCGAGGAAATTCTATATTTAGAAAGCGTACTTTGTGGATCTAGATGAGCGAATAAAATCTTGATTGTTTAAGATTCTTACAAGAGATACACGCTTTAGCTTGAACTCAAAATGCATTCTACACATTACAAAATTTTTATCATCACGTCAAGTCCCAGGGAACAAATGTGATGTGAACTGCATAGGCATTTTAACCTGAGTGGGCAAGCCCCTTCGAAATTTTTTATTTTTCGATATTAATCTCTAAAATTAGCTATTTTTATTTGCAATCCCTTAAAACAATATATGTTTTGTTTAAAATCCTACAATGTCTTAACTTCCCCGCTCCCCCTGAAATGTTTGTTTAAGACTGTTTAGTGTTTAGTTTTAATCTTTTTTTTATTAAAATTTAAATGTTTTTATTTAAAATTATATTTGTAGTGTTGATTGATCTTTTTGATATTCAAATATTAAAAAAAAATATTTTTAAATAAAAAAGACTTTAAAAATAATTTATAACCCCCAAACATTTAATCCACTGTATCAGGAGTAAACTGCAATAAAATAGTTGGTCTCTTGAAAACAAAATAATTTCTGTATCTATTCCCATGAAAATTTTATACTATTTGATTTCCTTTGCTTGTACGACATTATTATGAAATGGCATTTTTTTATTAATCCCGTTGCGTGATAATGTGATATCAAGCTTAAATTTTATCATGAAAAAATAATTTATTTATTTTTAAGTCAACTTCAAAATCTTTCTTCATGATTTTTTTTTATTTTTTAGATTAACTTAGATGTTTGGGTCAGTTTGTGATTATCTTAACTAATTCGATGAGCTCTAAAACCAATAATCATGCAACTTTTCAGTAATCATCGTATTAAAAATTATAAATTATAAGATTAAAGCGTAAAATCACAAGAAAAAAAAAATTTATTCTCGAGTTTTTAGCATTGAATCTTAGGTGATTTTTTCTTCAGATTTCTTTGTGAGAAAGTACGGTGCATTTTTCAGACTGGTGGCGTGCTTGCAACGTGGAGCTGACTTCCCACCGAACCCGACTTGATAGATAAATTCATGCCACCAGTAGATATGCTTGCCCAAGAATAAATTCACCCGAGGACCAGGATAAACTGGATCGAGGTTTTCTATGAATGTTCTGCGCTCTAAATTTCTTTCCTTTATAAAATCATCAGGAATGAGATCTGGATATAATGCTAATTGGAAGGAGGGAAATAGTTGCCACTACTTTATTCACTAGCAATATACTACAGGTTACATCAATTTTTTTAAGAAAATGTGTAAACAACATCAAGTATTGATGGTGTATTTTCAAAATAAAAAAAATTATTCTATAGAAATTACTTGATATAACATGATCAATTTGACATATACAAAAAAAACATAGTTTGACTTTTAAAAAAACCATACTCTACATCTTGCTTTTAAAATATTGAGATTACAGTTAACATGTAAAATACGTAGTCCCCATGGGGGCAGCCTGGCGGTAACAGGCCTCGCTCTCATACACGGGAGCGAGGTTCAAGTCATCCTAGCGCCCTATCCCAAACCTGTAAGAGTCTGGGACAACCGGGGGTTTACGCATGCCCTGAGTCCACAAAGTGCTCTTTCCGAGTCATGTGGTTCCCACGTTATCCAAAAAAAAAAATATAAAATACGTAACATGTATCACAATATCTTGATAATCTCATATAAGTCAAGTTGAAAAATATTTAAATAATAAAATTGAAAAGAATTAATAATAATAATTAAAAAAATGAGTCAACCTGCTGAACCCGAGTCATAAGACAAAGATCTTAATAAAAAATAAATTATGAAGTCTAAATCTTGATCAATATACTACTGGATAATGAAATTAAAAAAATACATAAAAACCTCGAGTCAACTCAAGTTAACATGTAGAGTACGTGATTTGGGTCATGAATCTAGAATAACTCTTTAGAAAATAAATAATAAAATTCAATTCTCAATCATTCTAATATTAAAAAATAAAATCAAAACAAAATTTTAATTATCAAAAACAGCTAGAAATACAATCGGGACAACCGAGTTAACCTATAGCGGTCACAACTCTAGTTGTGAAATAATTCTATAAAAAATAATCAAAATAAATTATAAAATTCTATACTCGATAAATTTAATATTAGAAAATGAACTTAATACACACACACACACCAGCCAGGAAAACAATAATCTCCCCTCCCAATTCGCTTTTCTTAATTTGTAAATTATTCAATCATATCCACTGTACTTGATTTTTTTTTATAGATGTTTGACTTTTCTCTTGAATACTGGACATAACTTTTCTCCAAAAATACGAAAGTAAATCACAGAGAGATTAATTTTTGATGGTGCGTGGAACTTCTAACCAAGCAAGTTACCAGGTTAATTGTCTGTGAAATGGATCTGACCGGATGAGTACAGGAATATTGATTCGTCCATAATTACACAACTGCCATCTTATCTCGCCATTCACCTACACGAAAACCAGCTTTTGTGTTTATGGACTGGCTGATGCTGGAGCTTGCCTTACCTGGGAAGAGAATTCTTCTTAGAGCCTCGAATTTGTTTTTTAGCGCGAAGGGTTTTTGGTGCGTGGACGAGCCCAGATCGTGTTAATGGGCCCTGTTCGAAACCTTAGAACAAGAAACTTGTCCATCACCGATGGGCTTGGGTAAACATCTCTCAAGCCCTATCATCCCCATCAGTCGGTAACAAAAAAAAAAAGAACAAGTTAAGTCATTTATTTCATAATTAATAAAAAGGAAAAGGGAAGAGTATTTATCTACAAGGCGTTTGATTCAGCGGCATCTAATCTATCACTGGAAAAGGAGGGGGGGAAACACAAGGCCATCATATTTATCCCGTCAAAAATTAAAAAGAAAAGTAGATTTTTGGAATTGAGAATAATACACCTTTAGTAAAAATATAATTTTTTATTTTAAATTCTTTTTTATATTTTCAAGTCGCTTTGATTTGCTAGGTTAAAAATATTTTTTTTTCTAAATATATTACTTTAATATATTTCTAAAAAAAACTTCAAAAAATATTGCTCTTCCAAATATCTAATATTATACAGCAACGCGAATAAAAATGGTGGTAATTAATAAAGGCAGAGCATCAATGACTATCAAAAACCTTTAAAAAGCTGCTTAATTCAAGAGAGAAACCAGTAAAAAAAGCAGGGAAGTCCCGGAAATCAACGGCTAGTGGTCCATGAAAAATAATTGAGAGAACCAATAATCAATAAAATAATTGCCCTGAACTTTTTTATATATAAGAAAATATTAAAATGTACTGGGATAAGAGTTAGCAGAGATTAGATATATAAAAACACACGTGAAAGTAAATATCAGAGAGAATCTCACAGGGTGGCTATGGCTAATCAAATAGAGACAGCAACGAACCCTGAACAATCAATCATTACACTCACATGCTTCCCTCTCTAATCATTCTCTCTATTGTAATCCATCAAATTCAATTCTTTATTCTGGCAGACAGTAATGTTCCTTGTACTTCAGACAACGCTGTTCGCTGTCCTAGCATTGCCACCTGTCTCGTAAATTCACGAAGCTGGCCATCGTTGTCAATTTATGTTCTTTCTTTTTTCACAGAGACGAGGCTGTCTGTAACTCTGTATAGTAATCATGTACAGGTATTTTTTTTATAGGTATTATTTTTTATAACTAGTATCTGAATTAGCTTGCATGCACGATAACTAATTTCTGAAATCACTTAATACCATGCAAGTCTAATGGATATGTAAGATACCGCGAGGTGACAAACATGTACAGAAAGAGAACATAAAGAAAGAAAACAAATCTCTTTCCGGCCAATACCTCAAGTGCCATGCACAGGTATTTTAGATGAGGAAGGAGATGCCTCCATTTGGAAGAAGGTTGTGAAGCAATGAAAGTTAGCAACTGGACAGTATCGGTTAATCAATATCGGGCAAGTCCCTGTTCTATGCATAGCCGATGAATTTCAAAGTTTCAGCCACTTCAAGAAATCAACGCCTAGATTTGATCAATCTAACACTACAAATTTGATCTGCTAAGATAAATAATTTAAAGCTAGAAAAATATGAAAATATAGCTGTACTGCGATGTTAAATATATTTGAATATTTGATGACTTCCATTTGGAAAAGGGTTGGAAGGGGTCTTGTGAGGGTGCAATGGTGCGTCGGGATTGTATTGCATGCATGGTGTTGCTTCTTATATGCAGGTCAAAGTCAAACCCCGTGGGCAAAAAATAGAATGCGGATGTGACTAAAATAGATAATTACACCAGTAGTGTACTAATTTTATAACTTTTCTTGATCAAATATATAAATTTTGATTTTTTTCATTCGAGCTTTTTTTTTTGTTGTTGAAAAAATTCAATGAATTACTTCTGTACACCTTCTGTCAACTAATCCACTGTACGATTCATCAGGATTAAAAACTATTCTATGATTAATCACGACTAGCAGATAAATTATGAGTACAAATCTGAATATTAATTATTATAGTAAATAAAATCATACATTTGAAAAATAATAGAAAAAATAATGAGTTCTTACAGAAGTATTTGATCGGAACAATCAAAAAGTCGGTGTACCAAAATAATAATAAAAAATACTACAATAGAAAATTTGAAAGCTGATTATTTTATGATTTACATGAAAAAGGAAGTATATATTTTCTCAAGACCCGTCCTCTATTTTCCTCCTAGCATTGGACGCATGCATGCCTGGTTAGAAATTGAAATCTCAAGTTCCCTGTGTGAAGACTTAGTGATCAAGTAATTTATTTATTTTTGTCTTCAAAGAGAATATTTTTTATAATATTCAGGATAATTTATGTAATTATATCATAAAAAATAAATTATTTTTTTTATAATTTTCAATCCGAAGATTCGTTGAAAATTCAGTAATGAAGTCGTCTCGAGAACTTTGAAACTGAACAGGACTACGAAGGCGTTTTTTGGGCGGACATTTGATTTGAAGAGCATTACCCACTAATTCAGAAATTAGGTTTTTGATTTTTCAAAATGTTTTTTTTTAAATTAAAAGCTAAATGACACTTCTTTATTTAGATGAAAAAACTAACAAAAACTAATGTGCACATGTGGCACACTCGGGGGGCACGAGTGGTGTCCGTGCTCATTGAGCGACAATTGTAACATCTCTCAACTTTCATCAACATTTTTTTGTTATGTTACTGGAAGTGTTGTCATGTTTTTTTTATTCTATTAGCGTGACATGTGCTTCCAATGATAATTCGGTCCGTGTTGATAGTTTTTTTTTCTTCTCTCTGCCTTCTCTCAAAAATTACAATTTGACCATATTGGTTGGTAGTATTTTAACTTTAGTTTATATTCTTTTAATTTTTTATTATTGATCTTGATCATCTTGCATATATTTTACTTATTTTTAATTTCACAATTGAATCCCAAATTACCACCTTGTTCCTTAGATTTCTATTTTTTAACCCCCTTGTAAAAGTTTTATCGTTTTTTATATTTTTCATTTAATTCAAATTGATGGTATTATATGGTAATTTTTTTTTCATATATTTTTTTTAAAATTTATTATTTCCAACACTAATCATCTGATCACAACATTGTTTTTATTTTTTGGGTCAATTTTGATCCTTTTTTCTTGAAAAAAAATATATTTTTATATTATTTTAATTTCACCCTGGTATAAAATTTAATCTGTATTTTAATTTTTTTTTAAATTGCTATTTTTTTAAAAAAAAATATGTGTATATATATATATATATATTAATTTTATCATTATTCAATATATGATTGATTGAGAGTTTATGGTTTTTTTAGATTGAGCATTTTAGATATAATGAATTGGATCACAAATCAAGAAGTTAATATAAGTTTTTTTTTATAAATGATTTGCTTTTAATTTTTATCGGGTTACTTTAATTATATTATCTAAATTATGGGTTTGATATAATATTACAAATTAACTCAACTATAATTAACGTCATTACAAGTTTATCATGATTAATTAATACATTATTTTTATCCTATTTCAGACTCCTAGCATTATTTTTTTATAAAAATAAAAAAAATTAACTCGCGGCAAAGCACGCACGTTAAAGCTAATATTATGCTACACTGAGAAGATCTTAGCCAGGAAAAGAAAATTTGCCGAACCTGGAACGTTTTCCACGTGGAAAAGAAAGGAGGATGATGCGAAGGAGTCCTGGTATCAGGAACTGTGTTCTGTTTCAAAATTAAAACACGCATTCCCCTTCCATGAAAAAATACACGTGCCTGCTTGCATGTAGTTAGGCTGACATTCTGCACGATGCAGTTACGGTGTACTGTGTGGAATCATGTTTTTCAAAACTTTGATTTTTTTATTTTTTATTGTTTTGATGAATTAATATTCAAAATAAAATAATGTTTTTTTTAATATTGTTTTTCCAAATAAATTTTTTTGAAAAACAATATTTATCCCACCCTCAAACAGCATCAAGCCAATTGTACATGTAAATGTGGGTGTACCCTCGCAAGTATTGCATTTTTTCAATAAAATTGTAAATTTTAAATATCGCATCTGTTGTCAAGTTTTACAACTCCACTCCACCAACAATTGACACCTGTAAAAAAAATGTATCTCTTACTCATACCCTTTAATAAGAGTGTTTACAAATAATATATTTTCATCCTTTTTCATAAATAATTTTCTTTTATTGTATTATAGGGTATAAATCATATTCTTTATATTCTTATGCTAGCTTATGAATTTTGCCCCCCGCATCAAAAGACGATTTATTTTTCGTTAGAGTATTGCCAATGCTGCCAGACATTACAACCCCACCAAGAGTCACTAATGACTTTTCAATGAACATTTTAAAAAATATTGTTTCTTTAATCACCCTTTGAATTAAATATTTATTAATCATATATTTTATTTTATTTTAATGAACAGCCATGTCTTATTATATAAGAGTGCAATGAATCTTTTTCAACATTTTTAATATAATTATAATTTTATTTTTAAATCACAAGGAAAGTGATTGATGCTATAACTATTCTTAAGCTTATAGGGGTTTCTCAATTAATATATTAAATATGCTAGTTGCAGACCCTCACCTTTTACTGGTTTAGGTTAGGGGTGAAAAAAAATACAAAAACTTATTAAATTGAGAAAAAAAACAAACCATTAAAATAAACTAATTAGATTTTTAAAAAAAAAGTCCAGTATGACTCAATATTTGGTTTTTTAAGGCTAAAACTAGTTAATCAAAATCGAATCGAACCGAACTCAACCGGTTCAAATTAAAAAAAAAACATACTATTTTTTTTTATTCTTTTGGTTTAGTTCAATTTTTTGGGTCTAATTCTATTTTAGTGAAAATAGGAGAAGAAAAAGACTTGGTTAGAGTAAAAAAAAACTAAAAACCCAAAATTATTTTTCATTTTTTTAGTTAAAAAACTGAATCGAAACCGATCAGTTTGAATCGATTTTGATTTTGATTTTTTTTATTTAATTGTTTCTACAAATAAAAACTAAACTGAGCCAAAAATAATCCTTCATAGTCTAGGTTACTGTAAATGATAAGTGGGATTTCAAGAATTTTAAATAATCGGCTTTTGTTTTGTTTTTTAAATATCATATCATATGCTTGAACACGAATTTCACATAACTTATTTTCACGACATTAATTCCGTACATGCAGTTTCCTTTTCAATTCAACACACTCGTGTTAATGTGGTATTAACCAGGAAGATTAGTGGCTTTCAAAATTAGATGTAAAATCCCCCCAACCCCCCTGCTGTTCTATCTACTCGACATTGCTAGTTCGTGCCTGTCTCCCCGGATGAGAATTTGAGGCCGAGTCCCTTGGCTTGGAGGTCCTGATCATAACATGATTTTCCATGAACATGGATAAACTCTGACCATGCAATACATGACAAGAAAAAAGAGGGAGGTGTGTGGAATGATTTACTAACAAAATAAATAAATAAATAAATAAATAAATAAATAAAAATCAATGGGCGACTGAGTTGTCAAAGAATTGAGGTCAAGCAATATATATATATATATATTTTTTTTTATGGTTTTTAGTTTGAATTTTTTTATCCACTTATATTGGTAATTATAGCATGTCTTGTTATTAAAAAATTTATTTAGAAAGAAGGGACTAAATATAATGCATGCAAGCTGATCCATTATAAAATAATTCTTAAGAAAAAGGTAGGGCAAATAGCGAGAATTTTATGTTCGGCCTCGTCAAGGTTTACTGCAATCTCAATATTCCTTTCGATTTAAAAGTACCATGCTGCATCATTTCACTGTTTCTTTGGAATGAATTAAATTATCGATTGATTTAAAATTCTAAAATACTGGCATGTTTCAAAAATGGTTTTTAAATTTTTTAATTTTTTTTTAGTATTTTTAGATATTTTTATGTGTTGATATAAAAAATGATTTTAAAAAAATAAAAAAAACATATTATTTTAATATATTTCTAAATAAAAAAATATTTTCAAAAAACAATCATCAAACAATGTCAAAGATCCAG
The DNA here is from genome assembly GCA_009078335.1 of Salix brachista. Classification (NCBI taxonomy): domain Eukaryota; kingdom Viridiplantae; phylum Streptophyta; class Magnoliopsida; order Malpighiales; family Salicaceae; genus Salix; species Salix brachista. The sequence goes on along the minus strand of CM018574.1, from coordinate 12,178,571 downwards.
CACTTAATTTTTTCAAAGGTATCCAATTAAGAATTCCTGAAATTTGTATTGGTGCAAGTTTAGTAGATTGTAATATTTTTTTCCCTAAAAAGAAAACTCCGAATCCATATAATTATAATCATGTCTGCGACTCTGCGTATGCTTGTACAGTTTTTCTATGAATTTTAATATTAAACCACGTGGAAAAATAGTACATTGCATGAATTAGTTTAGTTTAGTTTAGTCATTGAAGACAAATAAGAACGTGATTAAGTTGAGCTTAGTTCGATATTGTCATAAATACTGCTTAATTTTATTTTTTCCAGATTTAAAAATAAACCGAAATTAAATTAAAAAAAAACTACACGCAAGCTCGCTGCTAACTCTTTGCACAAGTTTAAATTCGTTCACGAATATAAAAGATTAGAACTAGTTCAAAGACGAAAGAGATTTGATAAATGCTGGCAATTTGAGTATTTTACAATTTACTTTCATAGATGTGTATATGTCAGCAGATATCTATTTTGTTATCTCATTCGTGCATGCATTTATTTTGAAATTGACTCCAAGGAGTTAGCCTAACGGTGAAGGCTTGGGACTTGCGTGGGGGTATTCCTCCCAGGTCCTAGGTTCGAAACCTGAGGGCGAAGCTTCTTCTGTGAGTCACCGTCCCCTTAGTAAGAGCCTGGGACAGCCGGAGGTTTACGCATGCCCTGGGCCCACAAAGTGCGCTTTCCGGGTCATGTGGTTCCCCCGTTCCGCAAGAATATCCAAAAAAAAAAAATTTATTTTGAAATTTATTCGTGCACGTGTTTGTAATTATTATCTGTCAAAAAATAAATGGCAATTTTTTTTATTTATTAAAATTAATTAGCAAAGCACACGCTCAGCGGTCATCAATACTTTAAATTGATTATTAAATTGTTAGAAATTTAATCGTGAAGCCATTGGATCTCAAGGACACGATAAAACTTTAAATTGAGAGTTAAACTGTTCTAAATCCTATTTTAAAGCCATTGAATCCCATGGACTCGATCAAATTTAGTTTGTTCCATTGACTAATCAATAATTAAGCTAAAACAAGTATTTACGAGTAAAAATCTAGTTAAACTCAAATGGTTGGGTTGGTCTTTAAATTTTACGACGATAGATAAAAATGTACTGATTTGTACTAAAATTCAACTAATATAATAAAACAAGTGTGTGTGTGTGTATATATATATATATATATATATATATATAAAGCATAGATAACTGGAATTGGTGCAATTTGTTGAAATAAAGAAGAAAAAAAGTTGGAAAAAGTCTTAGGCATAATTTGATATTATAATAATAATGGTTTTTTAAAGTATTTTTTTATTTAAAATATATTAAAATAATATATATAACCAAAGCAATTTAAAAAAATATATAAAAAATGTTTTTTAAAGCACGCGACAAACACAAACAGTCCTAGCAACCACCCAATATTTCGACGATCTGAACTCAGGCCAGCCAATCGATTTTGTCTAATATTCGTGACCCAAAAAGAGAAATTCTAACAGTAAAAACTGATTTTGCACACGTGTCAACTAATTTTCACAAATCTATATTTTTTTCTTTTACATATAACTTTGTGTACCTTCAATACCGTAATTTAGATTTTTTTAATTAAAAGTATATTAAAATAATACTTATTAATTTAATATTGTTTAAATAAAAAAATAACTTAAAAAACAGTTATACGCCACGAAAAACACTCACGATCATTTTTCAAGGACCCTCTCTCCGTTTATCCAGCCACGTTACATCAGCCATGATTACTCGAAAAAAATCAGGGAAAGTAAAGTTTCTAAGGTCTTTGTACCATCACACTACCATCCACTCACCACTCTACGCGTGGCTAATAAAAATCTGGAAACTCTTGTTTCTCTGCCACAAACTTCCCATGCTAAACATCAGTGCTTCACAGGATAATTTCTCGATAATAATAATATTTAAGTATTCTCCATTTATTTTGTCTCATTTTCCTTAACCAATTAAAGACACACACATATATTTTTTATATGTTGTCCTGAAACACTAAGAAACGCAATATAAAGTGTCCGAAAGCTCAATCATAGCAGACAATGTCCTTTCTCGTCATTTCGTGATTCAAATATAAAATTAACCGGCTTTAGAGAAAATGCCAGCGTGGCATTTCAAGTCTATTTAGTAATAATCTATTTAATCTAATTCTATGTATGCATAGCAAAGAGAGAAAGAAGACCTCTATCTTTCTCTTACTAACAACGGATTATTGGACTTTTGTGATTAACGGCGTTAGAATCACGTCTTAACGGTTTCTCAGCCTCTTCTCTCTCTCATGGTCTCGTGTTTGTAGGAAACTGGTCTAGTTTTTGCAACCACCGTCTTTTTTTTTCCTTTTCCTTTTTATCTCATTTTTTCTCCGTTAAGGAAAACAACCACAACTATTCTCTCTCTATCTGGCGAGAGGTCTCAATCTCGCCGGAAATTTTGTTTCTCACCACCGGAGAACCTGATTCTTAGCTGAAGAGAGAGGAACTTTATATTTAAATTTTTTTTGAAGTAATATACAGGGGAGGTTAACGTGCAATGCAGGGAAATTAAAAGGGAATCAAGGAAGGAAGGAGGTGTCTGGTGGGAGGATCTTACACGGTAAAGATGCTATGCTACAAATATTTTGGTACCTTCTTCCTTCAATTTCCCTTTCCTTTAGCCGTAATTTATTCGATCTCTCTCGTTTGAATTCTCTGTTTAAATTCTTTTCCTTTCATCATCTCTCAGCTTTGTATTTCTCCCCTCCTCCATCTTCTCTCTCTCTCCGTGAATTGGAGTCTGTTTCTTCTCTTTAATAATTGAGGTTCATTTGTTTGTTACATTTGTTTCGCTCCAAGGTGTGTTTTTGTAATTTTGATTCTCTGATCGGTTATTTTTTTGGAGTCCAAAAATGTATCAGGTAACTCGATTTTGTTAAATTTAAGCTGTTTTGGATCTTTTTGAAAATTGCACCTGCGAAATTTGCAATGAATTAACAATTCCGTGTTTATTTTCTTTATTAATGTTTAACTTAATTTAATTCATTTTTCTATGTTTGGTTGGTGTGAATTATGAGAGGTCGTCGTCGTCGTCATCGAATGAAGGGATAATTAATTTTGTTTTTGCTGTTTTGACTTGCTATAATTGCTTACTTTCCAATTAAGAGCTCCAACTGAAAAAACTTGCAGATTTTGGTATAGATTTTTTTTTTTTTGGTAATGTAGATTTTGGTATAGATGAAATTAATTATTTGTAATCCTATCATTTTTACTGTGCTTTTAATAAGTTGCCTAGTTTTGCCTTACTTTGCTATCCGTAACTGTCCAAATTTTTGACTTGCAGAGTTTCCGTACAAGCATCTGAGTATTTTTTGCACTAGTATTAATGCAACAGCGGAGATTGAGTTTTTTCTTGGTTGGGTTGGTTTTATTTAGTATTGTTTTAGGCATCAGATCATAATGCCATCTGAAATAATGGACTTACAGGGTTTGTCCTCATCATCATTTTTCTCTGAAGATGCTTCCTTTCCCAGTGAGGTACAATTGGTGGTGGACTTTTGTGTTTCATCCTTTAGTTTAATCATTTCCGATTTTGTTTGATGGTTAGATTGCATGTTTATAAGGGTTTATTTATTGGCGTGGATTGTAATTCTTAATTGTTTTTTTATGTGGTTTTTGTTTGAATTGTTATCAATTGATTTTATTTTCTATGTGTGGCAGAGGCAGGTGGGGTTTTGGAAGTCAGACACAATGCCTGATCAACATGGTCAGTACATTCAAGATACATGTAGATTTTCCGGTTTTGATTAATCAGATGGACTGCCATACATGGATCTTTTTTTTGTCACCTTTAGATCATTTTGATTGAGAACTTGCAATTGTTTGTATGGCAGCTAGGCAGTATGTTGGTGAATTCCTAGGACATAACACAAGTGTTTTCTTATAGCCAGCCACTTTATAACTCTTTTGTCTTTCTTCCTAAACTGGGATCTGATCGCTTCTAGATTCTAACCTTTATGTTGATTGATGATTTTGTCGTGTGGTTTAGAAGGTTGGATATATCTTTCAATTCTATATCCCAGATCCCTGATAAACCACGTGTACATTAAATAATTTATCAAGTATCTTGAATTGGCAAATGAAGAATTAGCTCCATGGGATGACTTAAGCTGCTATATTGATGACATCTATAGGATGATGTAAACTGCTATTGATGGTGTCTATAGGGTGATGTAAATTGCTATTGATGACGTCTACAGGATGACGTATTCTGTTGTTATTGAGAATATAATGGTTTAACTTTGTGAATATGGATTGACTGACCTGTTATTAAGAGCAGAATGGTTTAATTTTGTGAATATGGGTTGATTGACCTACCATAGCTTCTACCGTGTTAAGGATATTATCAGTTAACAAATATCTAATCTCGATCTGTCATTCAATCATGCACCTCTAATAATCTTATAGAAAAAAGGAACCAGAAGGAAACATAAATTGAATACTTCCACGTCTCCTTTCACTTGGATTTTCTGCTGTACTCGGAAGTGTTTTTTAATAGAAGCACGATGTAGTCTGTGCGCTCAGTTTTGATCGGTTTAGGCGAGGCTGGTTCCATATTGAAATTTAATCAGGATTTTATATTGTACTCTACCATGGAATGAATTATTGTTGTCTCTAAATTCTGTAGCAAACTAGTCTTTTTAGTGCATGATCAATTTGTGAAATTTGTCATTGCTAGGTGAGTCTAGCTCTCCTATTATGGTAAGCGAGTTTTCTTATGGAATAGAAACTGATATTATTTGTTGAAGAGCAGTTGGGAAATCAGCTGTCTTGTCACCCAGGGAGAAACTTGTAGCTGTGGAGTCAGTTAAATCGCTTGAACATCCTCAGCCTTCCCTAATGCATGACCAGAAAATGAATCATAGCTTAGATAGGCATGCAGTGGGAGCAGAGAGAGCATTAAGTCGGTCCTTCACTTTGTTGAGACCTGTGGACAATGATCCTGGTACAAGGACCAGTTTGAATGTACAGCCAGCATCTTATTTTGCAGAAGTTGGCAAAGTGAATGCGATGGCAACTCAGCACGGGAATAGTCTCTTCTCAAGCTCGTTATCGGAATTATTTAGTAGGAAGTGTAAGTTTCTTTTCTCAGTTGGCTTGTTTTTGCACACTTTGTCTGCAAACTTCCATGTAAATTTAAACTGTGTGCCACATGCCAGCCTTTCCCATGTCAAGATTTGGTTTCTAGGATGTAGTTTCCTTTTGGGATACTGATCTACAGTTTCATGTTCTTGATGCAGTGAGATTATCTTCAACCAATTCTCTATATGGTCATTCCGTGGATACCATTGCCTCTCACTTTGAGGAAGAGGAACCTTTTCAGTCCCTTGAAGAAATTGAGGCCCAAACCATTGGAAACCTTCTTCCCAATGATGATGACTTGTTTAGTGGGGTGACTGATAGAGTAGAAAATATCAACCATCCCAGTGGTGGAGATGATATGGAGGATTTGGACTTTTTCAGCAGTGTTGGAGGGATGGATTTGGGGGACGATGGTTCTGTGGCCCAGATTGATTCTGAATTTCCTGGAGGAGCTTCTAATGGTCAACTGGGGGCATGCAAGCTTTCAATGGCAGGAGAACACCCCTATGGTGAACACCCTTCTAGAACACTCTTTGTGAGAAATATAAATAGCAATGTTGAAGAGTCTGAATTAAGGGCCGTGTTTGAGGTATGTGTTTGATATGGTGTTTTAATATGTCTTCCACCCATGTTATTAACTTGAGCTTTTTGTCTTGAAAGAATGTTTCACTGATTTTTATTATTTTTCTATTGAATGAGCAGCAATATGGTGATATTCGTACACTTTATACGGCTTGCAAGCATCGAGGTTTTGTTATGATATCCTATTACGATATTAGGGCAGCCAAAAATGCGATGAAAGCACTACAGAATAGGCCGTTGAGACGTAGGAAACTTGACATTCATTACTCAATTCCAAAGGTGGATTTTGCTGCTTTTCCTGGTTGTATGGTCGCACATAGTCCATCATCACTTTACTTTATCAGAATGGCACCTTTGTTAGGATTTGTATTCTTTTGCATACATTTGACATGTATTTTCATGCATGAATCTTGTTACATGACCCGTTTCCTCGCTGATTACTTTTGTCAGGACAACCCTTCAGAGAAAGATTTTAACCAGGGCACTCTTGTTGTATTCAACCTCGATTCTTCTGTTTCAAACGACGAACTTCGTCAGATATTTGGTGTCTATGGAGAGATCAAGGAGGTGAGCTTGGTTGCTGATTTTCATAATTTGCTGTTAAGAAACTCGACAACCGAGGCATGAACCCACTTTTCTCTTGCTTTGCAGATTCGTGAAACTCCATACAGAAATCATCACAAATTTGTTGAATTTTATGATGTGAGAGCTGCAGAGGCTGCTCTTCGTGCATTGAACAAGAGTGATATTGCTGGGAAGCAGATTACGCTAGAGGCTAGCCGTCCAGGGGGTTTGAGAGGGTGGGTATTGCCCAACCATACTAACTCTGCATTTTTCCCCACATACTTTCTTTCTGCTTTTGTTCCGTGCTTCTTTTGATTACCTATCCAATATAAGAGGGTGGGTAGCAGAAATATTTCCTCTTTCCATATTTGGGTAAGGATAAAATAGGCCAAAAACATCAGTTTTAAGCAGACTGAACAAATGGGTTTCCCAGTTCTCATTTACATTTAATATCTATACTTGCTTGGCAAGATTGAAATGCAAGACCTGCTCCATCCTCACCACTCATCATTTCTAGTAGTTGGCTCATCATTTCTGCTGCCGATATTAAACTAGTAGTTGGCTCATCATTTCTGCTGAATGGCCGTAGACTTTTATTAGAATCTGTTGCTAAAGTCCAGGTCTATTATGGTTTTTGGCTGCAGTTTATTGCAACAGATTCCTCCTGAGTTGGAACAAGATGAATTTGGGCCTTCTGTGCAGCAGAGCAGCCCTCCCAATACCACAACTACTGGATTCTCTGGTAAGTTTGTTGGAAATGAGATATCTTACTCACTAAATAAATATTCATGTCTCTCATGAAGCACTGTTAACAGGCACAATTATATCCTCTGGGATGGATAATGGCCCTATTTTCGGCTCACCCTCTGCAATGCAAGCCCCGTTTTTGGAAACTGCATTGCATCATGGAATCTCTTCTAGCGTTCCTAACAGCATGTCCTCACTTTTAAGAGTCGAATCAGCTGGCAATCAAACTGGCTTTGCTGAGCTCAGTCATTCACCAGGTCATTTGAAATTCGATATCCAGAGCTCTTTAAATTTTCATCCTCATTCACTTCCAGAGTATGATGGTCTAAATAGTGGTGTTCACTGCAACTCTCCTGGAGTTATGGCCGCAAACATCAATCCAAGGCCACTTGAAAGAATTGATACCCGGCAGTTAGCCAGAATTAGTCCAAATGGAAACCCAATTGAATTCAGTGAAGGAGGTAATTGCTAGGGATGCCTTGCTGAAGTTGTCTTTTCATTTGTTTTTATCAGTTTTCTGACTCATATAGCTGGCAAAGCCCAGTGGTGCTTCAAAGAATACTGAGTTTTCAGTTGGTTTGACTCACAAAATCTAAATTTTCAAACCTCCCTATCCTGTCCACTGAACTGCAGAAATTTCTAGATCAAGGTTAAGAGGTTTCATTGCGTGCATTTGATTCACTTATTTGCTAGTTCACGTGCAGATAATGAAAATTGAGATGTTAGAAAGATATACATGTTAAACAATTGTGTTTCTGGCCCAGAAGAATACTGGTTATTATTTGTTGCAATTTTGAATTCTTACAAAGATTTGTTTGTCTGGCCTTTGCTCCATTTTATCAGTTTTTGGATCTGCCCGAAATGGAAGCTGCACTCTACCTGGACATCACTACACATGGGGTAACTCCTATCATCACCATCCTCCAGGCATGATTTGGCCAAACTCCCCATCATTTGTCAATGGAATTTCTGTAGCTCATCCTGGACCACGGCTGCATGGACCTCCTAGAGCACCAGCTCCTGCGCTGAATCCTGCATTACCCATCAATAACCAACATGTGGGATCTTTGCCAGCTGTTAATCCTTCTCTCTGGGATAGACAACGTGCATATGCAGGGGAATCTCCTGATACTTCTGGTTTCCATCCCTGTTCTCTTGGGAGCATGAGGATTTCCAATAATTCATTGCACTCAATGGAATTTCTCTCCCCTAAGATGTTTCCTCATATGGGGGGAAACTGCCTGGAACTTCCATTGCCCTCTAAAACTGTTGGGTTCCAATCACAACAGCAGAGGTCCATGGTGTTTCCTGGCAGAGGCCAAATGATTCCAATGATTAATACATTTGATGCTCCCAGTGAACGTGCTAGAAGCCGTAGAAATGAAGGCAGCTTTAGTCAGACAGACAAGAAACAATACGAGCTTGACATTGATCGCATAATGCAAGGGGAAGACAACCGGACAACACTTATGATAAAGAATATTCCTAACAAGTATGTGAGACCTAACTTCAAAACGTGATTATATTCTGCTTGTTGGCTACTATTTATTTATTGCTGGAACTTTGTTTTTGGAATGGGAATTTGAATTCCATGAAAGTGTGATGTCCAGGCATGCTCAATGATTTTTACTTGGAACAAACTTAAAAAAACAAGAAAGACTTGCACTATTACTACATTTCAATTAAATGTTGCCAATAATTCTTTTTTGTTTATGTTATTTTTAACACCGAAAATTTGGTGTTGGTGGCAGGTATACTTCAAAAATGCTTCTGGCTGCAATCGATGAACGCCATAAAGGAACTTACAATTTTGTTTACCTACCAATTGATTTCAAGGCAAGTGCATTTTTATCTTTGAGAGGTTGCCCTTTAATTTCAAGGTTAAAGATGAATTGTGGGTGAACCATAGTATCTAATACCCTTTCAATCAATATGCAATGCCTGACCTTAACAACTTTTGCAGAACAAATGCAATGTTGGGTATGCGTTTATCAACATGATTGATCCCAGACAAATAATTCCGTTCTTTCAGGTTTGTGATGTGTAAGCTGTAATGTTGTAACAGACTGGATAAATTACTTTGACCACCCTTTGTTATTCTGACCACTCCAATTACCCTAAATGTTACGGTGAAGTAGTCATCTTGCAATAAGATCATAAAGTAGGGGCCGGTAGTGTAGTTATAGAAATAAGAAGGGTGGCCAATGGCAAATTCATCCCTATAGGTTACGTGCAAAGACTTGAACTAAAAGGAAATTTAAATTATGGCAGGCATTTAATGGAAAGAAATGGGAGAAATTCAACAGTGAAAAAGTAGCATCGCTTGCATATGCCCGCATACAAGGAAAAGCAGCTCTCATTGCACATTTCCAGAATTCAAGCTTGATGAACGAGGATAAGCGATGCAGACCCATTCTCTTTAATACCGATGGACCCAATGCAGGTGACCAGGTATGCACATCACAGCATGTTAGGCAATTTGGATTTTAGTTGTGCTTCATTGTTGACTCGAACATAAAACAGAATGCAGTAATCCTGCTAAATGTGTTTGGAATTTTGTGCATCTGAAATTTTTTTATTTGTTGTGATGCCCAGAAAATGGGATTCAGTCTTGTAGAGCAACCAATTCCCCTTATTTAATGCTACTATGGCAGAGTCGTAGAGAAGAATGAAAGTAATTTCATGCTGACCCTGTCTTTATTGGCAGGTGCCCTTTCCAATGGGGGGTAATGTAAGAGCTAGACCTGGGAAACCCAGAACCATCACCCATGAGGAGAACCAGCAAGGAAGCCCATCAGATCTGGCTGGTGGGGAGGATTCTTCAAACGGGGACGCTTCCTCAGGTTCTGGAAAGGAGTCTGATTAAGCAAGCCACTTGTTTTTGTGGGCTCTAACCTCGTAGGACTGAATAATTTAATACCGGTGCCACCCCAAAGTTTCCACGACGTTGTGGTGGCCAGTTACAAAGAGACTTTTTCCAACTTTCGAGAAGGTTCTTAAAAATTATAGAGGGCATAGCCAGACCTAATGTGAATTTCCAATTTTATTCAGATTTTCATAGAATTCTGAAATGACAAGACAAAGAAGCATCAGGCGGGGCTTCGAAATTTTGGATGTTGTTGAGAGTAATCCACACACACAACATAGTATGTATAGGAGTTTCTGAGAAATTAAGGGATCTTTTTGCCGAGGTTCCGGAGGCTTCTGTATTTCCCGGGGTTTTGTTTGCTTTTGAATGTTGGGCTTGTATCCCATATGTAATTTCTCGCAGAAATATACCGAAGTCAGGAGGGACCTTTGTTTTTAAAATTTTTTGAAGCAGTGAACTCTTGTGTGCCTTTCTTGTTTAATGATAGTGCCCATAGCTTTATATCTTCCTTTTCTGGAACCACGCAACTTTTGGGCTGTTTATTGGAACGTGATGTTTGTAGTATCTTAGTTTTTCTCTTTGATTGATTCAGCGAAGGAATTCTTCTGTTCAGCAAGCTCGTAGAGGGATAGGTGGCAGCTTGACCGACCTATGCTCACATCTCGGAATAATGTGTATTAATTTCTTGTGCTATTTGCTGGGGGTCCTGATTGGCTGGTTATCTTGACCTCCTGCATGTTGTGAAATGCCATGCCCCATTCTGCCGTATCACCATTACAGGTTGACGGCGTTGAGAAACTTTTACCCATATAACTTTTCCTCTTCCCTTTATTGGTTTTCCTTTTAAACGAGGACTGAAAAACGCGAAAGCATAGGTATCATCTCAAACACTGTGAGCAAGAATATGGCAGGATAAAATATTCTCGACAATTGATTTACCACTCTGATTGAAGGCGTAGCCAAATAAAAAAAGATAATAGCAAATCATTACAAGAAATAAAAATAGTATAATAGAAAAAAACGCATGTCTATAGTTTACATGGCAGAACATTGAAGTTAAACTTTCAAAAAAATAAAAATAAATTGAAGGACCTTGCATTGTTTGTAGTGGCTTAGACATGTGAAAATTGATCTTCCTTACCATCCATTTCAAAAATGATTTTGAAAAAAATATAATTTTTATTTTATTTTTTATTTTAAATTAATTATTTTTGATATTTTTAGATAATTTCAATATATTGATATCAAAAATATTTTTAAAAAATAAAAAAAATATTATTTTAATACATTTCTAAACAAAAAATAATTTAAAAAATAACTTCAACAGTAACAAGTCACCATGCATTTTGACTGCATGGAGTGTCTTGTTAGATTATTGTGGGCTCAAAGGGATGCTGGAGCATATTCAGACTCCGACCGTCATCCCCCAGGGTATGATTGCAAATTAACCAAATCAGATTAAGCTAACTTTGATGTGTTAAAGCATAAAACTCAACAAGCACGCATAGCTTAGGCAAAAAGACTAGAGCAACTCAAGAGTGAAGGAGTGGTTGCAATACTTTTCAAATTAATTCAGTCTAAAAAAATATGTATTTTTTTATTTTTCATAATTTATTTTTAACATCAACAATAAAAAACAATCCAAAAATAAAAATAAAAATAAATCAAGTTTGAAGCAAAAACACAGTCCACCCAGGCAGCCAAACGAGGTCTACGTCAACTCATTTGCAGCCCTACACCATTGGGTGATTTTAGCGGGCTGCAATCAGCTTCAGATTTAGCAGAATTATTAAAGATTAATAGATTATAACCTCCACTAAGCCTCAAATTTCACAGAACCAAAAAGTGAGCACTTTACTTTACCATATACTTGAGCCTCCAGTATGGCAAATCAGATTTGCCCATGTTTGATTCCTTTTAAAAAGGCGGAGCAGGAAAAGAGCGATAGCATGCATTGGGCAGAATAAAAAGATTTTCCAGAATCACCAGTGTTTCTTTTCCTTTTTTAGCAAATAAAATCTCACAGAGGTGAGGGCATGCTTAATCCTGAATTGGAACAGATGACTGCCCGCAACTTTCAGGCAACCTTGCATTTAGGTCTCCACTCAGGGAATTCATAAGCATATGAACATTTATCACAAGGTACAGCACAAATACAGACGAGGACAAGGACTTCGCCTTGCAACCTTGTGTTTCTTGTCACAATTCAAATTTACCTTGACAGCCTCCATCACCTGGACATCATAAATGGCCTGCAATATACACAAACTAGACTCAATAACATAAAATATGTCTGCTCACCCATACCCAGGCACCATGACTACCAAAGAGGATGAGAGCAGCTTACCAGAATGGCAAAAGGTATCACTTTGGGTAGAGAATGTCATAGTGACCCGGACGATAAAGCAAGGTAATGAAGGGATCGATGCTCTCAGAACCAGCACCAGTAGCACTTGGGAGATTGCCAGGAGCAGGAACAAAATCGTGATGATTTACACTGACACCACCTGCATCACAAGAGCTGCGGTCGAGGTATACAACACGAATTGGTACACCCAATGCATCGGATAGTGCAGTAATGTGCACATGGTCACTTTCTTCACCCATAGGTTCCACTGCTGACTTGCAAAACTAAGGCAAAACAAAAAAAAATCAAATGGGAACTCCAATGTTTTATACATTCATTATCAAATTTCTGAAATATATGATACAGGATTTCTTATCATGATAAACTTGTCACCAAGAAAAGCCATCAAAATAGCAATTAAAAAAATTATTGAAATGTAAAACTTTGAAAAAGTTAACACAAAGGGCCAAGTAAGGAGAAAAGAGAACTAGATGTAAAAGGGCATTGTTTTAAGTTATGTTAGTGAAAGCTAAAAATTCATCCTTGTTTTCTAGAAAATGTACAAAACTAACAAAGCATGGAAAATGTTTGAAAGTAATACCAGAAAATATAGTACATTGAACAGACCTGCTCAACTGTAGTGTTTGTCAATCCAAATACAAAGGGTTCAAAAAACTCTGAGCGTTTTCTTATCTCTCCAGAGGTCACAAATCTGAAAAACATGACAACTAACCAACAAAATTTGTTAGGAGAGGAGCAAAAATATCAATCCATGCCATCACTTTATCAAGGAACTCACCATAGTCTGATACGGACTGTTCACGACTTCTATTTAGAAGCTCTTCATGACTGCAAAAGAAAACAGAACTAATATTTAGAAACTCAAATGGTCAATTGACTAGCATTAATAAATAGAACCTAATATTTTGACCTTTAGTAGCACTACATAGTTCATGGTTGTAAATAAAAATGCAGGATCTGATGAGTAATTAGGAGGTGTTAAAATTCCAAAGTACATTGTATTTCCTAAGCTTCTAACGCACATAATATAACAGGAAAAGGGGCACCTTATTGAAGTTTCATTTCCTTGAAGAACATCATCCAGCTGCTCAAGAAATAACTGCATATTTTTCACAGCGAAACCAGAGTTGCAGATCATTTGCATAAAAGCCTTGAAGGCAGGTATGATTTTTGTTGGAAGCTTTTATGAAGAAAGATTGATACAACTTTTAAAAAAATGCTTGAAAGTTCAAAGAAATATTTATCTTCTCACCTCAAGATTAAAGCAAGATAATGAACTTTTAGAGGCATCAGCTTTTCAATGTAACATTAAAACTTGCATTAACTCAACTGAATTAATCTGTGTCTCACACAGAATAAATCTTATACTGGTCAATCTTTGTTTTCCATCATGTTTATGTGACCAAGCTATTCGAGCAGTTCTTAAAATCAATGTCTGTATTTCCTAAAAATCCACCGCATATGAAGTAGAAATAAAAATTCAAGTAAAATGCACAGAACACAGCTCCCTCATATCTCAAGGGAGCAGTGAAAATATTACTCCAAGCATCAAATCGATTGAACTTACAAGAATGAGTTCAAATGTTCACATCATATTCTAAAACTCAGTTTTCTATGAATTTGTTTGTGCATTTGCATTAATATTGAATTTTGTCCACTCTAGGAACTAATTTGTAAACAATGTCTTTGTTGCATAACTGACACACGGTGAAACATTTTAAGAGCTCAAAAAAGGATACTGCATACATCTTGCATAAAGTAACAGAGTGCAAATGATAAATGTACCGCAAAAAAATCCTCGAATGTGAAGTCCACATAACCCAAGCTCTGCAGTGTTTTCCTACATTCTTCAACATTTGCTTTGATACGATCAACTTCCACACGGTCTTGTTTCTCCAAAATATGCTCCTATCTCAAGAAAACCATAGCTCATTTAAAAGGGTAAATTATACATATGGTGCTCCATCCAACAAAAAGCGCAAGGATAGAAACCAAAAAATACAATGGCATACTAGGTATGAAAACATAAAGCTGCGAAAGAAGCAATTCCCATCTCCACGTGTTCGCCTAATTGCAACATACTTGTCACCAAGCATCTACACAAGCAGCATCAGCAGAAACAACAAGTCAATCATTAAATTCAATAAAACCATAAAGAACAAACAAGAAAACGCAGTGATGATGATGATAACAACAACCTCTATTTTCTGAAGTAAAATAGGACTGCCTGATTGATATTCAGCAGCCAATGCAGACAAGGACTCCTGTAGTAGTTACGTAAAATTCAATCACCCAAAATATCCTTCAATTGAAAAACAAACAAATTGAACTAGTAATATAGGAATTGAAAAGAAAAGAAAAGAAAAGGAAGAAGAAGAATTGCCTTGTCGCCAACAAATGGAACACTGGATTGCTGTTGCATAATATCACCATCTCCTCCTCCTCCAAAATTCGCCCAATCTTCGATTCCACAAGTCACTTCTGTTTCTCCGTCTGCTGCTAACTGTCCTTCCTGATTCTGCATCTTCTTCTTCTTTCTATTTCTTTTTCTAACAAAAGCAAAGCAAAGCAAAGCAAATTGATTTTGCAAAAGATGAAAGTGCAGTTAGCAATGTTGACGATAAACACACACACATATATACCTAAAATCAAGATTCTGGTCAATAGAAGGGAAGAGCTTGAAACCCTAACTACAATCAATCCTTTCTCCTGAAAATTGGATTTTATTTTGCTTCGGTGATCTCCTATGAAAGTAAGAAACCGATTTCTCTCTCTCGATATCAGCACCTGATTTTTATTTTACTATCGCTCCGGGTTTTATATTAAGACATGTTTGTAATTTCGTCTCAAAATGTTTTTGAAAAACAATAAAGTATTTTTACTTTTTTATTTTAATATTTTAAAATTATTTTTCTATGTTAAAAATAATTTTTTAAAATAAAAAAATATTATTTAAATATATTTTTAAATAAAAATTACTTTAAAAAATAACTTCCGCCAAATTCTTTTTTTATTTGCTACCTCCCTTGCCAGCAGGGAATTTATCATTTATTATTATTTACGTCGGGGCTGCTTACCCCTACCCCCGTCCAAATTATCTTGTAAATAAAAACAATAATAATAAAATTTGCTGCCGTTTATCGTTACCGATATTGTACCAAGTCTCCGACGTTTTCATGCTTATATGTAAAGGTTTTTGTTGCTATAATAGGTCACAGGGAAATTGAGTGAAAAAATAAGAAAAAATATTTTTTATTAAAAAAATTAAATCATTTTTCCTGGGATTAACGTCACTTTCTCTCTCTTTTCTTGCACCAGTAATTAAAATTTATTTTATTTTAATTATGAGTTGAGTTGAGAGTACATTTGACTCAACGTGTTTATTTTTTTTTTATTATTATTTTTAAATCATTTTAATTAATTAGCATAAAATTAAGAGGGTATCGTCATACTAAAATAGAAAGGTGTCTGAACGGAGAAGGGAAAAGGTTTGAAAATGTTATAGTTGCTGGATAATTGAGAGTAAATTTTCCCAATGTTACTATACACTCCTGTATATTTTTAAAATACTCCATTTTGCTCTTCATATTTATAAGTTTTGATTGATATATTCTTGTTTTGTGATGAATATACATAATACTCTTTTTCTTGTACTTGTGAAATTAAATATGATTTTTGTAGTAATATTTTTTATTTCGATAATAAAAAACATAAAGTATTTTCAAAGAAAAATATGTTTGAAAATCACCACACCATAGTAATATTTTTTATCCATGAATCTTTTTTCTCCATGTTACAATTATAATTAAGAAAGAAAATAAAACTCCTAGTGTAGTAAAGTGATTGTATATTAAAAATTAAAATAACACCATAAAGTATGTCACAACGGTAATTTACAGTTTTTTTTTTTTTTTTTATCATTTACAAGTTTTCAGTTTGATACTTTTTTTTTGGTTTCTTGACATATTGCAATAACTTGTGTCTGGGCTTCAAGAATTGTCTTACCAAACTACAAATATGACCTTGATGTGTTCAAAAAACTTTTTGTTATTCTGCTAATATTTAGTTTTGCAAAATAAAAATTAATTTTATTTAATGGACGAGGGTTGTTTAAAACCTCATTTTTGCATGAAAAAAATAGATTTACAGTGAGAAAATGAATTTAAACTGATTTGAATTTGTATATTTGGACTATATTCTGTGTATTTTGAGTTGATTTATAAGTCTTTCAAGAAAAATGAATCTAAACTGATTTGAATTTGAATATTTGGACTACATTTTTAAGTATTTTAAGTTGAGAAAAATGAATTTAAACTGATTTATAATACCATTTATTCTCTCTCCACACAAATACAACTCACTTTTCCGTCACCACTTCTGTCTCATCAGGTTGGCTCAATGTTTTCTTCTTTTTCTGCATTTATAATAAGTTTGTGCAGGATGGAATTACTTGTGCCTCCAGAAGCTTAAACTTTACACCGAGGTTTCCATCAATGGACTGGAACAGCTGTATGGTGATGGAAACGAAAAGAAATTTACTCTTTCCCTTGCACCTTTTAAGCCTGTTCGTCAGTGTCTCCATCTCTGTGACAAGAAGTTTCATACAGAAGCATTGCATAAGCTCTTGGTCTAATGGAAAGTTTAGATTTATTGTAAAATTTTAGCCCCATTCAATGTTAAATCTTTTGTTATTATCATTTTGAATCACTATTTTAATGTGGCACAGCTAGACCTTCTCGCGTACAGACCTATTTTATTGTTCATGAAAGCACATGTTACATAGTCTGTGCAGAGAAAATCCTGGCTACATCTGTTTAGAGAAAATCCTATATAACTATATCTGTGCAATCCTGGCTACATCACTTCCCAATGTTGCTGGATTGATACTTGCTGGTTCTGCTGAAATTGAGACAGGGCCGAGCCGATCTGACTTGTTTGATCTTCGCCTGCTGGCTGAAGTATTGAAAGTTGAAAATGTTTCGTGTGGTGGAGGAAGGGTTTCTATCAAGCCATTGACTTGTCCTAGGAGATTCTATCCGATGTGAAGTTCGTACAGCAGACGCGCTTGATTTGGAAATCTTGGAAGAAGTCAGTCAGGATAGTGGAAAGTTTGTGTTTGGCGTGGTGGATACCATGAAGGGCCTGGGTATGGGTGTTATTCAGATGCTGATTATCTGGGAAGATGGACGAAATTACTATAAACTTATAAAGCATTTGAACAGGGAACAGGAATCAGATCAGAGCAATTTCCTGTTATACATATTTTATATAATCAAATGCTAAATTCATATCACAGTAAAAATTTAGATTATAAATACCTAAAGTCACTTTTCCCTTGCGAGAAGAGAATTGATCATGGTATCTTCATGATTATGAGTTTGAATAAACAAGAAAATAAGTATGTAATGAGAGGTATAAATAATAATTTCCAACATTTTCAGGATTCAATCACGTCATCGACTTCGAGGTTCAGAAAAATCTCTTCGGAACGGTTTTCGGAAGAGCCGTTCGGTTGCTCACTGGAGATTCTCACAGATAATTCAGAAGAAGACCTAATTTTTTAGAGGAATCCTTCGCTATCAGCTGGACATTAAATCACTTGATTAACCAGAAATTTATGAAGATTCCGAGTAAGCGTCAAGATTTTCATTGCTTCCGCCAAAGACAAGCAAAAATCTCCAGTGTGATGCCAGTAGTGTAAATTGATGCTTCTATGAGCTGCTTCTCTGTTATGGGTTTTTTTTTTCCATGCTTAGTGAGTAGGATAGCTAGCAGAAGAACTTTTGGAGTAATTTAGATCGTCAAAGTCCAAATAAAAACCTATTATGCTTAAATTTATGGGCCCATCTCCCCGCAAATTCTGATCCATTTTTCTGCTGTCATCAGTGTTCTGTTCTACAGAGGGTCTGCCGAAGTGGGTTTTGTTTGGGTGCCTCTGCAGTGATTGTGTGTTTTTACTCAGCTTGATCGGGCAGTAATCCTTGATTCGCTAATTACTATTTATGCGTACAAGCTGCTTCGAACTGTTTGTCTGAGAGGCCACGGCAGATTTATTGGATGACACTCACTTGGTGCTGATTCAAGCCTGGAAATATGGCGTGGTGGGATTTTCTGGGGGATCCATCAGGTCTCTCCTAGTTGTAGTCAACAAGTTTGTTTAATTTGGTCAAAGATGGAGCGTCAATTGCTCGCAATTGTCACTTCAACATCCAGGGTTGGAGCCGGGATTAGTTTCCAGTAGATCTAAGACTAAGATAATCTGTTTAAGGGAAACCAAAACTCGAGATTTTACTGGTATTATTCTTTTTCTAGGAAACATAATCTCAATAGTTTTTTTTAGGGGCACAGGCCCCCACCAGCCCTGTTTGTCTCTAGCCCGACATCCTTACTTTTGTTTCCTTATTTGCTTGGAGATGGTTTGAATGAGGAAGAATATTTTATGTTGAACAGACAAACTCAAATTGGATTGTTGCTGATTATTATTTGGTTTGCTGCAATGATAAGTCCAGGCTTACAAAAATTTGGTTCGTGCTTGTTTCTTCTGTGTACCTTCATGATTTGAAAATTTGATCACCTCGCCATTGAAGGCTATCAGTTCTGAGCTCTTCTTCCCATTTGCTATCCTCATAAACCCATCGCCATTCGCCACAGCAAAAACTCATTTCACTCTGTAAAATTCGTCCTCTTTTCTGCAATTTCAAATATCTATACGTTGTAGGCTTGTAAGTGTCTGTTTTGGAGTGAGGTAGTGTTTGTTTTTAAAAGTGTTTTTCGTTCATAAATATATCAAAATGATATATATATTTTAAAAAATGAAAAAAAAATTGACATCAACACATGAAAATGATCTAAAATACCAAAAAAAAAAATAAAGTAAAAGATTAAAAAAAATCATTATTTTTTTCAAAAATATTTTTGAAACGAAGTGTTAAACACCCCCTAAGACAGGGTCTTTCCTATAAGTTCGGACCGCATTCATCCTGCAATTAATGTATGTTTGTCGGTGTGGTTAAGGTTGTTATTAAAGTATTTTTCATTCAGAAATACATTAAAACAATTTTTTTTTATTTTTAAAAATAATTTTAAGCATCAGCACAGAAAAATAATTTAAAAATACAAAAAAAAAAAATTGCTCTATTTTAAGCACTGTTTTCCATGGGCCGTAAACCATCTTGCTGTTCAGTAGATGGGCTTAACCATTTTGATGGGTTATTAAGCTCAAACATCCCACTTCCTATTAACTATTTTTTCTAACATGACTCTCTTAATACCTTATTTAAATAAGTCTTTTTGTATAAACTCGGAAATCAAATGTTGAGTTAGCTTGACAATCAAATCAACTTAACTTTAAATTAAAAGAGAGAAAAACTATGGAATGCATCCAACCCTCGAGACTGATTCAACATCTGAAACGGAAAAACTTGTTTAAATAATATAAGTATAAATAGGAGGGTAATATTAAAAAAATCAATTGATTGGGACTGCATCAAGAAAACTACAAAAGCTATGTGAGCTTATTGACCCCATTTTGCTATATATCTATAGGTGTATAACCTCTGAAAATGACATGGACCGTCCGGAAGGTCGCATTAGGCTTAAGTCATCCAGTATGTAATCGGTGGTCTTAGTCAAATGGGAATGTGGTTGTGTAAGTCGGCGACCACCCCGAGCCGTTGGCTGTGGTTAAAAGCCCGGCTCCTTGCGCCAAACTTATCTTCATGGTTGTTAATTACAATTGATGAGCGCATATGTATTGATAATAAAATGTCCTGGGTTTGATTTCTATGTCATAATTCATGAATATTTAGGTGCTGTTAATATTATGGTTCAACAATATTTTAAAAAAATTACTATAAATGTTTTTTTTAAATATTTTAATGTGATGATTTAAAAAAATAAACTACACCATTAAACTGCTACTTTGAAAACTAGCTCAGTGTAATTTCTTTGTTACCAAGGGAATGCTATGTGTCCATATTGAGCCAATCATTAACTTTGACATTGTTTTAAAAAAAATGAAAAAATTGAAAAAATATATTTTTTTATTTTTTATTTTAAATTAAATATTTTTGGTGCTCTTAGATCATTTTCACATGCTGATGTCAAAAATAATTTTTAAAAAATAAAATAAAATATATAATTTTGATACATTTCTGAACAAATATTATTTTCAAAAGTAACCTCGATCACACTCCTAGACACGCACATTATCGATTAGATTATGTGACTTCAACGATCTCTTAAGTATATTTTTTTAATTGTTTGCTAGATTTTTTGTGTGTTTGTTATTATGTTACACAGTATTTTAAAATAATTCTTCATTTAAAAATTAAAAAACATTGAATTAATATTTTAAAAAAAAAACAAAAACAAAAACACCCTTCTTAGAGAAAAACAAGGGAGGCTTGCACTGTGCACGCACAATTAGATGTCACAGCAATGGAGTTTTCTGAAGCAATCGCCAGAATATCTCTCCATTAACGTCCCTAGTCATCCTAACCAGCTTGCAAATTATTGTCCTTCTTCAAAACTATGACAGAAAGCCAGCATTCAGTCATTCCAGTGTTTTGCGAAAAGAAAACATGCAATTAGCAGTCGATGTCAAACCACCGAACCCCATCTAGAAGAAATTTTAACAAAATGTTATTATTAATATAGCAGTTAGTTCATTTTTTCTAATTTAAGTTTTAGTTTTTAATGTTAGATTTATTAGTTCATGTTTATTGGGTAAATACCCGCATGATTTAATTTCTTTTTTTCTATTAGAAAATATTAGCAATGCCTACATTCTTTTTCACGTTTATTTTTATTAAATATGTTAAAACCTAAAAGAGTGAGATGTTTTTTTTTTTATTTCTATCATTATCATGAATAAAGAATAGCAAATTAGAAAGATATTTTAGCTCATTTGAGATTTAATTGTCTTGTTTTTAAAAAAATAATTAAAAATGATTTCTCTAACAATTAATATTGATAATAAAAAATAATAGACCGCAGGAGGCAAATATGATCGATTCTCTAGCACACAGTTTGTCACCCGAGTCCTACTTGAGTGCCGGGTGGCAATATCAGGGCTCGATATAGAAGGCATGTGCTTCCATGAGTCGTGCCTTTGTCTTTACAGGAAACACCCCAGCAAGATCACATGAAAGTTGAGACAAATAATGAGTTCATTTCTTCACACACACACACACACATATAACACATCTGACATACCTCGCATGTGTTCAGCAATGGCACATGCACAGGGAGACACCAGTAGTCTATGTATGTGTCAGCATATACTCGAGAAATTCTGTCGAGGACTTTCCCTCTTTCCTTCTGATAAAGTTGGTATTTTTGGATATTTTTGTATTATTTTAATGAGCTGGTATTATCTAGAAATTATTTTACAAACTCTGTAGGAAAGTCGAGAAGGTCATCAGATGCGTCTCAAGACTGGAAAGCTGGTAGGCTGGATCTTGATGAGATTTTGTCTGTGTGCTCACAGCATCCGATCTAGTTATGGAAAGAAAATTGCCAGGCACTGGAAATGGCACCACGAGGGCTTGTAAAATAGTTAATCTATTTATTTGTTAGTTTTCCTGACAGGCTGCAGGCTCCCGCCATATGCAGTAAGTCCTCACCCAAATCCTTTGCATTTTCTGATTCAAATTCCCAGGCTTACCGTTGCATGGATGATAAATAAAACATATAAAATACAGTCTGTTTCTTAGTGTATTTTTCAACTCTGGCGTTCTGCAGAACAAGTGTTGCCATGCAGAGCTGTAAACGATCTAACGAGATTTTGGTTGCATTCGACCTCGTAGCTTATATTCACATTAATTTGATTATAAGTTAAATGGCCAAATTGCAAGGATAATATACCCACATTAACGATAATTTTATGCTAGTCATAATTTTTGAATTGGTTTGAAAAAAAAAACGGGATTTTAGCTTTGATTTGCTACGATTCATAAAAAAAAAGAGTTTAGGAGGATAGTCTTTCAATTTCTTTTTTTGAATTCCAGGAAACCCCACCATCTTTAGTCACTCTTTGTGGGCCCGGTTTAAACGAGTAAAACCTCGGTTATTCCAGAATCTTACAGAACATGCTCTGACCCGAACTTGGAACATCCAATACGGATCTCAAATCTTTTGTCACCACGTCACACCCCTTGGAGACATAGCCTTTCAACCCGCTACCATCCAATACAGGCGTGCATAGTGGAGCTTGAACCCTAGTGGAGAGGAAGGGAACAAGTCATTTCTCTTGCTAGGCCAGGACTCCACCAGCAAATACATGTTAAATGAGAGTATATCATAACTATTTATAATTTGAATTTCTATAAATTTCACCCCAATTGATTAAATACAATTAATTAATGCAAACATCTTTTGGATGGTAAGTCATTTTATTGACACCATCTCTTTTAAATAAGCTTTTTGTTTCATGATCTCAACCCTTTAATTGAAAATATTCTTTATTAAACAATCTATCTAATTTTCTGTTAAGTAACATATCGGTTGCACATATTGCCTTATAAAATATGAAAACAAGTACATGATTTGATGTGATTCAGTCAATTTGGTGAGTGTAAAGTCAAGTGAATTAATGATAAAATATAATCTCACAAAAAAAATGAAAATCACATTTTATTTTTAAAATATTGAGATAACATGTTGAATTCTCTCAAGTCAACTTGGTTAATTTGATAAATTTATGACCCAGTTCATAAAATTGTGATAACTTCATGGAAATAAAATAAAAATAAATTATGATGCTCAATTTCTAATCAACTCAATGTTGATAGATGAAATTGAAAAGGTTCGATTAAAAAAAGATAAAAAGATATTTGAGTCTACCTGCAAAACCTACAACCCATGTGATGAGATTGTGATAACCTCTTAAAAAGAAAATCAAAACAAAAATAAAAGTTTAATTATCAATCATTCCAATGTTGAAGGATGACATAAAAAAATCAATTAAAAAAACAAAAAAAATGACCCAAGTTAATTTGGGTTAACTAATTGAACTTGCTATTTAAGTTAAGAGATTGAAATAACTTTGTAGAAAGCAAACCGAAATAAAATATAAAATCTAATTAACAATCTTTTCAATGTTGAATGTTGAATTTTTTTTTTAAATCAATTAATAAAACTCAAATCAACTCAAGTTAACATATTAAACTCGCAACATTGTTCATATGATCAGGATAAATTTATTAAAATCAAAGTGAAACAAACTATAAAGCTCAATCACTAATAAATCTAATATTAAAAATTAAATAAATACAAAAAAACAATGAAATATAAAGAAATAACAATGAATTCATCTATTGTTTTAGTTTTTGTTATTCTTTCATTGAGAAATAGACCGATTTGTAGTGTATACTACTTTCAAAACTGGTTTGGGGGGCATTGGCGCAGATTTTTAAAAACAAAAGGAGCAATCTCTCTATTTTAGGATACTCAGGGGGGCGTTAAAATAATTGCCATATTAATTAATTTCCGCCGAAATACCACCTGTCCCTTTTCTTCTTTTTTTTCCTTTTTTCTTTGAGAAATACGGAAATACCACCGGTTTAATTGGTACTGAAAAAAATGTGATTTTGTTTTTTTAAAATTGTGCTAGTGCCAGAGATACAAGAAGATAAACACTGGCCAATAAATACTACCTGTCAAACCCTCATTCCTTCTTCTAGCTAGCTCTTCCCCTCTCTCTCGTCACTCCCCGTGCATCAAAACCCAGCACCAGCCCTTCGATCCGATTCTTGATGTTCAGGTCCTGATCAGAAGCTACAAATCTAGCTAACCAATAGCCATTTCATGCCCTAGCTAGTGTCATCATACCATAACCGAAGAATTTAGTGTACATAAACTATTTTTTAAAGGTGGATCGAAGGCATGGAAAGAGGCCACTTCCACCGGAAGCATCGGAGGAGAAAGAAAAGGAACACGATGACTTCTCTTCTTATGCTTCTACTTGGTCAGAGACAGACATGTCTGCCATGGTTTCAGCTCTCACTCAGGTCATGGGTAACCCAACCTCGGTGCAATCCACCCAATCTGCTCCGGAGCAATCCGTCGTCAAAGACGAACCTGACCTGTCTCGACCAGTGCAAGATCAAGGTAATGGATGCATACATATATATGTTCTGTGCCTTGGTAATTTCTGCACTTTTATTCGTCTTCCCTACATCAATTTCAGTCTCTCCTTTCTAGTACTAATAAAGTTTCTTGTCATTATCATTCCAAATGATCTAAAAGATGAAATTTGATTTACACCAAAAATTTGAAGCGAGTTGCAAATGAAGAAAAAAAAATCTAGAACAAAAAGTTAACCGGGCAATGTTAATCATCTGTTTGTATTTAAATTGTCAGAAAGTTTTGTAATTTTGGTGCGTTTTACATTTTTGTTTTTATAGTTATAATCTTGTCAAAGTTGTCGCACTCTACCAATCTATATATCTATGTCGTTCTCTTTATTTTTCTTGATTAAAAGCCAAAAGAAAAGAGAGAGAGAGAGGGCCTGCCTAACCCCTTCGATTTGTTTTATTCTGCGGAGATGCACATGTGAAATTAATATGGCGATTTTAGGGTTTCTCGCCAAGTTCATTGTATCTTATAACTTTCCGTAAAGAATCTCTCTCTCTCTCTCTCTCTCTCATTCACACACACAAACAGAGACAAATAAAGTAAATATTTGGGCAAAGACGCTCTTTCTTGCTTTACCAAAATCTCACCAAGCAGGCAATACGTTGTCAAGGTGGCGACCTATCATTTTTCATGTACTCTAGCTAGTCATAGAGATAAGAATTGGCTGGCTTCATTGGTGTGAACTTATCATCACATTCCTCGTATTGGAAGGGAAAAGGGAGGGAGATGGTCACTTCCGTGAATCACTAGCATTCCTTTTTGTTAGGACATTGACCTCGAGCCTTGTCCTTTGATAATGTCTAATTGTTCCTCCCCTTGCTTCACCTTGCCTAATCTTGAAAGGGACAGCATTGTTTGTTCGCATGTAATTAAGACCAAAGTATGTGTCTTTCATTAATTGTGTGTTGAAATTTCTTCAATTTACAGGAACTGGATTCCGATCGAGTTTAATTGCTTTTCAATGTTAAATACCTTTAACGACTTTGCTCGCATGAAATTATAATTATTAGAATGAAATTATAAGAAACCCTTAAAAATATATATAAATCTTTGACCTTTTATCCAGCCCACGTTCCGTTTGCGTGGCATTGAAGTACTGCATTTTACTTTACCTGTCCAGGAAACCTTCTATTGATTTGCACTTCTTTTTATATATATGTGTGTGTGTACACGGAAAGAGACAGAGAAGGCCCTCTATTTTTTTATCAAAAAAAAACATATAGCTAATTTATTATGACTTACTTTCATTGATCTAATTAAGGATTGCCAAACTATAGCTAGGGGAGTAGAAGTTTTGAATTAGGTTGTATCTACTTAATGAGGGTAAGGGTATATTTTTATTGAATTTGGTATTTGAGTTTGGATTGCATGCAAAAGACTTAATTGTTAAATTTTGCAAAGTTTTATATGGGATATAATAACTAACAGTATTTCTTATTTCGACTCATTTTTTACTGTTATCAAGTAATTCCATATGGATATGTTTATATATTAAGAAAGTTATTGTGGACCGACCATCTATCTTTGATATGATAGAAATGTGAATTTAATCTTAGAGTTTAAAACTAATCTGAGGACATCATCTTATGGGGGGGGGACTACATTTTGACATGACTAAAGCATACTTTTCACTTTTTCACCTAATACGTGTCCATTATTTGGATTCAATGGTTCTTAATAATTTACATTTATTTACAAATTACAATCAATAAAATATAATAGTGGGATTGTTAGAATTAATTTTAAATTTTTTGGATGTTTGTCATAATAAAAACCTAGAAGTTCATCTATAACTTTCACCTATTTAAAAGTGGAGAATTATTCTATGTAAGTGAGCATGACCTAACCATGTATCTGATAAGATTAGCATATTAATTACAGCAGAGAGAGGTTGCACGCACGTCCTTGCATCGAACACTCCATGCACTCGAAACACGATCTCATGCATAATCTTAAAACTATCCAGTTGTAGTCTAATCTATATACCAGAGTTACAATGTTTATCTATTCTGTGAATCCTTTTTCATACCTTTTCAACATATTTTTATCCACAATGCGTTGCTGTTAAAATTCAGCTCCCTATAATGAATCGCTCAGACGATTTTGTTTGTGCAGAAAATACAAGGAGAAGGCATTATAGAGGAGTGAGACAGAGACCCTGGGGTAAATGGGCAGCCGAGATACGTGATCCTAAAAAGGCAGCCCGAGTCTGGCTTGGTACTTTTGACACTGCTGAGGATGCAGCCGTTGCATATGATAAAGCAGCACTTAAGTTCAAAGGCACCAAGGCTAAGCTTAATTTTCCAGAAAGAGTTCAAGGAAGAACCGAGTTCGGCTACTTCATGGGTTCTGGGGCTTCCAGCAATGTCTTGACTGAACAAAGTCCCCGGCCAGTCGCTCCTCCTCCTCCTCCACCTCCCCCTTCATCATTTGCACCAGATACTTACCCAGATTTGCTTCAGTATGCACAAATCCTTTCTAGCAATGATGCCAATTTCCCGTATTACACTTCAAACCTCTTTAATCAACAACCTTTTGCTCCCGATTTTTCATCAAGCTTTTTATCACCGCAACAGCTACAGCAACAACAAGATCTGATGAGATTCTCGTCAGGGTTCGATAGCTCCTTTAGCTCTGATCAACAGGAGCATGGGAAGGACTCGAGTAATCCTAGGGAGTAATGTGTTAGATTTTCCGCATTAAGTGGCCAACTTGGCATCCTTAGCTAAGGAAATATAAAAAAAAAATGGGTGAATTAGCACCATTCCTTTGAAGCGGTATTACCATTAGATGTCGAGAGGTCCATAATTGATCAAAAGACCTTCCAAGTTTTTTTGTGGTGCTTTGGAAGCTCTTCTCTTTCGCTTCCTTTTTTTCTTTTGTTTCAATGCATGGGGCATGGACATCCTATAGTATTAGTCACCCCAAGAATCACCTATCAGTTGGCAATTTGCATGCATGTTCTGTAATCTTTGGTGGAAAGATAACTATATATATATGAGAAATTTTGGGTAATGTATTAATATTTTCTCTAATTTTTTCAGTATTTGCATGAGGTCTTCATCAAAGTTAATCGCTTTTGATTTTTGTACTTGTACAATGATGATGGATGTGGTCATCTCTTGGCAAAGGTGAACGATGTGGGGTTTGTTGTTTATTGGAAAGACTTGAACGCACGCATGCACGCCTATCTATTCATCTATATCCCATCGTTCAAAACTTGCTCATCCGTATATATCTTGCCATTTATTCCATGTCATGGCATTTTTTTATCCATTCATTTTCAACTCTACAAAGCTAACTTTGTGGAAAGGATTAAAAATAATTCGTCAAAAGCGAAGCATTGCTCACCAAACTTCCGAGCTAAAGATGGTGGAGATCTTCCCGAGGACCTCTAGTGCTCTTCATCGAGACGTTAACAATATAAGAATCATTTTCTGTTGAATATGATCTCGTTGAATTCCATATTTCAAATTTGGTTGGTCGTAAGGATAATTGATCTGATAAATATAGTCCAAAGTAGACGTCGGTTCATATATTTCATCAATAATGCTGATATCGACGCTCCAAATTGCCCTTTGATTATGCTCTATTACTTCAAAAGTACCGTCACTTCATTGATTAAGGATAAGGACAGAATATTTTTTGATTCGACAACATATCTAATCTTAGGCAAGTGATTTGGCATTCGCTCTGATCATCGATTGACTAGCATTGTGCTGATTTGGTGTCACATAAAAACCAAGTTTGAGAGATAGAAGTCAAAACGATCATTATTCACAAATATATTTATATATCATTTTTTCCATTTCTAATCACCTAACTAACTTTTAATCGAATAAAAAATAATAAATTTAATTTCCACCACAGTAATACTCCATTACTAAATTTTGACAAATGTTCAAGATATATCTAGCAGTATATTATTAGTTATTTTATATGACTCGTCACTTTAAAAATAAACATATGCAAGTAGAAGATAACAATTCTAGATAGAAAGTCCCCAAGGGGCAGCCTGGCGGCAACAGGCCTCGCTCCCATACACGAGAGCGAGGTTCGAGCCCTACCTAGCGCCCTATCCCAAACCTGTAAGAGTCTGGGACAGCCGGGGGTTTACGCATGCCCTGGGCCCACAAAGTGCGCTTTCCGGGTCATGTGGTTTCCACATTATCCAAAAAAAAAAAATTCTAGATAGAAATATTAGTATTATTATTTATGAGTGGTAAATTTAATTTTCTACTTTTTATATTTGGCTATTTCTTCAAAGTAAACTATAGAAAGTAATTAATAGGATCATACTAGTTAATTACAACTTGAGTACGTCCTTTTAAAAAAATTATTATCCTTTTAAAATACAGAGATTAACAATCCAAAATTTTTAAAAAATAAAATGATAGAAACTTCCTTCCTATGTAAAAGGAATATAACTACCTTATTTAGATAATATATATATATATATATATATATATATATATATATATATATATATATATATATATTTTCATACTGTTGCTGGCTTTATACTTTCACAATATCTAAAAACACAATAACCACAAATTCTCTTATTTTAAATGCTAGTAGCGGTTAAGTTACTCATTTCAATTAATCACACGCAATTTATAATTAATCTATAAACAATTAGTTTACACTGCTGAGGTACTACGTTAGGCAATTAAGAAATGTGATCTATATATATATATATATATATATATATATATATATATATATATAGATATAGATATAGATAAACACTTGGATCGATCGATCGCAATAATGAAAGGAAAGGACGAAATAACATTGCATGTAAACATTCGGAACCACTTTGAGGAGAGTTTATCGAAATGCTAAGTTAAATTAGCAATATTAAATATATACTTCCTCCAATTGGCAAGCTATGTGAAGGGTTGATAATAAAGAATAATAAGGGTCACTCGAGTAAATCATGGTTTCTCATCATTTGGTCATCTATCAAGACAACTACTTTAGACACGTTAGAAGCGCAAAACGTTAAAGTGAAGCATTTAAGCGACAAAACCTTATGTTTTGGTAATATTTAATGTTGTCCAAAAGAATTATCAGACTGAAACGTGCTTCTAATTAGGCATGGCTCCACCGACCAGTACTGAAGTAACCTTAAGCTCTTGCTTTATCATATTCATGAACTTTATCCTTTGTCTCCGTGAGCAAACAATCTTCATCGCCCCCTCTCTTTCTTTACTATATAGAATTTGTTTTTCTATATTTTACACAACGTTTCAAAAGTGTTTTTTAAAAATTTAAAATTTTTATTATTCTTTATACTTTAAATTATTATTTTTTATATTTTTAAATCAGTTTGATACATTGATATTAAAAATAATATTAAAAAAAATCATTCTAATATATTTTTTAATAAAAATTACTTTAAAAAACAACTTCAAATATTCTCACAGAAAAAAATCACTTTATTTCCCATGTCCAATGATAGAACTTGAACGGCTACAAAATGTTGGCTTGGAAAGCCTGAGATAGCATGTTGATTAGAAGCGGCTACTTTACTAAAAAGAAGATCTTTTAACTGTTACGCATGCACGGGCCTTGCCCACTTGCCAAACAAGTAGGTGGGCCAGGTTCAGATCAACCAAAGCCCCAAAAACGGTTTGTCATTTTTTTACTTTTTCTATTTCCAATCACGAAGATGGCCACAAAACGACAATGATTAAAGCAAACGACAAAAGGTAAGGAAACTTCTTTTCACTCCCTTTATTTTATTCTTTTTAATTTATCAGTGTAATCTCCCACGTAAGCCGCGTGAAATCTGACGTGGGCGTAGCCCAAATCCCAAAGAATAAGCATGAATTAGGGTTCATGATGATAATGACATATGGGCTCTGGGATTGCATGGTAGGGGACCAAGTTTGGGATGCTGACATGGTTTTGTGTATGCTTTCGGTTTCTCCATGTCAAATCTTGCGGCTCGGCTTCATCTCTATAAGACCACTCCTGCGACTCCTCAAGTACAATTATGATCCATCTTGAAAAAATATGTGGTTTGATGTCAAACACCTCTGAAATGTAATTTTATATGCACATGGAGGTTTGCCCAAGTTGATCTCTTTTGATTCTTTCAGTCGTTTTCTAACCCTAGCTAGTTCGTACATGATTTAAGGAGATAGCCTGCTTGGATTCTTAGTAGCTATGACTAGCTGATGGGACCATCTGATATGTGTGTATACGAGCGTATACTTTCAATACAAAGCTAATTTTTTTAGAAAATAATATAAATTTTATTTTATGATTTAATCTGATAGTTTAAATTTTTAATTGAGATTTTTTTTAATATAATATCACAATTTTATTGACCTAACAATCATAAGTTTGAATTTTAATATTCTCATTCTATTTGATAAAAATCAAGTTCAAGGTAATATGAGTGTATGCAAGTTTCAAGTCCAAAAAACCTTCATTTGAGAAGATATATTAAAGAATAATATAAATCGTTTATCTGATCGCTTAAATGAGATGATTTCTTAACAATTTTAAGACTTGAATAGTACGTAATGAATAAGAAATTTCATGTATCAAATTGCATGAGTGAGATATATTGTCTAATTCGTTTTGGCTACTTTGCCTCATCGAAGCATTTATACGAGCATCCTGGACAATGAGATGGAGATTCTGCAGGCTGGTCACGGAGTGCTCGGTCGAGTACTGGTTTGTGGAATTTATGATCGAAGACAAGGACAGAAGTTAAGTTCCTATCACCTGTTGCGAATCTTGTTCTTGCTTCTGAATGAAGATCGATGTTTCAATAATGCCGGGAATCAGTTTGTAGCTAGTGCTTGCTAATTCTTTGATGATGAGGTTGGTGATGTTGCAACTTCTTTTAGTAAAGAAAGAAAAGAAGAAGAACCCCACTCCTTTTTGTCTTGCTAGTCATTGTCAAAGTATGTGTGCATATACATATTTTTTAATTTGGTGTTTCTATTTTTTTATTATTGTTTGAGTATATATCTTTATTTATCTTTCTATAAAGTATTTTTTAGCAGTTATATTTTCCATGTATAGTGTATAGATATAATTTTATATTGTACTCTCTAACTTTACTTTTTGTATCGCATATATATATATATAAGAATATCGATTGATTAAAACTTTATATTATTCTCAACTCGGTAGCCGTAATTTTTTTCTAATGTGACATTTCAAAAAGAAGTGTACATGTAGCAGCATCTTGGTTTTGTTTATCCTATTTTTTCTCTCATGTATATGAGTTATATGAGTCTTTATATAGATTGAAACAAGATATGTCAGTTTATGCATCCTCCTACTAATGCTTATTGAATTATCGTTAAATGTATTTTATAGTATCTAAAAGGTATGGCTTTTATGGTTTGGATATTGGTCATGGCTTATTTTTCTCTCTTTGTAGTTTTAATAATGTTAATTGGGATGGTAGTGATGATGATTGTAAATCATTTGGTGTTTATCTTATGTATTTTGGTCATATGTTGGAAGTCAGGCAAACAATGAATGGTTGCTCGGTTATAAGGCTTTAACTAATAGGACTTGTGAAGTCTTATGGTTTTGTTATCTATTTTCATAAATATGTATTACTCTTATTTTTATTTATATCATTTAGTGTGATAATTTAGGTTGTACCTATCTATGAATCATATATTTTATGTTTTTACTGAACATATAGAGATTGATTATTACTTTGTCTATGATAGAGTAGTCAAGAAAAAAAAATTCAAATTCATTGTATTTTGGCCAAGGATCAACTTGTTAATGTTCTTACCAAGCAATTTCCTAATGTGTTTTTTTCTCATTTTCAATTCAAATTTTAGATTGAGACCCTACTCTCAACTTAAGAAGGCATAGTATAAGAACTGTTGAATTATAGGGTTGTGTTACAGTAATTATATTTATCATGTGTGATGTATAGATCTGATTTTGTGTTGTACTATCTAACTTTATTATTGTGTAGTGTAGTACATGTATAAATAAAAAAGAATGGTTAACTATTTGGTTCAGACCTTCTATTATTCTCGACTTTTCCAACTAAAAATCTATCTTTATTTTTTTTTATTTCAATGAATATACCTTTTTTTCATTAATTTCATGCCATAAAATCTTTTAAATTATTGATGGAGTATGTATTGAATAGACACGTCACATTTTTGTTTTGGGATCAATACTTAGGAAATTGGAGAGAGAAAATGAAAAGAAAACTAAAATTTGGAGATTATTTTATTATGTTCAAGGTGTATTTTTTTTTATACATGTAAAGGAAACATGAACTCCTCAATCCAATAATCACAATAAAAAGGAGAAAAGGGGTAATTATAAAATTCTAAAACATAGTTTACATTTTCATTATTTTCTTCATTTTATTTTCAAATTTTGAGGATGGTTTTCTTCTTCTTCTTCCAATTTTATAAACAACTTGTCTCATTCTAAGAATTTCAAATATTTATTTAGCAAAATATGTCATCACTAATTACTAAATTCTAATAGAGATACTTATCTTGGAAAAAAAGAACAGCGTTTCAAAATTCAAAAAAAAAAAAAACCTTGATTGGAGAATATAGATCATTATATTCATTGAATTTTTCGTACTATTTGCTCTCCTAGTATTTTTATAATATATATATTTGTTATGATTTGAAGGGGAAAAAAAAAAGAAATTGAATAGAATAATGTATGTCAGGCTTGGGCTTTTGGGACAACGTTATGTGTTTGAATCAAGGAATTAAATCCTGGAATTATTTATTCCATTGAAGCCTATTTTGCTACTACCATTATGGGCTTAGAAACGTGTGTGATTTTTCAACCTCGAGTAAAGTTCCGACTTCTCAAACGGAAGGTGAAAGCATTGTTATAAAACCTATACATGTTTAACAGCGGATCAAGGACTTGAATGACTCAAGCTTGAATCCATTCAAGTCAAAACAAAAAACTAGGTGACCTTATTAAAAAAACAGGTTGACACGTGATTCAGTTAACTCGCGGTATGACTGACTCAAAAACTTGGTAATTTTATTTATAAAAAAATAGTCAAAGTCATGTTATTTTATTCTTTTCCTTTTAAAAAAAATCAACTCAAGTTGCCTGTGACTTTTTTATAGGAAAAAAAATAAGGGGGAGGGAATTGACTTGGTGAAACCCAGTTAACAAACTAGGTTGTCTTGTGACCCAATCAAAAACCCTTAGACTTTTAATATATTTTTTAAAGAATACATTTTAATCTCTTAATAATAAACATGAAGTCAATTCATGTTATGTTAACTCATCCAACTTGCAATCTAGATCTTATCCGAATTCAAGTTTAATTATTATTTTTTAAACCAAGTTCTCGATTAGGGTAGAGATATTTTAATGAAGAGTATTGACAAACTAAAATAGAAGGTTAATTGACTCTTTTAATTCCTTATAAAGCATTTTTTTTCACAATAGTGCTTTGTTTTTTTTTCAGATTCTTTCTTTAATATTGGATTTACGAGATATTTTGTTTTAATTAATTTACTAAAAAACACATTATGCCTAAACATTTTTGTCATGTTGGAAAAAAAAATTGATCCATTCCCAATGTAGCATCGACTAGTGATATAGTACCGCATAAACGTTGACCTTTGGCTGGTAGAGAAGTATAAACAATGGAATCGTGCATGTGATGTTCTAAAAATCTATTTAAGTTTGATTTGAAATTAGTTAAATATGAGCATATGTGAGGTTTTCTCAGTTCAAAATATATTTGTTGGTGTAAAATAGTTCAAGAGGGTCGATATGGGCCCAAGGCCGGTCAGCTTGTACTGTCAAGCAATCAAAAAATAGCGTTTTTAAATATTTTCATGCACTTATATCAAATAATATTTTAAAAATAATAAAAATATCATATTGATATATTTCTAAACAAAAAAATATTTTTAAAATCAACATTATTAACCACTCTGAAGCACGAAGTGGTAGTCAAGAGACCGTTAAGAAATCCGGTGTTTCTTCATTAACACAGTACCACTAAAAATAAATTTTTATTTAAGAAATAATTAGTGGAAGAAAAAGAGATGAAAATTACAGCTATAAGTATTTCTTTTTATAGCATACGTGTTTAAAATATAACGATTTAAATTTATATTTTACATTGGCTTTGCATTTGAAAGACATCGATTTCCATACACATGAAAGGCATTTGCAGCGCATTTGCCAAACAATAATTAATGGCTTAAAAATGCCATTAATTTGGATAGGTTAAATGATAAATTGACAAGGGTAACCCCGCTCATATATAAGGGTAAATTCACTATATAATATAAATTATAGGTCATTGCCATTAACCACCGTGTATCCAAAAGCTTTGTGACCAAAAAGAGACTAGAAGACACAATAACACACCCCCTGCAGCTTTCAATCTCAGATCCCTTGCTCCTTCCCTGGGCTCATTGTCTCCACATTTGATGGTGGATCCATAATGTCATCACCGTCGGTTTCTTTTTTCTGCTTCTGTGGGTTTTGGGATTCATCCATTGGCTCTTCAGCAATTTGATCATCACTAACCACATCCCGTTGCTCAGTGACACCATCACTTTCTTCACTACACTCTTCAGGATTGTTGTCCAGTTTTTCCTGCTCAGCTTGTTGTTGTAGTGATTCTATGACACCCATCAACTCCCGATTCACCTGTCAAGAAAACTTCCAGTGTTCTCAAAGGATATTCCATGACTCCCACTGAATCTTTTAGAAAACAAAATTGGAAGATGAAACAAAACAAAGAATCCCTGCAGTTTTGCCACAAGAATGCTGTTTCATATCAAAATGCATGTAATTGATGCGTGTGGTACCTGTGGGTTCTGAAGGAAGTCAGCTATGTCGATGGGACAAGATGGACATTTCATCACATTCTTTTGCACTCTTAATGCCCGTCTTCCTTGACCTCTTTGTCTAGTGAGACTTTGGCCAGCAAAGGCACCCTCAAGACATGCTTTGCAGAAATTATGAGCACATGGGGTAGTGATTGGATGAACCATCACCTTCCGGCAAATTTGACAACTAAACTCTGCTTGATGAACAACCCAGAAGCAAAAGAAAATCCAATCCATTGATATTAGTCATGACCATGATCAAAACGCATTCCATAGAAACTGCATGTTTAGAAGAGTGGACATCGAAGGCTTCAAGTTGAATTTGATTAAATACCATACCTTTCAGAAGTTTTTCTCTAACAGATACATTTGTTTTTTGTCGCTTGATTATCCTAATCACTTTGCCATCTTCTGGATCTACACTATCAGCAACTCTTTTTTTACTGGCCGGAGGCGGCTTTTTCCACATCCAGCTACTTTTTTCATCCTGAAGATCCAAATGTTAACATCTTAAGACACTCTAAAATGAATGAATTGCTACAATGAACCATTGGAGTGAAAGAGTTTGAACTCGCCTCATAGTCCCAGGAAGGGGACCCCTTCCTTTCAGTTATATCAATTGCATTCTTTAATTCCTTAATGACAGGCAGGGGCCTTGGACGGTCCCCTTGAACATCACTGCAATTTGATTTCCATCAAGTCAGGTCATAGAAAGAGAGGGAAGGAAACAGGGGGAATGGAAGGAAGCAGAACATACGTTGTCCATGGGGCAGGCTCGTTGTCACATCTTACAAAAAGATACCTGCAGACTTTAAAGCCCTGCAATGAAAATGGTGATAGTTAGCAAACACATTTAAGAGGTATAAATCCCATGAGTTCCCTTTGATGCATTGGAAGACTGTCATTGGAAATTTACCTGTATTCCATTCTTACGCCAACACTTCTCAATTCTATAAACCCCATCATAACGCACACCTGTTTCTGGAGCATATGATGATCGCTTCTCTTTGTGAGACCTGCTAGCAAACAAAGAAAGTTCAAAATGGCATTCAAATGGGGGGGGGGGAATCCATCCTTGGATAAACTACACAATTCACGACAAAAAAGGAAGATATACAGCAAGACATCACAAATCGCAAAGATCAATTAATAAAAACTGTCCCAAGGGATGTGAGGGCTACATATGGAGACCAGGCAGACAATGCTAACAGATCTCTTATCATTAGACAGAACTATCATAAACTACCTATAACAATGACAAATTTTGACAAAACAAGAGTTTCTCGTATCATGTGGTAAGATTTCATTCGGAATTACAAAATCTGCAATTCCACATCACTGTCACTAATCAGTTCAGCAATTAATGATGATAGAAAATATACCCCATGAAAGGTATTCAGATGCAATGCATGCTAACAGGTCATCAGATTACTTCTTAGCACAACTCACCTGACCACTCTTACAGGATAGCCCTTTAGGCAGCTTACTCGTAGTGCCTCGTTCATCTTCTCGAACTTTTGGTCAAAGGACTGATCCTTGTTTGTGCGTTTATTGCCGCTCAGGTCCCTTCCCCCACTGTCAACCACAGATTAAAATTATACATCAAATTTGGAAAAGAAAAACAACTGTGATATTTAAAATTCAAGCAATAACTAAACTTTGACACTGCTCATAAAATTTTAAATCATGTCGTGCTTTAGCATGCCAAATTTAACAGAGCACCACAGTGCATTCGTTCATGACACTTGGAAGTAGATTCATTGAGTATTTATTGTTAGATCGATCCAGATTTAAAAACTTATTCAGTCTGACTTTTTTTTAGCAAAAACAAGTCCATTCAACTTTAACAATGAATGAACCGCAACTCATGACTCTTGAAAAGCAAACCAATAATGCAGTAAAAAACAGGACATGAGAACTAATGCAGAGACACAGATAGCATACCTTCCAGTGTAAAGAAACCATTCACCATGGTCCTCGTCATCAATATAACCTCCAGAAAGAGCTACTGATTGTGAACCATAAGTAGACTGGCCAGCAATTCCTGCAACATGGGGGAGATGGGCACCCCATTGTCTGCATGCCAGCCTATCCTCCCATATCTCTCCCACCAAAACACCCATATTTCTTTCTGGGTCGTTCTCCGCAGGAATTGGCCCAAAGTGGTCAGGAGGAACTGTGACAAAGATCTTCCCACTGCAAGCATTAGCCTTGCCAGCTTTCTTTGCCCGCTCTGTTGTGTATGCTTTGTCCGGCCTGTTTTGATTGTGGACAAAATGATATACCTTCGCAGCACCGCCACCATTGCTGGATCTTGACATCCTTGCCATACGTATGGCAATAACAAGTGTAGAATTGATACGAGGCTGGCTTGCTATCTTGGGAGGGATTTGTACACGGCAATATGCACATGTACGTTTCCCTTGTCCAATCCATCTCTGGAAGCACTTCAAGCAAAAGTTATGACCGCATGGTGTCTGAAACAAGAGAGAAAAATATGAGGAATCGTTAAAATTTGCCAGTCCAAGAGAGCAACTAAACCAAAAAAATATACAAGACATCAGCCTTTATGCAAATGGCATTGAAAACCCATAAGAAAAGATTCTCCATTTTGGGTTCTTCTTACTGTTTTCTAACAGTCTAAATTGAATTTCAGCTTCCCCTAAATAATTAATACCAGCAGTATTTAAAATTCAAGTTTTTTACCCGTGAAAACAACTAAGGATCCATAGTTAGTCGACTGCCACTTCAAATAAAAAAAAAAAAAACACTCCTGAGTTAATATCTAGAGACTATTAATCGCAATTGAATTTAATCCAAAAGGCCAAAAATAAAGTAAAAGCTAGAGACAGAGACTTTACAGATATTCATAGCAATCTTTTACCATTGAAAACGAATCTGTTTCCACGTTTTCAACCCCAAAAGAGGTAAGAACTTTATTTCAACAACACAACCAGTAACATCCAAGGTCACTACCATCATCTTTTCAAAACACCCTCAAAACCTTTGCGAAAACAAGCAAACAAACATACAGTTGGAAAATTTTCTTTAAAAAAAAAGTAAAATCAAGTGAACAGTTATAAGATTTTTAATTTGTGAACAGATTTGACATGCAGTAACCGGTCTATCAAAAAAAACATATCTATTAAAATAAAAATCAAGTGAGCAAATATAAGATTTTAAATTTGTGAACAGATTTAACATACTGTAACCGGTCGATCAAGCATTTGCATGCAGAAGGAGCAAGTCAACTCCTTATCGAGTATATCAAGCACGTCATTCTTCTCTTTCTTTTCCTCGCCGTCCAATGAGGACGGACCGGCGGCGGCGCCACTCAACAGCTCCTGACGTTTCTTTGCCTTCTCCTTCTCAGTCAACGATTTGTCGTCCTCGATCTTCCGAATCGAGGCGATGAGGTCACCGGAATCCTCCGATCTTCCGGAGGTGAGGGCGGAGGTGGACGGCTGATGAGTCATGGAGCAGTCAGGGCACTCCCATTGCAGCGTTTCAGATAACGCCTGAGGGGGGGAGACGAGACACGTGGCGTGCCAGGGGGTGACACATGTTTTGCAAGTGAGGGTTTCCTCACTTGGTGGCTTGTTTTTGCAGACCATGCAAATGCCGGCTCCGTCGCACGGTAGTTCCATTTTGTTAAGAGCAACGGCGGCGTAACTGACTGGTCGATTTTTAGTTTTCGGTTTCATTTTTGACCTGGATATTAATAGAGAATGGTGGTATTTGAGGAGAGGGGGGAGAGTGGGTGGGTATTTACGAAAAGGTCAAAAGGTGGGGTCCAGTGAAGAGGGACGGGGCTCTCGGTTTTTGATTTTGGATTTGCAGTTTTTGGGGATTTTGTTTTGAATTTTGTACCTTCCCTCTTTGCCTTTTTTTTTTCCCGCTCCTCGCCATACATTCCATGTATGCTCTTCTGTAGCTAATGCATGTATATAGAGCTATGTACGGAAGTTATGATGAAGCAAAATTAAGAATATTTACAACATTTCTAAAACATCTTAGATTTTCTTGCCTTTCTTTACTTTTTTTTTATTTTTGTCTGAATTTCAACTTAGAGAATCATGTTTTTTATGGTATTTGACGGTGAGAATGTTCGTAATAACCTAGTCATTTTTCATATTCGGATGTCATACATCGTATCAAGATTGTCAAAATTATTTTTTTTACACAACATGAAAAATATAAACTAAAATTAGATCGTAAAATTATAAATATATTTTTTAACAATATATTAACTATTTTGGTCAATAAAATAAATTATATTAAAATCTGATGAATAAAATCAACAATATTATAATCAACTAATGATTTGAATAAATAAGAAAACTAAATAGTATAGA
The DNA here is from genome assembly GCA_009078335.1 of Salix brachista. Taxonomy (NCBI): domain Eukaryota; kingdom Viridiplantae; phylum Streptophyta; class Magnoliopsida; order Malpighiales; family Salicaceae; genus Salix; species Salix brachista. The sequence goes on along the minus strand of CM018574.1, from coordinate 12,138,948 downwards.
TTAAGAAATCAATGACATGAAAAAATAAAATATCTCAAAATATTTTTTTCAGTACAGATAAATTACTAAATGGTAGTGAATATATAAGAACCTTTTTTTTTTTTTTGGATGACGGAGGAACTACGTGACCCGGAAAGCGCACTTTGTGGACCCAGGGCACGCGTAAACCTCCGGCTGTCCCAGACTCTTACAGGGGACCTTACGGTTAGCCTTCGAAGCTCGAACCCTGACCTTCCGTTTTTAGGAAAGGACAAGGCCTTTGCCGCTCGACTAAACCCCTGGGGACTAAGAACCTTATTACAACCTGGTTGTACTCGTCATAACAAGTCATAATGAATCTCTTTTAGGTTGCAAACTAATAAGTCTAAAGTAGTAATTGACTAGTACAAGTCTAATAATTAAAAATCTTTTAAGCAATGTTTAACATGCCTGAAAAAATATAAATTATAAATAATTATTTAATATTATATAAATAAAACATGATAGTAAAAATAATATCTTCATTCTAAAAAAAATGCATGTAGTCCGAATCTCTATTTTTCATAAATTCATGGTAGATTTCAGTCATAATTTCAAATACACAGTTCTATCTCGTATGAACAAATTATCGAGTTTATCATATATATTTGGAAATTACTTAGTTTATCATATATTTATATTTGAATATTGAGAAGTCTAGTTTCAGTCTCATCAATACATAGATGTCTAGTTTGACAAATTTGATAAGATTTATACAATAATTTTATCTCTCTTGAATAATATGTTTTTGAACTTCATTTATTCTAACAATTTACCAAGATATATTTTCATGTATCTAATATTTCCCTGTAAAATTTAAACTAGATATTTTATATAGTTTGAAATATATGTTTTGTATCACAAAATCATCAATAGATATTTTAAGATCAAATTCAAAACTAACTTGACTCAAATTACAAGTTTAGTAAACTCGTAAAATTTGATTGATTTTACCAATTATGCACAAGTCAAATCCAATTTTACTAGTTGTTGAGTTTTAGTCCGATTTAGCACAAAAATACACAATGACTTGTAAAATCATAAGATTTTAAAAGTCGAGTCGCGATTTTGACAAACTTGCATAGTACAATTAATTTGAATTATAATTAATAAATATAGAGTATGTGTTAGAAGTCTCGAATTTTAAGAATATATTTAATTTATATAATAAATAAATTTAATTTTATGTTTTATTGATGGTTTTTTTATAAAAAAAATAGGTGACTTCGCTGTACAGGAACCTAATGACATTAGAAGTGTAAGTTGCTTGGTAATTTTAATTTGATAGAAGTTTTAAATTTTACCATGGTAGACAATTATATCATTCTCTAAATTAAATAAATCGTTTATTTTTAGCTTGTTCATGAATTATAAAATACTTAGATTATGTTTAAAAAGGTTTTTAAAATGACATTTTGGTATGGATATGTATTTTAGAATTTCATTAATCATGGTGGGGTTTTTATTGTTATCTTTTTAAAAGTATTAAAATAACTATCATTAATAGTTATACGTGTCCTGATTATCAAATTGAAAACAAAGGTTAAAAAATATGGTATAATTAACAATCACATGTGTTGTGATTACCATATTAAAATTAATACTTTTAAAAAATGATATCATTAACTCTACGTGTATTGTGTTGTGATTATCATATTAAAGGGTGGTTTGACATTCTGTTTTGAAAATAATTTTGAAAAAAATTAAAAAATTTATTTTGATTTTGTTCTTTAAAAAAAAATTAGATTATTTTCATATGATGATGTCAAAAATATTTTTTTAAAATAAATAAATATTTTTTTAATGTATTTTTAGATGAAAAGTATTTTAAAAAACAACCGTAAGTATACTCTTAAATATGCATTTAAAACAACACTCTTGAAAAGTAATTACTGAAAGTTGAATAATACATTGGGAATATAAAGTTAATTTAGTTGGTGATATAAATTAAATGATTCGATCATTTTTATTTTATTTATGAGTTTTTAAATACCATTATTACATGTAAATTATGTTTAAGAAATGTTTTACGATAACGGCCGGAAAAGGCATGAAATTTAAAAATTCATTGGTGATGGTTCGATTTTTTTTATTTCCCAAAAAATATTAAAATAACTATTACTGCCAGAGTAAATCATGAAAATTGTAAAGAGGCGACTAGACAATAAATAATTTGTTTTTTCATTTTAAGATATCTATTCATTTTAGATTATCTAGAGTTTTCAAGTCAATCATTTTTAATCAAGCATTTGCCAATTATTTTTCAAAATCTAAATTAAATGGTCTTCTCAGTTTTAGCCTGTCCAGTAGTTTTTGAAGTATGATTCACTGACATCTCACCTCAACTATGGAATTTAGATTTTGAACTTGTTTTGTAATTAAAAATAATATAAATGAACTTTTTGTATCAAGAGTTGTTTTTTTAAAACAAATTAAAAGAGACTAGATTATATAATTCATGCTATTTTAAAAGTTCGATGTTTCATGTGTATTTTTCATCAAATCTCTTGTCCGCAACTCGTGCTCAACAGTCCCAGGGGTTTAGTCGAGCGGCAAAGGCCTTGTCCTTTCCTAAAAATGGAAGGTCAGGGTTCGAGCTTCGAAGGCTAACCGTAAGGTCCCCTATGAGAGCCTGGGACAGCCGGAGGTTTACGCGTGCCCTGGGCCCACAAATTGCGCTTTCCGGGTCACGTGGTTCCTCCGTCATCCAAAAAAAAAACTCGTGCTCAACATTTTTTTATTTTGATTATTTTTTTTACAATTTCATTATTGACTATGAAATCAAAAGTTACTGACATTCAATTAAAAATAAATCGGTGAAAATTAGATTTTGAAGGCTAAAATAAATAACTACAAAATAAACAATAAACCCATAGCATCCTCATAATGTGAACATTATTGTCTCGCGTGCGTTTTAAATTTTTAAATATTATTATTTGGACCAGGCTTGAATGAAAGAAGCACATACATGATACACCACGAAAGTCCAACCACATGGCAATTATTCGATAATCCACGCAAAACCTAGGTCTTGCATTAGCCAGCATAAGAGCATCTTAAGGATAAAAGTATTTTTAAAACGTCAAATTAATAAAATAATATTTTAAATGGTATAAATATAATATTTTAATGAAAATTTGAGAAGCCAGTTTATTTTTTCCTTAAAGAATTTGATACTTTTTGTTTCCCACATCATAATATTTAATTAGTTTATTTTCTTGTTGATTCCACTTTATGGTTTTGGTTTTTGTATGAAATATTTTAAAATAATATTTTCAGGACATTAAATATATTTTAAATTTTTATTTAATACTCACTTTAATGTATATAAAATAAACATTCAAAAACCAAAATAATTTATTTTTATTTATATATATATATATATATATATATATTTTAAAGCTTCTGATACATCAAGTTGCTCTCACAAACATCCACCGAACTAGTAATGAAAGTATGAAACCCCCCTTTAAACCCTAGTGAAAAAAAATACAAGAATCTCTCACCCTCACCAATCTCGCATGCGCATTCTCATTTCTCTGGTTTCCTCATCAACTTCCACTGGCCTCCATTTACTCTCTGTCTCTCGCCGCCTACACACCAAAATATCCCCTTTCTCAACTCTAATCGGCCTCAAACCTCCACCAGCCATGGCCACCTCCGAGGACTCGATCCGACGGTGTCTCGCCGAGAAACAATCCTCAATCGAATCTCAAGGCAACACTGTCCGCGCACTCAAAGCAGCTAATGCTGAAAAGGCTACCGTCGACGAGGCAATTGAAAAATTGAACGCGTTGAAATTAGACAAGTCTGTGATGGAGAAACAACTTCAAGCTGCCGTTAATGGTAATGGTCCTGATGGTTCTATTAACAAGGAAGCATTCCGTCAAGCTGTGGTCAATACACTTGAACGGAGGTTGTTTTACATTCCTTCATTTAAGATTTATCGTGGTGTCGCTGGGCTTTATGATTATGGTCCTCCTGGTTGCGCCGTCAAGTCTAATGTTCTTTCTTTTTGGCGCCAGGTAAAGATGATTAATCGCTGTCACTGTTTTAAATTGATTGATGAAAACTGGATCGATCAATGTTGGATTTTAGATTTCAGCAAAGAATTGCAATGCAATTAGGCTTAGAAGGTTAAATTTTGATTTATATTTTGTTTTTTTAACTGATTTACAAGCGAAGGTAAAATGACACAATTGAAGTAAAAGGTTCAAGGTATTAGAATATTTGGCATTTCTGCAGTGCTAATAGGAAATTCGGTGATGTTTTGCCAGCATTTTGTTCTTGAGGAGAATATGTTGGAGGTTGATTGCCCATGTGTGACGCCTGAGGCTGTCCTTAAAGCATCCGGTCACGTGGATAAATTCACAGACCTTATGGTTAAGGATGAGAAAACTGGGACTTGCTATCGTGCGGATCACTTGCTCAAGGACTTTTGTAATGAGAAGATTCAGAAAGATCTTAGCATAAGTGCAGAGAAGGCTGCAGAACTGAAACATGTACTTGCTATGCTGGATGATCTATCTGCTGAAGAGCTGGGTGCGAAGATCAAGGAGTATGGTATTACAGCACCAGACACGAAGAATCCACTTTCTGATCCTTATCCTTTCAACTTGATGTTTCAAACATCAATTGGCCCTTCTGGTTTGAGCCCTGGGTGAGTGTTTTACATAAACTTGATTCCTTTTATGTGATTTCAATAATGATTCTGTGCTGGATCTGCATTTTGAGTTTGCGGTATTTCAGTTTGTATGTAGCATGGTAAATTTTTACTAGGTACTGAAACCATCTCCCACTTTTTCTGTTAAAGGTATATGCGCCCTGAAACAGCTCAGGGCATATTTGTTAATTTTAAGGATTTGTACTATTACAATGGGAACAAGCTCCCCTTTGCTGCTGCTCAAATTGGCCAGGCTTTCAGAAATGAGGTTTTAATTCTTTCCCTATTCATATAATGCATGCGCAAGCTCCTTATGCAGTTCTTGTTTTCAAATGCCAATAGCTATGCTGTTTTGTGCTAACAATATTTCATAATATAGCCTTGTGCTTGTCACAATTGTTTGTTTCACTGATATTGATGATGATGAAGGTGTCTTGATGTCCTAACTCTCCTTGGCTGTTATGATGTTTTTTCCGCACAAATTTGACTATATGCTTTCTCATGTATAGATTTCTCCCCGCCAAGGCCTTTTAAGAGTCCGTGAATTCACATTAGCAGAGATTGAGCACTTTGTCGATCCTGAGTACAAATCTCACCCAAAATACTCTGAAGTTGCAGATCTTGAATTCCTGATGTTCCCAAGAGAACAGCAAATCTCTGCCCAATCTGCAAAGAAAATCCAGCTTGGTGAAGCTGTTTCCAAGGTCAGTCTGGTGGTAATTTCTTCCAGTCACCACTTTGTCTTCTGCCTCTTATCTTTTTGTCACGATGCCAATGACCTGTTTCATCTAGGGAATTGTCAACAATGAAACTCTTGGCTATTTCATTGGGAGAGTGTATCTTTTCCTAACTCGTCTTGGTATAGACAAAGATCGATTGCGATTCCGGCAGCATCTTGCAAATGAAATGGCCCACTATGCCGCAGACTGTTGGGATGCTGAGATTGAGTCTTCATATGGTTGGATTGAGTGTGTTGGTATTGCAGATAGATCTGCATATGACTTGCATGCTCACACGGTGAGCATCTCTTTGATACATACATGTCTGGGTGGATGTGATTTTTTTATACATGGCTCCATCATATAATCTGTTAGGGAAGGATTTTGAGGGCGAGTTCATTCTAGCCCTGATTGTATCACTAGTATAAACTATTGTCATCTTAAACTCAGCATGCATCAGATGTGAAATTGTATCTGTTTTGGCTAATAAGAGACAGAACATGTGCGGCAAGGAAGTGCTAGGTATTTATCTGCTTTAATTTTTTAAAACTAAAAATGGAAAAAAACTTATGAGCATTTTCTTTCTTTGACAGGAAAAAAGTGGAGTTCCTCTTGTAGCCCATGAAAAATTTTCTGAGCCGAAGGAGGTGGAGGTAATCATCCTCCCTGACACCATTCAATTTTTCTTTTTTCTCCAAACTCTATAGGTCTTTTCAACTGTTTATGGTAGACCCTTGCAATATTTAACCTTTGATGGCGGATATCAGAAATTGGTTATAGCACCAGTGAAGAAAGAGCTGGGGCTTGCTTTTAAGGGTAACCAAAAAAAGGTGGTTGAAGCTTTGGAGGTAAAACTGAGATTTATCAGTGGACCTAAATATCATGAAACTATTTGTGGCTGTTCAGTGTGTGATTTTTCCTACCCTTGTGTTAGGCAATGAACGAAAAAGAAGCTTTGGACATGAAGGCCTCTCTGGAAACCAAAGGAGTGGTAGAGTTTTATGTTTGCACTCTTGGGGAAAATGTAACAATTAAGAAGAACATGGTATCGATTTCAAAGGAGAAGAAGAAGGAACACCAAAGAACTTTCACACCATCAGTAATCGAACCATCTTTTGGCATTGGGCGTATAATCTATTGTCTCTATGAACACTCTTTCTACATGAGGCCCAGTAAAGCTGGGGATGAGCAGCTGAATGTTTTCCGTTTTCCTCCTCTTGTGGCACCTATAAAGTGCACAGTGTTTCCACTCGTCCAGAATCAGCAGTATGAAAATGTTGCCAAAATCATTTCTAAGTCATTGACTGCTGCTGGAATCTCTCATAAGATTGATATTACAGGTGAGTGTAGATAAATCATCTTGTTGTTTAGTTGTAGTCATCTTTGTGAGATTACTAAGAAATATGTTTAGGTTGTAATTATTGACATACGATTCAGGTTTAGGGATGTTTTGTTGAAAGAATGCATGTAAGCTAGGGTTCATGCACTTTATCTGCAAAAATCAATGAGGGTTTGAAGAGTAAGAAAAAAGAGGGAAAGTTTAATGAAAAAGAGAGGCAATATTTATCTATGATGCTCTTAAAAGGGAAATTTTTTATTATTGCCAAAGTGACAACTAAACAGTACATTATTAAATGAAGGGCTGCGTGTTTTTTGATTGGATAAATTCCCATGCCAAGGTGAGACTTGGAGCCTCAGGACAGTGTTTCTTTAATGCATGGTATCTCCACAACCTATCTGTTTTTTTATTGCAAATCATAGCTTTTAATTTATTTTTGGTTTTGTCTTGTGTGTTTGGATATGGGGCACTGGTCACAGTAATTAGGATGATCTAAAAAAGGTATGCAATAACACTAAAATTGCAGGGTGCTTGCATGTGCATCTTCTCATTCCATTCCTAGGCATTTTGATCCACCTTTTCCTCTAAAGTGTTTGAACCATGCTGCCATGTTGCTCCTGGACGCATTTTTCTCTGTTTTGATAGTAAGGATTCTAATATAGAGCACCATTACATTCTTTTAATTGTATTGTGACGTCGCTTAATTTTCGGCACTGCACAATTTTGCTCTGCTTGACTGACTGTCAAAATGCTGTTCATAGGTACCTCGATTGGTAAACGATATGCAAGAACAGATGAACTGGGGGTTCCCTTTGCGATAACAGTTGATTCAATATCCTCTGTGACAATCAGGGAGAGGGATAGCAAGGATCAAATCCGTGTTGATGTGGAAGAAGCAGCACCAGTTATGAAGTCCGTAACTGATGGACACAGGACATGGGCTGATGTGTGGGCTAGTTTCCCTCATCACTCCTCTGGATCCGCAGAGGATTAGAGTTTGGGTGATCCCCTGATGCGTCAGGCATGCGACGATGCCCATATATTGGATTTTTGGCTAATTTACCCACCACTACTGCGTCTTTTACACCACGCAATGCTGCAATGTCTTATCCTACAAATCTGACAGTTTCTCAGCACAGTACCGATGAATTACGAAAAATCTACGTGCGATTTTTGAATTGAGTTTCGTTAGCTATGATAACATTAATCATCGTGTCATTTGTATTTTTTAGGATTGATAAGTTGAGCTGAACCTGGCAGGTTCATTTTTTAGGTACCATGTATACATATTGGGCTTCAGATGAATATCCATTTGTTCGCTTGTGAGCTCATTTGATTTCGACATTGCATAATTTTCCATTTAAAATAAGAAGAGAACCACCAGCGAATCCTTTTTTCCCTTTTTCTTTCCCTTTTTCTTCATTTTAAGCTCTTAGTTAATCACGTCTTAGAGCCGAGAACTGTTTTTTTTCTTTTTCAGTTAAACTATTGTGTCCACGTGAGGTATATAGGCTGGGCAACAACACCCTTGTGGAATATGATGATCAGATAACCCTTAGACAACTAGTATTTTTAATGTTCTGAGAACACTTATGATTATGTTTAGGCACTGGCTTTTTGACAACTCTGGTTGTGTTTAGTCTATGTTTTGCTCGACCAGCAACGCAGTGCCAAACACTCTTCCTTCACAGGTTTCTGCTTCATCGTTTGGAAATCTAGTTCTCTAATCTCCGTTGCTTATTGCATTCAAATGGCAGGAAATGGTGGATTTTCTCGTTGATGTATGGAAACAGGGTGGCTTGTATGATTAAACAACCAGGGAAACTTTAATGAATCCTTAGATACAGTTCCTTGGTGGAACTAGATTTATTGGTGCTTACCCTTTTCTTCCCTGTTGTCAAGCGTTTTGGATGACCAGCCAAAAAAAGGGGTTTGTCTTAAATATATTAAATATGGTTTCTTTTCATTTTTTTAGTTTTTTTTAATTAATTTTTTATATTATTCGTAATAACCGCTTAAATCAATGAGACTTAATTTTCTTAAGCTACGTATATTTTTTTCTACATAATTTTTTTGCATAATCACAGCGGATATTACTAGTAATATGACTATTTTAATAATAAAAGCACACGTCATAATTCACAAAAAAATGAAATAAAAAGAAGAAAATAAAGCAACACGTCGTTTTAACGAGATGACCAGGCAATGAACGACTCCTCGCTGTAGCTGTCAATTAACACTTGTAAAAATAAGAGAGAGAGAGGGGGGGAGAAAACCGCAACCTATCAACCCCTCCCAACCTCCCCCCCCCCTTATTTGTAGACTCCAGAGAAAATAAGCATTGCCTAAGGCTAAAAGCAAAGAGGAAGAGAAGAATAATACGAAGAAGATGCTGAGAGTAGCAGGGAGGAGGCTCTCATCTTTTCCATGGAGGTCCTCGCAGACGACCTCCGCCTTCATCTCTCATAAGAGTCCTTTCCTCAGCGATGGTCGTGATTCTGCCGCCTCTTCCAGATCCATCCTCTCCCCTTATTCTCTCCCCTTCACGCCAGATCTAATCAGAGGTCACCTCTTTCTTTCCTCAGATTTAGGCCTCGCGTCTTCCCGTATTTGATTCCTTGCGCTTGATTCTGCTTTGCTCTATTCTTTATTTGTAATATATTTATTCGATGAGTGAGGAGTTTTTAAATTGAAAGAGATGACTATAAAGGTTTTTACCCTATTTTTTTTAATAAAATATTTTTATTGTTTCGTTATTTCGTTGCCTTCAATTAAATGTAAAATTGCTGGAAGCAACCATGATTTTTTTTTGCTGTTGCGACGCGAACATATCTTGATTTTTGGATGTCCAATTACCAAAATTAGTGTTTTGTGTTTGGTATAACTTGGAGTGAATTGAAAATCTCTGATGAATGTGTACTGGACTTTATATTGGGATTTATCGATAATTTTGAGAACGAATATCTGTTCAAATATTTATTTTTTTGAAGTTGCGAGCCACGCTTCTGGTAATTGGCTCACATAAAAAAGCATGGTAGGAAGAAAATAAGAATTTGTTTAATGTTATAGGAAGGCCTGTGCTGCTACTTCTATTTTTTGCTCTTATAATAATTGATGTATTGAGCAACGGCAGTTAATAACTGATGGGGCATTGTTTTGGTAGCTTTAATGAATTACAATCTGATAGATATATTTTGGGAGTTATCATGTCTATGATATGCGATGTTGGTGTAGTAAGGCACCAATGAAATGGCAGGCTAGGTATCCATGTACCTGTGTGGTGTGTGCAAGCACTCACTGCTACTAATAACATATTAGAAAATAAAAAATTCATTTCTAGAAGTAGAAAGAGGGGACGGGGGTGTCATGTAGCAGATTCTTACTCGGTTAATGTGCCACAAACGCCTTTTATTTTTCCATAGATTTCTTTCGGGTCATCTGTTCTCAACCAATAGTTTTTTGAATGGAAAGATGTTACTGTCCTTGCATCAATGGCAAATTCATTACAAGCTTGATGCCCGTTGTTTCTTGTTGTTTGATGTTGTTTGTCTAAAATTCGTTGTCTTGAAATTATGTTGCTAATGGCTTATTAACTGTTACAGGTTTTTCTTCTGGAGCCCTTTCTCCAGGACAGGATATGGGTATCATCTCAGATCTCCCGGCTACTGTAGCAGCTGTGAAGAACCCTACCTCGAAAATTGTCTATGATGAGCACAATCATGAGCGTTATCCACCTGGTGACCCCAGCAAGCGAGCCTTTGCCTATTTTGTCTTGACTGGTGGCAGGTTTGTGTATGCCTCCTTAATTCGTCTTCTGGTCCTCAAGTTTGTTCTGAGCATGTCTGCTAGCAAAGATGTCCTTGCCATGGCCTCCCTTGAGGTTGATCTCTCTAGCATTGAGCCTGGCTCTACTGTTACAGTCAAGTGGCGTGGAAAGCCAGTTTTTATTAGAAGACGAACTGAAGATGATATTAAGCTGGCTAACAGTGTTGATGTTGCATCCCTTCGTGACCCACAGGAGGATGCTGCCAGGGTTAAGGATCCAGAATGGCTTGTGGTGGTAGGGGTCTGCACCCACCTGGGGTGCATTCCATTACCCAATGCTGGTGATTTTGGTGGTTGGTTTTGCCCATGTCATGGCTCACACTATGACATCTCTGGCAGGATTCGCAAGGGTCCAGCACCCTTTAATTTAGAGGTCCCCACTTATAGTTTCTTGGAGGAGAACAAGTTACTCGTTGGGTGAGAAATTTGACGGGAATTCTTTTATGGAACTCTAGGATTACCATGGGATGGTATAATAGATATTGTTCTCTACAGATGCGAAACACTGATGACATTTTTGCAAAATTGTTTTGTTTTACTGTTGGCATTTTCATTCAATGATCTTATTTATCAATTCGGATTGTGTATCTGCTGCTTTTAATTGGCGCGGCTATTTTTTTTTGAATAATACACCTGGATATTTGCTGGGAATTTTTCAGTGTAGCTGTTCTTTGAATTCATTCTACAGAATCATCTGAACTTGGGATTGTTGCTGTCCTATTAGCTGTTAAGATATCTCCCTTTGGCATACATGCATGTTCATCTTTCAGTTACATTTTAAAATGTGATGAGATGGTGTTGGGACACTTTTCAAGCTAGCTGCCCATCTCCATTTGAATTATGGTTTGCTGAACATGCATGAAACATCTTGCTCTTGGAGGAATAAACGTGCAGGGCTTACGACCGTTCTCAAAACAAAGGGAGGAGTTTGGGTGCCAAAAACTAACATGGATTCTACATGGTGCTTAATTTGAACACCTTCATGCTGTACTGTTCGGAGAAGAAACTCGCACTGATAATAACTAGTCTCTTTTGGGAATCACTAATTTGGCCGTTGTTTTTAGCTCCAGTTTTTAAATGTTCGTCAACATTTTTAAAAGCTAATATCACAGTCCATGACTTATTTTCAAAAGTTAACGTGGTTGATAACCTAAATTTGAATCAGTGGCTCCTTTTACATTAAATAATGTTATTATCATATCAAGTGGCTGATCGATACCGCCAGTTACGAATGCTATTCGTGCCAACATTTCACTGGCAAATGGAATGAAAAATCGTCCGCCAGAATTTCCAGTTATTGTTGGAGATTTATTTATTTATATCTGCTATGTAGGCCATTTTAAGGGTTCATATAACATAAAAGGAACGCAGGTAACCATTGCTCTCGCGTCGAATTCTCAAATGTGCAGAAGAAAAAGGTTATATTGTTTACAACTCAATGCCTGCAAATTGTAGAGCTGAGAACCGAGACTAAGAGGGCAGTACAAGCGATAAATCAACTAGTTAGAAATCTTGGATGGGAACCAGAGATAGTTTGCCTCCGTATACATCTGGGAGCTGGCTCTCATCAATGTCGTCAAGCAGAGTGGATTTCAGCCTTTTGTTCTCAACAAAGATTATCTGCAGAAAGTTCAGTGGAAAAGAGATGGGTTCAGGCAAACAATAGACAGTTCTGTAGACCACAATCAAACATCTAAAGATTCTGGAATTTCTGGCATTTCGTGGTTTTGGCAATGCTGAAACTTGAGATTGACAGCCCCCAAACATTGATTTTTGACCGCTCAGAATCAATTATGTATTCCTTGAATTATAAACCACACTACACCACAAAATAGAGATAATAATAATAATAAAATCGACTCAGTCCTTTTGAAATGGTTTCAGATAGAAAAGTTTGTTGGTTTCCCATGGTACATTTTCATAAAGTGAAGTTCCAGGCACCATCCAGATCTCTTCTTACTCTTTGATTTTTGGATCTGTAGAAAGTTTCAAGAAAATATAAAGCTACTGGAACTTTTTCCATGAAGTCCACCCGTTTGCTGGGCCAATCAAAACATAGAAAAACGCTTATTTAGCAAGGAAAGACATTCTGTACCTTATTTTTGGTTTTTCTGTCAATAAACGGGTACACAACCTTCCATGCAGTCATAAAAACATAAGGCACGTGAACTATGAACAATTTGCCTAACCTTTCTGGGTAGCAATCCTGTAAGAAAACACACCCAGGCTGCTGATATAAGCATCTCAGTCACAGAAATAATTTAGTACAATCACACCACTGCTGGTGTATCTTATGTTCTTCTTCTCTTAAGATGCATTAGAGCGAGTGAAATATGATCGGTATGGCTCTTTAATCCGTAAATACAACAAATTGAAAATTGCTAATGGCAATATTGCATGGTGGGACATCAAACCTGCAATATCGATAATGCTGCTAAATACCCACGAATATCACTATTGGAGTATCCCCACCCTTCAAGATCTGCAATGGACACAAACTTTTCCTTTCCAGCTGGCATTCTGAACAAAACAAGACGTTGAGCAAGCTTGATTAGATTGTTTAAACCAGCAATGAATAACAGCAAAATCAACCTTGTTCTTTGAGACTTATGAGCTCGAAAGAGAATTCTTAGAATGGATTCTGTTAGAATTTTTCTCTCTCTCTAAAAGTATAGTGCTTGAACATAAACCCAGCTATCTTGCTCAAAATACATGGCTAGTTTTGTTGTAGGAGAGTCACATAGAATGAGGTTGACTGAATAGCATATTGGCATCATACTATACTGCTATTGTAACTAAAATAAATCAACCGTGCCCTCTTCTGCAAAAATCATTTTCCATGATAGAAAAAAGCATTGAAGATGAAAAATTGTAACTTATAGAATTACCTGGCACATATTCTCTCGAGAGTGTAGACAACAAAACCTGCAAGGATAAGAAACTTTCCAAGTTATTTGAGCAATGGTCTGCTTTTCCATGTCAGATCTATTAAGAAAAACAAAAATGTTGTCTCTTATAGTCTATGATAGAGAACAAGGCAATTCTGAAACTATCAGTTCTCATCCTTGCACAACAAGATTCAACATTAAAATATGCAGCTTCCAGGGTTACTACATACGCTTGAGCTCCTCTAAACTTCCTTTGTAAGGCCTATGTCTGGCGCCGAAAACCACCACCACGGGACGGTTCTGCTTATCAGCACCTTGCATGAAAAGCTTGTTTTGGGCAAGTTCATTTGGAATCTCTGATGGAGATATGAATCCATTAGGGATAAACGATCGCCTCCAGCTTAGGTATTTCAGGAATAAGGTCGATGCCTTCTCAATGTCTAGTTCTCGAGCACGCAGAAATCTCCGGATCGTAAAATCATCCACTTCCTGAAAAATCAAATAAACATGCATAACCCACGATGTAAATGATATCTGGACTCAATCAGCTACAACTTGGCTAAAGCTTAGACCTTTCTTTTGTGCGATTTGGTAATACTGCAACTCTAGCCTAACACTGCATTTTGACTCTGCTCTGTTCTTCCGCTAATATGAAAATCTAAAGCACACTCAACAAGCAATTTTCTCTAATCTAATTCAGAAAAAATATATACAAAAAGAACACATGATCAAGTACAAGCCAGCTACCATATCTCTCACTAATCCTCGTAAAAAAAACCCAATGACCATATTGCTTCAAAAGAAGAAAAGGTGAAAAAAGATGGAACCTTGACAGAGGGATCTTCCCTTTCAACAAAGGTTCTCATGAGACGCACTTTGCTTTCTTCAATCTCGTTGATTTCATTTCCATTCTCTTTCTCTTCTCTGATTGCCCCCTTTGACTCCTCTATGTCACTGAATTGCATTTTCTAAATTCTGCCTACTCTCGAAGACTCAATTGCTCGTCAACAAATGAGAGCAAACGATTTCTCTGCTCACAAAAATTGTCTTTGATTCAGGAGATGAAAAGACAGAGAATAATAAAATGATTTGGTGAAATTGAGGTGAAATAGTTTTTGTAATTGAAATAAGTATGTTTTAGATTTCTAATATTAATATATTAAAATTATTCATTAAAAAATAAAAAAATTTAATATTTTCTCACATGTTAAATAAACTTGTAAGAATCATTCAAAAACAGTTTCAAATACAATTCTAAACACCCCCATCCATTCAACGTCAAGGCGGGGGGTTGCGTTTTAAGACTGGCTCAAGTGCCGCGGTAACCGTCAAGTTTTAGGGCGGGAAAAAGAACTTTCCCGGAAAATGAAGGTAACTGTAATATTACTGTAATGACCTGTTGAGCTGAGTGCACAACGACAACAGCAAAGAAGCTTGGTCTCCGAAAAAAAGAAATAAAAAAATGGAAATAATAAAACTAAAACAGCATAAAAAATAGAAATACCAGATAGATCCATGATATATTTATTATCCTAGACTCTAAGAGTTATCAATGTTTCAAGGCATAAAATGTCTACAACAGGAACTCTTTACATGATTGATGAAAGCGACATGAAAATATAGCAAATCAATATGAAAGTATAGAGCTTTCTAAGAAATTAAATGTAATAATACCCAGAGTCCTTCCTTGTTCAAACTTCAAATAAGTTTGGTGTTAGATACTATGTTAGCGTATTTTTTTCTTTATTCTTTAATTTTTTTATTTTTATTTTTGTCACTGTCATCCTAAAACAATCTAAAAATATTTTTACATAAAAAGAAACGGTGACTAAACTCGGAACCGGATCAGAAAGAAAAAGAGAAGCATAAAAAACTAAAAAACTAAAAGCTAATACCCTATCTTTCCCAACCACCTCGTTGATTTTACGATATCTTTTCCGTGATTTGTTTGGAGAGATTTGAATCGCGGGAATCCAACGACTTTTCCTAACGTGGGTGTGGTGGACAGGTCAGCCATTCTTTCTCTGCCGTATTTCTGGTGGAAACAAAGTGCCTCCTCCTCCTCCGTAAAAAGAATATTAAATCCGAGTTCTTATTTATTTTTCAGGGAGGCAATCAGGAAGTCAATGCAAGAACAGGGCTTCGTACAGTAGTCAACCTGGGGGCGCAATGAGAAAATCATCAATATCCAACGGCAGAAGAAAGGCATCAGAGAAAAGATTGTATTTCTGCCGCACACTGTGCTGATTATTTTATGGTCAAGACGGCGTTGGAATCCTTAAAAAATACAAAATTATAAGATATAGAGAATCTTCGACCAAAACTAGATGTGTTCGCTCGTTGATTAGGAAAAATAATACATTGTGAGGCCATTACCTCCGTATGTTTGTGTGTGTGCTTTTTATCCATTGAAAATAATATATTGTAATTTTAAAGGGCCGGTCTCGTGATTAAGTAAATAGGGGGGGTCGATATTTAAAAATAAATAAATATAAACTCATTATATTTATTCCCTTGTCTTTCTGTGTTGAACGAGGAGAAACACGAAAGGCTGAAGGAAAACATGAGCTATAAATGGAGTTTTTCTTTGAGAATAGCAGTGTATAGAATAAAAATCCGGCAAACTAATACAATTAAAGAAAATACATGCGAAAACAATATAATTTACTAATTTTTAATATATACCGGTATGTTGTTATAAGACCACAAACTTTATAATATTAGCAATCACTGGACCAAGGGAAACGGCGCCGCATATATTGTAATTTAGTCTTGTTGATGGAATTACAGAAAATATTTTAAAAAGAAAAAAGAGAAGAAGCTTCAAAACGGCGCCGGATATAGGCTATTTAAAAAGAAACCACCGTAGACTTAAAAAATTGGAGCCAAAGAGGTAAGAGGTCTTTGTTAGTTAATCGAAGGCAACGAGATAGACCTGTCATCAAACCGGCAAAAACAAACTAAGCTTTCACTTAACTCACAAATATACTGTCAGATTTGTTGTTTGCTGCATTTACATGTCAGAAGAATTAAAAAAATGCTGTCTATCTCTGTTCCTTCAAGCAAATTCTTCCCAGCTTCTTTCCCTTTCAATCTTTACCTGAAGAAACGACCCTTCTTCTCCTTTCTTTTCATATTCAGTCCCATAACGCAAACTCTAAGTAAACTCCTCAACGACTCCTCAACATGACTTATCAACCATAGACTCTTCATAAACATTACTTTTTGCTCATTTTTTGGACTCACCCTGAAGACCCATTTCGTTTTTTAGTCGAAATTTTGGGCTGGGGGGTTGGGAAAATGAGGGTGTGCTTGTGGGTTTCTGTTGTGGTTATTGTTTTCGGTTTTGGTGATGGAAAACATGCTTATCAAAGGCTACGCACAGAGAGGATTTCAGGTGCAATTCTTTTATCTCCTTCACGTCTTACTTTATATTGGAATTTAAGCTGTTTTTATTTTTTGGAGGTTAGGTTTTATTTGTTTTTGTTAGACTTCATTTCGTTTTGTTTGATTGTTTGCTGTTGCTTTTTAGCAATGCTTTAGTTTTAGTTTGATTTTACAACTTGTAGTTTTACAAGATTGCAATATAGAAAATGGGGGCTTCTGTACTTGTGCTAGTACAGAATCAGAATGGATATGAACATAAAGTTCTAACACATTTGGTTTCAGCTTTGTGCAAATTAATTCTTGGAGCTTCTGGGAATTTGTTCTTTTTTAGTTCAGTTATATGGATTATTTCCTTTTTAATTTGAAGTTAAAGGACACGTTCACCCAATTCTCCCTGATTTTTATGCTTTATGAACCGTAATGACTCTATCATAAACTTAGTGCCTGCCAGTGAATGCATTTTCTTTGCAGCTGATAATGCTCAAGAAACCTTTTACAAGATGTTGATATCTATCCTTCGATGACTTTTTTCATCTTTCTGCATAAACGAGCCCTATAGAATCGTTCAAGTAGTCTAACTTCTCTTGAGCAGTTTATTTTATTGACTGTGAGTATGATATGACTAACAAAATGCACTTTGGGTTCCAATAATGCAGGAAGTGCTGGGGATGTGTTGGAAGATGATCCGGTGGGAAGGTTGAAAGTCTATGTTTATGAGCTTCCCAGTAAATACAACAAGAAATTACTGCAGAAGGACCCCAGATGTCTCACTCATATGTTTGCTGCTGAAATTTTCATGCATAGATTTCTCTTATCCAGCCCCGTCCGAACCCTTAATCCAGACGAAGCAGATTGGTTTTATGCCCCTATATACCCCACTTGTGACCTCACGCCTACAGGCTTGCCGCTTCCCTTCAAATCTCCAAGGATGATGAGAAGTGCAGTACAGCTTATCTCCTCCAATTGGCCTTACTGGAATCGTACAGAAGGTTCTGATCACTTCTTTGTTGTGCCCCATGACTTCGGAGCCTGCTTCCACTATCAGGTAGGACTGTTAAATGCTGCTGCATCACACTTTCTTAGTAACCATATCTTGCCCCATTTTGAAAGACAAAAGTATTTTGATGTCATCAAGCTACATTACACATGCTCAAGTTGAACATCTTCTGTCGTTTTTAGTGTGAATTTCAAAAGCTAGCATACTGTGATTTTACATTTAGAGCATTATTGTAAATGAAGCTTGATGACAGTATCAATTTTAATTGAACATGCCAAGAGAATTAAGATTTTATTACTCATCTAAATCGTTTCTGCTTCCATGCATCATAGACATTTCAAAAAGGTTTTAATGCGTTTTGTAACTTTTATCTGATTCCCCTCTGGAACCATTTAAGATCAAGACCTCCTTAGTGATGTGAACTTTTTGACCCTCTAATTTGCATTAATCTAGCAAATAATTTGTACCGGCTGTGACTAATTTATCACGGTCTGTTTTCGCTCAAATACTGCAGGAAGAGAAAGCCATCGAGCGGGGCATTCTTCCACTACTCCAGCGTGCTACTTTAGTTCAAACTTTTGGGCAGCGAAACCATGTGTGCTTGAATGAGGGGTCAATTACAATCCCTCCGTATGCTCCTCCTCAAAAGATGCAAGCCCGCCAGATTCCCCTTGACACTCCGCGGTCAATTTTTGTCTACTTCCGCGGATTGTTTTATGATGTAAATAATGATCCTGAAGGTGGTTATTATGCAAGGTATGCTTGTGCTAATCAAAGGAATTAATTTCAATATGCCTAACCTAATATAGTTTGTTTTATTGTCAAGACCGGAAAACAATACTCTCATGGAATACATAACATAGTGTCTGATCTTCTATGTAATGAAGCACAGATTTTATGAATTATGATTATTAAATAGCCATTAAACCCTCTAGGATCCAAGTAGTATTCAGTTTTTGCCTCCCATCCTCCTGTGAGCTTAGATTTGTGGTGAAATTCAGATTCTAGATCCAGGACCTCATTCCTCTGATGATTACTTGCTTCGAGACTTTATAGCCTGTATCTAAGAATTTATGGATAATCTTGTTGCGAATCTGCTGGCTAGGACATCTTGCATGGCTCCTGTGAGGCTGTCGGGCTTGTATTAGTTAGTTAACCTTTTCGTTTGACTGACAGGGGAGCCAGGGCTGCAGTTTGGGAGAATTTCAAAAATAATCCACTCTTTGACATCTCCACTGATCATCCAGCAACATATTATGAAGACATGCAACGAGCTATATTTTGCTTGTGCCCACTCGGCTGGGCCCCATGGAGTCCTAGACTGGTCGAAGCAGTGGTATTCGGATGCATTCCTGTAATTATAGCAGATGACATTGTTTTACCATTTGCCGATGCTATCCCATGGGAGGAAATTGGAGTGTTTGTAGCAGAGGAGGATGTCCCTGACCTGGACACCATCCTGACATCTATACCATCAGAAGTGATTTTAAGGAAACAAAGGCTTCTTGCAAACCCTTCCATGAAACGTGCAATGTTATTCCCACAACCTGCACAACCAGGCGATGCTTTCCACCAGATACTAAATGGGTTGGCTCGTAAGTTGCCGCATGACAGGACTGCTTACTTGAAACCTGGTCAAAAGGTTTTGAATTGGACAACAGGACCAGTTGGGGACCTGAAACCTTGGTAAGAGAAGTGTCTTTTTCTCTCAAAAGAGATGGTTGCAGTGTATCTGTTGTTTCACCTAATCCCGCGAGAATCCAAGGAATGCAAACTTCGCCTTGAAATTTTAAGTTTGTGGAGATTCTTGAATTTTACATGTACACGATGCCTTAAATAGCTTCATATTTTCTTGGTCACGCTCGAATTTTCGAGTCACTTTTAGTGCCCACCAATCCGAGCCCTCAGGCATACAAAACGAAGCAGTCACGACGAGCCTTCCATCGAAAAATTTAATTTAATGAGAGAATGAGATAGTAGAAATCAAATTATAGACTGTTTGGTTATTTAAATTATGATATTGTCTTTAAAATACTTAAAAATATAAAATTCTAAATGACACCTTGAAAAATAACTTTATAAACTATTTTTCTTTAAAAAAAAAACAAAGACCAGCTAAAATAACAAGTGAAGGCTTGGGACTTGCGTGGGGTATTCCTCCTAGGTTCTGGGTTCGAATCCTGAGGTGCGAAGCTTCTTCTGTGAGTCACCGTCCCCTTAGTAAGAGCCTGGGACAGCCGGAGGTTTACACATGTCCTGGGCCCACAAAGTGCGCTTTCCGGGTCATGTGGTTCCCCCGTTCCGCAAGGATATCCAAAAAAAAAAAAAAACAAGTTGTTTTTTTATCTACCCATTTTGACCTCAACAACCCACAAAGGGACAAGAACTTCCGGTGCCATGGTTATCTACTTGTCTTTCTCAAATCTAGGAGCAGCCAGTGATCCTGGCCAGAAAAAGAAAAAAAACAATAACTGTAATAACAGGGTGCGGTCTCGTTGTCTTTTCTTCGAATTGGAGCTACCTGCGAAAAAAGTACTTTTTTTTATTTCAGATTATTTTTTAAGAGTTTATAGATTATTTGAATATACTGGTATTAAAACATAAAAATCTCTTGTTATTTAAAAGTTATTTAAAATTTAGTAAATAAATAAAT
The DNA here is from genome assembly GCA_009078335.1 of Salix brachista. Classification (NCBI taxonomy): domain Eukaryota; kingdom Viridiplantae; phylum Streptophyta; class Magnoliopsida; order Malpighiales; family Salicaceae; genus Salix; species Salix brachista. Next base: position 12,118,459 of record CM018574.1, on the reverse strand, counting down.
ATTAATTTCAATATCAAGCTGTGATAAGGATAATATTTATTTAAATTTAAAAGTTATTCTTCCTAGGAATTGTGGACATCCCTTGAGCTATGTCAACGGTCAGATTAGAGAGGTTAGGCAACTCTTGTAGTCTTTCGAGGACAGGCCAATTTGAGGCAGTTGTCCCCCATCCTATCTTGACCCTAACTACAACTATCTAAATATTGGGATTATTAACCATAATATATAGTATTAAAAGTTTTAGATTAGAATTTTGCTTTCATGTGGTTTTAAGTTTGAATTCTATGGTTTTAAATTTGAGTATTATAGTTATTAGTATGATAGTTAATAAAAACTTATATGATCGTTAATTTTAAAACTCATAAAATTAATTGAGGTACACGCAAGTTAGTCTGTATATCAATGTTAATAAAATAAATAATTAAAATAATGGGTTTATGGTTTCACCTATCATCACTCCCCATGAATAATCGCTATCCAGATTTCACACAGCTCCACCTTATTTTATTTTATTTTCTGTAAAATACACCGAAAACAAAACAAAAAAAAAACTAATTTAATTATATCGCAGACAAGTAACAAGATCTGGGGGTAGATGAAACAAGTCGCATAGTTTTTGTTCACGTGTTGGCTGACCGGTGTGACCCTGAAAAAATAGATTCAAGTGTTGCTCTGTGAAAAAAATATAGAGAAAGTACTGTAATTTATTTCAACTACGAGAGTTATATTAAGCAGTTGTTATGTGGACATTATATTGTACCTTTTCATTATTTATTGAAGCAAATAACTTTGTAGATCAATTAATATTCGTATTCTATTTATTTTCTTACAAAAGTATTTTAAGTTCGAATCTCCTCTTTATTAAATTGTGTCCTGAGATACCGCACGTTACTAGCAATAAATGGAATATTTCACTTGTATAATTTAAATTGTTGACTTGAGTAGATGTTTTTCTAGTCAAGAATAAAAAATATATAGATATAGATATTGTTAGTGTATTTTTTATTTGCAAATAATGTTTTGAATATCAAATTAAAAATCAATTATATTAACCAATATTTTTTTTTAATTCAAGACAACAACATCTTTGATCGATACATCTAAGTTAATATGCTAATTCATGACTTGTACCATGAACCTGAGCTTAGTAATATTATTTTTATAAAATAATTTTTATTTGATTATATGACATTAAAAATATATAATGGAAGCAACTAGAAAAAAATAAAAAAGGTGTAGTTTTTTTCACCATGCAAGGCTCTATTGTTCATCCTCTCACATGTTATTGCGGATGGGTTATGCAATTTTTTTTTTTTAATTTGTTTCTCAAATGTTTTGGGCAATTTAGTCCTAATTGAAGATTAATTGATTTTGATTTTTCATTAAAGCGTGAGATTGAAAGGGGAATCTAAATTAAAAGGGTGTAAAGTATGGATGATGTGTCATAAGTTTTGCAAAACATACACCTTGGTTTTTAAACTTAAAAAATCACGCATGTTATACAAATTGGCACCTTGATATTCTCTCAATTCAAATTTGATACAAAAAATTATTTTTGTTATTTTTAAGTCATTAGTTAAGAAGAGAGAGAGAGATAGAGAGAGAGAAAAGTCATCATATTCTAGCGGTAAAGAGAGAAAAACATAGTTGATATTACTTTAAAAAACTAAAACAGATGATATTTGTGTCAAATTGTTCAATTTGATGAGAAAAGTTTATATTAAGTGTTTTTTTTACCTTTAAAGTTCATGAAAAACACATATTTGGACCCTAAATGTTTTCTTATCAGGTTATTTTTGGTTTTAGGGCAATTTCTAGAATTAAATTTATCATATATTCCAAGGTGTTTTGGATAAAAAAAATTGGTTTAAAAACAAGTTTTGAGTTTAGTCATCGTAATGACAAAAAATTATGCAAAACTAGAATTCTCATCATGTGACTTTTTTTTTACAAAAACTAGAGCGGACAACAAATGCAATAAAAAAATCACTCAAGCCTTGACGATATAGGCTAAACAAGGCGACCTGTCAGGCTCAACAATTTCTGAACCTTTTTTTACTGTATTTTTATTTTGGATAATGCTTCTTTTTATATGTTTTTCTTTCTATTTTTTTTTATATTTAGATTAATATACGTTCTTTTTTTCCTAGAGACTCTCTTTTAAATGACAATAATTTTTTGATTATACGGTTACTTTTCAAAGAATTTTTTCTAATTCACACACACCCATTTTATCTTTTGTACAAATGAGCTACATTTTTGAATATATATATATATATATATATATATATATATTCAAACAACATTTATAATATGTATAGCTTTGTATAATATTTTTTTATTTAATTGGTTTAATGTGTTTGTCTATTTCTATCATGGTTTGGTTGAATTAAAAAAATAGAATAAAAAATATTTAACAAATATAAACGGGTAAATATCTCATTTTGAAAAATTGAATATCTTGATCTATGCTTGTTTTTTGATTTTTTTAATTTTATTTTCAACCTTGATTAATAATTTTTTATTTATTCAATAGGATATATATATTTTAAATTTATTTAATCAAGTAAATACATAATTTTTTTAATTTACACTAATTGTTTTTGAAAAATTAAAATCTATTAGAAAAACCAACATAGACAACATTTTCTTATATAAAAAAATAAAAATATTTAACTCGCAGAGCGAGCACAGTCATAATACGACAACCAAATTAGAAATAGCGACGTCAGTACAATGTTTCTCCCCACCTGCCCCAACGAGAGATAAAAAGACGGTCATCCAATTTCCCATCATTTTTATCGTCTCGTCTCGTGTCTCCTGAAATAGTATTGCTCTATCTGAAAATACTAAAAACCCTCATTCTCTTCTTAATCTCCCCTTCTCCTCGCCAACTAACCCACCAACCCAACCCTCCCTCCCTCCCTCCCTCCCTGAATCACCATGGCTACCATTTCAAAGCTCTCAAATCCAAGCCCTGCAGTCTCTCTCTCAGCTCCTTCTAGATCTTCTTCCTTGCCTAAAGTGTTCCTCGGTCTCAGTACCAAAACTTCTTTCTCCAAAGTTAGGCTGTCCTTGAAAAATACCCAACCTTCCTCCAGGACCTCCTTGGTGTAAGTATTTCTACTTCAATATTTATTTTCTCTTCGTGATCTTTTTTTTTTCTTCATGTATTTGTATTTGGCGGTGATCATCTTAGCTTGCATGTCTTTGCTTGATTTCGCCTTCTGATCTTTTTACATGTCGATGATCAACTTTTTGATTTTTTTATGAACACCTGACACGGTTCCTAGTTTCCTAAGCTTTATGCCTTGCTTAATGTATCTTCCAGGGATTTTTCTCTTATTTAAGGCAAGAAGTACTAACATACGTTGTCGATATGTTCTAATATTGCGATATGAAATTTGTTGGTTTTCGATCTGTATCTGAATGAATGATAAAAAAGGATTAGATCATATTGTATGCGTGGTGGTAGCTGGTTATTCAATCTCTTTCTTTTTCACTTTTGATGATTATGGAGCTTGTTCAGTTTTCATTTAACGAGATCTTCTCACAGTGTCAGGTGTTCTCAATCCAGTGGAAATGGTAGCCCAATAAAGAGAACCACTCTTCATGATCTCTATGAACGGGAGGGGCAAAGTCCATGGTATGACAACCTCTGCAGGCCTGTGACGGACCTGATTCCTCTGATTGAGAGTGGAGTTAGAGGTGTAACAAGCAACCCAGCGGTAATATTTATTATTTTTTCAAAAAAAACTTCACAAGTTGTCTAAACTGCATAAAAAAATGATATTCTTGAAATTAAGCTGAAGAGAGTTCAGCGGATGAGATTGAAAAGAAATGGCGGAATTAATATGAAAGCGTGTCTTCAACACTTATTTTGTGTTTTTTCTTCATTAGCCTTTGGTCTTGTATAATGAGCTGTTCAAAATATACGTCTGCAGATTTTCCAGAAGGCAATATCATCTTCAAATGCTTACAATGACCAATTCAGGTAAATGCAATCAGTTACAAGTAATTGTTATTATTCAGACTCAATTAATTGTTTTTTGATGGTGTATGTGAAACTTATTTGATTTACCAAGGGGGGTAAACAAAATGAAGTTCATGTATTTCTTTTGAGTCTCCCAATTATTACATGCTCTTTTGGTTCGAAACTTGGATGCTAGATTTCGAGTCAGAATTTTAAGATTGTCAAGCTGATCATTGTAGTCTTCATATTTTTCTACTCTTGACTTTATACTGTTGGTACCTTCAGAGAACTTGTGCAATCAGGAAAAGACATTGAAACTGCTTACTGGGAACTTGTGGTGAAGGACATACAAGATGCATGCAAACTTTTTGAGTCAATTTATGATCAAACAGATGGTGGTGATGGCTATGTTTCTGTTGAAGTGTCTCCCAGATTAGCTGATGACACTCAAGGGACTGTTGAGGCGGCCAAGTGGCTTCATAAAGTGGTTGATCGCTCCAATGTGTACATTAAGATTCCTGCTACTGCTCCTTGCATCCCCTCAATCAAGGAAGTTATTTCTCTTGGCATCAGTGTCAATGTGACTGTAAGCTCTTTCTGTGCATTCTTTCTTGGCTTAGTCATCATGATTGGCTAATGATTTTGTCACTGTAAATGATGTGCATGTAATGTGTCTTTTTTTGGGAAAAGAAATCCTGAATGATCATTTAGTTTTAGCAAGTGGCTCTTTCATTAAATCAGACTATGACTGTTCTCCTTTTTCATCTCCGCAGCTGATATTCTCTCTCACAAGATACGAAGCAGTCATTGATGCCTACTTGGATGGCCTCGAGGCATCTGGACTAAGTGATCTCTCCAGAGTTACAAGTGTTGCTTCCTTCTTTGTCAGCAGGGTGGACACTCTCATTGACAAAATGCTGGAAAAGATTGGAACCCCTGAAGCCCTTGATCTACGAGGAAAGGTAACTAGCTCCAAATTCTAACTCTTGTTCCAACAATTCTCGCTATATCCCAGTGAATCTGAAACCTAGTTTGTAACATTTCAATCACGTGACTGAACTGACGTGAATTGTTTTAGGCTGCTGTGGCTCAAGCAGCCCTAGCATACAAGCTCTACCAAAAGAAGTTCTCTGGTCCAAGATGGGAGGCTTTGGTGAAAAAAGGTGCTAAGAAGCAGAGGTTGCTGTGGGCATCAACCAGTGTCAAGAACCCTGCCTACTCAGACACTTTATATGTTGCTCCCCTCATTGGACCTGACACTGTAAGGCATCTTGTATCTCAGAATCCTGTCTGTTGGATTTATGTGGATTGCTGTTCATGATATCCCTGGAAATGATATCAAGTTCACGAGGATTATTCACAGTTTGAACTTATAATTTATTATTTAACTTTTCTCCTTTGTGTCTTATGGTAGGTCTCAACCATGCCTGACCAAGCTCTCCAAGCATTTGTTGACCATGGAAGTGTTGCGAGGACAATCGACTCAAATATTTCTGATGCCGAAGGAATCTACAATGCACTTGAGAAGTTGGGAATTGACTGGGGCTCCGTGGGCAATCAGCTTGAAGTTGAAGGAGTGGATTCTTTCAAGAAGAGCTTTGATAGTCTGCTTGATACCCTGCAAGAGAAGGCAAATTCTCTGAAACTGGTCAGCCTGTAAGCCTCTATGATTTGCTTATTAGCATGAATGCAATGTAATAAAAGTGGGTGTCAATCTTGCCGTAGAAAAAGCCCATTGGCGGTGAGTGTTTTGTAAGAAACTGATCTATCATAAGATTCTGGTTATGCCAGGAGATTTTTATCTACAGTTGCTTCGATCTCTTTAAATAATGGGAATGTGGTTGGTGTAGCATAGATCATCAGGCTGTTGACAAATATATATTGACCACACTGCCGGAACATGATAGGAACTGGGATTATGTGCCTAGTTTTGGTTTTTTTTTTTTAAAGTGTGTTTTGTTCATAAATATATTAAAATGATATTTTAAAATGATAATTATTTTTTATATAAGTACATGAAAATATTTAAAAACATTAAAAAATCTAAAATTAATTTTTTTTTAATTTTTTTCAAATTTTTTTTAAACACAATTACAAACACAGTGAAAAACATCACTTGTGGTGCACTGTGGTCATATTGAGGTATTGCTGACAAAAAACTTCATGCCCATAGCTTAGTATTCGGTTGGCGAAAAATTATTGTACAATTACTACGTTGTGTTAGTATTTTTAAAAATGATTTTTATTTAAAAATATATTAAAATAATATTTTTTTATTTTTTAAAATATTTTTTTTAAATTAATTTAAAATTGTATTTGAAACACAGTGTGAGCCTGTAAATTATAATCGTTCCTTCCTGAAAACAGAGTGAGAAATGATGATCAAATTTTCTTTCCGATTCAAGTACCAAAACCCCCTCCGATTCTCTATCTTCGCATGTTTCTTTTCATTCTCTTTAATTTCCTATCTGCCTTCTTCCTCTGTTAATTCCCTGTTCCCTTTTCAAAAATTCTATCGATAACCTTGAATCCAAATTTTACTGGCATCACGGCATCAGCAAGGGTTAGGTCAATTCTACTTATTTTCTTTCCATGAACAGGCCTGAATGCTTCAATTGTTATTTCCTGATAAGAGTAAACGTTGCTTACCATCATTCTGGGACCATCCCTTTAATTTCTACGCTAAGATGAACCAAGAACTCTTAGGTTGAGCAGAAGGCCGCAAGCTCCTTCCTACCATATCTAACGTTTTTAGAAAGAGGGAGAGAAGAAGTACTAATACGATACCGTATTCTGAACGTGGGGAGATCTTTAATTAAAAATTAGCTATATTATCATATAAAATCAAACTATCACAGTACGTGATGACACGGTTAATCCGGGAAAAAAAATTAAATTCAAAATTTAAAACAGCTTTAAAATTAATAAACATTATCTTTATCACAACATACAATTGATACTGCTATTTATTTTTAATTAAAGACTCTACATTCCTAGTCAACATTTTTTTTTAAAACAATTAGATGAAAAGACTAAACTACCTCGTATATAACATGAAAAATTGATTGCTTTAGACTCGACCGTTGGAATATTCGAGTGTAAAAAGCTAACAAGTTCTTCATGTTGTGGTTGAGAAGACGAAATTTCCACTTGCTTTATTGTTATTGAAGACGATAGGTCCAGTGGCTAGACTACTAATTTTTGGAGTCACTCATTGCAACAGTGCTATAATCCAAGATTATCCGCATCCAGGGAGATCACTGGCCTACTTCACTGCTTATAAGAAAAACTCAACTGGATTCCTAACATAACACAGGTCTACAACCACAAATTCAAACAAAACCTTGAAACAGCCTGAAGTAATCACCGGGCAGGGACCTCCCTGGAAGCACAAATAAAACAAAAGCACAGATAGGGAAAATTCATTCTACAGAATTTCAAGTCGTTCTCCGAACTTCCACAAAGTTGCTCCCCTAATCAACTGCAAGCTCACGCCTCTTGTAGCGCACCATTACCTTGTCTTTCACACCAACGACCATTGCATTCCAGTCTGTCTCAGGGAAAGGAGATATGAGCTCAAATTCAAAGTTCCTCAGCAAATGGCTCCATATAGCCTTTATCTGCAAGTAAGCAAATGGTTCGCCAAGGCACCCATGCCTGCCACCTCCGAAAGAAATATATGAAAATGCCCCTGCTGCTTTGTCTTCTTCTCTCCCAGCAGCAAATCTGTCAGGATCATACCTCTCTGGGTCTTTGAAGACATGAGGAAGACGGTTAGCAAATGCTGGAGATGTTGCGACTATGTGGCCCTTTGGGATGTCATATTCTTTCCCATCTCGTGTTGTCACGCTAAAGTCACTATTTGAGCTCCGCAAAAGCATAATTAGTGGAGGATGGAGTCTAAGGGCCTCCTTGATGCACCGATACAAGACATCCATCTTAGACAAAATATCTTGATCAACTTTGTTCCCATGCTTTTTCATCAAGTTCTTCTGCTCCTCCAACACAGCAGATAGGTATTCATTGTGTCGCAGAAGATAGGCTCCGGTCCAAGTGGAGGTGATGGAACTGGTGTGCTGCCCAGCAAAGAGAGCAGCAATGAGCAAGCCTGTGACCTCAGACTCGGTAGTTGAGCGACCATCTTTATACTTCGAGTCAATGAAGCACTGCAACATGTCATTCTCTGATTTGCCAGCAAGCTTACGGGAATTTATGATATTTGAAAAGATTCCTGCAAGCTTCTTGCGTGCCTGATCACGGCGGCGATGAGCTGGGATGGGCAGGTAAGGGAATAAAACACTAATTGGGAGCATTCCATTGTCAAGGTCATGGAATAGAGCAGACACGTCATCAAAAAGTTTATCACGAACTTCTCGTCCAAGTAGACATCTACTGGCTGTCAAAATGATCAGATGCTCAAGCTCATACTTTATGTCTACCACCCCACTGTCTCCCCATTTTGAGAAGTAGTCCTGCCAGTTTCAAAATGACAATAATATGATCAGCACCGTAGATTTGTACATCCTGAGCACAGCATGGTAATTCTGGAAATTATACAAGGGTAACAATCTAAAGTAACATTATGCACACTGCGCTGAACAAAACCAGTAATAAATGATGATTCTCTAGAATGTTAGATGGAAGGATGGCCAACAGACTTAAATTTAAAATTCAAAATAACTATTTGTACTTAAATAGCTAGCATTAAAGAAACCCAGACACACAAGAATTGATTGCATAGAACTTAAACAGTAAAAAACAACAGAAAGAGCTGGCTGACAGGTAACACGATCACCTCTGCTTCTACCACCATCTGATCCACGTATCCCTTGAGTCTGTTCACTCTTAAAGCCTCTGTAAAGAACCGAAATTGCTCTTGCCTTATATAGTAATCCACATCAAACACTACACCAGGGCCAAAAGTAGGCACATTGAACTGATACACCTCCTGCTGGCTCAAATCTGTTTCGGAGGCCTTGAAGAAGTGAGCAGATACCTCAGGGCCAATCAAGAAAGTAATCTTCCTATTGACTAAATTAACTGTAAAAACACTGCCAAGTTTTGGGTACTCTTCACGAAGCATAACAATGGGTCCTTTAAGGAATCGAATGAGCCCTCCTATCAAAGGCCAACCCTTCATAACCGGAGGCAACCGCTTTTGAGATCTAGGCATTATAAGTGCAGAGATAAGCTTGGCCACCAGTAGAGTGGCCAAAATGAGCAGACCCACATTCAAGAATTTGTTATCCGTATCTCCAGTCATTTTAAAGTCAATAGATTTAGCTGAAAATCCAAACAAGAAACGGAAATATCAGACAAATAGTACCCGCATCACGTAAAACAGCTTAAACACAACATGAATTTCTGAAAGTTAAATTAAAAGCCGATCTAAATGTTCCATTTTTAGTTAACATTGTAATCAAATAGCAGAAAGAAAAAAACTCGCAATCAGTTCATTTCACAGCACTACACTCTGCGGTGTTTGGAAGCTGAGAATGCACGTAAGAAACGGAAAAAACTTCGAACAGAAAAGCTTCAGAATTTCAAAAAAATGACAGTCCCAAAATGGAAATCTCCGATCAGAGATAGCCCAGCATTCAGTTCATGAAAAACACACACACCAAAAACAACTGCCAGCACATGCAGACTTGGAAAACAAGAAGACGCAAAAATATCAACAAAAAAGGAACTCCAGGATTAATAAATTAGACCCTTTTTCAAGAGAGAGTTGGGAAATAGAGTGAAGAAGTAGTACCAGATTTCAGATTGAAAAGGAGAAGGACTGACAGAAAAAATGATATCAGAGGATCGTGTGGAATTTAGGATCGGAAAGGTTGCATAAATCAGAGGCAGAGTGGGTTTTTTTCTTCCTTTTATGTATCACTTTCTCATTGTGTTCTCAAAAGTAGCGAAGTAGTAAACGAGGAGTGTAGCTGTTCATAAAGATGCGTGGTAGATGTTGATATTTAAAGGCTAAAAAGCTTAGTAATAATATTAGTATATTAAAAAAATAATTAAAAATAAAAATTATTTTCTCTTGAAACACAACAATATCAAAAAGCTTTAGAAATAATATCAGTATATTAAAAAATAATTAGAAATAAAAAATATTTTCTCTTAAAACATATCAATATCAAATGGCCCTACAAGGCGTGTGGGATTAGGATTTTTCTAAAAGGCGTTAGTTGTTTAAAATTTGAAATTAAAAAAAAAAAGTTTCGTAAAATTATATTATGTATTAATTAATAAAAAAAATTAAAACTACAATAAAAATAAAACATTATCTTAACCACGCCACGCCTCCTCGTATCGTGTAGTTAAGAATGATGGGTTGAGTTAAGGAGAGGAGGTTGAGTTAACAAAGATTCTGATTACTGGTTACACGGGGCTCTTTGGATCTGGAAAACAAAACAGTGGGTGTTGAGGTTGAGTTACAAAGATTCTGGTTACTATTTGCATGGGGCTCGTTGGATCTGGAAGCAAAACAGTGGGTGCTGTCAGGAATGGTTTTGTCGTTGAAGGTGGTGTTTTTTGAGTTTGAGAAATTCTCCATGAACATGGCCAAGTTGGAGAGGCAAGACTGGCCTATCTGGACTTGACTTTTTTGAACCACTGGAGGGACCTTCTTGATTTTGAATTACATCTTTTCCATTTTAGATTAGTGGTGATATCTGCCTTAATTTTAATTACAATTAACAGAAATCTTATAAATCTGATGATCAGTATTTTTGGAGAAGTGAATTGGGTAGGGTTTTTTATATATATAAAAAGTATGATGAAAATATTATAAAATAAATACAAAATGCATGGTATTGCAGAGAAATTATGGGTTTTTTTTTAAATATAATATAATATGATTTTTAATTTGAGTGTAAAGACTCTGCCGTTGCAGAAGAAGGTTAATTAGCCTGTTCAATCCATGTCATAGTAAATATAATTAGCCTGCTCCACTAAGTACCAGCACATCCCCACTAACCACTGACACTAACCCCACTAAGGCCTGTTTGGGAGGATGGTTGCGGTTGTTTTTTAAAGTATTTTTTATTTAGAAATATATAAAAATGATATTCATTTTTGACATTAGCACATCAAAATGATTTAAAAACATCAAAAAAATTCATTTAAAATAAAATAAAATTCAAATTTTGGGGAAACAGCGGTACAACTGCCCTCCCAAACAGCCTCCAAGTATAGCTACTGATTGTGGAAAAATAAGAAGCTAGATCATGGCAAAAAAATCCAATAACATTATTAACATGTTAAATTAAAATCCGAAGACCATAAGTAAATTTGACCTATAATGAAAAAAAAAATCATAGAAGTTTTTTCAATAAGATTTTGTTGTATTTTCCTTATAAATTAATTGTTGATAATAATAATAATAATTTATTAGACACCAAGGCACCAATTTTTTCTCCATTACCTTGAGCAATCCATCATTAAGATAACATAAAATAGACATAATTTAATTCTGCCTCCCCGCCAAAACAATTCTCGTCTTTAATCTAATTTATAATTCAAATGTTGAATTATTCTGATTGACTTATCCATTGCTAAAATACAGAACTTCCCAAGCTCTACTTTACTGCCACCCCACTACGATAGCCCACCAAACTATCCTCGTCAATAAGTATAGTTCCCCGACGACATCTTGAATTGGCTGCTGAACTCCTCGCCCCCCATTCATCCCACCATCAAGGATGGAAATCACCCTCATTCTACCAGTACCAAAGGCAATCTGGCCAAGCCTCATTTTGAGATGTTCTATTTTCAAACAGTTTTTAGCTAAATGATTTCCCTAGTAAATAAAGCATAATACTTTTGACTTTAAATCCTTACCAATTGTTTTTCTTTTTTACTTTCATCAAGAGCAACATGATCGAGTCCATTCTAACCAAAATTTTATTCTTTTTTTTTTCATCTCATCCTTGATTTTAGGCTTAAAAAAGAGAGCCTATAAACTCCAATAACTCCTTCGTTAACATTTGTTTTAAAATCTACCATCCATCAACAAGTTTGAATTTTTATATCTCCTCAACTTCGGTTGTGACTAATCTTGGCCACACCAAAATAATGTTCCAAGTTCCACAGGAAGTTTCCTGGTTCTTTGAGACTAATCTTTCTCGAATATCATTCATACCTCTTAGCATAAAAACCCAAACCATTAGTTTTTGCAAACTATCCCACTATGGTTTTCACATGCTTGTCTTTTGTCATTATCGGAGTTTGTTTTTCCAACATCCCAAAGAAAATTTTTTGATCAAACTTTTTCTTAATAAACATATATTTTTTGATTATTTTTTCAATAAATATTTAATGAACAATTAGTATGAAATATGCCCATTTATATTGTCTTTAAAATACCTATATTTGATGTTATTGTAAATAAATATAAGGATTCTTGTAATAAGGAGAGATGATTTTTGTAATAAAAATGATTTATAAATTAAGAGCAAAATAGCAAGATTATGAAGTTAATTTATTTCCACGTGTATCTTAAACGATATATGATAATTGAATTTAGTATGTGATTTGGTTCCAAACAAGGTGTGAAGAAACATGGCTATCTTATATGGTATCAATGTTGCATTATAAATTTTTAAAAATTATTTTCAGTTAAATGTTTAAGGTTTTTAACTAGTAAAATATAAAATCTAAATACACTTGAGTCTATTTTCAAAAGAAAATCACACAATTAACCCCTGAAATATTCCGTATCCCCATCATACCCCTCACCATCCTATTCTAAGTTTCTAACCCCGCATGTCTAAGATTGAATTTATTTTGTCACGGGACTGTGCCTATACGAGCAATCCCGACAGTAGCATTTACGAAGTTCACATGTGCATCCACTCAAATTTGTCTCATTCTCACACGAACTCCGGTAATCCCGACAGTAACATCATCCTATTGGTGGAAGCACGAGATAAAATTAGCAATATTCGATAATGTTCATGAATCAGTTTATACAAGCCATGCACTGATCAGTAGAAATCCATACAGAAAGCATCGAATATTTCACCACCAAGTACATTAGGAAACTGCAGGGGAGTACTAGGTATGAGAAAATGAGAAACCGGTTTCCTCTTAGCAGGAACCACCTTTCTTTTCTTTTGAGAAACTCTATGCGAGACTCCTTTGAACAAAGCTCAGGGAGGCTTTATTTACACTCCGGCCAGCTCTTCCCCCGTTACTTTGACAATCAGACGCTCAACAACTCAAGGGCTTTCACAAAACTCCATCTCCTAACATTCCAAATGGAAGTGTGATTCATCAGAAACACCAATCCTAACATTATTTTGTTACTCCCAAAAAGAAAATGAACACAGTGACTATCCAAGATTGAGATGAATTCAAATGAACATGTAGGTGCAAAAGGCAGAGTAATACTGAAGCTTTGATGGCAGTAATCCTCTCAAATATGTGATGGGAGGGAGAGTGTGTATCTCAAGTTATTGGTACCCATCTCCACATCAACGGGATGATTAAAGGCTTGACAATATATATCAAGGCTACCTAACAATCTGGCCATAGTTTTAGAAGCTATTAATACTAAATTGGTCCATACAGACAAAATTAAGCCTGCATATCACCTTTCTAAAGATCAGTGCCTTTCCAGGAAGGTTCAAGACTCGATTTTTTTTTCCTTGTATTTTTTTCCTTTACAATGAAATTGAATTTGTTATCTAAGAGGAAATTCTGCATACCTGGCCGCATATTGGACACCTTTCACTTCTTTCCAACCATTCATAAATACAACCAAGGTGAAAATGGTGAGAGCATCGTGTCATGATTTTAGGATTTTCTGGAGTGTACTCTGCAACATGATCATTCAAAAACAGCTTACTGAAGGGAATAAGAAGATCCTCATAGATTAAAAGTCACAATTGGAACGCAGCGCAGCATAAGCACATTAAATTACCATCAAGACAAGTAGGGCAGACATCTTCATCTTCAGTGGACGGTTGCACATAAGTTAGTCCATATGCAAATTTTGTTGCCAAAGATTTCTCTGAGGACTCAGAATAGCCAAGTTTATTGTCATCTTCAGAATCAACCCCATTTCTTTTCTTTCCAAAGCCTAATGATTCCACGCCAGAACTGCTCACATTTCTTCTCAGTGATTGTGATTCTTCATGGAAGTGAGTCATCGACTTCCTAGAGACTAAACCATAACGCTGCAAACGATCATACCTCTGGTCATTATCAGATGGGACTGGCCTGGATGATGAGAGTTGAGTGCCATTTGCAGAACTATCCGGTAATCCTGTGCCAACTCCAGTTGATGCTGAAAAATTACCTCCTTGGGTTGGTGACGCAGTCCGACCTTCAAGTCTGTGAAACCTTGTACCATACTGCAAGCACATGGCAGAAGGTAATAAGTGCATTGGATAGCTGGAATGAAGTATATAAAATATGGCAAATGGGTCGTACCAGCACCAAGGAACCCTTCTAGAAAAAATAAAGGGAAATTTATTATGACAATAGCTTTAGAAATTAGGATCTTTTAATGATCCAGCATATAGGTGGTTGTATAATTTAGTTGATCAATTTTTAAGCTAATTTTATGAAACAAAACCTGATATAGCAAGTATTATAAAAGCCAGATTAAGTTGCATGATGTTGTGCAAGCAAAGGAAACAAACAATTGTCCACAACAACCTGCCTCGAGTTTACAAACATCCAGGAAAGAAAAGAAAATACAAAGTCAAGTGCGTTGAGTTGCTTGCACTTCAATGCTTACCCCACCGAGTAACTGGTGGAAAAAGAATCTTAAAGAAAAGCAGTGCCTGTGTATTGAACTGCCTGAGTAAGCATGTTCTTCATGTTCATCACTGCTCAGACAGCAGCAGAAGGCACCCATCTTTGTACTTCAAAAATAAAACCCAAAGAATTGGCTGTTAGCTAGGAAGCAAGGATGCTAAATCCTCAATAAACCTGTATGAAACTAACACATTTGAAGCACTCCATAAGAACAATCATCAGCATAAATGGAATGATGCGAAGAACGAATTGTGAATGACATAAATCATCTGCCAAAGAGAAGAATATAGAGTTCCTAGTACAGAAACTCCTATTGGAATTTCCAAAGCCCACCATGTAAAGTGCGTCATTTACAAATTCTGAAAGAAAAATGTATACATTAAAATGCCACAAAACATCTCAAGGGCACTTCACACAGTTCTGAATTCTGGAAATGGCAAACAAGTGCAGATGCAGAGTGCCAAATGACACCAATTCCAGAAAGTCACAACTGGCATAAAAGTCCTTTGAAACCTCAACAGTGTTGTGGCAATCAATCTAAGCTACAAAATGATCGCTTTTTTCTCCCTATCATTGAAGGTTGAAAGGATTTTTGGATGAAAAACCTGTTCCAAGAAGTATACATTTATTTTGTCAAGTTACCATGGACATTAATTCCTGCACAATGGAATACTAAATCAATATATTAGCGATGAGAGATTTTTATTTTTGAACTGTGACAACATTAGAATACAAACCATATAAAAACCCCCTAATCTCACTGTAAGAGAAAATAACGAAGTAATTTCTTTATTTTTTTTATATTTTAAATGGGAAGCAAAGACACAAAATTGAACAGAAAAAAGAAAAGAAAAAAAAGGAGCAAATTAAGCAAGCAGTAGTAATAAACAGAGCAGAATGATAAGAAAATAAACAGCAACCAGTCCAACCTTAAACAACAGAGACAGTAATTTCTTATATATATATAAAATCACCCACCCTAACAATTGTAAAATGAAAATGATTTAAGAATCTTACAGTATGAACTTCGACGATCGCAGGCTGTGTTGTGAGAACTGAAAGTGTCCCACCTAGGGTTTGTTTTACGCGTAAAGAAAAGTAAAGGAGAGGAATAGAGAGCGAGAGGAGGTTGCTTCCTGCTTACCTTCAGTACATGTGAAGAGGAAGATCTGCAGCAATCTCCAAATGAAGAAGAAAATCTGTAAAGAAAGCCAAGCGCGAAGTCCACAAGGAGAGAATGAAAAGGGTTTTTTATGGTTGATTTGTTTCTTCTGATGATGATGATTTTGGGACCTTGTCCTTGCGGCAAGATCAACAAACTACAAGCTAAGTGAAGATTAAACGCTGCATTTACCAACAATTACTACATGGGTTACCTAATTAATACCGTTACCCATAAATATTGGATTCACTAACACTCTAACAGTACTTGAATCAATTTTTCATTTTGATTGTTTTTTTTTTTAAAAAAAAAGGATCCACCCGGGTTGATGATTCGACCCGTGACCCGACTTTATCATTGTTCAACCATCAGAACTATGTTAATGCATGATATTTTTATATATTAACAGCATCATCATTTTGATGCGCTACTTTTGAACCCTTCGATTTTTCTTTGTGGATAATCAACTGTGGTTTGAAAACATGATTAACTGGGGCTAATTATTGGTGGGTTTAGAGATCGATTCGCATGGGCAGCAGCTCAGTATTTGCTTTCGCTAAATAAAAAATCTCAGGTAATTAAAGCCTGAAATTAGGTGTATTTCTAAAACGTGATATGAAAAGGACTGCATAACTTAATGGTATTTTAGGAGCCCTCCATGATCCATCGTTCAGTGTTTTTCAATGATAAGAAGTGTTTTCAAACCAATTAAGCAAATGATCATCATTGCGCTTGTCTTCATCCTCATGGCAAAGGCTAAAGTAAAAGGTAAGTAGAAGATAGCTGGATAATTGGATCGATTTATTATTATTATTATTATTTCTTTGCTCGTTTTGGAGTTGTTGGTTTAGATTATAGAAAATCAATTTCGAGTGTTTGATAAGATGAACATCATCACACTCATCTTGCAACACGCGCGCTCATTTACACTCCATTCAACCTCTATTCTCTTTAATCCGTCATCCATATGATTCCTGCACTTTCATTCACACAAAACTCTCGATATTTTCATCAATCTCTCCATGAAAGATTGACAATTCCACCCTAGGTAAAGCCACGTCATATCCCATCCTGCGCCCTTCAAGAGAGTTTACCTCTTCCATTCTTGGGTTAAGTTTTGGAGGATTCCACTCGATATTGGATTGTTTCTTCCTTCTCTCTCGACTTGTTGATTGTTTACTGTTATCTGTAATGTTGAATCCAAACGTGAATTCATTGTTTTCGATTTCTTGCCGCCAACTGCCAGAATTCCTCATGCATGTGTTCATCTAATCCTCAAACTAACCATACAATTCCCTAACTAATTCTTCAACTAATTGAAAGCCTTGCCGCTGTTACATTCCTTCCACGTGCTTGATCTTCCATGCATCTATGATTGGCTCTTGACAAACTAATTATTGGCTCATAACATATAGCCCGAGTTTTTCTGGATTTGTCAGGCCAGGTCTAATAATTATGGATGAAACTGGATCACGTTAGGTTTGCCAGTTTTTTTTTGTGGAGCAAATTCCTTTTCATTTATTTAACAGGTTAGAACTAAGGTGATCTCTTAAGTGAATTATAGGGCCCATTTTATATTCAGATGTCTATTTCACATACGCCATTGAAGCTCAACAATTCGGATCTCTTTAAGGGCATAGATTTGTTTGGAGCATCTTAACCCTGGTATATAGAGGCCTTTTCAATATTTTCTTTCGGCACACTCCATTGCTCTTGGAATAAAAAACTAATAATAATAATTGGGCTTCGCTTTAAGGACATGCTAGTCATTTTCTTCCCTTTGGTAAAATAGTAAAAAACTACATACCATGTCCTTCAGTTTCTGAGAATGCTTGCTATAGAAATTTGAAACGGCCAATAAAAGTGCCCATGCATTTCCAGGGCATATAGAAATGAAGTCAAGGAAAAGTTGGAACTTTAGCAACTCACTTCAAAATTACGGGAACATATTGTACAACACGTACCTGTCTAAATATACTTCATTCCTGAGATATATTGCTGTCTAGAAACAAGGGTCTGAGCTATGGTGTAAATAATTCCTAAGCATCCCAGTATCCTGATCTTCATAATATCTGATATTATAATAGATGGCAGGTTAAGGGGAAGCGTGATCAGTGCTGACGAGTTCGTCTGCTTTGAGCAACTCCAAACAAACCGGTTGAAGAGTATATGACTGGGGAACGTAAGAATGAGGATAGCTAAATTCTTGACTGCAAAGAACCAATCAGGACCCCCAATTTCAATGCCCCATCCAGTATTGCCATGCCATATCTCCTCCCATATGCTGTAAAGGGATGTCAGGACCAAGTGGGCTGATATAGCCACTGTAACAGGGAAATATCTTTGTTTGTCCCCAAAACCTGCAACAAAATCTGAGTCCTGGTTGAGAAGCAGAAGGATAGGAGCCAGGAAGAAGATAGCTTGGTTTGAGCCCCCAGTCAGATTGACGTTCAATATCAGGCAAATGGCGAAGCACATTATAGTAGCAACGTTACCAACTGCAGGCATCCAAGCTCCCTCGGCAGCCATTCTCTTGATTGTAAGGGTTGGCACGGTAGAGGCACGCCGTTGCTGCATGAACCTCATTCGTGGAGCAAAATTTGAGGAACTACTTTGACTAGATTGACTATGTCTAATTCCACCCCTTTCAAGAGCCTTTTCCCGCATAAGTGAAGCAAGCTCAAACTTAACCTCCAGAGCTATGAGCATGAAGATTGCTGCATATAAACCAAGAAGAGATGTCCTTGCCCCCTCAACAGCCAATAGAGTAGTGAGCTTCCTGTCTTCCTCTGCCAGATCTGCAACTTCATCTCCAAGGATGCTTTTGATTCTCACCTGACCCTCCAACAGATATGTCACAGGAAAGAGGGCTACCAGCAAAGCAAAAACCCATGGTAGCAGCTTCGTGCTTGAAGCCGATGGAAAATGAGTGAAGACCACAAACACAGAGGTGCAGACCATGGTTACAACAATGAGGGCATGCAGAACAGCAGCTTGAAGAAAATACTCGGCAGATATGTACACTCCAAGAGCAATCCCTATTGCTAAAGAGTAAAAAGTTCTTAGCTCTACCACATACTTAATGGGTATGATGGATGTCACTGCCGCTAAAGTGAGCAGAATCGCCACAATAAGCAACCATGATGGCCAGGTTGGTTTTGATGCCATGAAGCCATAGATGGAAATGTCATCAGAAGATTGACGAGCTGCCCTGATTATGTCAGATCGATAAGTCCATGCTACTGGGATTGGTGGCTGCAACAGGATAAACAGTAAACCTGTTGCCACCACCAGTACTAGGCATCTCTTAGCGGACTGCGGAAAAGAAGACAGGATCAAATCAGTAATCAGAATAACTGGCTTCGCATTCAAGTGAAATTAGCTTAAATAGCATACAAAAAGCTTTCTATTAGAGTTGCTTCGGTACATTTATTACCTAATCCTTACTATTTTCCTCCACGGAATGATCATTGAAATTAAAATCGATTGAACAAACATAAATCCTCTTTTTTTGTCCATTCAGTAAGTTTTTAGACCAAACTTTCTATGAACTATGGTGAACCCTATTGTTTATTCAACAAATTCAAGTTATTTCCAAGATTTTGCACTGGTTCATGAGCTTTCTTGTTAGAAGGACAATAAGAACCAAGATTTTATAAATTGTTTGATTTCAGTGAGCTCATCAAGCACAGAATTTGTTGTAAAGGAGAGGGAAATGAATATATCTGATAAAATATGTTGGGTGATTAATAGGTTAGTCGGTTTAACTACTTATTGATTTACTAAAATATTATGCCAGAACGAGCAAATTTATGCAAATAAATAAATAACAATAAAAAACAGACCAGGACATGAGAGAAGTGCAAAGCAACAATGGGTACACAAGCCAATCCAGTCATGGCAATGCAGAAACCAAAAAGCAAACCATCAGATGGGGCCCTCCCATTCCACCACTGTAGGGCTTCAAAGATTGTTTCACGGAAGAACCAGACTGAAAGAGCTACCACACCAGCATGTGCATAACCTTGCCATGGTTTCATCTTTGAGCCTGTTTGCGATTTCTCTCTGCAAAGTCAAACATGCAGAGAATAAATGGATGCCTGGATTGAAGTGGATAAGGAGGAACTTATGTCTTAAGATAGGAAAATATGCCAATACACACTTGTAAAGAAGCAATGGGGGAGTAACCGCCAGTAAAAGTACAGCTGAAACCCATACAACAGGCTTTGATGAAATAAACAGCATGGACAACTTTGAAGAATACAAGCAAGTCAAAATCCAAACTGCCTTTGATCCAATCCGATGATCCACAGATAGTCTTCTTACAAGAGCCAAACCCACAAAGGTTGTCAGAATAACCATATAGCTTGGATACATCACATCCTCCTCCATTCCATAGAAATAAAGGCCCAGGTAATTGAAAAAACGATTCTCAATATGGCACAACAACATTGCATGGCTAATCAGACCAATCTCAGCTAAAAAATGAAGTTTCGGTGGTAGAAGTGCTAAACCTGGAACAGCCATTGCGAGAATAACATTTGCGACTATAAGTTTACAGAAGGACTTCAGGGGCATGCCTGCCAACCAAATATTTAGATCCCAGAAATTGTGCAACACAAACCATGTAACCATCAGGCTCCCGAGCACAACAAAGGCAAAATATGATGGCAGACTTTTCTTTGTAACAAAACAAGCAAAATAAAATCCGGCAACTGCAGGCAGTGGAAGAAACTGCAAAAGAAGGGTAATAAAGATTATTATTTTTTTTAACATGTAAAGTTCTTTTAATTTCTCCCCATTCAATATGAGCATGCACTTGCAAGAAAGAGATCTGGCATGTTATTTTTGGAATGATAAAAAGGCATGGAGGTGATAGCCACCATGCACTGAGGACAGAATAGATACTAGGTAATGTACAACAAAGAGCTTCAGGATAATGATGGCAAACTGTAAATGCTAGATTACTAGGTTAGTTGTTATTAACCCGCATACATTCATTAGTTAAAGAAATTTTATCTATAACTGCATGTGCTGTAATACTGAGAACCACTGGAGCATGCATATGTGAATACTACATCTCGTTTTAATTTTCAATTAATAGAATTCTAAACATACAATGCACTTGAAGGGAATAGATTATAGCAGTCAGGGTCCCTCAGAAACTTTACCAGCAGAACCAATAAAATAAATTTCCAAGAGGTGTGAAAAACATTATTCCCCAGTAATCATTACAAAAGCAAAGACGTAAGACATTGAAAGTAGAAGAAAGAAACTTTGCCACTGAACTTTATTCTAAAAGTTCAAATAATCTTTCAGCACAAGCAGCTAAAAATCTGCTGCTTGCCAGCATAACAAAGAGCTACTCGCCTTCTTTTGATAGCTCTTCTATCAATAGCTCCAAAGAACAAAAGTTAAAGTCCAAAATCTAGATTGGGGGCCTTAATGATGACTGCTAGTTTTTCTGTTTTCACTTTCCTTGAAGGACAGCAAATTCTTTTTGGGTCTTTTCAATTACTAATCATATGTCTGGAGAATGGCCTTGATGTTTTTTGCTCAAAAGGTCATCGGTTTGTTTCCATCCCCCTGTCTGCTGTCTACCAAGTCAATGTAAGATAAACTTCTAGCAAGAAAACTATATTCAGGGTTTTTCTTGTCACATGATGCTGAGATAGAAGTCATCCATAGCTAAACACAAAAGATATGGATTTGAATTGTGAAAAATATTGCAGGATACATAAGCTAGATTCCACTCCTTGGGTCCTTGCTGCAACAAGATCATAGCTGAGGATGACTTTATTTCTTTTTAATCCATTTGTTATAGAAAATCCAACATGACAATCACTCCTCTGAAACATGAAAAAATACCATCCACTAGGGTACAAATTCTCAAAGATTAGGGTCAAATCACCTTCTAGGAGTTTATCTAATCATCTCTAAAATTAAAGTGGAATGGAAAAGTAATCATAGAGATACGTGTGCCTTCAAAAACAAATACTGGTTTTGAAAACCCTGCCCAATTATCATTGGGTGTCATATCAAAACAACAATACTGTTGGTTTCATTTAGTTTGAAAAACAACATATTACACTCAATATCTGGCATGCTCCTAACTTGAAACTAAGGCTACATTAATTCCAACTAACATCAATAAGTTCTGCAAATACAGTGCACTGAAGGATGAAACAAACAGGTGATTGCACAGCAATTGTGAAAAAATAACCCACAAAAAGCTTTTTTCAACTGCTCAAACTAAAGCTGCACAAGGCATTGCGGTCCAAGTCTGCAAACACAATTTTAGGAGTGGTTAAGTCCCATAATCTGCATTGGAGTCCTAGACCACAGTGCCAAGCATTCACAAAGAACACATACACTGTATTTGCCCATACCTTATAACTGCAAATAAACAGGGCATAAGAACAAACATGAATTGAAGTGAAGTCTTAGAAAAATCAGGATGCATACCAGCAAAGGAAAACCCACAACAATTGCTCCAGCAGAACTGACGGTTACAGCCAACGCAGTGAAAGCCACTGAACTAAAAGCATCAGAAATCATTCCAAGGGCAGAAGCACCAGCACCAGCTGCCCCTCCAAGCATTGTCACAGTCACAAGCAGATAATTCAATGGCGAAGGAACCTGAATATACCTTCCAAACGAATGGAAAACGACTCTAAACTCCAAACAAATCACAACAACAATCAATGCAACAGCTCCATTCACTACACGAATACTATGCAACTGATTCGCATTCTTAGTCACCCACCAAAGTGCACCCCTTGTAGATGCGTACAGTTGAAACAAAAAGGGTATAAAAAACAGCAGCAACAGATCGCATACTGACGCAGCAGATGAGAAAATCACTGAGTAATGCGACGAAACATGAAATACCAACGGAAAGAAGAGCAAATTTAATGTATGAAAACAACCCTCTAGTGGAGTGAGTATAAAATTATCATCGGGAACCTCTCCACCATGATATTTCGCTTCTTGTTTCGCTTTAAATGAAGAAGTACGCGGAATTGCAAACATCCAATAGAAAACACAATTAAAAATCATCAGATAATACGCAGCATGTTGCATACCGACAGCAGCGGTTGTAGCCCACGTGAAAATCGAAGAAGCAGCAAAAGGAACGCAAGCGAATAGCAATCGTTCAAGCGAGAGCACGATAGTCGGGTTTTCTAATTGGACCCATTTGAACTGAAGCGAAGCCCACGCGCCGATTAAGAAATTCGTTTGTGCACAGAGGAGCGCGGCGAGCAAACCAAGAGGAATCGAATTGAAAGTGAGGATCAATGAGGAGCTAAAAAAGAAGGCGACCTGAGCTGCAATTAGAGAAGCCCAAACACCGAAGAACGCACCGGGTTTGAAATTGAGTGAGTCGAGGATGTACGCGATCATTAGCCCTAGGGTTAGGGTTGCAACGACGGGAGCGCCACCCAGGTCAAGGAGGAAAGCGGCGCAAGGAGCGAGAGCGAGGGCGATGCGAGTGTTGTGAGCGAAAGAAGAAGCAGAGAAACGAGATCTAGATGAGGCGGAAGAAGGGGAAAGGATGTGAGAGTTACGATTAGGGTTTTGGTTAGGGGGGTAAGGAGAGGTGGAGGGGAATGAGGAGGAGGTAAAGGAAGGGGAGGAGATGGAGGCAGCGATATAAGGGCGGAATGACCGCGATTGGATCTCCGGCGGCATCATTTTGGCCGCTGCCGGAAAAGTTGAGAGGGTGCAAAGGGTAGTGAGGATGACGGAGTGGAGAGGGGGATCTGAGAGGAATCACGGGTGAGTTTGGGTTTGGGAAATTGGTGACGTGTTTAGAGGAGTCAGAGCCGTCGGATCA
The DNA here is from genome assembly GCA_009078335.1 of Salix brachista. Classification (NCBI taxonomy): domain Eukaryota; kingdom Viridiplantae; phylum Streptophyta; class Magnoliopsida; order Malpighiales; family Salicaceae; genus Salix; species Salix brachista. The sequence continues at coordinate 12,094,723 of CM018574.1, read as the reverse complement.
TGAATTCAGCGGGTCCCGTCACTATAACGGAGCAGACTTCAATTGTTTCAGCGATAGAAGAATTAAATTTGGAGATAACAGGCACGTGAGTGTCTGAATTCTTATGATTTTAACAATTGAGTAACTGGTCTTTATTTTTTCTCAAATGGATATTCAGCAATTTATTAAAGTGTAAGAATCAGATAGATGTATTTCACTGTAGAGATAATTCTTATTAAAATATTTTCAAAAAAATATTTTCAAAAAATATGTCCATGACATTTTCACTATAGACTCTCTTGAAAACATTGTCGAACACAACCATTTTTTGTCTTTCATTTTATATTGTTTATCTTAGTCTCTTGACTTTTTTTATTAGTTTAAAATATAAAAATAAAAAAGATTACATTGGAGAATCAATAAAAGAATGAGTGGAAATTTGATTTTTTTCCTTTTTTGATTAATACCCTTTTATAAATATTTTTAAATATATATTTACATTTAAAATAATTCCCTCTATTTCTCTGATTTTCTTAATTGTTTTGTTCATTTATTTATTACAATACTTTTTAATTATTTTGTGTGTGTACAATATTTTGAAGAAATTAATTTTAGTTTTTTTCATATGGATTTGATATTAAAAAAATCAATTCTCCTCGATAAGTCATTGTGCACTAAAACTCATGACATTATTTATTATAATAGTGTAATTATGAGTTTGCCTTTAAGAAAAACTGGTTGAACTAAGCATTAATGACAAAATCAGCTTTTCACCCTCTCATTGTTATTTTTAATATATTGTATGGGTTAGATTTATCATTTTCTTGTTTTCTTGCTTTTTTATCATTTGTATATACTATATTGATTTCATTGTAATTTTGAAGGTTGTTCAAGGGTATTATTACAATTGACATATATTAAGTTCTTCATGCATGTGTTTAATTTCCATAAATAGATCATTAAATAACTTTCACCACTCGTAACTTGGTTTAACCCCACCAATACTCATATCAATTCTAATTGAAATCATCATTTTTTTTTATTTCAAATTCTTGAATAAAGATATATAAATGTAAAACCTCGTGTAAACATTAGATTAAAAGCAATAACACTTTGAAGGGTGATGCTTGAAACAATAATAAGACTCATTGACAACTAAAGGTGGAGAAATTAATGCAGACGATTAATCTGTGCTGAACATAGAAAAGTGAAAAACTAAAATGTAGCCTTCAATATTTATTGAGAATTGCAAGCTCCACTAAGTAGTTTGTTTCTCCCGTGATCCTAGTTCAAGCCCTGTTATTTTTAATATTTGTTAATATAATAATAACTCGAGATTTATACAAGACGAAGGCAGGACCAGAAAGAAATAGTTGGGCCAGAGCCCAATCAAGAGTGGCTAAAGAGGGGTTGAGAGTTGAAAGTTAATATCATGCCAACAATTTTGACATTTAATTTGAAACACTTATCAGCTATCAGCTTTTTATTTTATTTTTTCTCACACTATGAAGTACATGAATTAGTTTTCTGGCAATAAAAAAAGGTGTTTAAATAGATTATATATTATATACTCGATAAATAATATTGTATTTTTACACCATATACACATCAGGATAAAAAACAGATGATTTATGATGATGTTTTTAATGATAATTTTTTTATTAACTATGGTGTCTGGGTCAATTTACGCGTACCTCGATAAAAGACCTTGAAGTTAACGACCATATAAGCTTTCAGTGGCTATTATCCTGTCAATCACAGAGTTCGAACCTAAAAAACAAATCCCTTAATCCCAAACTCTTATAACTGAGCCACCTACTAATCGCTCTATGTTTCATTTTCTCAATAAATGATATTCAATATTTGATAAAAAAATGTTAGAACTGGTAATTGAGTACGTAGTTGTAGTAGATGTGTTTTTTATAAATGTTTTTACATGTTTCATTTGATTTTTTTTTCTTGATGTTTTTCCATATTTTTCTTTTATTAATATTATTTATTATAAATGGAAATGTCAATTTGATTTCTAATATCTATCTGTTTACTGTAAAACTAGCTTTTTATTTGTATAAATATTTGACCTCCATTTCATGGTTTAATTGACATTGACTCGATGAAAAAAGAAAGATTGCAGGGATAAATGTAAGACAAAATAAAAACACGGACCACAATTGAAAATTGCAACGAGTTCAAGTACCAAACAATATTATTATTAATCGGACAAAGGTGAAGAAACATAGAAGATATCATTAAATAGACGATTATACCCCTGGTATTCATGTTGCCCTAGACCCTTCAAGATGAAAGGCCGAGATGCATAGCTCGAAATCCAACGGCTTATAAGCCTCATTCGCCTTTTATATTTTTCTCAACCAGCCACTTTTCCGTCTCCTTTCTTTCTCGTGCTCTCTGAAGGTTTTTCGTCTAGGGTTTCCTGTTGCTGCAAAAGAGAAAGCAACCGGTTTCAAGCTTCAAAATGGTGTGTACCTCTGTAGTAATTTCGCCTATTCTTTCTCATGATCTGCTTTGTCTTTTAACTGACCTGTTTTTTGAATGTTGTTAATGAAAGGTTCTCCAAAACGATATCGACTTGCTTAACCCACCAGCAGAGCTTGAGAAGAGGAAGCACAAGCTCAAGCGTCTTGTTCAGTCCCCTAACTCCTTTTTCATGGTAATTATAAATAAACTTTTGTTTTTGTTTTATTTTTTTCCTTCTGATTATATCGTTAGTTTATGGTAATGTGTTCTTGTAAAATCTTGCAGGATGTGAAGTGCCAGGGCTGCTTCAACATGTAAGTCCTGTCATGACCTTTGTTTGTTTCCCCTGATAATCTTTTCATAATAACAAGATTTAAGCTTTTATCTGTTTGGATTGAAATATTTTTCTTGATGATTTTTTCATAATAACAAGATTTAATCTTCTATATGCCTGGTTTGAAATTGGGTACTATTTGTTTTATTTATTTAATTGTATACATATATGTGCAGAACAACAGTGTTTAGCCACTCCCAAACAGTTGTGGTGTGTGGGAACTGCCAGACAGTGCTGTGCCAGCCAACTGGGGGTCGTGCCAAGCTTACAGAGGGGTGCTCGTTCAGGAAGAAGAGCGAGTGAAGACTACGATAATTTACTGCCTCTTTATTTCTTACTGCCCTGTTCAGTAATTTTTGTGGAGTTTTTTCTCAGGTATGCTGATGATGAATTGTAAACAGGGGTTTTGATTTTGATGTTTAATCGTTTTAGGACCTCAATGACTAAATGATTTTGGATTTGATGCACTGAGAAATGTTCTCAATATCAATTTTAAGTTAGATGTTGAATGATGTTGCAGCCTTTCATTACGTTTCTGTTGATTATGGTTTATGCCTTTTTTGAGGCTTCATGTTTCTACAAAATGCTGCATTACGCTCATCAAGCTTTCATCTTCTAATATATGGAAATTGGTTGATGGAACATTAGGAGTGTTGTTATTTAATGTTTCCCTACTACGCTGGCAGTAGGTAGGCACATAGTTTTTTCAACCATCAGCTTTGTCAAGAGCAAATGAGTTCATGGTGATCTTGTCCGTGTATTCCTTGATTTTGGAGAATGGGTTTAGGGTTTTATGAATAATGAATTGTCGAAGCATATGAGTTCATGGTGATCTTGTGTGTATTCCTTGATTTTGGAGAATGTGTTTAGGGTTTTATGAATAATGAATTGTCAAAGCACCAAGACACCGACAATGTACTGTCTTCTATTCTAGCCATTAGAAAGTGTTACAATACGACTAGCTTTTGCACTGAATGGATTTCCATTTTTGGGGGAAATTTTCTGCCATCAGTTATGTGTTAACTGGACTTGTGTTTTGCATTGAGAGTGCTTGTATTGATTTGAGATTAAGAGGTGCTGGCGGTAATTTAGGCGATGAAGAGTGAAGACATGGTCTTCATTCTTCTTTTGTTGGACGGCATCACTATCATTAGGACCATTAGGAAAAGGAGACAGCTCACTGTGAAATAGGTGGCTGGGAACCTTTGCTGCAATCTGTTGATTTCTTGGTGCAATGTTCTATTGTATTGAAATGGTTTCCAAGCCCCTTGGAGACGATTTGTATCATTTACGGTGAAGGAGAACACGCTGTAAAGTAGGCCATTGTTTTGGAAGCCTGCATGGATCTATGCTCGTTTAGCAAAAATAAAAGAGACCTGAAAGTTTGGTTCATGTTGCAATTGGAAATGTGATATTCGAAGTTGATGGAAGACTAGAAAAAGGAAAGAGATTTGAGGCATAACTAAGCTTTGATGGGATTTTAAATTTTTAAACTAGGTTCTTTATTCGAAAATATATTCAAGTGATTTTTTTTCATTTTTTCTTAAATTTTTAATCAAATATCAAACTATTTTCAAGTTAAAATTACTATTAAAAAAAATAAATAGCCTTGGCAAAAACAAACAATTCTAAACACCCTCCAAGACATTGTATTTAAGATTTCTGACGAGTCAACTAATGGAGATAGGAGACATCGGAAGTCACTAATGGTAAGAGATTGGAGTATATTGATGATCATAGAGACTGATATGAGGATGATCAGGAGGATGAGCTGAATTTTGACGAGATAAAAAGAAAAGAATTGGAGGCACATGGAAGTTCTGTTCGGATAGTATCGGATTTAGTACAAAAATACTAAGATAAATTCATCTAAAAGAGACTCGGAGGTATATATATGGAAGTTTTGTTTACAGTATCGTCTTTCTATTAGAAGGATCTTGATGATACAAATTCAGCTACAGTAAATATATCATCGTAGGGCGACGCATTTAGCTTGCGGTTCCTTGCCAATGGATCTCCCAACTATTTTGGAACTCAAATCAAGCCAGGTTGTGGAAGGGATTCCTGTTTTTCATCTGGGTAGGAACCGTGAGGGCTTTTGTACTCTTTGAATTCGAAGTGTGGTTGACCTTATGAAAGTGGTAGAAGTATAAAGATCAGTGTGGCTTGTTAAGAAAACTGGCACATCTAATCCAGGATGATGGCCAAATATTACAAAAGTTTGATCATGAATCTAATAGTCTTATGAAAAGACGAGTGTTTGCGCCGATGACTTTGAACGGTAGCCGTAGTTTATAAGAAAATGTTTGCGCCGATGTTTCCCGAATGAAATCCTTAATGCTGTGTGCAACTTCTTCTGACTGAGAATGTGATGATCTCTTGGCCGTAAAACGTGAATATTACCGCCCTTTTATGGCCGTGGTTCCCTGGCGATGAATAAAAAGTAGAGATTTCAACTCTGAGCTCAGCCTCTACTCGATTCTTTTTTCCCTTCTGATCTGAAGGTGCAATTTGCATGCCGGATCTTTCATGCCTGGCTTAGGTCACATCTGCAGGCATTCCTGTAAAGGCTGACCTGTCCAATATTAGACCTTAACTTAGCACGTTTAATATTTCCGATTCGACTAAAAAATTAGCACTTAAAATAGATTTTCACGTGTTTGGAAAATTACAGCACAGACACACGTTTATATAGATATAAATAACTTTTTTTATACTGAGGCACATGTATAAAAACATATTGTTTTGTACTGCTCAAATAATTATATTATGAATCTTAGTGGATGTTTGATATTGTAGTTGTCGGCGAGGTTGAAAAAAATTATTATATTTAATGTTTGGTTATCTTTTAAACCCAGTTTCAATTTATATGGACCCACCTTTTGTTACCTGCAAACCACGGTTTTGGAAAAGCATAAAGAAGCTGCTTCTCATGGTTGCTGGCAAATGCGAGACGAGCCGCCTGGATAGTATATGCATGTTGAGAGTTGGAATTGCGCGCCTTTTGCACTTCAAACCATGTTGCTCTTTTCTCTCTCTCTCCTAAAAGCAGATTATCTTATCTGCTTGATGGAGTTCATTGTGCCGGTATCTATCACGATAAATTTTTAGAGTGATTAATTACATTATAGCTATATGATATTTATAGTATAAAATAGAAAAAAATATGAAAAAAAACAAGAAGTATTTAAGAAAATTATTAAATATTTTAAGCACCATGAAATTTTTAGTATTATCACCGACAATAAAAGAGAGTTAAGGAATAGTAATAAAAACAATTATTCTTGTACTCGTATATATGTGTGTATATCCTTTAAAGTAATTTTCAAGTTAACAACAATATAAAAAATATGTTAATCAAAGACATGAAACTACTTTTTATTAAACCCCACACTGAATTATAGTTTTAACTAAATACCTTAATTTCAGTTATGAACCTCAATTAAAAATATTTTTTTATAAAACTATATATTTTTTTAACATCAACTACAGTACCAAACAGATCCTAAGTATTCTAAATACTTTTTTCTATAAAAGATGCTCTTACAAGCTTATGATGGATGGGGGATATGGATAAGAAGGAAGGTCCCCCGAAGTTTCCCGTGTTGGAAAATCTGCATCGCTCTCTTCAATTTTCCATAAAATATGATACTTTATCCGATTATTGATCCTGCTTATGCGTGGCAATAGCTGACCCATCCCTTTTGGAAATTCGATCCTAATCTTCCTGTCGAGAGGTCGCCGGAATAAACTCCCGGTGATGGTCACAACTATCCAGATACAAAAAAATCTGACCTCATCAAGATAGATGTTTTGTATGATTAAATTTTAGTATTTTTAGATTATTTTAATATATTAATATCAAGATAATTTTCAAAAATAAAAAAATATGATTTTAATATATTATTAAATAAAAATTATCTTGTAAACACAAACTGCAGCGACAATCGAAGAGACTATTAGGATTGCGTTGGAAGGAGCTGCCCGATTTATCCATATTTATTTTCTACGTCCTTGTCAACGCGAAGCGAAGTTTATTTTGTTCTTTTATATTTATTTATTAACACTCAGGATTATTTAATATTTCCTTCTTCGAGGGTGATTGATGCAGTCCACCAGAAATGTTTATGGTCACAGCTCCATCAATCATAGCATTTGGAGCCGTTCCAGTTTCTTGACTATACATTGTGTAACATATAGAAATAGAAAAAAACAAAACAAATAGAGATAAAGTTCTCTGTATAATATAGATATATTTGTGTCTTCCACTTCATCGAGAGGGGGGTCTATTTTTGTACTAGAATATTATCATTACTCATCATGTAACAACGAAGGAAGGAAGGAAGGAAGGTTCTGAAGAGGAGGTCCTGTGGTAATATCGAGGAAATTATAGGTGAATCCATTGATAATACGTCAATTATAACTTGCTAGACGACATCACTCTCATTCCATGTCTTCTTTTTCAGAAAACATCACCCTTCCCCTATTATTTTGTCGTAAATCAAACTATTATTATCACAAATCAAATCACCTTTAACACTTAGGGTCTGTTTGGGAAGCACTTTAAAAATATGTTTTGAAAAAAATTGATTTAGGTAAAAATATGGTTATAGATAAAATGAGAATGAATCAGGACTATGAATCCGAAGAATCACATATCGATACAACTATATTTTATGAGCTCTTAAAATATTTTCATGGACAATTATGGAATGAGCAATCAGTCCACAAGGAGGGGCGAGCAGTTAGGTCTGAATAAGCCAATCCTGTAAGAGAGGTGGACGGCCAGGTCCTATCATGCGAGGTCAGTCCATGAAGAAGGGATGAGTAGTTAGAATAATCTCATTAATTATTTCAAGTTAAATGATCGAGAAAAACCTAGAATTAGGAATATGATTAGCCATCTTATTCGAACGCATCAACCATGTTGAGAAACAAGCAGCACATCTTCATGAGACAGCATCTTCACCCCATTCTGTTTCTTGCTAATTATAAGAGCTTCATTTTGATTTTCATGCATGCAATTGTCACCTTAGCTCGCACACGCATATACTGCAGTATCGGCAAACAGCATAATTTGCCAATAATCCTTGACGCAAAAGATAATTTCAACCCTTTTGTTTTCTGTGAACGAGTAAATGAAAGAAGAACAAAATGTCAAAATCATATGATTAAAGAAGCTGCTGTCCTTGTCCAAGTCCTAGTCATAGTCATATAGTTACCAAACAGCGGCACTATCCAGCAATTCACTAGTAATAAACAGGGGATAGCAGGCAGAGTTGATTTCCTCCCCTGATTCGTGAGCCTTTCCCTTTTGTAGTTCAAGTCTAATGAGAATTCAGAAGCCGCTATTTCCCTGAAGGAGCATGGCCAACAATTCCATGTTTTGCAACTAGCTCGATACGTCGAACCATTGAGTTCTTCAGTTGCCATTATTGACTGCACGGTTACGCACTTCCCTTTTTTAAACACCTCTCTTTCGTTTAGCTTACTTCTCTTATGCATCGTCGGTGGTGTCAGCCTCAATCTTTTTTTAATCTTTTTTTGCTTACTACCCGCAGATAGTTCTTCCATCATTAAAGGGAAAGGGCAAGGCAAACGTTTTATGCAGTGCTTGAGCCTGTTACTCCTGCTAGATTTTTGTCATTTTTTCTGTTTCTATATTTGCTACTGTTTGTAAACCAAGGATACAAGTCATGGCTACTTTGTTAGCAAGAACAGGAAGACACAGACAACGTTACGTGGATCAATTTAGGCTTGTGGCCGGGTATGGAAACTTTTGCTTTAAATTCTGTTCCATGTTCACTTCTTTAATTCCCCTTTTGTTTTCTTAACGCCGATTGCATAATCCATAACAAGTCCACAAAGGGGAAATTAATGAAAGCTTTACTGCGTATGTCAACAAGTTCCTTTCTGGGGCTTCTCTGTGTTGGATCTTGAATTTTTTTTAGAAGCGATGTGGTACTATGATTAAGGTGTAATTAAGCAGATATGTTTCTTTTTACGTAAATTTGTTGGTGATAAAACATATTTATAGACCTGGACCCCAAGCATTGACTCGCTGTTTACTCTGTTGTAATACAAGTCTATGGATGAGGAACATAAATTATTATGGATAGCCATTACGTGTCCATCTTCTTCATCCAAAATGGCGTGACTCTTATACAACGTTCAGATAGGATCGTCTCTGTACTTGCTCAGACGGCTGTCCATATCATTCTATTATGCTGAGAAAACTGTTCAATGTGAAGGATGAATTACTGCTATTTTGTCTTTGTATACGACTTTAATTTTAATAGCTATATATATGACTTGATATGAATGCTGCTGCTAATTTGATTGCGAAGAAAGAATTTCGACATGGAAAAAGGAAGTTTGTTTTTTCAACAAGTTGAATTAATTGCTATTTTTAAGGGAAAATTGTCTTTATGGGACAGCTTCGATATGCTTTTGCAACATTCTCAGGAATAGTGACAGATTCCTCCTTCAATGATGAGTTTCATGGGGCCTGAACAATTTGGAAACTATAGTAACTTTGCTGTCATATTGCTGACATGATATTGAGAATTGTCTTGGTGGAGCACTTGACAACGTGGAGCGTGATTCTTGTGCTAATCTGCTTTTTACGAAAATGTTGGTTCTCGATTTTTCTGATTGCCATGTGAAAACCAGGTGCATTCCTTACAAACTTGAAAAGAATGTTGAGGATCAAGGCAGCAATGTGGAGGATAGGGTTCTTGTTCTCATGATTTCAACACCAAAACGTGATGATCTTGTGTTCCCAAAAGTATCTATCTTCTTCCTTTTCATGCTCTATAACCGAGACAGAAAATAATTTTACATTTGTAATAGGCATGAATCAGTATAACCTTCATAGTTAATAATACTGATCTCATCATTTGATTACCAGGGTGGATGGGAGGATGATGAGACCCTTGACGAAGCTGCATGTCGTGAGGCCATCGAGGAAGCTGGAGTGAAAGGAATACTTGATGTAGGTCTCTTTTCCTTGCTTGTGAGAGGCAAAATTCTTCGGTTTCAAATTATTTCTATCCAGTTGCTTTTATCCATTTCCAACGAGAATTAAATCGTGAGATGTATTGTCACTACGAGTAAGTCCTAATTCCATGTTACCTCTAGCCCTGTCTTGGATGGATGGGATCAGGCACGATAGAACTTATTTTCCCACCTGTTGGCGTTGAACAATTCAGGGAGAAGATGTGCCTTGATTTCTCTTTTATTAAATTAAATTGTCTTGTACATGAAATAATCCAAGTATAAATTTCATACTGCATTAGCTGGGCAGCTATGTATCAATCTGAAAGACACGTTAAATCTACTGTCAAAGGTTTGAGATGCTATTTGTCAGAGGCATCACTCCTTGCTTAAACTACTAGGATCTCAGACCAGATAATCGATTACGTGTGGTTTTCTGGAATCATGTAGAAATCAACGATCGATATGTATTATTCAGACAATAGTGAAGATTGGATAGAAATCTCACTCCTGGCTGGTATACATGCATCCAGGAGGTTGTAACTCTTAAGTATGCATCAAAATAACTATTCACATGCTCATGACAGGAAAATCCATTGGGAGTCTGGGAGTTTCGTAGCAAGAGCAGTCAGAATAGCTGCACCCTTGCAGGAGGTTGTCGAGGCTATATGTTTGGGCTGCAGGTGACAGAAGAGCTTGACCACTGGCCAGGACAGGCTAGTTACAGTAGGAAATGGGTTAGTGTTTTTTGTTTACCTATAATGGAAACATGAGAAATTATCATGGCATCTTATTTATATGAACATTTGTTTTCATCTGTTAAAGCTGACAATAGATGAAGCATTCGAACACTGCCGGTATGATTGGATGAGAGATGCTCTAAAACATTTTCTGACTTCTCTTCCGAGAAGCAAGGACCTTGGCAGAAGGTCAGATTTGGCAGAGATTCGTATGATTCCAGTTTCTAAAAACGAGGTGGAGGGTGCAATACTGTCACCAAACTACTTGGTAATACCATCTGGGGCCCAGCACCTTGAGGATTCCTCTAGTAAACGTGTTGTACAGGTTTAATGAGTCCTATAAGATTGCCGTTTCCAATTGTACATATTTCATTTTGTTCAAAATGAATGAATAAATCATCTGATACGCATCCATTCACTCGTTTTCGAAAAGCTTACTTTAAAATCCAACTATATAAAAAGACAACGAAGAAAAGTAAGGCACAAGAGCCAAGCCAAGACTACAACCAAATGTAAATGGAGGTCTTCTCAGACGGAATATACGAGCTCATCACGTTACAGACTTGTGAACTGAATTTTCAATTTTACTGAAATGCTCTGTTCTTGGTCAGACTACTCAAGGAGATGTTCTATATGAGAAAGTGATTTATAGCATATCCAAAACAAAGTATCCTGTCTGTCCTCTAGTGCAGGGAATATTAGTTCTATCCCACTTCTGAAAGCATATCAGAGACTTTTCCATTAATAGAATTAGAATTTCGAAGGAACTTTTTTTTTTTTGAGGTTCGCTGAGATGAAACAGAAGAATGCGGCATAAGTAAGAGTTTAAGAGCTATATTTGCGGCGAAAGATCCTTGTCTATTCTGGATCGTCATACATACTGCAGCTGTTCAAAAACTAGAAAAGAAGCTGTAGCATACAGCTATCTCTTTTACATAATCGCACCCACCAATTCTGTCTGGATGAAGCAGCAGCATGCATGGCTGCGAAGAACGTTTGCCGATAAAACCCACAAATATTTAGATGAACCGAATTGATTAATCATTCTTATCAACACCAACGAACCAATTCTCAAATGGGTAGTGGCTGAGTATTTTTTAAATTCAAATGTTAGAAAGTTTTTTACACAACAGAATTTGTTTTTCTGAATGTACTGAAAAGAACATTTTAAAGTTATCTAAGATGAAGATTAGCTGACGTAAAAGCTAATATAAGAATACTTCTAACGATTGAACTTATAACATAGGGACTAGAGTATTTTTTTCAATAAAATTGAGGATAAAAAACTTCCAGTATTCGTGCTTACATGCAAGAAAACACTGAATATAAGGACCAGAATGAATCTTGCCAAAAAGGCTACAAAGAAAGTGTTGAATGGATGGGTATGGTCCGTGTCTGTCTTGGGTACATAATCTGAAGAATAATTTCTTAGCAGGCCGAAGTTTTTCATAGCAAATAAGGAAGGCAAATGGTTAATAAAGGCCATATACCCACAATCCCAGGACGTAGCCATCACTGCCTCCTGCGTATCTTCAACCAAGTATTCGTAATTAATATTTTGAAAAATTACAGATAATAATAATAAACCTAACAGCTTATACAATTATACTCGTGGCGGCAGGTGTCCCTTTCTCACCGCCATTTAGGTCCAATAAATAGGTCAAATCACTTGAATTTAAGAGGAAAGACCACCGCTTAGTTGATCATGAGCACCATGTGTGACAACAGTGTTCACACTCTCCATTTGTCACCATGATTACAAGCTTCGGAAAAGCAGAGCACCAGCCTAAAATTCTGAGCATGATCTTCGATGCATGACTGTCACGCTCCCTCGAAAAACTTTCTTCAATTATTAATAGCTCGACATTAAACCGGAAAGAAATGCTGCTACCATTTACTGATAACTCTTTTGGCTTCGAGGGTTGGGATGGGGTCGAACCTACTTTTTTGGCTTCGAGGGTTGGGATGGGGTCGAACCTTTCAACTTCGGCTTCCCTAATTTGCCAAAATGTGTACAGCAATCTCTTTGCAATTTAGTTCTAGAGAAGCCAAACGTAAAAAGAGCAAAAAAAGGCAGATGGGGCAAAAAACTCGGCTTTGTCTAGATGGATTTCCACTCCTTTTCTCTCTTTTTTAATCAATTTTCTTTACCTTTTGTTCCATGTAACCAGGGGGTTCCCTTTGACTCTTTCCTTTCCAGCACACCTTTTGGCAAACGATCTGCTTTATTTATACATGGGAAGTGAAGATTCATGGGATTTAAAAAGGAACCAACATGTTCCCTGGCCTTTCTAGTTTTGGCTTTTAGTTACTACTTTTTTCTATATTCCAAAATTATTTTGAAAACTTTACCTTCGAAATACTAAGCAGGTCTTCTTTTTTTACGCGAAGCTTTGAATCCTCGGAAAAGGAACTCCATACCTACCATCCACATGTTTTCATTGCAATTAAGCCACATGAACAGATTGTCTTGTTACATTAAAGTTTGAACTAGTTTTGTCTCAATTTTAAGATGGTGTTGATTAGTTTAAGAAAAATATTTTAGACAAATCTGCATGGACCGCTCCTGGATTAATTGACCACAGAGAAATGACGTATTTTTTTATATTTGGATTAGCACCTTTTTTATTACTAATATGAATCCTTTATATTTCTTTTTGGATTAATATCCGTTATATTGACAGTTTAACAATGTAAAAGATGTCAATTTAAATAGATAAATAACAAGGTTTTAATCAAATGATCATGAGATGGAGGCTTTCATTAGGTTAATGACCACTTGTAAGGGTATTTCAATTGGTGCTAGGTGAGTAGGGAAGGATTTGTTCATGTTATTTGTGAAGGATTGGTGGAAGTGTAGGACGAATTTGGATTTGGAGGGAGAAGTTTGTCGGGGGTCTTCCGAGTCTAGGTGACATTTGATGGTGTGAAGGAAAAGGACGTTGAATAGGTGAAGCCCTAGTTTAGATTCTTGGTTGAATTTGCCTCTTTTGTAATAGATCCTGCGAGTTCTAGTTTTTTGATAAGTGGACGTTTAGGGACTTGTTAATTAAAATAAAAGCTAAAAGAGATTAAAGATTTGATATACATAAACTTATTCTTTAGTTGTTGAAATTATATAACTTGCTTTTAAAGACAATTTTTTTCACATAACTCATTTATATTTACAAGATTGAATATAACTTATGTTATTGGCATAGTTAGTCAATTCTTTTCTAATATTGGCAAATAACATCATTTAATAACGAAATGGATACTCATGTATTTTAAAGGTACTTCTAGTTTTAGATTATGATTTGGTAATGGTAAACTTGTGATGGATAGATACATAAATACACATATGGTTAGTGATGTTGATTTTAAAAAGTTCATATCGAGATATTTAATGACCTTTACAAAGATAAGAGTTTCATGGCAATCAAGGTTATAATAATATGTTGCATTGTCCACCATAGAGTCTGAATGCATTGCTCTTATTGAAAAGGGAAAATAGTTATGATGGACGGAAAATTTCATACATGAACTTGGCGTAATGCAAAAAACAACTTTGTATTGTATTGTGATAGTTAAAGTGCAATCCATCTCTCAATAAGCATATTACATTTCATTCTTAATTAAAAACCTACAAAGGTTAGATACCACTAAATTTGAGATGCTATGCAGGTGAAGTCCTTTATTACTGAAAAAATCTTTATAGATGATAATGTGTTGGATATAATGACAAAAGTTTAAGTTTTGTAGAAAGAAAATGGGCTTAGTAGACCCTTTAAATAAGTCAGGAAATAAAGGATTGTTAGGTTTTGACTTTTTTTTTTGGAAATAACCTATATAAACTAAGAAAAAATGGCATGAAAGCTTAAAATCTTTTGGGTCATATAAATGACTAGGTATAAAAAGTGAACTTTGGATTATTTTTAAAATTAGAATCAACATATATACAAGAAAACACATACACACACACAAAGAGAGAGATCATTTGGCTAAAAATGAAGAGAAAACATTTATTTAATCTATTTACGTTAATTGAACGATGATTAATTACTTGATCAAAATGAGATTCTAATATGTTATTTCGACGATGGGCTCCTCAACTTAGACAATGTTGACTGTTGAGAAGTTTATACTTTTAGGTATTTCCAAAAGATCAAATTGGTGAAATCCAAACTTGTTTCTTTGTTATTGTTGTCAAAACTCATCATTATAATGATGAATTTGGTGATTTGATATGTATCCTTCAGTTGAGTTAGAGGAGAATTATGTGATCTTGTTATTTGTTTTAGTAAAAGAGTTCAAGTAGACTACAATTGCATTGTTTTTTCACGTTAGGGTTTTCCACATAAAAACTCGTATTATTTATTTATATAAATTATTATTGATTGGTTAAACTTATTTTTAATTTCATAAAAAAGAAAGAAAATGAAACTTGTGGGTTATGAATTTGATAATATTAATGTCTTTTCCTAACAAAAAATAAGGTTGAACTATAAGGTAAATTAAAAAAAAAAAGACATGGAAGTTAATTGTGATTTCAAAAATGTTTGTTGCAATATTATGTTATGTAATACCTAATTAGTTTTTCATCGACTGCTTATTATTCTGAAAACACATGTTTAAATATAAAAAAAGGACTTTAGAAGATAAATTGCTCATTATCTTTAAAGTCAACCTTTTAAGCTTCTGTATATTAGTTCGGTTCAATATTTCTATATTGATAAACAATCACCCTTAATAAGTATATGAACTGAAGCAGTAAAATAGGATGTATTAAGAAAAAATAATGTATTTTTTTTTTCAAATTTACTGTATTAATTTTTTTAAAAAAAACCATAAGCATGGTAAAACCTCTCACAATTCAGGGAACTGGTGGCTTTAACAAAGTTTGGGTGAAATATATATTTTAGTCCCAAAACCTTCTTAGTTATATATAATTGGTCCCTTTGATTTTTAAAATTTAAGAGATTTATTCGAATCATAAAAGGATGTTTTTGGTGCCAATGAGTTCCTTTCAATGAGTAGAGCTTGCTTCTTTTTTTTTTTTTTTTTTTTTTTTTTTTTGGGGGGGGGGGGGGGGGTGTAAGGTTGAGATATGATTGAAATTCTTTTTTTTTTGTGTCCAAAACATTACAACTTGAATTTTCAATGACTAAAAGTTGCCAAAACTAGACAATGTAGGCAACACGTCGTCTATATTAGTGAGAAAGACAACGAATCACTTGTTTTTTTTTAAAAAATAATATGAAAAAGCAAATGACAAGTCATGTGCCCCATAAAAAACTGGTCCAACTAGGCCCAAACACAACCCCCCCCTCCCCCCCAAATTTATTACCCAACACAATTTATTGTTATTGATTTTTCTAATTTATGTTTTTTCAATTTTATTATTTAATATTTTATTGAGTGTTAATTGGACAACATAATTTGTTTCGGGTTTATACTTTCGTATGCAATTACCTTGATTTTTGGTTGGATTTCAATTTTATAAGTATCTATTTTAGATTAAAAAAAAAAAAGTGTTTAGCCTAAATAAATTAATAACCTAGGTCACGAGCATAGTTAGTCAATTTTAGTTGTTTAGAAACCGAGCTTTTTTTTTTTTATAGATAATTCTAAATTTAATTAATTAAATAAATATATACATGAATTTTTTTTATTTGTTATCAGATTTTTATACGCTAAAAACATAGGTAATTTGCCTATATCAAGTTGTACAAAATGGAAGGAAGGTATCGTCAATTTTCTGACTCGGATTTCAAGGTGTAAGGAATTCTTGCATAGAATTAAAGATGAATTACAGCACCGAGGTCTAATCAACAAAGCAGTGGAAGTAACATAAACTAATATCTGTCTTTTCAAATCAAGCTTTTCGTTTCAGCTTTTTCACTTTTATTTTACAATCAATCTCTTGTAGTTCCTTTAATTTAATCTCTTTTTTATATGATCAAATTGAGCACTCTACAATCCTTCTCTCTTTTAATCTTTGATTCTCTTGTATCTATAGCTTAAATTTATTATCTATTATTTTCTTTTTCATGCTATAAGCATGCTATATTTGAGAGTAAATGAGGAATCATTTGCGATGTCAAGAGTAATTCCGTTTTTCTTTTATTTAGGGGAAAACTAAATTTCATAATTAATATTATCAACATAAAAGCATAAAAAAATGCTGAGAATAAGCTAATTATTTCTGATGGGTCAAACCAACTTTATGGAAAACATAAGGTGTAAATTAAAATATTTCATAAGTTAGGGAGCGACATGCCGCTCTCAAGCCATGCCTACTTCGTGGGCCAGCTAGGGTGGAAGTGTGCAGCTCGTGATTGCGAGACTATAAAATCATGATTACAGACCTACATCACCTTTTCGTTTCATTACACAAAAGTGCACTCTTTCTCTCAAGCTTATTAGGGCCTTAATTGTCTTTCTATTTTCCTTTTTGGTAAATAGGATTCCCTGGAGAACTTAAATCTAGGTGTGGTAATTTAATATGAATTAACTGGATATTAAAGTCATTCGATTTAATGAATATATTCATAGAATATTTAGATTTTTTTAATTTATAAATATCTATATTTTTTATTTGATAAACAAAAGTATGTGGTGATGTAGGGTTTTTAATTTTCAGGTTTTTCTTTATTTGTAAAAATCGCAAGGAAACAGCCAGATAACTTCCAATTGCATTACCAGACAAATAAGAGCATCGATGCAGGTTTTTATCGGTAACTCCTCCATATGGATCGCTATCGCTCTCATAGGGAGAGAGAAAATCTAGTTAGCATCGTGCGAGTCAATGGATAAAAATTCGCAGTCAAATGAGCAAACGAAAGGGTCTGCTTGGGGGAATATCGTTCAAGTGCATGCCCCCATCTTTTAATTATTGTTTATAAGAAACTATTGTTAAGAGTCACAGGGTAGAGAGCTCATTTCCATCGCCTCCCAGTTTTCGAGTTAGGATAGGCATTCACGTCGTACACTTCTTGGGTTTTCATGGCGAGTAGTGCTGTATTCCTAGTTAGGATTTAATTAGATTTTCCTAACTGTCTTGTTCTTGTCGCTAGTCGGATGCATTTTGTCGAAATCTCCATGTCTGTGCTGCTTTTTGCTGGAAACACGGCGGTAAATGCAAGGGCTTCGTCACTGTTGATAAATTTGGGCTGCGGTTATTTTTTAAAGTAATTTTTTATATAAATATATTAAAATAATATATATATATATATATTTATAAAAATAATATAAAAACATCAAATTTTTTAATTTAAAATAATTAATTAAATTAGAAAAAAATTGATTTTTTTAAAATACACTTTTAAAATACAATACAAAATAACCTGCATACAGTGAAAAGCCGGTCGGCACACATCATCATTATCTTTCCATTGATGTGTGTTTTAACCTCCACAATCACCTCGATTAATTATCACACTTGGAAGTGACTTTGACCACTCCATTATATGTATTGGAGATTGGAGTGTGATTTTTGACCAAATGAATGGCTAATTGTTTCACTGTTGTTAACAGAGAGTAAGATTAAAAAATAGAGGATAAAAAAAAACATATGGTTGCTTTAAAATTAACATAAAAATTAACTTTGGTCGACCACATATATTCCAAGTGATCAGTTCTCAATATTTGTAGTTTAGAAAAAAAAAACTAATTTTAATCTGAATTTTTTTTTATTAATATGTAATTTAAGAGAGGAGAGAGAAAATCATCAAATTTTAATTGTACAGTAGGAAACTATTTGTTAACATCGATCTTTGACCATTAAAAAAGTTGATTTTTGTGTCAATAAGTTTTATTTGATGTGAAAAGTTCTATTGGAGTATACTTTGACCGTTCACCTCGCATAGGATGATAGATTTGAGCTTAGATAGTTTTTTTTTTTAATTCAAGTTGATCTTGGATTTTTAAAATGGTTCTTGGGTTATTTAAGGCTATAAATGAGTTTACAAAGGTCTCTATGGTGTTTTCTAAATATTTTAAAGTAAATAATAACTTGAAAAAAATATTTTGAGATGTAAAATACTCTTACCTTGATTTTGTAGTGACTATCTAGTCACTAGATTCTAGAGGTTGTCCTTGTCATTTTAAATATTGTCTACTCAAATTAATTATGAGATCTTTTTATGATACAAGACTTCTCCTATTAGACCATGAGAAAATATCATAATCATTCATTGATAGTATCTCTTGGATGTTATATATTGATTCTTAGACTAAAATCATGAATCACAATTGATTAATATATTCTAAATAATTTATTTGCATCTCTATATTTGTTTTTAAATCAATTTCATGTGAACAACTTATTTTAACATGGATGTTTTTATTTTTTTTGATTTTCTTAAATAAATAAATGAAATTTGAAAAACTAAAACAATAATTAAGAACTTGAAACACCCCGCAACAAAATTAAATATCTATTAAAAAAGAAAAATAGAGATGTAATGAATTAAAATTTGAAAAACATGTTGCATGCAAAATTGATATCCTTACCAAAGAAATGTATTTTGTCATAAGTCTTTATAGAGAATGTTTTTCGTTTGTTTGGATTTTTTAAATTAATTAACCTCTTAATCTAATTGGATGACCGGGTATATAGCTGTCCAATTTTAGGGTCGAGTTTTGGCCCAATCATATTGACTGAATAGCTTGATGTCCGATCTCATAGTTGAGTCATGGCTGAACACTTGACTAGATAACTTGTTTTCCGGTTTTGTCAATGTTGTCACTTCCTACGGGTAACGTTAACAAAATTATAAGGAGATCAGACAGTAACAGCAACAATTATATATATATATATATATATATAAACCATAGTCGAAATTGTTTTTGTTTAAAAATATATTAAAATAATATATTTTTATTTTTTAAAAATTATTTTTAACATAGAATATTAAAATAATCTAATTTTTTTTAGTTTAAAATAAAAAATAAAAATAAAAACTTTTCAAATTTGCTCAAAAAACACTTTTAAAAGACAGTAAAAGACATCTCATTAACCTAGACAGCAGTGGTGTGAATCCTTTGTAATCCAAATCCCCATGCAGTAGCGGTCGCTTAATCCAACTTTATATCAATTTTTGTGCCCGATTGCAATATAAGTATTCCGTCCATCCTCAAAAGTCATTGTCCATTTTTGACCTATTGTGACCTCGAAAACCAGTCGGAAACAAATTTTGCTAACCTAGCAAAGTATATATTATGAATTTTTTTTAGCGTGATGATTAGACTTAAAGTTTATCGCACCTCTCTTAAACTTGGGATGCTGAAGTTTCTATATTGTTTGAAAAACGTTGAAATGGAGCCTCTAGTTTTCAAAGATACCATCTGAGGACTATGTTTCCTTCCATGTTCCAGTTTTGACCAAAACTTGCCTTAAAAACGGGAGAAACTACTGTTCGATGCTGCGTAAATGTATGGAAATAGGTGTTCGGATCAGCAGGCCCATTTTTTTTTCTGCCCCTTTTTAGTTTTTGGCGCTAGCTTGATATAGGTCGTCTCTCAAAACTTGACTTCAAGAAACTGGGTCCTATAACAATAGTAGCTCCAATGGCAGTTGATGTCGAGGAGCTTCTTAATCAAATAGCTAGCATATATACATGCTTTGAATTCCTTCAGGCTGGGTCATGCTAAATTCTTCTTCTTCTTCTATTTTATTAATATTTAGCAACTAGGTCTTCCTAGCGATTGTTTTAGTCGAAAAAGCATGCCAATCTATATGTCCTCTCCTCACATGCAACCCAACATGCCTTCCCCTCGAGTGAGTTCATATTTACCAATCCTTCACAAAATTATAAAATTATGAAAAAGATAGTAAAGCAAAGTCATTAGCTTTGAAAAGCTGGCCGGGAGAAGGATTATGGAACGGTGTCATTATATTTGGCTCAAATTGGATGCACATGGCTGAGACAATCATATTCCCTTTGTGTTCCACGTAAAAGGCTCCGTATATGCATTGCTATAGGTGTAGGGTAACATCACCTTTTATCCCTGCGTACATTATCCATCCATGTATAAATAAATCTGCCATACCTGAAGGAGATCGAGGGTGGAGGTTTATGTACTGCAGCTAAACCTACACCTATAGCAATATATTCATTCTAACATACATTCCGTATTTAGTTTTATAAATTTAGCTGAAAAAAATTGAGATAATTAATTAATGAGATTGAACTTATAATTATATATAGACAGCAATGAATCACGAAAGAGATTAAAAAAAAAAAAAAACAGAGAGAGTGAGGGGAAAATAATGCAATCTAATTGTGCTGGGATGATGAGTACTAACAGCCGAATGATGATGAGAATGATAGCTTGATTTGCTTCCATGAATTGATCAGCAATCATATGGTGCAGGTTTAGTCTTTATCGAAACCTTTTTGGGTTTTGAATAAAGTACATCTTCGAAGGCATGCATGCTCTTGAATCGTGATAATAAAAATAATAATAATACAAGTCATTTGGGAGTACCATCCATGATTAGTCCCTGAATCAGTGATTTAATTAAGCAAGAACCCTAATTTCTCTCACTCGGGAGTCCTCATGCGAGGAACTTTCATTTAGATTTGCTAATTATAACCCACGATACAAGGAAATAAATCAAATCCAGTCAGATGGGATTTTATGATCAGTAGATGAACTTGCAAGAAAAGTACTTATTCAATGTGAGATCCAATGATTGTTATGCAGCCATATATATATATATATATATATATCTGCCCATTATTACACACTTCATTGGGTAGGGATCGACAGCGGATGGATGAATAAATAAATAAAACATCCTTCTTGATCAATTATGGTCGCCACATCCCAGCAACCTCGCTAGTTAGCACGTACCCATTTCTTGGTTTAATTGCATTAAACAAGGAGATAAAAATAAAATGTACGATTTCTGAATTAATTATTAGTCTAGTATTTAATGTCATTAACAAATAACCCGGCTGCGCTCAAAAGAAAAATCAAATCATTTTATTATATGAGAGCAAATAGAAAATAACCAATATAATTAAATACAGTTTGGTATTTGAAAATCGAAATGTTTGCAAGTGAAATTAAGTTCTTGCTTCCAACTGCTTGCCCGCATAAGAATTTTATTGATTCATGGAAGAAACCAACCAAATTAAGAAGTGATCTAATTTCAGATTAAGTAGCTCACAGGGCATGCAAGCGTCGATTATATATTAATTAAACAGCAGCATTCAGTAACAGATCGAAACGATTAGCTTGTTGAGTGATTAATGATATGATGATGACAAGGATAGGGTGAAATTAATTACAGGAATTCCATGCATCAATTAAGCACAAGTGGGCCCACTCTTAGATTATTAGCAAGCATGGACTGAGTCATCAATTATTATCATCATCCTTTGGTAACCGATCGATCGAAGACATGTTATGGATACCACAAGTACACATAAGGTATGTATGTATGTATGTAGAGGGGCAACTGTGGTAATTACATAAATATATATATAAAAACAAAAAGGATAATAGCATAGCCCAAGCACAAGAACAGTTCCTCCTAAACCCTTATTTATACTGCCAACATGCAACGCCCCATAAACAAGTCCTGCAGTTTATTCGTTCTTCTCCCCGTCATCTCTATCTAGTCTTCCACAAGAAGAGAAGCACCTCTCTCTCTCTCTCTCTAGACACAGAATCTCTCTTTTATTTTTGTCATAAAATCTTATCTAAAACCAACTTATATATCTTTTTTTTCCCTTTATCATGGATTTTACTCAGTCAACAAAAACCAACTCCACACCCTCTCCTTCAAAGACCAAAAGAAAGCAGCAGCAGCAGAAACACCAGAATCAACAAGAACAAAATGAAGTACGGTTTTTGGGGGTAAGAAGAAGGCCATGGGGCAGATATGCTGCAGAAATAAGAGACCCTTCAACAAAAGAGAGGCATTGGCTTGGTACTTTTGACACCGCTGAGGAGGCTGCCTTGGCTTATGACCGTGCAGCCAGGTCCATGCGAGGCTCCAAAGCCCGCACCAACTTTGTCTACTCAGACATGCCTCCCGCCTCCTCCGTCACCTCCATTATCTCACCAGACGAATCCCAACATGAAATTCCAGCCCTCTTTGCTCCACCTCCACAAAACCATGTTCATCAAAACGACACCAACTGCCAGCAGCTCTACTTCTCTCAGGATCAGTACCCCTTCCATGCTTATGGTAACAGTACCAGCAACCTGTTAGCAGGTGGAGAGGGTTGGGTTCAGGGCTTTGAAAGTGGTGCTGCTGATGGCCCCGGAGGGTCGTATAAGCCCAATAGTGCTGGCAGCTTTGATGTCACTTCTGAGCCCAGCTACTTCTCCAGTAAGGACAATATCGAGCTCCCACCCTTGCCTCCAGATGTCAACTCCAGTTGCTATGGGCCTGATATGGATCATGGATTCTGGAATGACGCAGGATTTTTTGGGTTTCAAGAGGAACAGAAAAATAACGGTAATGGGCTTGCAATTAGTGGATCAAGCTTGGGTTTTGATTCGAGTGACTTCAGCCAGCATGGCTCGTTATTTGAGATTATGCCATCGGTATCGGATTCGGTCACAGACGGGCTCGATCTGGGATCATCATCTACCCTTTACTTTTAACTACCACGTTAGCTCACACATATTTATAATCCTACCTACATTAAAATAATCAATGTTTCGGGTTGTTTTTGGGGATGACGATGATGTTTTTTTTTTGTTGTTTTTTTAATTTAAGGTTCCTTGTCTGTTATCTTGCGTGAGAAATGTCAATGGTTTTTAGAGATGTCATGAAAAGATGGAGATGCCACAGTTTGTTGCGAAGCCCATCGCATCCATTGAGCAGTGCTTTTGATCAATGCTTATGCCTCTTTTCCGAATTGCAAATGCACAGCAATTTGCTTCATATCATGTAACCTTTTTCTAAATTTGTTTTGAATTTATGATAGAGATCACTGGATAATTTAAGAGAAGAAAAGGAAGCAAGGGTTAGCAATTGTATTTCGTCGTAACTCTCATGCAAGACCCGCCGCGTTTTAATTTTTTTTTTAATGGTTTGATATCAAAAATTAATTATATATATATATATAAATAAAAAATAATTTAAAAAACAACTACATACACCAAATATTATGTAAATGGATGAAGTCAACCACCCACACACGAGAGACAGGGGACACTAATTGAAAGATATTTTGAATATTTTAGTCTACAATTTTGGCTATCTATGTCGCTCAGGGTCCTATAAGGCATAAGCTTCATGAGCATGTGTAAAAAAAATTTATGTCGCACAGTACGGACAAGGATTAGAGCGAAGCTCCCACCAGGCAGCATAGGGATTTTTGCTACTGTAGGCTGCAGTGGCTACATAATATTCCAAACAACATGCGAATATTTTATGTTAATTACATGGATCTGATATCCTACTGCTTTGGCTGTCTGTATAGGATAAACTGTTCCTCCAATCCTAGTAAACAGTTGCTTTTTCCATATTCTATTAGCAGCTCGATCCACTTCCCACTTGAATCTAGAGACAAATTAAGGGACTATAATGGAGATTGTACTCAATTTCAACATAACATAACTAGCAAACCCATATGCCCAAATGGAACACAAGTATTATTTTTTATTGAAACGTGGGTATCCGAACTAGTTTACGAGCACCTCGAGTAATCTCACGGGTTCTAAAGTTAATGACCAGTTAAAATCTCCAGCGACCCTTACTGATACGGGACTCGAATTGATGATCTCTAAATAACAAACTTATGGCCTGACCAGTAACCATACCTATGAGGGCAACATAGATATCATAGCTAATTGAAGAATATATCTTTATATATATATATACCATTAAAATTAACATCAATACAAGTACATGTATAAATATTGATTTTCAGTGATAAATGTTTGATATTGTGATGTAATATGATTTTCAAGAGTATTTTTTAATTTAAAATATATATATATTTTTTTAACATTATTCATCTAAACTATCAAAAATATAAGTTTAATATTTTTTAAAATCAAACATCCTAACAAATTTCAAACACAAAACAAACATTGACTAATTGCATGTTATTAGATGATGAAAGTGTGGCTCTTGGCCCGAGTCTGACACACACCATGGCGTGCTCCCCGTTCATATTTGCAATGCTACTCCAACTTGGTTTTGAAGATAGTCCAACCGATGACTTCGGCAGGAGATTGCTTGTCTCCTCCTGGTATGAGTGGTTGAGGTTTACATTGCCTGAACATCATCATTTCATCTATGCTAATTAAACAATATTAGCACAATAATCTTAGGTTCACTGCCCTAAAATACATCATAATAAACAGATGTGGCTTGTGGGAAATTGGGATCAAAGTTTCAACGGTATGTTGATGGAAGAAAAAATTGAGGTCAAGTTTTGGCACCTTAGAATGAGTATCTCTCCATTCCGAGCTCCTGCTGAACTTAGCTGGTTTCCTTGGCAACTCAAGAAGTAAGCACGTAGTTTTTGGACATAACTCGGTAAACTCAACTCATCACCTCTCAGCTTCATATTCGATTTCGGCAATCTCTATCTCCCATAAAAAATAAAAAATAAAGTTTCACGTTTACCTTTTAGTGTTGTATTTATCTTCTTTGTCCCCTTTCCTTCACAACGACCAAGAAAGGGAAATCCTCACAAACTGATCCCGGACTCTTTCTTCTGTTGAATATCAAACGCCGAGCCGGCTTTTGATATTCAACAGAAGAAAGAGTCCAGTCGGCTTCTCAAGTCAGAACCTTCTCTCTTTTGTTTTCCTCGTGTCTTCAATGTGCTTATTCTTTTGATGTTGTTCTGTTCTATTTTACTGTGGCTGCTCAAACTTGGTTCACTATAGCTTGAACAAAAAACCTTTTACTTGGGGTCTCAAATCTTCCTCGGATGTTCTTTGTCCTTTTCATAATGCTCTGTTCTTCTTAGCTGCTGATGCTCAAACTTCGTTCGTTATAGATTGATCAGCCAAAACTTTTACTTATGATTTCAAAAATATATATATATTGTAGCAAATCATTTTTTCAAGCGAACTCCCTAGAGAAAGATGAAGTTAAATTATTTTTGTCCCTTCATATGGAAACCTGCTAGCTCCATCCTCCACAATAAGAAATAACTTGGCAAATAGTGAAAACTTTCTGCTGCTGTGGTGGAAGACCGCGTGTACTCAGATTTTTGTTCAACAGCTAATCTGTCCTTGATTTCAGAGGATTTAGGCCAGAATGCCAATAGCTGTTGATTGAATGGACTGATATTGTAAATTCCACAAAACTTGGAATCAACATAGCTGTTGATTGAATGGCATCATTATGTCAGCTTCATATTCTAATCAAATTTGCTAAATTTTTACCAAACTAACATGATCATCATCTACCCTTTATTTATATATAATACATGCTTATAGTTCAACATGTTTGAAATTCTAAGCTTGTCTTGAAACATTCTTTTGTTTAACATGTTTTTTTTATTGAACTAAATAATCTTGCTTAAATAATTTTTGAATGAGTTTTTTTTACCACTGAACTTAATAATTGTGCCAACAAGTTAATTGATTATTATTTTTGTTATTATGGAAACATCTGATACTGCATGTGTTTTATTTTTATCTATTTTTTTTGTATTTCTTTTTAATAAATTTAAAAAATTATTAATAGGATTTCACATGAACACCATAAAACTTTTATCCAAAGAAATTTCTTATATTTTTGTGAGATAAAATGGACTTGCATTAGGCCTTCTGGATTTCTCAAGAAGTTTAAAACCTATGGATCAAGTGATCAGCACCATCCAGTTTACTAATTAGAGAGCGGCCATGCTTGTGAGGCGGAAGTATTCAAAGTTCGTCGCAGCCCCTTGAGTTATGAATGGACGATGTCCCTCTAAATTTTCTCAAAAAATAAAGAAATCAACTTTCAGATATCCTCTCCTACAAAAAGTGCATGCCGGCAACGTGTCGCCTCTCAATCAAATATAATGTTTATTTAAACCAAGGAAACAGCTTCGACATCCATTAACCGCACTCATCAACAAGAGCCAAGCAAGTTCCTTCTCCATCCTTTCTTTCTCGACTGGAAATAATGGCTTTCAGGGCAACTGTAAGATACTGTTTTTTTTCCAGTTTTTCTTTTGTTATGGATTGAGATGCATGGGGAGATGATTAGTTTCATAGAGAGGGTTAATATAATTATATCCACATGCTGGTATTTACGTTTGTCCTCTGGTTGGCAGAACCGATGGAGGGCAGTGCTGTCTCGATTGGGACAGAGCCGACCCTTTGCATCCTCCACCACTCCAAAGTTTGCTACAATGTCTCACAGTGCTGCCCACCATGCACCCGACAGCAGGTTTTATTAAGAGTGAAATCATTCATATTCTTATCCGTAGCCCATTGTTACACATATATTTTAGCATCACTACAAAATAAGAGAGTACTGATGGACACCCACAACCTCAGGTATGCAGTGGCGGGGGAGTATGCACCGATCTATGTGATGGCCGGAATGGTGACTGTGGCAGTTGCGATGGCCGTCCACACCATGAAGCAGCAGCTGGTGCATAGCCCAGGAGTTAGTGTAAAGAAGAAAAGGAGAGAATCCGTTGTTGAGGTGGACGACCCTGATATGGCAGTTGCTGATGCTAGTAAATTTCTCAAAAAATCATTCCTCAGGAAGGTTGCTCACATTCAGGAACATAATCGCACCCTGCCTGATCCTACCCGCGCCAATGCACTCACCAAGTACTTTTTTTCCCTTTTGCTTTCCTGGATCTCATTCATTCAAGTCAATCTGATACTTGAATAAATTGTTGGCTGTGCATGAAATTGCAGCAAAAATCCTTTATTCAATAGTGCTAATGGAGAGTGTTACGTGCATTGTAGGCCTCAAGATGCAGAGACACTAAAAACAGTCGGGGTCAATCCTCGCCGCCACTGATTAAACAAGCACAGGGCTCGACCATCGTCGCTGATTCTTATCGATCAGCTGCCACCTGATGTTTTCTTGCCCCTTCTGCTTGTTAGTCCAATTACTATGGTCTCATAATGTAAATAGAATTTCGTACAATATTGTATCCCATTTCCCCCCCTCCAGAATGTCATGCGAGCCCTTCCTTGCTCAGGTCAGGACAGAGGCTCCCATCTTTAAATTCTGCTACTAATAAAGACACCTCCGTGACCAACTTTGCGGTATTCCGGCCCCTTTCTTATCCATTTATAGCGACGACACAGCATGGAGCTCACACTGGGGATGTGCATTAAACTATTTGAGTGCTTAGCTAGGTAAAAGAAACAATAAATCGGTTAGATCATTGAGGAATATGATTGCAATTGAAACGATATTTAGTGGGGAGATTAGAGCTTGCAATTTTAATTCATCTTTGAATGAGATTGAAAACAATTAATTAAATAATTGATTATATTCTACAGTCCCATAATTCCAACCTAAAAAAAAGTAATTTACATCCATTACATCTTCTAATAACCTCCTGTGATTTTTGTTGAATCAAATGACACCATTAAAAAAAAATGAAAAATGGCAAAATACATATATTTAGAGAACTTATCTTTTTATGGTAATAAGATTTTTCAAGGTTTCGAGTTCGAATAAAAACATGTATTATTGTAAGAATCTGAAACAGACAGAGTTTTATTTATTAACTTGAACTTCCAAAATATGTTTTCAGGAAGTGGAGTTTTCCTTCCTCCAAATAAAAAAGATGTCTTTCAAAAGATCATTAAATTTAGTATGGGTCATAGCATCGTATGGCAACATCAATTTTCAAAAATAAAATATCAATAAATCGCTTCTATGAATTAAATTATTATAACAGAAATCTCAATACCAGTTAGAACATTGTGTTTTAAATAAATCTAATCATTAATAAATACAACAAGTGGCTCCATTCAATTGCTGAATTTTTGTTTGTATACCCTCTATCTCTTAGAAAGTTGCTTGTTACTAAAAGCTCTAGTGGGCTCATGCGTTGGTGCATAAATATAGCGACGAGAAAAAATAAAATAAAATAAAATATTATAAAACTAGTCATAAAATCATGATTTTATCCGGTTTTTACTAATTATGTATTATTTTACACAATTTCAGTCTAGTTTAATCATTTTTTTTACACAACTTTGAACGATAAATATATGTTGACTTGATACAATATTAAAAGTTAATTTGTGATTTTAATAACCTTGATTGCAAGCACTTGATGATTCATTAATCTTAGAAAGTTGTTTGCTTGTAATTGAATATGCACCCTTTTTATATATAAAAAAAAAATGGAAAGGTAGATAAGCTATTTCACATTTCTCGTGAAAAAAAAACATTTTACATCAAAAATACATATTTTTTATTATATATTTTGTATTATCTTCAAAAATGGATATTGTAATGATGTTTAATGTCCAATATATTTCTTTAATGCCTCGTGTCATCTTGTTTTACTGGGGTTTTATTGTTTGTTAAATAATTAAAAGAAATCATAATTAGTCATGATACTATGACCATAAGGGAGATTCAAGTTGAAGAAATAACAAACGTTAACTATATTTAATTTTCCTACAAGATGCATTTGCTTGAAAAGAAAAGAAAAGAAAAATTTCGGGTAGTTACAGTAAAGAAAGATTCTTAAATGCCAAATCAGCTTCTCTCAATGATGTCAATGTCATGATTCAAGATATCACATGCGTGCAGTGAAGAGAAGCTTAGGAGCCTCACGTGGACATTCAAAGGCTTATTGAGTTGTTTTGTCAACAAGCAATTTTCGGCAGTTTCCAGATTTATTCACTGATAAACCACATTTTCAATTTTCCCTGGAAAAATACACATTGCGCTTGAGAAAATTGTTTCCCTGGCACAGCAATGTAAGAAAGAATGGAAAAGAAAGGAAAAGATCTTTTAAAATTACAGCTTCTGAGAACAGGGGGCGGGGGTTTCCCTTCTATTCTACCACCAATGACAGAATAAGAGCTCGTGTAAGAGGCTAATGGTTCCCTCTGACATTACCAGTCAGCTGATAAATATTGACACTCAACAAATTTCCAAAAAAATGAGCAACGCAGCACAGCAACAATCCAAATAACTATCAATGCAGGTTAATTTACAGCATGTACCATTTCATACCTAAATAAACAAAAGCATTCTCTCCTTCCATGCGTGAAGCATATAGCATCTTTTCAACAGGCACTTTGAGTTGAATGCAATGTCAGTGACCAGTTTCAATCAGCCCCCAGTAGAGATGTCACAATGAATCTGAGATCAGAGAGCACTTTCATGAATATACTTGTTGAAACAGACTTCAATGATCTCCAGAAATTTTCTGCCTGTCTGCTAAACCAGATTCCATTCCAAACTCAGCAGCTAACACATGTATATCTGGTGTTATCTCCCAGTTGGCTTTATGATCCCAATTTGTGTGTCTTGGCTGGGTTCCACACCTCTCCAATCCACCAACACTGTCAATCTGACTCTGTATAGCTTCAAAATCCTCATCAGCAACAGCTTGTCGTTTTCCCACTTCTATATCAAAGCTCCTTTTGGGCACCTCTGGGCTCAAAGAATCACCTAATGGCATTGAACTAGCATAGCTAGAAGATGAATTGACCCTGACCTTTGCTCGGAATTTGTTCTTTGATTTTGGAATTTTTGAGAAGAAAACTTGCAGAACATTATGAATGCAACCAAGGTTGTAAGGATTCATCTTTCCATCATACCTATACCGGAAGTTCTCATATGTTGTCTGCATTAAAATAGAATAACTTGCAAGCTGTATAATGAGGGGTAAGGGATTCAGAACAACAGAAAAATGAGGATGAGGAGAAAATTGCAACCTGATTGGTGAATATCAAGTACAGATGAAATGCAGTGAGGCCACCAACAAACCAAGCACATATGAATGTGTACAGTATCAGGATTCCTGAAACAGGGGACTTCAGAAAGGCCGTCCACATATTACAATGATATGTATCCATTATCTTCCTGATGTTGACCCAGCAGAATGCAAGGATATAGAGGCATAACATCGTTGTGGAAGACACAAACATGAAAAAGAATCTGTAATTCCTCTGTCAACAGAACACTCTAACTGGTTAGGCCTATGAAGGTAAGGCAGCAATTTTATATCAAAAACCAGTATAGTGTAAACAGAAAAATCTTAAGATGTCAGAACTATATATAATTTGCATACAGGATGATCAGAATATCTATAGTACTATGAGCCATTTAAAACCAAGTTTTCACAAACAATAACTGAATACACTGAAGAATCATCTTGAGTGTAATCATCATCATTAGTCAGTCAATCTTGTTTACAGGATGTTTCACCTCTTTAACCCATGCCTCGTATCTCAAACACTCCACAAAATCTACCTGGAAATCTGTCATTTTGGAAAGCTCCGAAAAATGCTTATTTAGCTATGCTGGCAAAACATAGTGGTGGGATGCCTAATTAATACCTGTGCAATTGTATGGTGAAAAAATCTTCCCCAAAATAAAACAAACTCTAGAGTAAGAGAATGTCACAAATCTTGGAATATTTACCATGTTGCAGTTTGGAATGTAAAGGCTCATGCCAAATGACCTAGGGTCAAACTACGCACATGAATATTATAATTGAACAGGTTATTGATTTGACATCACTGCTAATCAAAAAAACCCTCCCCCCTCAAATAATTTGGTTGGGAAATTCCAAGGAAATCCATGCCAAAATCCAAGAACAAGTATCTGCATTTTTAAAAAGAAAATCATGCGTTCTTCACTAGCTCAATCTTTTTTGTTTTTTGAACTTCTTTTCCGGTCCATTTTGTCAAAAAAGAAACACCCAAAGAAAGCTAGGGGATTCTGTATCTGTCTCACATAATAAGAGCATAGCTATGAATGCACTTACCATGAACGATACACATGACATTCCTAATGGCAGTATATTCAGTTGCCATTGGGTGTGTACTACAGAAGCATTTCAAACCATTTATCTGATATATGTGGTGGAGGATGCACTAACAAATGAGAGAGTTGATGGCCATTGCATTGGCCCAAACCAAGCCAGAAGGTTTAAAATAGTAGGAACAATGCACTCAATCAAATGCGAATCTACTTGAAAATAATTAGAAAAAAATAAGAACTAAATCCATGATCAAATCAAAATACGCATGATACAAACACTGTTAAAATGGAACATACCTTGCCAATACATTGCCCCACCCACGGGCAATGATGATCAAAACGCTCAACGCAGTTGTTGCATATAGAGCAATGAGAGCATCGGGGTGGGCGGTACAGCAAGCATGTTTGGCAGTATTTGACCTTGACTACCATCCCATTCACTATTACATCTTTTGTTGGAGGTAAACTTGGGCCAGCAACCTGACTTCCTGACCAATCAACAGATATGCTTGAGCCTTCATCTTCTGGAGGGTGGAGATTACGAGGAATAATGCCTGGATCTCTTGCAGAAGTAAGGAAGAGAAGAATAATAACCTGAAGAGTTTGACAACCGCGTGACGAAAACCAAGTTGCCAAGTAAATTCACAGGAATATGCAAAAGAGCTTATAAGTGATAAGGTCAGTCAACAATAATTTATATATTTTATTAGCTCACAAAATGCTCACAGCATGAGCAACAAAAGAAGTGGAAATAGCATGTTTCATGTTTGGCTGATAATCATTATTCTGCCATATCGAAACTCAGAGGAAGGAAAAGCAAGACAAGCTTCTCTCTGCCTTTGAATCAAAGTAACTTCATTTTTTTCATCTAGCATCAAAACTCAGACCTTAGCCAAGTTAGCATATGATTGAGACAGTTGTATATCAGTCTCTGAGAAATGAGAATAAATCAACTAAAATTTGTAAAGCCATTTAGCCAAGTTGAGAAGGCTTCAATTTTACAATGCAGTTCCAAGCTCATTTTCCACCATTTTCTCAGAACTCGAGACTCAAAAGATTTTGGCCAGGTGGGGGTGGCGGCGCGCAAGACAAGCCATAACTAATTCCAAAAAATCATTTTGGATAAGCTCCACAGTTCTTTTCAGTTTATGCTTCACTTTTTACCATCATCTTTCAGAATACATTTAGAGAAATAGGGAACTATTGGAACATCAACAATGATATTTTTTTTTCTTTGTATATTTATTGGTGAATTTAGGTTCATTTTGTGCAATTGTATATGCTAGAAAGTGATGGTAATATATCTTGAAAAATCTGTAATTGAAGATCAGTAAAAGAGGAACTCACATGTGCTGTCAAGACGACACATATAGCTACAACATAATAGCCAAGCTGGTGTTGGAAGTCGTTAATGAGCCTTTGTGAAACAAAAGCACAGAATAAGATTACTGGGATCATGATTAGAAAGATTGTAAGGAACAGTGACCTGACATCTGGACCAAATACAAGTCTACCCCCCAAGCAGAATATCTGCAAAAGAATTAGATGATCGAGTCAGTTGCTTGGTTAGCTTATTTCATGATCATACATTTCCCACACTTCATAGCCGTAAATGGCAAACATGAAGCAGCACACTTTGTAGACATAACTAGTCATGAATTAAATGACACGCCGCTCCATGCAAAAAAGAGAGTACAAATTGAAGGACCCATAATTATACATATTGTGAAAGATTCAACCGGTGAAATAGAACATGTTATGTGCAAAATGTAACAAATATAATGATCATTCTAGTAATTCTGTTTCTACAAATCCACAGGACGACAAATAACAGAAGCTGCGGGAAAATGCTTTCGCCGGTAGATTTACACCAACTATATTAATTATAATATCTTCTTTTTGGAAGCACAATATAGACGAAGGACGACAAAACAGGAAGAACAAGCATAGCACTCGTAAATACTAGAACATTGATAATTTACTTGGAAAGTTGGATATTAAGTCCTGCCTGTGAAGTTGCTGACAAACATTAATAAATTTCACATGCTATATGACTTCCAATATTCTTGGCATTAATGTTTTCCATGAATCTATTAGTTCAAAAGGAAGTATAATTATTAATACAAGATCATAACCCCATTGACCCCTAGTATGAAACATTAATCTCATCATTTAAATACTAAAAGGGGGTTTAAGATTACATAAAGATTAATTAGGCTGCAGCAAGACTAAATTGGGAGGTGGGGATGGGGGGCGAAGACAACAATAAGAAAAGGGGGGAAAAAAAGAACAATGAAAAACCTTGGGGGGGGCAATTATTTTCACTGATTCTTTTGGCAGAAAAGAAAAAAATAGTTTGAAAGAAGCTGAGAAAGGAAGCTGGGTAAGAGCCAAAAACAAAAACAAAAGAGGACAACATAAAACCTGATAATAACAAACACGTAAAGACACAGAGAGAGAAGAAAATAAAAATGAAAATGGAAGGGAAGGGAAACAAGTAGAAAAGAAGGTATTACATTGCTGCCTTTCCAGGTTTGATAGACTCGAAGGTTCCGAGCATTACTATCGTTATGGCTACCCATGATTCCGCGATTATAATCGGAAAGTTGGTGCGTAGGCATTGGATTTGATGTGCTGTACATTTTCTCACCTCCTCGCATTTTCTCGCCACCCCCCATCTAAATATCTCTTTTTCACGCACCGTCGGATCTCCTTATTTACAATGGACAAGGAGATCCAAGGATTTATCACCGCTTTGCCAAACCTGCAGGAAAAAAATCGAAATGTCAAGAACAAAACGCAAAAGAAGGGAGGCAAGGTAAACGCGAAGGAATGTCGGAAAAGAAATCTCTTATTTACCTGGAAGAAGGAGAGGAGAGAATCTCTCGATCGCAGGTGAAAGAGAGAGCGACGGAGGGAAGGGAAAGGCAAAAACAGGGAAAGGCGCTTAGAGAGGAAGAACAGCCGTGTCTTTGCTTCCGTGGCAATTCGTTTTTGCTTATCTAAAAAAAAACATAAAAAAGCTTTTTGGATCGACTGTTTTAATGACGGAGTATAATAATTACACAAACAATAAACGTTGTGGCGTTTTTACTGTAGCTCCTGTCACATGTCACTGTGGACTGGAGCAGTGTAATGGCGCATCTGCCCTTATTGAGCTCGCCTGTTTTATTTCGTTTTTAGGGGCTGCTTCGGTTTTTCCGCTTCATTCTATCTGCCCCCGTTTATATCTTTTCCATATTTTCTTTTCATTCTTGCCTCTTCATTCTCTGCTTCTTCTGTTTTAACTCTTTCTCTTTTTCTGTTTTAACACTTTCTCTTTGGAGCGGGGACAAGCTCCTCGCCGAGGTGAGATCCAAGAGCCGCGGTGAGGGACAGGAGGGAGAGAGAGAGAGAGAGAGGGAGGGAGGGAGGGAGAAAATCGAAGGAGAAGGGGGGCAAAAAGATCGATTCGGTTTGGACGCTCATCTCGGACAGCTGGTAAGGCTGACAGAGACCGTTTCATAGTCATAAAATTGGGAACTACGATCACGAGGTTGAGAGAATTCAAGGGATTCGCCTCTCAGGTCCGTGGTCTAGCGATCCAGAGGGGAAGTGGTATTCGAAGCCAAAGAATAGGTATGTAATTTTTTTCTTGATTTTGTTGTTTTTACGGTTCTTGATGGGAGAATTGAAATGGGCCTGGTTCAATTTTCGATTTTGAGAAAGAATTTTAGTGGGTTTTTAGGGAGAATTAGGGTTTATTTGAGGGTGATATATTAGGGTGAAAGATTGGATATTTTTCTTGATTTATACGTCATTCAGAAGCTCACCCTTCGGGCTTCCAGCGCAGGAGGCCAAGCATTCTGCCAAACGTCCCGGCCTGGGGTTCGCCTTTGATACTTCAGTAGATCTTCAAAAAAGAAAAAGAAAGACTTCAATCTTTGAAACGGAGTTCTTCTGGTAAATTGTTTTCGGTATGAAGATGTGAAAAAAATCAAAAAAAAAAACTTATTGGTGGCTGTGGTGAATAATAATTGAATGGAAAGTGTAAGGTTTTGTGTGTGAGAATGACAGAGAAGAGGAGAAGCTCCTGGGGGTGGGGGGGCATGGCTACGAGATTTGTAAGGACCAGGTGAACAAAAAGCTTACTTGGTGGGTAGAGTAGATAAAACTATAACAGTCGTTGATGGGTTGTTACACTGAAGAGCTAAAGTTCGCAACTTTGAGTGTGAAATCAATAGCTTCTTGCCATAAAAGGAGCTTAAAGGGAGTGGCAAGAGTGAAGAATTATGTGGTTTTTCATTGCAAATTTGAGAGGTGGACATTGAGATCGGGAGAAATGAGAGAGTGTTAGAAGCCATCAAACAAAACCCAATTGTGGGTTTTGATTTACAGGGAGAGAGAGGTTTATGGTTTCTGGGTTTAACCTATGCATCTACGGCATAGGTTAAATTGTTGCTTTTTGGCTTGAACTGTAACAATGATGCCGGGGTTATGAGAAATGGTTTGACGAGTCGTTGAGATAAATGAGGAAATGACAAATTCTCTCTTCTTCGTTTTTTCTTAGTCTTTTTTATATGAATGATTAAGTCATCTCTCTAATTTGATGAATGATTTAACATCCAAGGAGTTACAGGGGAGAAACAAAGTGTGTATTTCAAATTATTTTTTCGTTGGATTATATACCTGTCCATGAACACGTGACATAAAGTCAAAGATGGAATGCAGAAGAGTGCAAATTCTTAGTTGGTTGCTCTTCGACAAGGAAAAATATTTCTCCTTTTTTTCTCTTCCTGTGATGTTATCTGTACAATTGATTCTTTTTATTGAGTGTGTAAGCCTCCCAAAAGTATAAAGGATATGATGCATAAAAATTGCTCTGAATAGGATCCACTGGTGTTTCTGTAAACGGAACAAAATTGTGGTTGTGGGCTATATTTATCATTTCATAAAGAGCATGGAACTTGGAAGCAGAATGCAATCTTGCTTTTGTTATATTTTCTTCTAAACTCAGAAAAGAATCGATGGTTGCATATGCTTAGCAAACAGGTATCAAATTGCATGTTGTCCCCCTTTTTTAGTTTGACTTATTTGTGTGTGTGTTCGGTGAGGGTTGTTTAGGCTGTTTTTGCTTGGCACATATATTAGAGTCTCTTCGTTTTTTGCTGGTCATATATATTAGGGTCTCTTCTCCTCTTTTTGGGTTTTTAGGCTTCTT
Source organism: Salix brachista (assembly GCA_009078335.1). Lineage (NCBI taxonomy): Eukaryota > Viridiplantae > Streptophyta > Magnoliopsida > Malpighiales > Salicaceae > Salix > Salix brachista. The sequence continues at coordinate 12,058,112 of CM018574.1, read as the reverse complement.
TTTTTGTGTGGTTTGTTTTCCTGCTCTTTGCTCTCTGTTTTTACAATCCATTTGTTCTTTCCATTTCAGTTGCTCTTTCAATGTCCTATGCTTATTTTTTTGAGTTTCGGTTCTTCAGGATTCTCAGTGTTAGCTGCTGCTGCCAATATTTCAGTGTGGTGTAATTGTTGGCCTGCTGTTTTGAAGGTATTTTTAAATATTTTTTCCTTTTTATTGCTTGCTGGTTTTTTTCTCTTTGCCTCTGTATATGGTATTATTTATGATGTTGCTGCTGCTTTTGAGTTTTTTTAGTGGTTGTTTCTTTTTGGATTTTGAGGATGTTGTGCATGTGTTCCATTTGCTCTTTGATACATGTGTTTTGTATTTTCAGTAGGTGTTCCATTTGCTCTTTGATACATGTGTTTTGTATTTTCATTAACTTCAGAAAATACCTATTAAAGCAGCTATTAAAATCAATCAATCAATAAATAAATATAACATTCCAAAAGTTTAAAAGGTTATTAAGAATATAACATTAGAATAAATATATGCCTTATTAATCAACATTCTCAAATGTACAAAAAAATTGATTAATCCAATCACATAACTTTCTCATTCAATTTCTTAACAAAATCATTCTTTCTTATGCCTTTTTAGTCAACTTTGTCCTATGATGTTCATATATGTTAACTTTCTCTTCAATTTTAAAAAACTTTTGCATATGTATGTTATAATATGTATTCAATCACATTTCTTGATTAACTTATCGAATGTTACATGATTGAAAAGCTTATTGAATGTTACATTTGTTGATGGAATTCATTAAGTAACCACATCACTACAAGAAAATTTAAGACATAACATACGTTCAAATTATTGCATATGTCTGTTACACTATGTATTGTGATTATTGAAAAGGTTATTGAATGTTATCATGTGTTCTAGGCAGATTTTTATTCGCACAACTACTTTAGCTATTTATTTTTTGCTTTTGACGATTTTTTATTCAGAACTCATCTTTTCCTCCCCTAAATTTGCTTGACTTACTCAAGATAGTTCCTTTCATGCTTCCAATATACAAATATTACAAATTAAGTTCCCAAACCATTCTCTATAAGCTTAAATTCTTTATTAAATTATTCTTTGTTAATCCATGTTTCTTTCAATTTGTAGCAATTGTAATTTAGGTAATCCATGTTTCTTCAAGTCTATAGCTCAAATTCGTTGCTTTATTTTCATTACAATTTTACCGCCTCAAAGCTAAAAAAAGTTTAGATTTCGCCGATCCTCATTCAGAAAAAAAGTAAGTTTCGTTTTATCACAAATGTACTTATATTCTCATATTTAATACTTTTAATAATTGCTGAACAATTTCATGCCTTTGCTTTCATGCTCCTTGATTTTGCAGTCATCTAAAACAGAAATCAATCATTCTCAATGACGAAGATGAACCACCAACTAAAAGGAACAAAGACAACTTTTCTCCGTCATCAGAGGTCCCTTTGCACACCAATTATTTCAAAATATTTATCATTTATTTATCAATCATCGTATGCATATAGTTGATTTCATTTGAATGCATCAATTTAACTTTATATATATAATGCACAATGGATATACTTGATTTTTGGAAAATTATGCAGGTTGTGTTATGAATAGGATCTCCCAATATAGAGGAAACTCTGCCGAAATTTCTAACAGAGTTTCTTCCCATGCTTCATCTACTAATTACAAAAATTAAACAAATTAAAGAGATATATTTCGAATTATTACTAATGATAATTCTTTCTCTACTACTCATTATTTTCATCTAAATTTTTATATTAGATCTACTTGAATAGTTTCATCATTCTGTTTTTTATTCTTTGCAGGAAGATTAGCAACAGAATGATATGACTCATTTCACAAAGGGGATCTTGCTTCGTTCTACATGTGAACATCCCTTTCTTTTGAAATTATGTACAAATTGTATAATTATTACTCTTTTGTCATCTTTGATGATGCTGCAAATATTCCAAAGATGTAACCTATGTTAACAGAACAAACTCTTTTATATTATAGTTTTAAACTTTTATATTATAAGGTCATCGTTATTATTGTTATTATATTATATTATATACGCAATAATGTCCGCGGCAACGCGCGGCTAGTAATAATAATAATACGTAGGCTGTATCATGAGATAAGGCTCATTTTGGTTTTTTTCTTTTTCTTCAACACTGCATTTAGCAAACTAAAATAAACTTCACATTGCAGCTACCATGCTTCTGCTAAAACCACTATTACGCAAAGTGGAATTGTGTTTCTTTGGAATTGTCGTGTAAATAAATAAATAAATAATCATTTTAATAGCTCTTGCATTTGTGTTTGGCAGCCCAGAAATCGCAGGGAAAATAAAAGAAAAACAGAGGGATTATGGCTGGCCGACGTCGGCATGGGAACAGCTCTGGGAAAGGGAGTCAAAAAGTAATTACACGACAGCGATGCCATTGCAGCTCCCGACGTGTCTTTGGAGAATCTTTAGCTCCAAAAGCAGCACGTTCTTTATATCTTTCGTTTCCCTGTCTTGGCCTCTCTCTGTTTTTTTTATTACCATCTGTGTTCCTTTTTATATGGAGGGCGCCTGTCTTTTCACACAAAAAACGTTGTTGTTTTGCGGTCTCTAAACACAAATCATCATAGATTTTAATAATTAAATTATCATTTTACCCCTCGAACCAAAAAATTTAACCCTCAGTATCATGAGCATCTTGGACATTTATTTTTATATTGTTTGGGGTTTCTTATATTTTTTATTTTAATTTGCACATTGAAACTATCAATTTATCTCTAGAAGCTAACAAAAAAACGAGGGTCAATTGGGGGTATTTTTTATTTTTCACATATTCGTGCATAGTGAAACTACGTAAATATCATTAGAAAAGACAAAAATGAAGGCATGGCATCATGGACATTGTTATACTTTCATGTCCTTTTTTTTTCTTAGTTTTTGTTGGTCTAGTGGTGTGTAGGTAATTCTGCATTCTTTAATTATTATTTTTTGAATTTACTGCAGGCGTGTCATACGATCGCACCAGCAGTTTGTCACGCGCACGAGTCTATGAGGCAGCGCGCGGTGTCTATATGTGATGTAAAATATCTGATCGTCATGTCACTGGATGCGCCGCCATGTTCTTTTCCTCTTGGGGTGGCGGGTGGTGTGTGAAGGTCGTCGGTAAATCACTGGTGGATGATTTTGAGTTTTTTTCTCATTTTCTTCTGCAGTAAGAAAATACATGGCAATCCTTCATGTTTTTGGTTATTTTATCTAAATCCATGTTCTTTTGATTTCATTTTGATTTATGATTTTTTTAATGAAAATTTTGATTGTTTTCAACTGTGACCTTCAATTAAAAATGATTATATATGTTATTTTTTATTTTATTTTTAAAAAAATATTTTTAAATCTCTAATTTGAGAGATAAAAAAATATTTTTAAATCTCTAATTTGAGAGATAAAAAAATATCACCATTCCTCATTGAAAAGAAATCTATCAATCAAACAATTTTCATTTATACAGGGGTTATTAGAAATTTATCTAAAGAACATGGTTAATTGAACGTGTAAAATCAAAATGAAAGTGGAATTCATTGATTCTTAGGGTTAAGATCTCGTGGGAAATTATTTTCCAACAAAAAGCATTCCAACTCTATTAAAATACATTAAAAGATAAAGAAATTAAGTTTAAAAAGAAAATCCTTAGCTTGCATGCTTTGTAACACACAGGATAGTCAACCCTGTATTAAAAGAGTATCAAGATTATTTTGTAGTTTATATGGTGAGAAATTAAAAGGTTAAAATTAAACTTGTGTGACGTCAAAAAATTTAGAGAGTAGATATTTTTTTCTAAATTTAATGGGTTTTAGGCTTCAGACACATTTACTCAACTCGACGACATGGTATAAGCTTAGGACATGGGCTCTAGCTTTGATTTAAATTCTGGTTTTGCAAGCAATCATTTTCTTTAGCCTAAGTATTTGTTTTTTTAATTTAAGCAAGAAAGTTAGATTTTAAAGCCAAAAACTATGTATTAAATTTACTTCATGGCAGGTAATTAAGGCTAATAAACGGTGACAATTAATTACGGTAATTACGCCTAGATTTTTCACCTTGATTCTCCCCGCTTGCTTTTCTCAAGTTCATGCTCTAGTTTTTCTTTCACCATATTGTATAGAGATTTCAAGTTATATTTTCTAGAGCTTGTGACCCTATTCGGTAATGCAATCAATCAAGACTGTTTTTATTCATTAAAACTTTAATGATAAATATTTATTTTTTAATAATAACATAATCTAGTTTAATATGATTTATGCAATTTTTATTCAAGTATACTTGTTATGTTTTCGATCATTAGTCTAGTCTCATGATTATAGTCTCTTACATACAGTTATATTATAATCAAACAAAACAAAAAAACTAACCTGAATCAATACGTTTTAAAAGTGTTTTTGAAATAAATTTATTTTTTTATTTTTTAATATTTTAAATTAAAAAAAATGGTGTTTTTATATAATTTTATGTATCCATGTCAAAAATAAATTTTCAAAAATAAAAAAATATTATTTTAATATATTTTTAAATAAAAAAAAACTTTTAAAAACAAATTTAACTCTCTAAACCTATTTTTCTTGTGTAAGCATAGCATTTGCTTAAAAGAAAAACAGAGAATACAAGAAGGAGAAAACGTTAGACAGAGTGGGACAGCCTGCCCGCCCACTCCTAAGATCCCTTGCTGGACAGGCCATGACGTCTGATTCGGATCCAATCCAATCCGACCCAATGAAATTAAAAAAGAAGTCTCATTTATACAAGTTCCAAAATCACAGAAGACTTCAGCTTAACTGAACTGAACTGTAAGAGGAGTAAAAGAGGCTGAGGCAAAGAAGCGAAAATGGAGGGGCAGCCGCATCCATACGCACCAAGAGATCTGAAACTGCCTGGCTATGTTCCTAATTTCCTCACCCAATCCACCATTGTCGGTGTCTATTTACTCGCCTCCCTTCTTGTCGTCTCTCTCACCTGGATCCTCTCTGGTTTGCCTCCTTTCCTCTGTTTTTATTTCATCAATCCTTTCTTTTTTCCAAGACTGAAAGTGGGTTTTCATTAACTATACTTTACTGAATTGAGAATTCATATATTCTCTTTATTGAATCTTGCTGGTTCGAGTTTTGATCTATATAGCAGTCGCAGTAACTATAGATTTTGAAGCGCATACAATTTTGTATGGCCCAATTTAATTTCAACCTTCGATTAGATACTGGATCTTTTTAGAGTATTCTTAAATGGCTACGGAAGCTAAACTGTTTCTGCCCGTGGATGTTCTCACAGGAAGTCTCTTTCAGTTTCCCACTTAAATATTTTCTGCATAGAGTTCACTAGTCAGTCATTAATGGTTGTTGCCTAGTCTGGCTATCCTTTTGGCACAGACATAGTACTTAAAAGGAAAAATAAAAAGGAGAAACTTTTTTCTCTCTACTCTGCTTTTGCTACTTGAAATTTCAGATCTTTTTCAAATATATATACAGTTCAAGATCTAATTTTGTTCTTTATTTTCACTTGGTGGACATGAAAAAGTTTCGAGGCCTGTTCATTTTGGATTTGGAATTGCAATTCTTTCCCAGTGGAGATTTAATGTCTCTATCTTTTCTTGTTGTGTAACCATTTGAATTAGATTAGGGTTTGAACTTTGTGTCCTTCTTCTCTCCTTAAGATAGAGCCATGCAGCCTCTTCTAATAAGACCTGCAAGTGTAAAGCAGGTTCTCACAACTTTATGGATTAAAACGTTATCCGCTGACAGTGCTCTTAACTGTCATGGCATGTGATCATAATTGACAGTCATTACATGGATTCTGGTCTATATGGTGTCAAGCAAAGAAAGGAGGTGAACTGTTTCTTGTTTAGATGTTCTTTCGAAGCTTCATTCTAGGCTTTGAATTTTCGCAAAACGCAACATTTTCTTTGACCTGTGCTAGTTTTTGAACTGTTGCTACCATATTTCCACACTAGATTTCATCACAGCATTTGTTTTGAATCCTGCTCCTTTGTGATTAGTGTGTTCTAGCCTGACTCTCTATTTTATTAATTCAGTGAAGTTACTTCTGCAGAATTGAACATTTTGAGTTATTAATTACTATAGGCTATTTCTCCGATTCCAGGAAGGTCTCGTAAAATAACAAAAACCAATAGATTGCTTATGTGCTGGTGGGCTTTCACTGGTCTTACCCACTTGATTCTCGAGGGTTATTTTGTTTTCTCTCCGGAATTTTACAAGGACAAGACTGCTCATTATCTGGCTGAAGTTTGTAAGTGTCTCTTTGTTTTCTCTTTTATTCTTGCACTTTCTTTTCATCTCTGGTATTAAGCAGTATTTGCAGTTGAGAGGTCATTGTAATAACTCTTTAATTGTTTTACATGAGACCTTTATTTTTAGAGAGGGAAATGGAATTCTAAATCTTTGGTGGATAACAGTTCTCATTATCTTTCGATCAGGGAAAGAATATAGCAAAGGTGATTCAAGATATGCAGCAAGGGATGCTGCAACAGTTACTGTTGAAGGATTGACTGCTGTTCTTGAGGGACCAGCTAGCCTCCTGGCAGTGTATGATTTCACTTTCCTCAGCGTCTTGAATAAGATTCATTTATTTTGCTCAAGTGTCCGTGGCCTCCATATTATCAACCTTCAATCTCTTAATTCGTAACAGGATTGCTTGTTGACACTTGGCAGGTATGCTATTGCTTCAGGAAAATCATACAGCTACGTGCTTCAGTTTGCTGTTTGTTTGGGACAGCTCTATGGAACAGCTGTGTATTTCTTAACTGCCTACTTGGAAGGTGATCATTTTGCTACTAGTCCATATCACTATTATGTATACTATGTCGGTGCAAATGCCTCCTGGGTTGTAATTCCCGCGCTCATCGCCATGCGTTGCTGGAAAAAGATTTGCTCAGCAGCTCAAGTTCATGGCCAGAAAAGGACCAAAACTCGTTGAGGAAGATACAGACTATCTCATTTCAAGACCTGGTTAGATAAAGATACGAGATTTTACTGTGCATTTATTTCATATTGTTGCTAATTTATGCACACGAATTTGTAATCTTGAATCCAATTAAACTATGGAAATCAGCAACATAGACCTCCAAATTTCAAGCAGCAATGCTTATGGATGTGAGCTTCGATTGTAGTCCGTGGCTAGCGATCACGCAGCATTTCAATAGGCTTATCTGATTTGCTTTGCGGCACCAATTAATGATATTATCTTGCTACTTCTTCACTACCAGTAAGGCTAGCATGATGCCTTCAGGAGTTTGAAGGTAGACCAGTAAATATTGCTCTGCAGAATAGCAATCGTCTATTTCCTGCGCTCCCATACAAAACGCCAAGTGCTCCTTTCCTTTTTGATTAAAAGAGGGTTGATAGCATCATAGCTTGGTCTCAATGAACTCCTTCCAATGGTTTCTGGAAGCTCAAATGCTATGGCAACTTTCGCATTTTCTCGCATGGACGGACGGGTCTTGTATTGTTCTAGGTGTGCTGCAATTGCATGAATGAACACAAAACTCCATGTAGAAAATCAATGTTGCTGTATCGATTATTAGCTGTCTTTCTTTCGACAGTTTGTAGAAACTTGCTTTCTGTTTTGTAATTGTGTTTTAAAAATATTTTTATTTTTTATTTTAAATAAAAAATAATAATTTCAAAATGAATCCCAACCAATACATTAAAGTTCTCCATCATCTGCATGTTGGGTGGGGTTCGTTTTAGCTGATCTGACTCCATTCAAACGCAATGTCTGTAACCTACACTTTCGATGTGGACAAAGGGCTCACTTGATTGCTAGGGTTTCACATCAGAATAGGCGTCGTTATCTCAGGGCCAGTTCTAAAGTAAAACACGCAACCTTAAAAGTTAAGTTGAATGAAGCGTGTTTGATTTTTTTTTTTTTTTGTTAAAAATGTATTAAAATAATTATTTTTTATTTAAAAAAAATTATTGTTCACAGTATATTAAATTGATTTAAAAATACAAAAAATAACTTTATATAATTTTTAAAAAAAAACTTTCCGCTTTCAAAACGCAATTATGTGCACGCTGGAAAATGGGGTCACCATGTGGAATGTTGACTCGTTATCTGAATAGAAGATTTTGAGTGATGATGAAACGGGGGCATCATAGAACTAGAAAGTTCTTTTTGGGATGGTTACATTTTAAGCCTCTTTCATTTTTTTATTTGAAGTGTATTTTAAATATATTAAAATAACATTTTTTATGTTTTTAAATTTAGTTGTAATAGCAATATATCAAAATAATTTTAAAAATGTAAAATCTTCTTAAAACATAAAAATAAATAGTTTTTTAATGATCTTGATATATTGAAACTAGAAGTCCATTACCCCGTTTGTTTGCTGGAAAGTGGTTTCCTTTTAGAAAGTGAATTCCGGAAAAAGTGAATTCCGGGGAAAGTGAATTCCTGAAAAGTTAATTCCGATGTTTGGCAGTGTTATGGAAAATGAACTGGAAAACACTTTCCAGTGTTTGTTTGTGTTATGGAAAATGAACTGGAAAATAATTTATTAATAAATTAATTTTTTTTCAAGTTTATTAAAATAATGAGGAACAAATCTTACAAATTAAAAAGTTGAATGAGAATGAAATTGAAAAAAAATATAATTTCATAAATTATCTCAAATAAAATAAATAATAATCAAAATAATAGAGATCAAATCTAAAAATTTAAAAAAAAAATGAAAGGTGAGTAAATTAAAATAATAATAATTAACATTTCATAAATTATTTCAAATAAAATAAGTAACAATAAAAAAAATGAGGACCAAATTTGATAGATAAAAAATTTCAATAAAAAAATTATAAGAAAAAAGCAAATAGCAATTATAAAAATAAGGACCAAAATTAATATAAAAATTAAATTTTAAGAGATGGAATTGAAAAATAAATATTCAAAACAAATTATATATAGCAATCAAAAGTTTGAGGATCAAATTTGATATAATCAGCAAATAATGACATTTCTAAATTTTTCACAACTTCCAGAAAGTGTTTTCCGCCCAAATTTTCCGGAAAACACTTTCCTGAAACCAAGCCAAATTTTTCTTTGACTGGAAAGTGTTTCCGTTGACCAACTTTCCGGAAGACAAACAAACACAGGAAAGTTTGGAAAGTGGTTTCCCGGAAAGTGAATTCCGGGAAACAAACACAGAAAGTTTTTTTTATCATCATTTCAAAAATATTTTTTTAAAAAATTATTTTAAATTATTTTTTTATGTTATTATATGATTTTAATATATTAATATTAAAAATAATATTTAAAAAAAACAAAAAAATACAATTTAAATTATTTTTAAATAAAAATCAGTTTACGATACATCCAAGTACAGTTCCAAATAATCACGCGGGTCGTACAAGTTGGAAAAAAAACTTGACTAAGTCCAACCAATGAACTTTCTAATAAAAACAAAAGTATATATTAATTCAATTATTGTAAATCAGCCTGCGCTAGCCAAGGGCAGAAATATGTTGATATTATATATATAAGTTTTTCGGGATTTGTTTTCTTATCTTCTAGTTATTTTCGAGTAATTTTTAATTGCATTTCAGAATGTTATTATGTAGATTAATTCTAGTTACTATAGTTTGTATGTTATCTTTTATAAGAGATTGCTAAATTATTATTATTATTATTATTATTATTATTATTATTATTATTGATGTTTAGAATTTATCAAATCTTGATTTTTCTCTCTCAATAATTTAGAGTTCAAATTTTTAAAACTTGAGAAACCTTTATTTTATTTTTAGTGAAAATTACATTGAGTCTCTTATAATTAATCATTTTTCTTTTTTGTCTTCTTGTTTTAAAAATTAAATATTTTATATCCTCAATCAAATTAAAATCTTAAGATGTAAGGAAATGACATAACACCCCCACTCTCTTTCTCCCCATGACAGGCTATCTCCACAGAAAAGAAAAAACCCAGATTTAACCATAATAGTTTTTTTTTTTTTTTAATTTCTTAAAAAAGATTGTTATCATCGTATTCAAAGGTTTCAATCACTTCTCTCGCTGCTAATGTCATCTTTGCCGGTGCATCTCTCTCATCTTATGAAGGCAGAGATACTTAAAATGAATGCCCGATTCAGACCATTGAGGAAGTCGACTCAACATTTCTAGCTTTTATTGTATAAACTGTGATTGAGGTTTTCTAATTTTCTTATTTCCACGATTGATGGAAAAAACAAACAGAGGGCCACCATGGAATCTGTTGAATTTGCTGCTATCACAGGAAAAAGCTGAACTGGTGTTAGCAACTTCTTCTCTTTGCCATTTTTTCCTGTTCTTTTAGAAGTTACTATCAGAACTTCTTTCGCTTTGAACGACTTCGCAGCAGCTTCACTGTCTCTGACCCACCAAGACAACGCGGTGAATAATTAGCTTGAAAGCAAGGTTAGGAACCCATGCCCAGGATGGATGAGGTTCTGGTTGAAAAATCATTAACTGTGAGTTTGAAAGTGAACAACAGCCAATGACTATGGTTTCTAAATGTAAGGTGCTGTAAAATTTATAATCTCTGAGATGAAAAATCATTAACTGTTTTTTTTTTTTCATCTTTATATATACGACAGCCAATCCATTCCACGCAGTATCTAAGTGGACCAATCAAATAACGTGCATGATAGACACTTTGGACTTTGGAGACTTGGTTGAAACTTTCACCCTCGTAAGATTCTGCTTCTCGTCCCTAAAGCTATTTATTTATTTTCATTTATTTATTGTTAAAATGAGCTTCGTTTCATGTTGTCTTGAAAGAGTTCACAATAGCTCGATAGAGAAGAAAGCAGAACATATCATGGAGGGGATCTCTCTGGAGTTGAAAGTAATTTCCTGCAGAGATCTTAAAACCTTCAATTTCTTCCAAAAGCTCTCTGTCTTTGTTGACGTCTCCATTTTTATCGATGAGCCAAAGAAGAATGAACGGCAGCGACAAAAGACAGCGCTGGATTTTCTTTATGGTGTGTTGAAGAAGAACGAGAAGCAACGACAGCGTCCGCAGTGGCAAAAGACACCGCCGAATACTTTCAACGATGAAGCAAGGAAGAACGAACAGCAACAACTTCTGCAGCGGCAAAAGACACCGGTGGCCAGAGAAGGAGGTAGCAACCCTGAATGGAACCATATGATGCGGTTTGATCTCAGTACCACTTCGCTTCCTGATTACGGTGATCATCTCTTCATCAAATTTGAATTGCGCTGCCAAGTTTCCATCTTCGGTAACAGAACTATTGGTGAAGTTTGTGTTCCATTCAAGGATTTGAATGAGGAGTTCAACGGCAGCGTCAGGTTTTTGAGCTATCAGGTTCGAGATAGCGATGGGAGGCATAATGGTGTCCTGAATTTCTCCTATGAGGTGAACGGGAAGGTCAAGAAGAATGAGGTTGATAGTCCAAGAGTTGATCTGCCTCCGGGAATTCGTTTCTCATCTCCTAAGAAATTCCATTATCCATCCTCGGAGGTCGACGTTAAATCGAGGAAACCATGCTTATATCCTTCCCTGGATGATATCAGCTTCAGCTCTCCTTCGCCGGGAACCGGGTTTCCTTCTACGGAGTCGTGTTATCCAGTAAAGCCATGTTATGCTCTGCCTCCGCCAGCCTTTCCCGTACAAATTCCAACATATGTTGCTGTGGGTCACAGATTGTATCAAAATCAATATCCATCGCCATTGACACGGTCTCCAGGTTCATATCGCTACACTACAAAGACAGCTGAGCATGGTGGCGGTCTTCGTGGGAATCCTGGAGGTTGGGCGATCAGGGATGTTAAATGTATAGCTAGTTAGGTGGGGGTGTTAGAGAGAATGTTGATTTTGATATTCTTCATTAGCAGGCTGCTGACTGATGTAAAATCATTTCTGCAACAAACATTCTACTCTGCCAGTTAGTTGGGGACTAGTTTTCTAATTATTGCCATGCTAGACATGTCACCTACCTACTGCTCCTGTCTCGTTGATCAGTTCACACATGATATTAAAAGGAATGCTAGATCTCTTTTTTCTCCATTTCCCTTTTGTGCAGAGCACTGAAATTTGCTTCCATGGACAACGATCTTGGATTGCCACTTGCTTGCCGATTATCCATCATGGGTTGAAGCTTGTGAGATTGAAATTTTCTGATGCGAGATTGAAAGAACTTAAGTTGCCCAAGTCAAGAGTCTTGAATTAATTAAACATAAATACAGACTCGTATTTGACCAGACCCAAAGGGGTTCCTGACTATCAGAGGGTCCACTAATTATCAACCATGAAAAATTGGAGATAGAAGTCAATTCAAGTGCAATATTCTCCCTCTTATTGTTGACTGCATGTATCCAATGGGTCGATCAATATTGCAAGAACTTGGACTAATTCCAGCGGGGATTGGACGGTGGAATCTTTGACAGAAAATATCAATCATCCCGGATTTCAGACTTGATGGCCGAAGCACTGCAATTTGTTCGACCAAAACTCAATGTAAATATCTGATATCTTGGCTAGGTTAGTTGCTCATCTAAATCAACGCCAGTAAGCGTTGTATCTCTGTACGATGTACGGGGACAGCTTTATCTTGCCTTTTACACATGACTGAAGCGGTAATTTATTTTAGTTGTGTGCCGATTCGTTGTTTTAGATTCAACCTTACATTACGAGAGAGGAGCTCAGTGTTGTAAAAACTATAAATAGATATTTCAAAAGACATTTATAAAACTATCCTATATTGATAAAAACACAAAAGACTTCTTGAATGTAAAGAATATATATAGGACTTACTATCCCACATTGAAAAAAAAAGATTTTTATCAAGTATTTATATACTAAAATTTGAGATGAGATAGTAACCAACAAATAAAGTAGAGTGGGTTCACACATATAAGGATGAGTTGAGTAAGAGAAAAACCTCTGATTCATCGCACGCAAGACAACGTCTATACTTTTTAAAATCTTTTTGTTAAAAATATTTTGATGACCCTTAAACTGAAAACATTAAATATACTTCTCTTCTTCCTCTTTTCATTTGCTGGACTCTTATTTTATTTCATTAGCTATTATTATATTCCCCTTTTATTTTTAGGGAAAACTATCCTTAAGAACAATGCTAAGCATGCCTCAAATTAATTGTTTTCGTTCCTTGTATTTCATTATTTACACAACACTTAGGATTCTGATCCTGAAGAGCTGTGGATGACATTATTGACGAGATAGAGTAATGGTGAAGAGACATGACAACACAATCTTGAATTATAAAAATACACAGCGAACAATTTAATAAAAAATCAACCATTTCGCCTCCATGCCCATCCTTTTCCTGGTTTTTCTCAAAACAATGGGTGTAGAAATTTGACCTCTTTTTGTTCAAGGAATATGGAAATAATCAGATTTTTTTTTTATGACCGGGGTGTCCGGGTCAGCTTACGCGCACCTCGACTATTCCCCGGGCTCACTTGAACATCCTGCAAGCCCAAATAAACAGGTAAGACACTGTGGGGGTGACAGACATACCACGCAAGGAAGGACCTAGAGGGACATGAGAGGAGGAGCCCTCCAGCCCCACTCCCACTGGGACTCGAACCGAAGTTCGAAAGATGGAGGGCGCGCCCCTACACCGCTAGGCCACAACCTTGCGGGTATCAGATTTTGTTTCCTATAGACGCCAAACAAATTGCATTCCTGTCTTCTACCTATCCTAGAATTATATATATATATATATATATATATATTTTGGATTCGAGGGAAACCCCACATCCCGGAAAGCGCACTTTGTGGGCCCAGAGTGTTGGTAAATCCCGGCTGTCCCAGGCTCTTGCGAGGGGGGTTGAATGTGCAGACCCTAGGGCTCGAACCTGGGAATTGCCTTTTGGCAACCCCAGGCATTACCGCTGCACCCCCACCTCGGGGACCCTAGAATTATATTGCACACAGGTGAAGAGGGCCTGTTTCGGTCAACATTGCCTTTCAAAGTTTTTTTTTATAAAAAAATATCAAAATAATGTTTTTTTAATTTTTTAAAATTATTTTTGCATTAGCACATCAAAATAATTTAAGAACATTAAAATTTTCTAATTTAAAGTAAAAAATAAAAATAAAATTTTTTATTTTTTTCAAAAAAAAATTGAAATGCAATGTCAAATATAGTTCAGGTCACAGCTCTTTTACAGGTTGACAACTGATTTAAAATGAACAAGTTATTGAAAAAAAACTATAAATAAAATATTTTAATATATATATATATATATAAGTGTAGCTTGCCTTAATCTTCGGCCCTGTTTAACATTGTATTTTAAAATGTTTTTGAAAAAAATTGAATTTTTTTTATTTTTATTTTTTGGTATTTTTATATCATTTTCATGTACTGATATCAAAAATAATTTTTTTGAAATAGAAAAACATTGTTCTGATGCATTTCTGAATGAAAAATATTTTTAAAAAAAACTTTACCACACTGTCAGTAACACTTCATTTAGTACTTCAATTTTTTTATTAAATAGAGTCAATCTTCATTTTATATATTATAATTAATAAATATATCTTATTTATTTTTGAAGTTTTTTTCTATCATTATGCTCGAAGCTTTAACCATACCCAACTCACCTTGATTTCTCAACATAAAATTTATAGGTACACTCTCATCCTCACTTCAGTCATTGCCTCGAGGTTGAAGTTTCAAAAGGGAAGAGATCAGTGCAATCAAATTACTAATATGGCACCAGGTGCATGTACGAAATGGCTTGCATGTTTGCTCAAGACACGCTTCTGGACTCACCCAATCTATTCAATGAAAGTCCCATCGAAGGATTTAGTCCACTTAATCTTAATCGATCAAGTCCTAGCATGAAAGCAGCTTGTTGTCAGCAATTTACCATTCACCCCTGCTGTGATGTGGACGGAAAGTTTCTCTCTGACATGCTCCAAGTTTTGCAAATTATATTTAGAATTCGATTCTCATAGATACTGATTAACGCTTGCATCAAAGGAAAAAATGGTTGGTTTACTGCGACTCAGAAGAATTTTACAGAAAGAGAGCCGAGTAGCATTTTCCATGGGGTTCTGAGGTCCCAAAACCATGTCAAACAACTAGTTTCAATCAAAACAATTTGAAGCTGAAAGTTTGTAAGAGCTTGCAGAGACAGGTTACATAGAATGACTCGAACTGATACATTTTACTTTATATCCAATAATCTGTGTATCCAGCTAATTCAGTAATAGAAGGAGAGTAAAATGGAGATTGCAAGAGATTTGAAATTCAAAACTACTGTAGACTAGAGATTTTACAAATTGATAGTTGTTGCAGAATCCTTCATCATAACTTCAAAATCCTTTATAGTATCCCTGGAATAGTTAGCTAATACCCCAGAAAACACCCTCAGTTGTTTCTCAAAAATTGAAATTGAGGCAGCTGGAAATCTAGCATGATCAGAGAATCCTAGACTTGTTTGAATGTTTTCTAACTAAAAACAATAGACACTAGCTTCTCTAATATAGAGGAGGCTAGTTACCATCACAAAACACAATTATATCTTGGATGGTTCTGCTTCAGAACCATCAATCTTACCATGACAACTTTGATTTGAACATTCCATGAAACTTAATTATGCCTTCAAGTTTTTGATTGACGGGTTGTGAAATGGATTGAATCTGTTGAATGTTTTTGGAATTCTTTGTTTTTGGAATTGTCACTAATACTCTAACACAAAAGCATCTAAAAGTAGTGTTAAAGCAACTGCATTCCCTTGTTTTTGTATTCATTTGCTAGAAACTTCACTGCCTTCCGTGGCATCGACTTTTCAAAGAACAAAGTAACCAAAGCAAAACCTCAAACTTGCTTTTTCCAGGAGTGCCAACCGAAAAGTATTGGGTTCTTTTCCTTTACCAACAAAGTAATCAGAAAGTTCATTATTTTATTTTCTGTTCAAAATTCTGCTACGAAGCAACCGCGGGCAAAAAATGAAAGTCCTTTCAGTTCAGATCGATGCACCGTTTATAGTACATAAAAAAAGAGAGGGGGGATATTGGGGGTCACGTTGCTTGGGAAGTTCGATGCTTCCTTTTCATCTCGAGGGAGGGTGAGAGAACTTTCGTTGAAGATTTCGTTGTGTTATCTAAAGTCACCGGTGCATGTGCTGTGTCAATTATAATATTGAGAGAGCATCAACTGCCCTATCGATTCATTCATCCTGTTTCCTTAAATCATGAGTTTGCTTGCTTCACTTAATTATATTTTTTTGTTTAACATGAGTTTCCGGGTCAGCTTGCGTGCATCTCAACTAATCTCATGACCATTGAAATTAACGTCACTGGATACGAATTGATACAACGGTACATAGCTCCTTTTGAAATTGTAAACTATATATTAACTAATATACGATATTTTTAATTAGTTGTTTCTTTTAGAATATAAAAGCTCGTTTATCCGTTTCCTGACTCAATTTTAACTTTGTACAAGTAAGTGAATCCAAAGCTTCACCGCTTAAAGAAAAAAGACTCGAGAATTTTGTTTAAGTGAAGATGATTTTTTTGAAAATGAGAAACTTTGAGATAAATGCCAGGATATTACCAAACTTGAGAATAAATTTAAATTAACTTCCTTTTTTTGTTTCACTTAACGTATTAATTTATATTAAAATGCTATGCCGACTGTGTACCGGTAGAGAAACTTTGAGAAATATTTACTTTGTATAGGAGAAATTGACACAAGAAAAAAAAACATGTAAGAGAGATAATAAAAAATATATTTTTATATTTAGATGAAAATATTTTTTATAAATTCGCATATGATTCTCTTTATATTTGTATCTTTACTCAAAATCAACCTGCAGTAAAATAAATATTAACAGGAAATTCTATTATGTAAACACTTTTATGTATTCATTAACTGTACATCTTGTTTTAGCCATCTATATCCCATTGGAATTTGGTACGTGTAAACTTGATCTTCCAACTCAATCTTGCTTTTCACCTAACACAATAGGAAAATAACAGAGATTAATTTATTTCTTGCTAGGCTGTCATGTGCATGGCTCCTCTAAAATAAGAATTCATTCAAGGTTCCAGCCATAGGTACGTCCTTAGCTAGTTTTTTTTTGCTTTTGTGCTCCAAGTTCGTCCCCTGGTTTTGCTGCGACGCACAGTTGCAAGAACTGCTTTTTTCGTGTCACAGATGCATAAACAATGGCAGTTCGTGCAGCAAAGGTGTCCCTTCAAAAATGTCCAGAGCCCATTTAATTTTCTATAATCCATGACGCATTGAACGATACGGGAGCAACCTTCATATCTGAGATATATCTCTATGAACGTTATGGTATGCGCTTTGCAATTTGGATTTCACAGAAGTTTCGAATAAAGTTGATTTCTTCATCAATAAACAACTGCATAATTGCTGTTTCCTTGAGGAAATGTTGCTTTCTTCAAAAAGAAGTATCAATATTGGATATAATTATACAGGTAGTGCTGTGCTTCAACTTGCTTTATCAACAACTAAAGGCCCTTTCACTCCTTTTGTTGGTTAAATATGACCCCTCGGTCATTGCTGATCTACTCCACGGATCTTGCAGGGTTTTAATTCACTTGTTTGGCATTTTGCTGAAAGAAACTAGTGGTAGAACATCATTCTAAAAAGCAAAACTAAAGAAAAAGAAAACATTCAGAGAAATGATGTTTTTTTATTAGGTGTGGTTTTTTAAAGATACACTCTATATGCTCTTCTCAATGCCTCGTTCATGTTTTAATTACAAGCATATTTATAAACCTCTTGATATATATATATATATATCTAGAACCATCTTTTATAAAGAGTTTTAAGGAAAGTATTTATGCACTTATATCTCATTAAATTTCATTGACTATTTCGTCATAGAATTGTATGTTTTTTAATGGGAGCTTAAATTATCTAAAAACCTATATTTTACTATATTTTTATAACATCTATAATATCATGATTTTTTTTTTGCAACAGGCATAGAATCTTTTCTACCACGCATATCTCTTATATCTTGTTCTCATATCTCTTCATTTGATTGTATATGGTTAATACTCTAGCAAAGCAATCTAAAATATTTTCTCATTCATGCATATGTAACTTATCAAAGTCATTTTGAAACTTTTATAGACGTATTTTTCTTACACTATCTATTTTTTGGGTTGATTGTTATAAAAGAATTCATGTTTGTTTAATGATAATTGCGCTACCCACTATCTCAAAAATAACATCATTGTGATGCTTATTGATCTTTATGTCATGACTTTTACATGACCTTCCTTTATATTGAAGCCAATGTTACTCCTTTCATAGTTTTTTTAAAGCATTTTTCAGCTATTTATAATCAACCATCCTCGAAACCTAACCAAACTTTTACTTGAATTCATCAAGTTTCATAATTGTTGAGAAGTTTGGATTGGTCATTTCAAGTAATCAAGCACAAGCTCTAATATGTACCGTTTGCTGGAAGAAACTCTAGGTGTGGTAGAAGATAATTATGAAAAGCAAAACTAAAAAACAAGAAAAATTTAAGAGAAATGATATTTTTTTATCAAGTATTTTCTCAAAGATACACTATATATGCTCTTCTTCACGTCTCTCTCATGTTTTGATTAATAGTTCTAGACATAAAATCCAAGATAATCAATTACGAAGAAGAAAATCTAAACTAATAAAAAAAAGTATTTTATGGACTGAATTAATTGACAGTTTCTAAATTAATTAACCGTTTCATTAATCTAATCTAGCTAGTTGCTTAATTCTAGCCGGTCAGCCAGTTTCAATTTCAATACATTTGACTTGATCAGGGTAGGAATTCCACAAGTTCTTGACTTGTAGGACTTGTAAATTGCCACGTTCCAATAATTGGTTTACGTACTATAATCTCACATTTCAATACATTTGATCGAGGTAGGAATTCCACAACTTCGGTTCTATCACGCCTCCAGCTAATAGCTTTATGCCACTTGGTTGTGTAAAAGCAGATTGCTGCCCCGTGAAGCTTTCTTTTTCTCTGCATTTTATCACCCACCTCCACCCCCCTCCCAAAAGTGCAAACCAAAAGCAACTCCCTTTCGTGTTCTATATAAACCACTTCGTGTTTCTTGTGCTTTCCTTCATGCTAAGCAGTGCTTTTAAGAATCCTCTCTAATTTAGTACCATCTGGATTTTTCTACGTCCTTTCAGCTTATCATTAGATCTACAAAAAATTAGACGACTCTGAAAAAAAATCAAGAAAATGAAGAGCAAAGCTTCTGTTCTCTTGAAACAGATGATGTCGTTGTTGAGTTCTATTCCAAAGGCCAAGTCCTTGGCTATTAAGACCAAGACAAGCGCCCTCAAAACGCGCGCCATTGTGCTCTCTTTAATGAGGAGCAAGAGGGTTTTGGTGGGTTCGATCTCTAGCAAGATTCATAGGATTCTTGGTCAGCCTGAAAAGGACAGCGAAGACGACGACAATGGGGACCAAAGCAAGGCCATAGTTCTCTACTGCAATGCGACGGCCAATGAGTCACTTTCGAGCTGCTCACAAATGGCAGACACGGGTAATGATGAAGCTACCAATCATTACTACTACAACGATGATGACGATGATAAGTACCCGGATCTTACGCACTCGCTATTCGATGAAGAGAACTTCGATGATCCAGGTGGTTCTATCATTGATTTGGTGAAGAATTCCATGGAAGATGGAAAAGATTTCAGCTTGGAAGATGAGATTGACCATGTTGCAGACTTGTTCATCATGAGGTTTCACAAGCAGATGCGTTTGCAGAAGCTGGAATCATTCAAGAGGAATCAAGAGAAGTGTTTAATGGAAAATGAATGATCATACCCGTAAGAACTACAGATGTTTAACCTGAGGTTCTAAGAGCCATTTCCTCCTCTCTTTTTCCCCCCGTATTGCCGCTTGATTAGTTGCTCATCCAGTCACAAACAAAGGATATGTACGTAAGCTGGAATTCAATAAAAATGTCAAATAGAGAATAAAAAACTATAAAATGAAATGAAACTATGTATAAAGGGCAAGGATTCTCAGGTATTTTGCTGGGAGAATCCGATTGCCTACAGAATATGCTCAATTTCCCAAGAATAATGATGTGATATATACATTCTAGGGTTCGGATTCTGAGCCCTCAGATTGTAAATTGAGGAGAGAATGAGAACCCCGTGTAACTTGCAGTGTAAAATCTCTCTTCTTTGAATAAAAATGTATTAGGCTTCTAAAAACCAGATCTGATGTCTTAACCTTCTGATATTCTTTATCAACAGAAAAAAAATCCTGATAGGTGCTGCTTGGAAGATGAGATTGATGCACGGCATTTCATTGATCACGGTACAAGTCTCGACTTTTCTTCCTTTTCACCGTACTTCTTCCCTTCTTCTCCTTTTCTTCCCCGTCCATTTTGAGGGTCTATCACTGTGAAGCTGACAGCAGCTGGTGACCGTACTGTACGTATTTTTATGGGGACATGTATCTATCTCAAGGGCATTTTGTAGGGGCCCTTTTCATGAAACAATTTCATTTCTTTCTCAAATGTTTCGGAATTTATATTCAGAATAGTGTATGTTTTCTGAAAATGAAACAGATTTAATCTTGGATGACAAGCTAGACGAGGGGCAGGAGGAATTCAGCTAGGAGCAAGGAAAAAAACCGGAAAAAAAATAATTAAAAAAAAACTATTAAAAAAATTAATTATATCAATTAAATTTTTTATAAAAAAAAATATGTTCTGGTTTGGATTAGGTTTTTTTAAAGTTAAAATCGGAAACCATAACCGAATTTGTTCAAATTAAAAAATATAAACTAAAAAAACCCTTACAATTTCTATCCTAAGTTCTTAACCAAAGCAGCTGCCCCCTCTTTCTGCAATCCGCATCTATTACCGCCAGCATCAGTCGTCCCTGAATAGGAGTAGATTTTAGTCCTTGAAGTGATTTTATAATAGTTTTGCTGATCTGGGTTTAACTTGGAATTTCTTATATAAATTCAAGTCTGTAACTCTCTCTCTCTGGGCTTAATTTGGTGTTAGTGGATGACATTTTTGTTTTATATTAAAGATTAAAAGTCAAGATGTATTCCTTAATTGCTTAGAAACTATTTTGGTCTGATTTTATTTTGATGAAATGAAAAAAGAAAAAGACTTGACTAATCATCATTATAAAGTCCAAAAAAAACCCTAAAAAAACAATGTACTATTTTTTTGATTTTTTACATAAAAACCTAAATTGAACCAAAATTGGTCGGTTTAAATTGGTTTTGGTTTCTTCTTTTAATCACGATTTTGATATTGTTGTTTTTATAGATAAAATCTGAACCAAACCGAAAATAATCATCCTGAAGGTAATAAGTAGAGTCATAAAACATAATTGAATAAGTAATTCTTATTATGAAAATAAATATTTTGATTTACATTCGGCTTCTTAACTTTTCTAGATATATGTTTAATTATTATTAATGACTTTTTATTTTTAAACACAAATAATTCTTGGATTTGTTTGATTAAATGTGTAATATCAGTTTTTTAATTTAAACTTGATATTTTTATTTAAAAAAGAATTAAAAAAAGTTTGCTTATTTAATTTTTTTTATTTGGAAAAAAATAATAATCTGACACTAAGAGAACGGCAGAAATAGCCAGTGCCTTTCTATGTGCCGTTTGGTGGAGTTCCCTGGCTTTCTTGTGGGGCTCCTTTTATCTGCTAATAGAAACAAGACGCCAACTCTCGATGTCATTCTGCAAGTACAGCCCTTCAAGACCATAAACGATCTTGGACTAAAGAAATGGTGCTGATGTGAACAGAGTTATGCCTTGCCACGTCACATAGAACCCAAAATTAACCGATTTCTGGAGAGCTAAAATTAAATTCAAAAAAGGAATTCGCAATTTGTCTGAGATCATGTGAAATGTGATGATATAGATTTCAGGGTCTTTTCTGTAGCCTTACTCTCCTGAAGCTGTTCCACATTCCAGCCCCTCTTTCAATCTTGAAGCAGTGGTCAGAAGTTAGAACCAACTGGAAATTGAATGGTTTGGTGGGATGAAACCCCGATTAACAAATTAACAGGATGAAAATTCTAAATTTCTATATGAATGCACATGATTGTTTGCAAAATGACACAAGAATCTCGAATGTGACCTGGGTGCTTCTGCTTCTGTCTTTCAGAACAAGAAAAAATGGATTGCACAGAGAATTTCAGAAGTAGAAATTCTGACCTCAGCAGTTTGATGAACCGGATACAAAAATCAAGATGTTGAAAACGTAATCACCAAAAATCTCTACATGAACAAAACCCATCCTTGAAATGATGGAAACAATTTGGGTCCTTTATTATGATTTCTCGCTCTACTATCTTAGAAACAAGCTTCGTAGAATCATGACATCCATGACACATACGGAGGTTTTTGGTGATGCGAATGGTTGCCCCAGGCTGTGTACAGATAAGCCCAAAAGAAAGTGCCAACATTTCGCTGTGCCCAATTTGACTGCACTCCCTCTCTTCATCCGCATCGTGGAGGCTAAAACCTGAACCAGGCCTCTGTGCTTCAGCATTCACTTTTTTCATCAAGCATTGCAACTCTGTATATATTCCCTCGGATCTTGGGTGGGAGATATCTCCAGTTCCAAACACGTGAACTTTATTTTGGAACTCTATCCAACTATAAGCTTTCTTAGGTTTCGAGCCCGTTGTTCCTCTCAATTTATCAGCCAGATCCCATTTTTCATAATCCGAATACCATTTGGACAGTAACACATAGTTTTCAGCATCCAGAGGTTCCAAATCAAAAGGCTGCTCAAAGACTTGCTTACCTATATTTCGTCTATGGTGCATCCAGCACCCATCTAGCAGCGCTCCCAGCACCTCTGCATGTCTTTCAATGTGATGCTCCTCGATAAAGGATCTTGCCTCATCAAAAAGGCAGGCACGAGCAAGAAGAGATACCATTAAAGCATAGTGTGTAATGTTAGGCTTCTTGATACAATTGAAGTAAAGCTTTCCTTCCTCAACCTTGCAGGCGGTAGCGCAACAGTGCAGAACAGCTGCATACGTGAATTGATCAGCCTCTACTCTCTGGTCCTTCTCCATCCTGCGGAAAAATTCTACTCCAGTCTCACCTTTTCCATGTAAGCTGAAGCCTAATATCATCACAGTCCATGAAATAACATCTCTCTTCTTCATTCTTTCAAAAACTTTTAAAGCATAATCAACAAGTCCTGATTTGGCATACATGTCCATGGTAGCATTTTGAACTACAAGATCGTTGTCTATTCCATTTCTAAGTGAGTATCCGTGAATCTCTTTCCCGTTCTTATGTGCTACTGTCCTTGCACATGCTGGGAGAACACTAGAAATCGAAAGTGAGTCCGGTTTTATTCCATCCATATTCATCTTCCGAAACAGTTTCAGGGCCTCGTTAAATTCCCCCTTCTTCACATACCCACATATGATTTCCGTCCATGAAATAACATCTTTGGTTGTCATCTGATTAAAAAATTCCCTTGCATCTTCCATCCTTTCACAATCAATATGCATTTTCAGGAGCGAATTGCTAACCAAAATGTCAGACTCCAGTTGGAATTTCCTTGCTACATGATGAACCCTCCTTCCATGCTCCACTGATTTCAATAAGCCACAGGCTCCAGCGGCGGTTATTAACACTACTGAATCAATCCGAGCATTCAACTCCACCATCTGATAAAACACATTGATTGCCAATTCAGGCTTATTTTCCAATAGGTACAGCTTAAGTATCATAGTCCAAGCAACAGAATTCCTTCTAGGAGATTTATCAAACAACCATTTTCCCGCTTCAATGCCATCAAGACGACCATAGATTTCAATCAACGCTGTTATAACATAATGCTCGTCGAAGAACCCAAGTTTAATAGCCTGTCCATGAAGCTGTTTGCCAAGAAACAGATCACCACAAATTCGAGACGCGGTCAAAACACGAGGAAGGGTGCGGCAATCAGGACGAGCACCACGCATCATCATGTGATGATAAATTGACAATGCACCACCCGGGTCTCTATTACTCAAATGAGTGTGAATAAGACTATTCCAAGCAAAAGTATCTGGGAGTGGAATTTCATCGAGCACTTTGTGGGTCAATGCTAGCTCCCCGTGACATCTCGTACTCGCCCTTACATGGCTACTGCGACTCAGGGAACGCTTGCATTGTGAGGTGCAATTAGATATTTCGGGTTTTAGAAAAATGGGCATCCGCGTTGATGAAAGAGCATCCATACTTGTTGTGCTTAACAATATCAAACATAGAAGAGACTACAAAATAAGGACGACATTGCCAATTTTGAAACTTTAAGCTGCTTGAAAATGAAGCTCATGAACTGTGGCACTGACCATCATCTGGGCAGTTGAGACGTTGGTGGAGTTTGGTTGGCTCCAGGTTGCTTGACCTTTGTTTGTGTTTATAGTTTAAGAAGAAGGTGAGATAATAAGACGATAATTTTAAAGGGATGGGTCTTCGATTTCATCGACGAAATGAAAGATTTGAGCTGCATCATTATTATTTTACATCACTGTGGTTGTGAATCTTGTGATGAAGAAAAGAAAACCAAAACTAAAAATATATCTAAATAAAATCGAGTGACCTGACCCTGCCTTGTTCCCACTCCCCCCTGGACTGGAACCATATCCTCTGGCATTACAGACAGGACATGACAGGTTGGGTTACCAGTTTTTAAGAGGAAACTTCAACTCGGTCTACTAATTTATATAAGTGAATCATGCGAGTCCTGAATTCCTCAATTATGCAATTGTATCCTTAATCTTGGGCCAGTGACGACAAATGAAACATGTAAATCTTAATTATATTTTTGAACACTCTAATTACCAAACAAGTATTGCAAAATCATGTGAACAGTCATGCCATTTGTAATTATGACTTGATTTTTTTCATCAATTGAGCGATGCTAAGGTTGGCATGCCCAAGAAATATGCATAATTATGTTTTTTTGTTTTTACTTGTGCATAGGTCGGAGGGCAACATTCAACAATGTTTGTTAGTTGCACGTAGGATCCCAATGCTTGGTTTTTAATATATGTTCCATTTTCTAAATAAAAATCTTATTTTAATAGCATTAAATAATAATAACAAAAACATAACTACGTGAGGGACTGTAAAATGTAGTTACAAGTACAAGCTCTTCTTTTTTATAATCAGGATGATAAATTTTACCCCTTTTTGAATTAATTTTTACTTTTAATAATTATAAATGATATTTCAATGACATTTTGATCATGTCAACACATACACACCACAAATTTTATAATACATATGTAATGCGAATGACAAATTATGAAGTAAGAATAACACGATCTAAAACAATTCCATTCACTAATTATATTTTAACTTAATTGTACCTCATTCCGACCACCCTCGGTCGGGGAGAAAAAGACAAAGAAAGAGGATTAAGCTAAACGACGCCTATTTATTTTCTTCCCGGTTAGAAGAACCTGTGTCTTGGTTGGTGTTACGGGTTTGATTATTTATTTTTAATCGTAAAAAAGTATAAAGATATTGTTAATATATTTTATAATAAAAAACAAAAAATCGATCATGAACTAAAAATCTAGTGCATACGTAGACATTATATTTTCAAGATTTTAAATGGGATTTTAGAATCATTCAAAAGATACACTGGTCAGTGCAAAACATTATTGTAGTATGCATCCGAAAGTTTTCATTCAAAAGGTTATATTGTGTTTACAATTTATAATTTAGTCTAAATAATTATTTTATTTATTTTTTAAGTTTGAGAGATGAGAAAAAGAACACGCCAAAAAAGCAATAAAATCAAGAAGGTTGTTGGCTAGTCTTATTGTAGCTATCAAAATATAAGATCTTTGTGTCAATGAATTTTTTTTTCCACTGAGTTTTTTTTAGTGGAAGTTTAATGAAGATAATTTCACCCTTTAAATTTATTTAAAAAATTGATCGGGTTTTGTTTTATTTTTTTATTTTTTGAGTGATTTTAGAGTGTTTTAAGAATTCTTTAGTTTTTTGGAGTTTATATTATATTTTATAGGTATTTTCAAATGAAAATAAGCTGAAAGTTAGGTTTTGAAAGTTTAAAAAATATAAACCCTGATTTTATAGTAAATAAAGGTGATTTAAAAAATATTTGTTAGTTACAGGGGAGCACAAATCTAGGCTTCTAGACCCAGGCACCCGTGATTTTGTTTTTTATCAAGGTTTGAAGGGTACAATTGTAAAAAACAAAAACTTCTATAGAAGAAATCTGGAAGACAAACAAAATTAAAAGTGCATGGATTGCAATAAACAACATAGAAACTAAGAGGACCATGATGTTTTTTGGCGCTACAAGAGAGAGAAAATGGATGAAAAAAGAAAAGTCGATCACTGACAACCACCAGCTCGCCTGCTATCGACACGCGCTTCACCTAGTGGGATAGGACATGGCGGCGCATCTGACAACATGGTGGCCGGGCATTTTCACTATTTGCGGGACACCGAATGTCTGCTTGCAAGGCATGTACAAGTAAAAACAACTGGCGTGTCAAGAAAACGTGTCTACAGTAAAACAGAAAAAAAAAAAAAAAAAACTAATATGCTTATGCACCTAATGTCAAAGTTAAATTTTATAACAGTAATTACACTATTGCAATTATAATACACACTAAGGCCCCGTTTGTTTGCTGGAAAGTGGTTTCCTTTTGGAAAGTGAATTCCGGGGAAAGTGAATTCCGATGTTTGGCAGTGTTATGGAAAATGAACTGGAAAACACTTTCCAGTGTTTGTTTGTGTTATGGAAAATGAACTGGAAAATAATTTATTAATAAATTAATTTTTTTTTCAAGTTTATTAAAATAATGAGGAACAAATCTTACAAATTAAAAAGTTGAATGAGAATGAAATTGAAATTGAAAAAAAATATAATTTCATAAATTATCTCAAATAAAATAAATAATAATCAAAATAATAGAGATCAAATCTAAAAATTTTTAAAAAAATAAAAGGTGAATAAATTAAAATAATAATAATTAACATTTCATAAATTATTTCAAATAAAATAAGTAACAATAAAAAAAATGAGGACCAAATTTGATAGATAAAAAATTTCAATAAAAAAATGATAAGAAAAAAGCAAATAGCAATTATAAAAATAAGGACCAAAATTAATATAAAAATTAAATTTTAAGAGATGGAATTGAAAAATAAATATTCAAAACAAATTATATATAGCAATCAAAAGTTTGAGGATCAAATTTGATATAATCAGCAAATAATGACATTTCTAAATTTTTCACAACTTCCGGAAAGTGTTTTCCGCCCAAATTTTCCGGAAAACACTTTCCTGAAAACCAAGCCAAATTTTTCTTTGACTGGAAAGTATTTTCCGTTGACCAACTTTTCAGAAGGAAAACAAACACAGAAAAATTTGAAAAATAATTTCCCGTAAACCACTTTCCTTGAAACAAACAAGGTATAATATGTGTATACAGATACAATATTTTCTCCATCTCCACAGAGGTCTAGCTTTTTAGTTAATGGGTAGGGCACGTGTGGACGAATCTCAATTGTCATGAATGGAAAATATTGGTGGGGGCCTCACAGAGTTAGGCGTTGGTCTAAATTTGGCATACAGCAGACGCACGCAAACAATTTGGCAGGCATTTTCTTGTGCGAAATCTTAAAGATGACTCTGTTTGACTGTTAGTTTGTTCTCTTCTCGATTTCAACCAGAAGATCAAAACTTGCTAACCTTTATCTTGTCTGTTGTTGATCCTGTTCAAAGACCAATCAGTCCAACAGGACTGCCAACCCACATACCAGATACATCCCATCCATTCACTGTACTAGGTTAATTGGAATCCAGCATATGCCTGCATGTTTCATGTTTTTATCTTTCGAGTCAAAACTCTTTTAACGCATCAAATTCCAGGAGATGTCATTATCACTGTCTCCTTCCTTTTCTTCTTTACGTAGAACAGCAAATTGGCCATCGATGTTTTGCTGTTTCGTTAAAGAAATTATGAGCTAATGGGTCTGCTTTCTTCCTTGCCATCATCAGCTTTTCTTTGTAATCTTTCCCGGCTAGTTGTTTATACATGCTTCTGAGACATCTACTCATTAATTCACGGTAGATTGCAAGTTCATTTCCTGCATAATTAACCTAATGAGAACATTTTTACAGACAGATCGAAGTTTACATAAAATATCCAAAGAGGGATTGAAACCCTTTTCCATTCAGTTCTTTAATCTGTATAACCTAACTAATTAAGTATATATCGCCAGTTTTACACAGTACATCCCAGAAAAGAAAAGGAAAAAAAGAGACTAAAACCGAATCTACGTTCACTTTCTTGATCTAATCTTGATCTTGGCCTTTAGAGAAGACTTGTTATGATTGGTAGATGTTGAGTGAAGGTGCTGTTCAGAGACTGATCTGTGAGTACTCTTTAGTGTCACTTTTGACTGAGACTTCTTCCTCCTCTTCATTCCAAAGGAGGAAGAAAGCTTTCTCTTTTCCTGCTCCTCTATTGTCTCCAACTTCGGCTTCCATCGGCGTGACCCGACAAGCTGCGTATAATGTTTCTCCAACTGGGGAGTAGTGCAAACTCTACTCCTTGGTTTACAATTCCCTGAACTCTCATCTTCTTCACTCTCCTTTACTTCACCTTCCTCCATTAATTGTGATATAAACTCATCCAATACACGTATCCTCAAACACCCATTCGGAGATTTTTGAATATCAAAAGGTTGGCAAGTAGCGGCCTTTTTTAGAAACGCGTTTCTTGCAGATGATGGTTGAGGCTGTAGCGAGGAGCTGGTAAAGGAAGCTATAGTGACAAAAGACAGCACAGATTGGAAGCAATCTTGGGGTAGAAGAAAGTACTTGTGGCCAAATTGAAGCTGGTCGTTCTCAGAAAGAGCTGGGATCTTCTGACCAATATAGAACGAATCTGAATGGCAAACCAGGTGTTTTGGAAACTCTACCATTAGCTCAGAAACATGGATTGGCCTGTCATAGATCTTCACTAGCCCATTTGATTTTATAAGCTTGATTGTACCTGCCGGTGGCGAGCATGATGTAGGATTGCCCATAAAATGAAAACACCATGGAATCATCTGCAGATTCAAAAACCTTATACCCATTTCTCCACGAACCAACCGCTTCCAAGACAATAAAAAAGGAGAGCGATAGAGATTGTGTGCAGTATGCTGAGCAATAAAAAAATGTTTCACTTGTGGTTCATAAGCAGATGATGATTAAATAGTAATGAGAGAGGAGAAAGGTTAGGTTTCTTTTTTATCTCTACTTGACAATGGAATGAGATGGTGAGTCTGATAAAAGTATTTTTATAGAAGAAATCGGGCTTACGAGAGAGAGAGGCATGAGACTCGAAGAGAGGAGAAGGGTAGCTTGGTTTTTAGTGAGAGGAGGCGTGAGACCGAGTAAATATTTTTTGTTTTTTTTTGTGCACTGTATTTTGCTGTGCTTGAAACTTTGACAATCAAAGTTTGACTGGATCTTTTTTTTATTTTTACATCCCTTTCACCGGACGCCAATTGAGGCCACGAGATTATTTTTTTGAAACTTAGATCCCGCCTCTTACCGCTAGGTTTAAGGAGTCATCAATGAGCCTGGCAAATTCTATTTCTCTCCCCGCCCCCTTGCCTCGGCTGCTTCTATGATTTCTAATTTTAAACTTGATAATAATCAAACTATTTATTATTATTATTATTACTATCATAGCCATTGGATGCTGGTTTAAGGCAGCTGCTCGTTTTTTATTTATTGGGATGGTGGTTGGATCGTATTTTTATAAATCTTGAGTTTTTTTAGTTTTGAATTATTTTTATATATATTTTTAGACCCTTAATGTGTGAGAAAAAATATTATTTTAATAAATAAAAATATTTTAAAAAATAGAACTTTCCATACTCCCAAACAAGACAACTTACGTTTCATGGTCGCATACAAAGCAAAACTTGAATTGTGGTATTATCGTTTGAACGTAGTTAGCGATACCATTAACGGGAATAGAAAAGGCATGGTCAATGGTCGAAGCCTAATTAGTTCAGATCAGTCATCCTAGTTTGTTTGCTGTTTAAATCGGTAATTCATTTTAAATCTCGAATTAAAAGTCACAATTTTGTAGCAATATACGAAATATGATCACAAAAGAAGAAGAAAGAGAATAAATATTCAGAGGCATTCATCCGCTCGTCTACACTGTAATTGTTTTTTAAAATATAACAACAATTTATTTTTTAAAATGTTTTTTATTTTAAAATGTATTTAAAATATATTTTTAAATTTTTTTTTAAATTATTCTTAACATCAACACATAAAAATTATTTAAAAATACTAAAAAATTATTTTAAATAAAAAAACAATTTTTTTCAAAAAATATTTTTTCAATGCTTCCTAAACGGGATTTTTTATTTGTTCGAGAGTGTAGTTGAGTTGTTTTTAAAAATAATTTTTGTTAAGAAATGCATCAAAATGATGTTTTTTTTAAATAATTCTTGATATCATCACATCAAAATGATCTAAGAACATCAGAAAAAATTAATTTAAAATAAAAA
Source organism: Salix brachista (assembly GCA_009078335.1). NCBI lineage: Eukaryota > Viridiplantae > Streptophyta > Magnoliopsida > Malpighiales > Salicaceae > Salix > Salix brachista. The sequence continues at coordinate 12,027,489 of CM018574.1, read as the reverse complement.
TAAATTTTTTTTAATTTTTTTTAAAATGCAGTAGGCACCCCTGTATACTTGTCAAATGTTTGTATGTCGATCTGTAGGTTCAGATAATAAAACATACACTTGAATAACACATTATTATTTTTTGTAGATAAAAAAGAATCGGGGTAGCAAGCTGACAATTACTACATGCCAATAAGTATCATCATGGAAGCATCCATCCTAACAACGGAGACAGTAATAAGTGGTCTGATGAATTTTATAATGGGTGACCATATGATCAGTGATTACACGTGGAACAAAAGGTCACAGCATGGCGATACTCCCTACATCCACATCCACGTAATTTATGTTTCCTCTCTCTAATCAGTAATCACTGCTTGAAGAAGGGATGCAAGGGAAATAGATCCGCGGAAAAAAAAGTATTATCCTAGTTTTATAATGGTAATATTTTTATTTATTTTTTAATTTATTATTGATATTAACACATCAAAATAATTATTTAAAAAAAAAATAAAATCTACAGCAATCTGCTTCTTGCTCTTTTAATTTATCCAAATAAACCTCCATAAGCTTCTGGCTTGGTGCCATGTTCCGCTTCTAACAATAAACTAATATTTTAAAAAGCAGAAAGATACCAATAGCTCTTATTTTAGGATTCAATTTTAGGCAAAGATGTAAAATAATGTGAAATCATAAAAACGTTCTCTAAGTTATTTATTGATAATTTAGATAAAAAAAAAATCTCTCTTTTTTGGATCGACATCTTCTTTATTATGTTAAGCTATTATTAGACTTTTTTTATTATTATTTATCACCCCTGTATTTTTATAAAAAAAAATACTTGCATGAACTATAATTGATGGCCACTTTATTAGGTTTCAACCAATATTAAATGACTATGTTCTCATCAAACAGAAGATTTTATCGATACGAGGTTATTCATACAAATTCCAAATCAAATCATCATCAAATTTAAAATGTTCCAAGACTTAAAAGTCTTCAATTAAAAAACTAAAAACTCAAGTTTTTTTAGTTTAGTTTGTGTTTAGGGTCGATGTAGTGGTTAAAAATATGGAGATCCAATGATTATGGTCACAAAACAGATTCTAATCCAAACTTACTAGCTTAAGCTGATAGGTGAGGCCCATAATATGATTTATCTTATTTTCTAACACACCCCCTCAAGTAAAAGTCATTTGGGCTTGAAACTTGCACATGCTCACATCACATTGTGCTTGATTTTTATCAAATAGAATGAGGATGGTGAGATTCGAACTCGTGACCGCTGAATCAACAAGACTCTGATACCATATTAAGAAACCATCTCTATTGTTTTTTTTTTCTTAGCATATTTGACGTGTAAACTTGAACCACTATTACTTCTACAATTCCATCTCCCTGATAGGTTGAGGATCTCCCCGCGTTCCGACTATTTTACAAAAAGTGAAGTTGCTTTGATATTGTGATTAATTTTGAGATTCTCATGCTAGCATCTTCGATCCGGGGAGAAGAATACACTGATAGTATATAAAATCTCTCTCCCCAAGAATCAATCCATCCATGCAATAATGTCTTTTTAAAGAACATTTTATAAAATCAAGTTGACATTTTCTAATTTCTAGTTATTCAAATATTATTAATCATAATTCTAGACCCAAGTTTAATAGAATATTTTATATATTATGAAATATTCTTAGTGGCTAGAACACTTTATATATATATATAGCTCGAATTGATTTAACAAGTTTATCTGGTACCCGGGCGAACCGGGATACTTACTAAAGAAAAATCTAGTTTGAAGCAAACAAAACCCAGGTCTATATAAACTGACCAGTAAAATCTGGATTTAATAACGATGTTTTTGTCATCAAATTATAAAATATCAAGGTGCTGTTACGAATTAGAGTTTTTGAATGAAAAGTTTTAAACTTCAAGCTTTCAATTCATCACTCCAGCATATTCTCTTGATTGAAAAGTCACTGATCTTGAACATTAATCTCTCAATCTTTGATAGGTTAAATGAAGAGGTGGGTGGCCCAACTTGACATGTGAATTGCGATGCAAGCGTCAAAAATGGCGTCCCGGACTCGACTAGGGTTAGGTAACTGTATCGTTCACCGTAATGCTAGGGGAAAATAAAAATAGAAATAAAAAGGAGAGATTAATGGAGAAAGTGTATCCATGATCATTATTTGTCACCGTCCTCGTATTTTTATTTATTTTTTTTTTTTTTGATAACCGGGGTGTCCGGGCCAGGTTGCGCTCACCACAACTAAATTCTCGGGCCCACCGAACATCCTGCAAACCCAATGAGCATGTAAGGCACCGCGGGGGTAACAGGAGTACCTAATAAGACTTGAACCTGGGGTGAGAGGAAGGGAGAAGCCCTTCATAACCACCAGACAAAGACCCTGCTGACGTCCTCGTATATTTTCTTTTATTAAAGAGAGTTTCTTAAGAAAAATAATATTATTCTCTCTTGTTTCAAATTGTTTTTATTATTATTTCAATATTAAAAACAAAAAATATATATATAAAAAAAAAAACAGTCATTATCACTACTGCAAACATCATATTAAGGACCCACTTGGAAGTCGAAACAATCCAAACGTGCGGGGTTAAGTTGGTCCACCCAATCTTTGACCATATCAGTGCACGTGTTTTGCCTAAAAGGTGCTTTGACCAAAATGCTCGTCAAGAGATGTCGAGATGCCGTGGTTCTGAGACCAGAAAATTGAATGGGAAACCTTTTGAATTTTCGAGTAGATTGTTTCATTTCAATACAGCCCTCTCTTTTCAGTATCCCTGTCATACTATTTTGAAAAATAAAATAATATATATATATATTGACGGGACAGTTGAAAAGAATATTCAAATAAAAAACTAAATGAAGATTTTAATGTTAAAGGGTTGTTTGTTTTGCCTAATGGATGGAAATCATTTTATATATCAAGTTGATATTTGTTATGATTAAAAATTTTATATTAAAATGTTTTAAATGTCCCTGTAATGTATGAAACTCATGATATTTACAAGGAATGACGTGAGGAATGAGATGATATGTATAGTTAATTAGTCATTCAGTTTATATTTCTTATTTTTCTATTCATAGTAATCAAATTTTATAGTTTTTCTATTCAAAGAAAATTGTTTTTTTTTTTTAAAGTTGTAATATCTTTTGGGAAACTAAACTTTAATTATCTTTTCATAGCATGATCTCATCAATTGTTTAGTTTAATTTAATGTATTCGTGCAAATTAAAGTCAATCCAAAGCCAAACATGTGTCAAAATTAATTTATTTTTCAGCATCCACATGAACTGTTTATAATAGTAAAACATTAGACTAAATAACATGCAAGGTAAATATAGTTTACTTGCTGAAGGATCTATATTTTATTTTGGCCCGCGTTTCAAAAGTGTTTCTGAAAAAAAAACAAAAAAATATATTTTATTTTGTATTTTCAATTAAAAGTTTTGGTGTTTGTTTGATTATTTTCATGTGTTGATGTAAAAAATATTTTTTTAAAATATTATTTTTATGCATTTTTGAACAATAAACACTTTAAAAAACAACCTAAATCATATTTCAAACACACACATACATATATATTAATGATGCAACCTTTTTCTTAAAATTAGATTGTTTATCACCTTGTGCAAACAATCGCTTAGGACTTTAATAACTCTGACTTCAAAAAATTGGTCCACCCTTCAAAATCTATGAATTAGAAGCAAGAAAAAAAAAATTTAAGATTTAAACTCGGAGTGGGTCGCGTGTTATTTAAATCCAAAACTCGATTAGCCCATAATTTATTTTTTTAAGTCCAATTTGATTTCCCAAGTGTAAAATTGAAGTTCTGGGTTTATACAAATTTGCCAACCTCGAATTCTTCCTGTTCAACTAAATTTGATTTTAGATATATTAATGTGATTTGTTAAGGTAATTATGCTGGAGAACAATAAAAAATATTTAATTCAAATTACAAGTAGATATTATATTTAGTTCGCCTTCAAATCTGCACATTAACTATATTTTAAATCTGCTCAAATTATATGTTTATAATTATTTAACTAATAAAAACACATAGTTTTATACAGCTTCTACCGAAAATTTTAATTAAAGGAAAAAACACAATTTGTAATATTTTTATAAAAATATTTTTTATACACCAACGATAAAAAATATTAAAAAATTATCAGAGTACAGAACATGTGGCTCTGCATTAACTATTAGCCTTCTCTAATGGAAGGATCCAATCTGTCTTCGCCGCTTCCACCATTACTGCGTTTTTTTTTTTAATCTTCTCTGTTTTTTAATGCAAGGATCCATAATTAACTACAGCTTTAACCCTCTGTTTTTCTTGAGTGCTAGAGTTGATTTGGGCTCCTGTATTAATTTATTAGCGCTTGATTTTGACCTAGCTTTGACATGGTGTTAGAGTTCCTTGGTCTTGGGTTGATTTATTTTCGGGGACCTATACTCCCATTGGACCGTCTTCTTTTGGAACGCCCGATTTTAGCATCCACCACGACATTTAGAGGGAAAAATCAATGATAGAATATAATTGTTTGATTTAGTTTATTTTGTGTCTACTTTGAATTAAGAGGATTTTGTAATTTAAAATTAAAATCTTTAAGTTGGTTGGTTTGAACCCTCAATTCAACATTAGAATTTTTTATAATGATAGAATATAATTCTTTTTTTCTTCTTGTTTTAAGAATTTTATACCATGTAGATTTTTTATACTTTTCATTCACTATTTGCATCCAGGCTTGAACTTTATTAAACTTGATATATTCTTTTTGATCCAGACTTCGTAGATCTTTGGCTAATGTTAGTGTGAAACACCTTATTCTCTTTGGCAAAATTTAGAATATAAACTATAATTTTTGAAAACATGGATCAACTAAAGTATAAAACGACAAGGATAATTTTTCCTTATAATAATGCCCCGTTGACTTCCGAAAAAAAATCAATAAAACAATGTCACGGACAGCTAAAAAGGACACAGGAAGATGACACGAGAATAAACAGAATGCAGTCTAAAATGCACAAGAAAATAGCATTCGGAAAGGAATTTTCTCAAGAGGTTTAAGGCCCATAAAAGCCATAGCCCAGCCCATCATGCTGCGTCACCACCAGGCCAGCAAAGACGAACCTCGAAAGAAACAAGCAGGCCTCTCCTCTCTAATTTTAATTCCGGATTCTTTATCTGTAGTCTTCCATCTATGGCTCTAGCACCAATAACCTCTTAAAAGTTTTGAATCAAAGTTTAAACAATTATTTTTTGTCTGGTTCTGCTAATAAATTCTTTTCGAAAATAAATCTGGGAAATGTTTTCTAGAGGGATTAGTGTATAGAAAGTGACGATGTCTTGTTTCTTCCCGTCTTGAGGTCTTTTGATGGCTTTGATGCCGGGCCACGAAGTATGAGAGTCCAAACGCAACCTAGAGGGCTTTCCAATATATAAGTAAGTCATCTCAAATGAATTGATGTTTAAAAATCCCATGAAGAGAATAATTTATATACTTTCGGGAATGAATTCATCAGCCGATATTCGGAATGTAAAACGAAATCCTCTCCGCTTATCATTACCCTTGATAGTATTTACTAGATAGATGGCTAGTGATATGTTACGAGCCGTATTAATTTTCTTAATATAAGGAGTTATTTAGGTGTGGTTAATATTTTTCTATTAAAGAAATTTAGGTCATGAGATTATGATAATTCAATATCAATCAAATCAAATCAAATTATGAAGTCTAGTTCTCAATTAATTCAATGCTAAGAGATAAAAATGAAAAAAAAAGAACACAAAAAATGATCTAAGTTAATTTTTCAAATTAGTGATTCGGGTCATGAAATTATGATAACTTTTTAAAAAGTAAATTGAAACAATTTATAAAGCTTAATTTACCATCAATCTAATTTTGAAGGATGAGATTGGGAAAAAATCAATTAAAACAACACAAATAAAACAACCCTGGTCAAATCGAGTTAACATGTCAAATTCATGACTTGATTTATAATATCAAAATAATCTCATAGAAAGTAAAAAAAAAAAACTGAATCAAATACTAAAATGACTCTATTGAAAACAAATCAAGACGAATTATGAAATTTAATTATCAATCAACATTTTGTTTAAGGATGAAATTAAAAGAACAAAAATTGATCTAAAAGGTGACACAATAAAACAACCTGAGTCTACTCGAGTGAACTTAAAAAATAAATTATCTGAGTTGTGAAACTAAGATAAATTCATAAAAAGCAAATTAAACTAAATCATAAAATTTAATTTCTAATCCACTCAATATTGATAATTGAAAGAAGAAGAAAAGCTAACTAAGATAACCTGCAAAATTTGTTACACATGTTATAAGATTAAAATAATTAAATAATAAACAAAACATATTAAATAATAAAATATATTTTATAATAAATAAAATATCTGAAATAATAATAATAATAATAATAATAATAATAATATATCCTCCTCATCGTTTGAAGATGATATACTCTAACGTGAATCCTTTGTCTGGGCATGTTCTTTTAGTTAGTGTTTGAGTATTTTTTTAGAATAATTTTTTTATATTAGCACATTAAAAACATCAAAATAATCTACCAAAAAATTCAAGAAGATAACATTAGGTTAGAGATATTCCGCAAAAAAGATTTTTCTTGATCTAGACGATCGATGATATTAAGAGGATAACAGTAGGTTAGGTCAGAGATATTCAGCAATAAACTACAAAAAATAATGTCGTATTGTATTTCGTCTTGTTCTGTAAAAAAGCAGAGCGACATCGTTGACGGTTGAAAATTCTAATTTAATCGACCCCAAAAGATAACAGAGTTTGGAGCGGGTAACTCTACTCAATCGCCGAATCGTGAAAAGGGGCTCCCAGACACCGAGGGCTTCCTTGGATGTTAATAGTAATTTCTTCTTCCGCTAAGAAGCTGTGAATATCTTCCTCCATGGTCGGCTGCGGGCCGACCAGAAGCAGAGAAATGCAATTCTAGCCGACGGCAGCAGAGACTTCAAAAAAAAGGGCTGAGAGAGTCAATTGACCAGAGTACGAATGAGGACAAAGAACCAACAGTGTCTGAAAGGAAACATGATCTTCGATGTCTTTTATTGAAATTGAATCACGCGGTGATTTAATTGCATGGACTTCGTACAATGAATGCTCGTCGGTCGGTAAGCATTTCTTTTTAGAACATTTTTTAATTAAAAAATATATCAATACAATTTTCTTTTAAGATTTTAACGAAAAAACAAGTTAAAATTCAACACCAAACACCCTTGGAATTTACAAACAAAATAAAAAACTTTACTTAGATTCTTAATCCCGGATTCAACAATTAACTGTACTATCAAATTTGGTTTTGAACTCGTTTATAGACTAAAATGGGAATCTACACAGAAAACTTTGAAACCACATTTATCAAGAAACTTCTTAAGTTTTTTTCCTGATAAATTTGATACCCATTCTTCTCATTGTTATCTCTTTCCCTTTGGTAATTATATATATATATATGGATTTATATGTACAATTTTATCTAATTACATAAAATTATATGTGTAATTATGTAACATGATTACCAAAAACCCCGTGTAAAAAAGTATCTCCTATTAAAAAAAAGTATTTTTATAAAAATCAGTAAAACCTAAAAGTAAATTTTTTAATAAAAAAACCTCATATGGGATTAACGTACGGTGCTTTTGAGAATTGGTATAAATATTTTGATGAGTTAAATTTGATGTTTTTTTTTCTTACAAATGGAATTTAGAAACTCTCATATGAATAAATAAGCAAATAAAATGTGAGTTTAAGTTAGAGCCTCGGAGATGGATATGCCTGGAGTCAAACTAGCTAGTCATGAAAATAGACAGCTCCATCTCTCAATTCAACGAGATTTATAAAGAAAAGTCAATGATCACCTACCCCATTAAGGATGTCTAATGCAAAATCATCACGGTGCTGGAAAACTCTGATCTATCAGGGCTGGGAGTAGACCTTCCAGGTTTCTAACCTGCCACGTACGTCGTGTTTACCAAAAAGCTGTATTATGCAAATGCAATGAATTCAAATAACAGTAGCTCTGTTTTCTTTGAATATTTCTGCAATCCGTTATCTAAAATAGATTAAAAAAAACAGTCAATGAAATTATCTGGGATTTGTATCCAAGCCGAATTTCCCAAGTCAGAGGAGAAGATGTTAAGTTTTTCTTAGGTCAATAGACTTCATTTACTGGAATGAACTGGTCTGTCATCGTGTTCTTGTTGTAAACGCAGCAGAAACCTTGGTTGTTTGAAAATATACATCTTCGGAGCTCACATTAAATGTTTTTTTCCCATGATTTAATTATTATATGCGATGAAGTTCTTGAATCCATATGAAGAGAAAACTCTCATAAAAGTTTTTACCTGTGAATAGTTTTTATTCTCTCAAAAATACATCTCCAAACCACAATGTTTCATTTGATAAATATTTGTGTGTACACATTCAAGAAAACTATTAGTGGAATTATGACAAAAAAATGATATTCCTAAAACTAAATGCTAATTGACTATAGCATATTTTAATTAGACAGATGATGTTAGAAGGGTGGGATATGATCTCCTCAAATATACCAAGTGTGTGACATTTGATGAAGCAAATTTGTATCAATTATGGGTTAATTTTTTTGTTAAGATTTATATAAATAATATTTTTCTTAATTGAATATGACAAACATGCTAGATTCAAAATAATTAAGTTTGATAGTCGATCAGATCCAAAAAAATATAGGTCTGATGAACATACCAGACCAAAAATAATCGAGTTCTGACATTTAACCAAATGCAAAAAAACACGAGTCTGACAAACATATCAACAAATAGCTTGGATTTTGCAAATTCTAAGGCTTAACGCTTGATCCCGAATAATCCTCTACAATATAAGTACTAAGTACATGATAGACTATAATGTCCATGTATCTTTAGGGGTATACAAGATATCTAAAGAGATCTACTATAATTATTATTTCATTAATAATATATAAAAATATTTATTTCGTATTAATGTTAACCACAAAGGACTTTACAATCCTTATTTTCTCTATTAAATATTTTCACTATTAAAAAAAGTTTACAATCTCTATTCGTTATTTGACACTCTCTATTTTCACAGTATCTCTATAAAATATTATTATATTCTTTTCTCTTAAAAAAATTATTTAAACACCGAAGAGTCCTCATATTAAAAAAAAAAACTTTAAGTACGGAACATAAACTATTTTGGCCTATCAAGTTGCTATAAACTACATTGACTAAGAAAAAATATATAAAATTGGAAGGATAAATTGATTAACTAATTATTTAATCTCAATACTTTGTTTATAGTCTGTTTGAGTTTTATAACATTAGTCTATTTCAACAACAAGACACAAAACGACAATACATACCAAACTTATTTTGAGTTTTAAATATCCTGCCAGGCCGAGATCTCGGAAGAAATCAAAATTCGAAGAAGAATAAAAAAAGATAGTAAGGAGATGAATTACAAGGACAACACGGATACCATGGAGTGTATAAAAAGAATAAGAGCTTGTCTGCCCTTATGATTTCCTAGTTTTTAATTACTATTTTACTTTAAAACAAAACAATAAATTAAAGAATATTTGGTTAACATTTTAAATATTATATAATCCTGAAATTTCAAGGGTGAAATGTGATTTTTGTAGGAGCATTTTGTTGTATATGTATAAGCTTATATTTTCATTTTTAAAATACAAAGCTGGTTGTTTTTATTGAGAGATAATAACATTAATTTTCATCGGATTCCAAGGACAATCGTTATGGAAGGATGATTCATTAGTGTGTGTGTGTGTGTAGTTTTGTGTACCTAACAAAACTCATTCTAGAAAGAAAGCTACATCATGCAATTGGATGCTGACGGCGTCGTGACGTTTGACCACTCACAACATTACAGTGAGTGGTTAATAAAAAAATTAGAAAAGAAAAATCAACGCGTTATTTGTACATCTATGCATGGACCAGCTGTCCCCCCCCACCCCCTCGTAAATGTAAATCGTCTTCTTCCTGCCTTAAAAGTTCTCCTTATGAAAGTCAAACTTTGTAGAGGTCTTGCGAGAGAAGTCCAAAGCTAATTGCTTTAGCTCCTTTGTAAGTGCTGGTGCCCCACAGTAGAAAACCCCTGCACATAATTTTGCAATTTGTTAGCAATATTTTCTTAGTTTTGTGAACCCAAAAAGAAGTAGGCGAGCGAGGCTAGCAGAACTGACCGATTCGAGAATCTGGATGGTGAAGAGCGATTTTCTTGAAGACTTGTCGCCAGATGGGTTTGGCGAAGTGGGATTTGACACGTGTGCCTGAGACGACATCCATTCCACTCTTGGCATGGTGAAGCGACTGGAGCATTGCAATGAGAGCTGACCGAGCGTCCCCTTCTTCATACACACTTGTGCAGTAGTTGTGCAATTCTATCACCTGCCTGTCATCCATCTCAGCCACCTCATCCATTATCCCCTTGAACCACTCGAACGAACCTTGTTCCCTGGTAACCCAATAGAAGTACGCTTTTGCTGTTCTGAAACTCTTGCTGTTAGTTTTGTTCTTATTAGGCGTGGCCCTGCCACTTTCCATGGCCTCCATTGATCCACCATCCCCTTCATCCTTATCCTTGATTTTCATGTTGTTGATGATGTCCTTCACGATGCTTATCATAGGCGTGGCCCCGATGCCAAGCCCTACCAGTAGCACCACGTCATATTTCTTGTAGTCTTGTGCTGGAGCTCCAAATGGACCGTCAACTAATATCTTGGGCAAGCTGTTCATTTTTTTTAATCGCCACTTGTCAATGAAATGCTCAAGGCAATAAAATTGTGCTCCTAAATACTCCATGTGACTCGTAAAAAAACAGGAAAAAAAACATTTATTTTACCTAGGATTGTTTCCTCCTTGCATGTCAGCCCGGAGCAATCCACTCTTCCCAGCAGGTGGAGGCAGACAAACCTAGCAACCATCGAGAACATAATAAGAGATTGTTTCAAAGAACCAAACAAGAAGGGAATTTGGTGTGGCATGCAGCGTGAATGTAGCGAGCGAGCGACAGACCTTAGTGAAAACAGTTTTGAGTTGCCTCGTCCAATCACCGAGTGTTCGAATGTGCACGCTCAGGTGGTCGTCTCCTGGTGCTGAAGTGATAGAAAACGGGTGCCTGTGTTCGTTCCGATCATGCATTGGTGTCAAATTAAGGCCAAAGTAATTGGATTTGGCACTAGCTAGCTAGTTATCTGCCGCATAGATTAGTCTCTTACCATTCAAATGGAGAAACTGCAGCGCAGTTGACAAACATGTACTGCCCACTCTTGTATTTGAAGCCTTGGGGCTTTGACATGTGCAATGCCAGGACGTTTCCCGGGTAGATGGCAACCTGATATAAAGTGTTCATGAAACAATAATGGCCTTCAGTATTGTAAAAGTTATCCAGTGCTGGTAGAATTTGAAAAGGAGTAGTGATTAATTCATAGAGATTTCATTGAATTAGACCTTGAGAATCTTAACAGCCCTGATGCTCGATCTAAAAGCCCTGGTCAGCCTTTCACATGCATAAAGAATAACCGGCACTGCTAGATACATCCATGTCTGCAGAGCTCGAGAGAAAATGAAAATCGATTGTTAATGTGTAGTAAATATCTGAAAGGTCAAAAGGGAGCGAATTCATAGTTGCAACGAAAGGGAGGAGTGACGCACTGACCGTTTTATGATACCATGTCTTTGTGAGGTAGAGGTAAATGCCATGGACAACAAGGAGAGTGTAGACAATAACGAACAGATGGTGGGAATACCAGAAGGCATTGAAGCCGGTGAGTTTCTTGAGAGGTTTAGGCAGGTTGAGTCTGCTACGCCGAAACCAAGGCGTGGCTAATGTGAAAGCTATGGCCATTAGCACTATCATTACAATGCCTGTGATCCCCTCGACACCTTTCAAAAACCACCAGTAGTTTTCAGGCTGCTCATCTCCAAAGTAAGGTTTCATAGGCTCGTATTCTTCTTCAGTGGCATGGATAAGTCGTGGAAAATCACACGTTAAATGAGCCCCTGCATGTAATCCGATTCCAATGGCAATTCCTACTGCAATAACCTGAACAAATTTGTAGCAAGAATCGTTAGATTTGAAGATCACGCAGACTTGTCAAGTACAAGGTTTACAGAATTCTCATTACCTTATGGAAATTCAGATTGTCATCAAAAGGTACAGCAACACCCAATTTGGTCCTGTTTCTGAGCCAAGTAATGGTATTACGGCAGACAGGTAGTAAAATCAAGGCCATGTTGAATTTAAGGGTCTCTGCCCCTCCTTTGGCAACAGAAACGCAATAACCCATTACATCATATGCGGCCTTGTGCCGATATTGTATGAACTTGTAAGTAAATAAACCAGCGACGATTCCCATCCACAACATCATTATCCAAACTCTCTGCCAATTATCCATCAAAAAGTACTTCATCTTTTGGTACCATCTATTTAACGGATTGTTTTCTTTTGTGGGCTTCAGCTTTTGGCTCAACATTTGACTTAGAACTCGGCTATCTCCTCTGACGGATTGGTTTGGAGCTTGCAATAATAGTGTTTCCAAGTTATAAATCTGTTTATTGCCACCAAAACAAGAAATTAATTATGGCCGGAAAGATGGATGAACCTATATTATTGTTTAGTTACACTTTCATGTACTGTACCATGATATATCCAGTATTTTCTGGGTCTAATTCTTCCATGATCAGTGCTGCATACTCCTTAGCTTGTTTCTGAATGTTGGAAAGCTTGTTTGCAGAAGCACTTAGAGTGATAATCTACAAATAAACTTGATCCGGTCAATCACAACTACTAATGTCATTTAAGAATTAAAGTCAATACATCAACCAGAATTTACTCAGTCTGTTCACCTTATCTTTTTTTTAAAACAAAAACAGAGATGCAAAAATATTGTTTTTTTCCCCCAGTTTGAACGGGTCCACGTTGATTAGATATTCATTTGATCGCTTACCTCCAAAACATCTTCTTCAGCTATTCTTCCATCAGCATCTTTATCAACCCTGCAAATATTATCAATATTAAAAACGTTAGAGCAGGCAACAAGACAGGCGGCAATCCCAAGGGATAAAAACCGCTCAATCAATATTAAAAGAAAGCATACATGTCGAAGAAGGTCCGGAGCCTGGAGTCAAAGCTTTCATCGGAAACTTGATCCCAGAACTGTCTAAGCTGTGCCTTGTTAATTAAATCACTATTTATCCTATGTCTCCGAGCAAGTGCGCGAAATAATTCTCCCGCAAATTCCTTAGAGTCCTTGTTCATACCTGTCGTGTATAGATGTAGTGGTCAATAATTAACACCACAATTAATTGCAGCAGGAGATTAATGAATAAATTAGTAGCCAACAAGGGTACTTAATTACCTATGCATTCTCCAAACAAGGAACAGGGAAGCAGACCATTGGTGGGAGCAGTAAGTTCTTGAAATCGCTTCTCAACAGCAAGCCATCCATCTCCAGTTTTGGTGGCAATGAACTGAAGTCCCTTCAAGGCATGAGCAGCCGCTGACTTATTCCTATCAAACCGTCGAGTAGATGTCCTTCTTGATAAAGAAGCAAAACGTTTAAGCTCCTGAGAGACCTGTCTGATTTTGGATGACGTGTTCCTAAACAGCGAAGACCGCAGCGAAGAGGAATTGGTACCCTCCAGCGCAGTCTTCGTCAGCAGAGTCAGCTCGGGATCCTCATTAGCCCCCTGAACGCTGTGAACTGCCACAGAATCTTCACGAATATCCAAAGTAATCTCTACATAGGAAGATGGATCGTCATCGGGATTTATAATGGTTTCAGGCGGAATACTGAACCTCGCGCTCTTCCTGGAAGAACGTTTTTTATTGAGAGGTCCTCCTCCTCCACTTCCTGATCCTAAAGGCCCACTAAAAGCTGTTCTGTCTGTTGCTATGCTTTCTGTGTCCGAATTGTTCTCAGAATAAGCACCCCTCAAGTCTTCTCCTCCGATCATTTTGGTGAAGTTCACTTAGCTTGCAAAACTTTTGCTAACACTAAATGGGTTCAAAGAGAAACGGCTGAGAAGGGAATACTAATTGTAAACGAAAGTTGGTTGGTGTAGAAAATTTGTTTTGGATAAAAAAATTGAGGGAAGAAGAACCAGATATAAATACACCCGAAAATGGAAGTAGAATTGAAGGTTCCTTTCAAATATATTTAAATGTTTTATTTGCTTAATTACACTGCCCTCGCATACGAAAATACGACGAAGCAAATACGACGAAAAGGCAGACCACTGGTCAAATTGTCATGAACGACCACCACCCATATTATTTTTTACTTTCGGTATTTCTTCACTCACCTACCTTTTGCTAGCTCTAAATAAAATCTACATGAAGGAATCGCCTGTATCTTCGCTGAAGATTCTTCATTGAATTGAATTATATTGACTGCAATTAGCTAGTGGGGTTGGTTGATGATAGTAAAGCGGAAAGAGTATATATATATATATATATACACCTAAAAAATAAAATTGTGTCGCATTTACGGTGTTTTTCTTCACCGTACATATAGACTCAAGTCACTGTTCATTGTGATAATAAAATTATCATTTTATCTCCAGGACCGAAAAATTTTAGCCCCCGAGACCAGGAGTATTTTAGAAATTTTCAAGAGACACGGATGATATTTCTAGATTTGTTCCACAGCGTAACGATGCGAATAGCCCTCTAAAAAGACAAAACAATTCACCCGGGCACAAGGGTGTTCTCGGTTTTCCACAAATTTTGCACTGTGAATCGATTGTAATAACCCCTGAAAAAGACAACATTGAGGCTGTAGCTAGGGGTAGGGTTGTATTTTCTGCTTCGGTTATTTCGTGATTCTGACTGGGTGCAAGGGTGTTAAAGTAATTTAGCCAATATTTTTTTTCAAACACTGCAGGGCGCGTCGTACAGACATGCCCACAGTGTTCAACGCGGATGCGCCTATAAGACGGCGCGTGCAGGGTACTCAGGCGGCCAAAACTTCACCTCCGCCGTCTCTTCTGGTTCGCCTACCTGTACTCTGTCCTCCGGTGGCGCGCGTGTCAGTCTCCAGTGTATGGTTAATCGCAGGTGAACGGTTTTATATGTTCTCTCCGTTTTCTCTCTCCTCCCAGTGCAACTTATGCCTGGGTCCTTAATGTTTGTCATTTGTTAATTTTGGTCCCTGAGGTTTGGATTTCGTTTTTATTCTTGATTTCATGAATTGAAAGTTTGATTTGTTTCAATTGTGCCCTTCAATTAAAACTAATTATAAATGTTGATTTTCATTTCAATCCTTATACTTTTGATTTGTTATTTATATTTTATTCCTTTAATTTTCGGTACACAGATTTTTATTTCTTTTAATTTTGTCCTTCAATTGAAATTGATCATATATGCTACTTTTCATTTTAGTTCTCCTTCTTTTAATTGTTTAACAAAATCAAACAACAATTACCTTTAAAAATGCCATTATTTATTTCGGTCCCAAAATATTTTTTTATTTCAATTTTATCCTTAAATTGATATTAATTATATATATTGTTTTA
The DNA here is from genome assembly GCA_009078335.1 of Salix brachista. Lineage (NCBI taxonomy): Eukaryota > Viridiplantae > Streptophyta > Magnoliopsida > Malpighiales > Salicaceae > Salix > Salix brachista. The sequence continues at coordinate 12,011,883 of CM018574.1, read as the reverse complement.
ATTTATTTTAATTGTGTCCTCCAATTAAAATTGGTTATATATTCTACTACGTAGATTATTCATAATTCGTCGTCCCATACAGTACAAAAAGAAAATATTCATAGTGACCCAAGTAATAATGATCCATAAACTTTATCATCATGCAGTCAAAAAACTCTTAAACTTCGAATTATTAATATTAGAATGCTAGGCTGCTTAGATGTCCGAAGCTATCCTCATTTTCATACTCTGCATTGAACACATCATGACTTGCTGTGCTCTTGAGATACGGACAATAAGGACACGTACCTGAGTTAGGACACGTGACAAATACACGTGTATTTTTACATGGTCAGACTTTCAACAGCTAATCAACCAAATGCAAAACCTTACTCAAGCCTAGGAGCAAGATTAGACATTGGGTTCTATAACCATGTCTTTGTTAAATCCACCCACGTAATGGCGGGGCAAACCTCAATTATTTCAAATATTATGTCTAATTAAATTTTGAAAAGTACCGAATCATTGTCTCTGTTTATGAAATAAGTAGGAATTAATGAGAACAATGACAACTCAAGCACAATTAGTAAAGTACAGGATGAGATTACAGCTCTTCTTCACAGCATGATTGAGAGGAGAAACATAATTGCTAATTAAATATGGTGTTAGTTCGGTGTGAAAACAAAATTGATGGTGATGTTTTTCAAGACTCGTAAGAGAACGCTCGCTTTGTAGCCAGAAGTAAACGTTTAAGAAATTAACTCCATTTAATTAGTATTTAATTAATTGTCTTGTTGATCACAAAATGATACGATCAATCCGGGATTATAGGGCGACATGTTTATTTTATTAAGCGCCGGTGGCTTTGATTTCCGATCTTATGGGCAATGGAAGTTTCCATCACGCATCTTCATTTGATAGCACAAATACAGAGGTGCAAACCAGAAGACAGGCAACTTGACCTGATTGCTACCGTGTCGCTGTAAATCACAGTCGCAAAGATCACCTGGTCAACTTGAGCGATAGACACGTGCAAACAACCGTGTCAAATGAAATCCAAGACTGCATTTGAAGAGATGAAATGGGAAAGCCTTAAATTTGTTAAGAGTTCTTCTTCGACGACAGGCCAGGCCATGGGAATCGGTTGACCGCATCACTTTGGTTCCAGAACGCGGATCCACTATCTTCTATTGAATAAAGTACAAAAGTCAAACTGATATGGCGAATGGAAACTTGGACCAATAATTGTATGCGTAAAAGAGCACGTGGCTGTTTTTCTTCGGAATGTGTTCGAATGAGAATATTAAGATGAAAACTGCTTTCGTCAAGCACAGCAATATCTATGTTTATGGATCATGTCAGCGGTGCTAAGTTAAAATCACAGATCAGAGGCATGAAAAAACACGAGTTTTTTTATGACAGAAACGATTATATATATATATATATATATATATATATATATATATATAAAACCCGTAGGTTTTTTACTGTGCACCAATGCATTGTACACACAGACACAGTGCACTGTGGATTGCAATAATAGTTTTTTTTTTTTCTCTTTTTTCTGCTTTTTTTTTCGTTTCTTTTTTTTTTTGCTTTTTTTTCCCCTAATTATTCTTTTTCTTCTTTTTTTCCTCTGTTTTTTGCTTCTTCTTTTTTTGCCTTTTTTTTTGTATTTTTTACTTATTATTTTTTTTCTTTTTTACTTATTATTTTTTTTCTTTTTTTCTTATTACATTTTTTTTTCTACTTATATATTTTTTTGGTTTTTTGTTTTTTAATAATCGAGGTGTCCGAGCTCGCTTAAATGCACCACGATTAATCTCCATATCCAATTTTTTTTGATAACCAGGGTGTCCAGGCCAACTTATGCATACCACGACAATCCCCGGACCCATATTTTTTTTTTCTAAAATGCTTTCCTGCTGGTACATTTTTTTTCTTTTTTTATAATTTTTTTATTCACTTATACATTTTTTTTATAACCGGGATCTCCGACCAGCTTAAGCACACCACGACTAATTCTTGGGCCGAATTTTTTTTAAAATAATATGGATTGCTACAGTGCTTTCACGCTTATACTTTTTTTTTGTTTTCTTTCGCTTATATTTTTTTTGTAGCCATGGTCTCTCAGCCAGCTTAAGCTCTTTTTTTCACTTATATATTTTTTTTCACTTATATATTTTTTTTATAACCACAATCTCCGAGCCAGCTCAAGTGCACCACCACTACTCCTCGGATCAAATCTGTTTTTTGATAATCGGGGTGTTCAGGCCAGCGTGGACACACCATGACTAATCTCCGAACCAATTTATTATTATTTTTTATTTTTTTTCCTTATACGTTTTTTTGTTCACTAATCTCTAAACCAATAATAATGATAATTTTAGTGATTAGTTTTTTATAAAAATCTTTTGATTTTTTTTAAAGATTTTCCTGAAATTTTAATTTATATCGGTGATCATTTTAAAAGTAATATTACTCTATTTTTCCCTTTATTCGTTTTTTTTTGTTTTCTGTTTCTTTATTTGTTCTTTAGATTATATGATTTTTATGATTTTATTATTTATGCAATAATAATGATAATTTTAGTTATTGTTTTTTTATATATAAAAATCTTTTGCTTTTTTTTTATTTTTCATGGAAATTTAATTATTTTAATTGTTTTTGCGGTAATGTTAGTTATAATTTTAGCTTTAATAGCAATGATAATGACAATAACGTCAAGATGAATTTTCAATCTATGTTTTCGTCTTTTTGTTGATAGAAAATTAACAACTTATTTTTTTATTTGATTATTGTATGTATTTTCACAATTTATATTTTATTTTTGTTTAATTTAAATTGAATTATAAAATGAACTAATCTTAATACAGTGAACTTAATAATTCAGATATCCGAGTTTTCTTGCTTTTTTAATGATGATGATAAATTTATGCTGGTTATTTCGTTTGAAACTACTAAACATATAAATTTATATCGATTTTAAATTCATATATTTTATAAAAAACTTGCACTTGACATGAATTCTGCACAGATTTATTATTTTAGCTAAATTTATATTATAATAAAAAATACACACAATTAATATTTTTTACATTGAAAAAAATATTGTGCCGCCCGCGGCGAAGCGCGGGGGCATTGTCTAGTATATATATATATATAGTCATTTTCGATTTATTTGGTTATATATATTCTAGTTATTTTGGATTTATATATATATAGTTATAGTTATAGTTATTTTGGATTTCTTTGGTTATTTATATTCTAGTTATATATATATATATATAACTAGGTTGGTTTATTCAGTTTGTTATTTTTAATTCTATGCACTACTAAATTTCATAACATGTAAAAAAAAATCTAGAGTTTATGGTTGTGATTTTAAATTTTTAAAACCCTAATTCTATCATTTTATTATTTATATGCCGCGTCACCACAATTCCTTGCATGCTCTTTACTTGATTTTAACTCAAAATGAAAGGAAGGAGGGTAAAAAATCCATAAACTTCAACTAATTTCGAACTGGGAGTGCTTTCAATAATATTTTATAAGCATTTACAATGATTTTTCCCCCCCTAACATATACTCGCATCTAACTTACTTTTATATATTTAAGGCGAAATTAACTTTTGATGGGACATTTTAGATAAATTCTACACATTTCGATTGACACATCTACTAAAAATTACCTTCTCAAATTCCATTTAAGTCATGTGTGGATAAGCATCTGAAATAATCTTTCCATAAATTTGGTAATGTTTTTAACAAAGAGTAATTAACTAATGCGTTTTTTAAAATTAATTATACATATATAAAAAAAACTATAAATTTAGTAGTTGAAAAATGATGTCAAGGATAATCTTTACGTAAAACTAGCATCTCCGTTGAGCAAATCAAAATTTCCTTCCGCTAGCTGCACGTTGAATGAATCAAACAGAAGTTTTTATGCTTGGTAACGCTGTTCTAATTGGAAACTGGAAGGGGTAGGTGAAACCTTCCATAATACAATTTCTGTACGACTTTCTATTTATTGATCCCAAAAGTCAATGATTAAAACTCTTTTCTTTTCCCTCATCTAACGAGGAGCAGATGCGACTTTGTTATAGGAAGCGTCCATGTTACAAACTAGCGTTGACACTACGTAAGTGAAAGAAAAATAACGAAAACAACATAGCCCAGTCAACATAAATCAATGGCCCAAACATGCAACTTCAGTCTCGATCTCGAAGCTAGTTGGCCGAACGAGGTTGAGGCCGATAACCCATTTTGATCATTCTTTGGATTAAGTTCCAAATAGGTTGCTTTTTTTTAATCGAAACACGTAGTTAATCATCAGAATAAGGTTCTTGGGCAAGATTTCCAGAAAACATTTATGTAAGACGGGCTTTCAATGAAATCTGCAATTTCGCATCATCAAAAAGTTAGTTTCGGCTCATCAGTAACTAAGTGTTAGGGGAGATACAGAGTATTTGAAGGGCAGGTTATTTATTTTTATTTTTTTTGATAACGGGGTGTCCGGGCCAGTTTATACGCACCACAACTAATCCTCAGACTCATTGAACATCCTGCAAACTCAGTGAGCATTTAAGGCACCACGGGGGTGACAGGCGTGCATAGTAGGATTTGAACCCTTGTGTAGAGGAAGAAAACAAGTCCCTTAAACCGCTAGGCCAAGACCCCACTTGCTTGAAGCGCAGGTTATTGCTCTATGCAGTCGATGCTTGACTACATAAATGATATACGAATATGAAATGGCATATGGATAGTGTGTAACTTTGTCTGCACTTGAGTTGATTAGGTCTGTGAGAAGGGTGTGTTAACTTGGTTCCATGGGTAGATGCATGCTCTCCTGGTATTTTCATTGTCTTTGGTTTTTTATTATCTCAAAATAGTAATCAAACGCTACTTTTAAGAGCAATTTTTTTCCTTTTTAATTGAAAAAACAGGAAGTAAAGTTGGAGGATGAAAATTGAAAATTGTCATGTACGTACCTGCCTTTGCTCTTATAATAACAATTATGGTTCAACAAGATTAGCAGGTTTAAGGAAATAATAAGCATTAAGGATCGTAAAAAAATAAAAAAAAGTTTAAATATTCAATATAAACTAACAAGGGTTAAATTCTATGCGTGCTTTCTATCTAGTGATGGGTTTTTATGGACTACGTACCCAGAATATTTATAGATCTTTTTTATATCAACTACCCTCAAGTGTTCTATTAAAATTTATTTATAAAAACATTGATATCTATCATTAATCTTTATTGACTAGAAAATATAATTTTAAAAATAAATGTTTAATTTTAATAGAAAAAAATTAACTTCATAATTTTTATTTCAACCAATAAAAAATAATTCATGTTGTTTTACCAATTTCCTCCACTTATCCAGGATTAAATTGATTTTTATTATTTATTTGTTATGTATCTAACATGTATCCAATGCGTATCCATATCCCGCACGAGCTTGATATGTGCCCTTGCTTTTTCAGAGCATTTGTATTTTATTAATTTTTGCTACCAATTCAAAGAAAAACATTCTTTGGGCCTCTTAAATTCTTCATTTGTGGATTCATCACGTAATTATAACCTAATCATATGATGTGCCGGATAGGATGGTGTCTTTCACCTATGGTTCGAATTAGTTATAGTTGTTTTAAAATAAATGAATAATAGTAATAATAAAAACAATAAATATACCGTGCCACATGTATTACTCATAAAGACATGTTTATACAGTATAAATAACACCAACAAAGAAAAGATAGCATATGCTAATTAAAAATACGGACCTAACTAGCTATTGAGGGACTAATCGTTACCATCCTAAATAATCAAGGACTCACTCTGAAGTTTTCTGTTCTTGTTGTAAATTTATTTTTATTTTTAAAAGAAGAAGACATGAGACCAAAGTTGTTAAATCTGTTCCGGTCGCCGTTCTGGTTTTTTGATTGGAACGGAACATTCCGGTTTCGGTGCATTCCGGCGTGTCGTTCCGGTTTTATACTGTTCATATTTAATTAATTATATATATGAAGAAAAAAAAATATTAATTTAACAAGTATAATTTAAATTCAAGATAAATGAACTTTAAATTATACAATACAAACATAATCTCAAAATTAGAAACATCTCTAAAATTCCAAAATATTATGAAAGTAAAATGTTCTAAAATAAAAGAAATATACATCAAACATCTTCTCCTTGCTTCAAACATCAAATATAATTTATATTACAACCCCGCAAGGAAATCACTCAAATGATCAAATCAGCCTTTATTCTTCTCCTTGCTTCAATTAATCAACTCAAGTATTCATCACCAGTTTGTGTAAATTAATCAACTTCAATTAAATATATGAAGTTTGCCATGGCAGGATTGTAATTCAACAAAGTCAAAAATTTCAAAACTCACTAGAAATAGTTAATAGAATATAATGGATCCATAAACCTGAACCATGTAAACTAAATTGTTGTATGTGCTTAACAGAACCTGGTTAACAAAATACCATTGCCGCAGGTCAATGAATAATCAGGCTCTTAATAAACTCGACCACACGATTAAGGCTCAGATAAGAAAAGATTGAAATTTTCTCCAGTTTTCTCGTGTCTATCAATATTATTCTTAACTTCACATATGCAGAACTAGTTTTCTCCAAATTTCAAAATACCATTGCAATTTTTTCTTAACTTCACAGACAGAAGCTGCATGATATTAGGGTGAATTTTTAACATATACCAAGGCATATAAAATGGCCATGTTGATTCTACACAAGGTTTAATCATGCATAACAATCAATCAAAAACAACTAATAAGAATAACAGCTAATAAATTCAATCCAAGAATCCAGATACAACGTAATGCCCAAGAATTTTACACCCACATAAATTGTTCAAACACAGCTAATAACAATCAATCAAAAACAAACCCAAGAATCCACATAACACGTAATGCCCAGTTTTATCATGCATAAATGCCCAGCTTTATCATTTATGCCCAGTTTCATGATTCATCAGTTTCAAACTTTCAATAAATTCAAGGATTTTGGGACTAGAATGTGTACCTTTCACTTTCAATTGCTGCCGTGAGAAGATTTGGGGAAGAAGTGAAGAACCGATGAATTGAAATTTGGGGAAGAAATGAAGATTTGGCTGCCGTGTGGAAGAACAGGTTCGATGTGGAAGAAAGTGAGAGTTTTTCAGGTGAGGGATTACAGATTAGGTTTCGAAAACTTGAGATTTGAGTTGAGATTTGGGTTGATTTTTTAGGGATTACTGATGAATTAAGGTTTAAGAAACAAAATTGATTTGGGAATTGTGGAACCGGGGGTTGTTTCAGTGTATTTTGCAAGGGGACATGAAACGACATCGTTTTGATGAACCAGGAACAGAACGCACGGAACCGAACCGAGACGTTCCGGCCGAAATTTCCAGAACGGACCGGAATTAAAACCGGGACTTAAACGATGCCGTTTTGTCCCGGTTTTATGAGTGGAATGGCACGTTCCGGTCGGAACGAATTTCTCAGCTTTGCATGAGACCGTTTGGTACTTAACGAAGCAGCTTCGCTGTAGTGTTTGTTGTGTCTGTCACACTCTATTTCTCCCCCCCTTCCACGTCAAGTACGATGACATCTCCTTCCGTCAATTTTGCTTCTTAAACCTGTAATTATCTCTCTAGTAGTTAACTAGAAAACTTGTCTGCACGGGCTGCTCGCATCGCCGCATTTTGACTCCGGTAACTCAAAATAAACTTTGGAGCGTGTTGAAAAACAAAAGGAAGAAAAAGTGTGGGGGTGTCACCCCGCTTACGACACGGCCCAAACGGTGCGTTCTATATATATGTTTGAAATTTGAATGGAGGATGTTGCTGCTTCCATGGTCATTTTTTTCTCAAGCCCATCTGATATCCAGTAACCACAACCAAGCCAGGTTTGAGCTGGATAGGAGCACGAGGATGACAAAGCTCTCTCTACCGAGTAATTAACTCGCTGCAGTGTCAAGCCTCGAACCAGGAACCTTAATTAGGTTAGAAAAAACCGTGCCTGCGTGCTCGATCGGTGGTTACATGGTCATCTCAAATCCGAGACACGTAGCACATGGTATTCTTAATTTAACGTGATAGTTGAGACCCCAAAACCTCACAAAATCTCCAGTGATACCCTATCTCGATTGTGATTCTCTGTCTCTTTCATTTCCTAATCGTCGAAGGTTTCAAATAGCTGTCTTTCATGTGAAGACCAGAGAGAGGAGGAGGAGATCCTGTTCAATCAGCTGGTAATTATTATTATGATAAAACAAATAGTCCAATTATTTGGTACAGGAATACTATTTCATTACATGTTTTGATTTTCAATTAAATCATGGGTAACATTTATAGCCGGTCAAGATTAAATTGTGATTCATTTACTATGATTTAGCCCAATCAATTTTGCAAGAGCCATTCTCTTCCCGTGCATACGCACCACGAGAAAATTCATGCTTTGAGGAGAAGATTTTTTTTTCTTACTATCATTATTTCTTCTTTCCCTGTTTGTTTTTTTTGAGACAGTCTATTAAAAATAATATAAATTATATTTTAAAATTTTATTTAATTGTTTAATTTTTTAAATAAGGTAATTGCTTAATAAAAGAGTTCGATGGCCTAATTGTACGTAGAATCGGAAACGTGTCTTTTTACAGGTGCCATGATAAGAGCCGAATCCCCAACTGGTTCAAGGTGGCTAGCTACATGCACATAGGAGATAGGACTAGCTGTGAATTATTCATGGACAGCTAAGGCGCCATTAAGTTTTTTTTATTTTATTTGGCACACCTCCTATCCAGAGATGTGCCATATCAACCACCAATCTTGATTACAACTCGGCATCTGTGCACAAGAACTGACGAGCGATGGTGATCGTTCTGTGAGAGATTCTTGGAACCGAATGATAATACTGATGTTTAGTCTAAATCTCAATTATGAACCTGCCAAAATATTAATTTCACATGTTTTGTCTGCTATAAGGTCGGGTCCTCGTCTTTCGGAGTCCAACCACAGCTGAAAACAAATGGACTACACTCTTTTTACGTGGCTATAATGATCATCTTGGGAAATTTTCATATACGTCAACCACTATCAACTTTGAAAATTGATTAAAGGATTATATTTTATTTGTCAAAAACAAGAAATGAAGCTCGTTTTTCACCGAAATAATACTGTCTGGGATAGAATTTTGATCGCAGTCCGAGTTTCGAAGTCTAAGAGTATACTTTTTTCAACTTATAAATCAATTCCACACAGGATAATGTTTGAACCTCTACTTACGTTCACATTTCGAGCTAGAAAAATCTCAATGAAAAGAGATGTGTTAAATTAAGAACACAGAAGTCTATTTTCACCTCAAACTAACCATCGATTGAGATTTGCGACGGGATAGTTCTTTTGATGTTAGATGAGAAATTTTTATGTACACTTCTGCTAATTCACCCAGAAATGAAATGAAATGAGCAGCACGAGAATCTGGTTCCATCCTCCTATCTAAATAGTAAGTGAAGTCCACAAAGCTCCGGTGCACATCGATCATGTCCTTCTCTGTTCATGCGAGGAGTTTTTCGTTCCATGCATGGACCAGAATACCAGGCTGCGAGGGGCCGGCCAAGGCTGCTTTCATTAATGGAGAAAGTACGAGTTTGGCTGCGATGATTGCTCTGCAACATTCCGCTGCGTTACAACTAGACTGCGTTTTAGAGAAATTAGGGAGCTTGGTGCATCATCTTTTTACATCGTAGGGACGAGATTAATAAGATAGAGAGGCATCTACGTACTGTCATCGATTAAAAAACAATAATTAAGGTTAGGTTTTTATTATTATCTATCTAGGAGATATATATATAGAGGGAGGGACATTTATTAATTGAAAATTTAAATGTCCTTTTAAATTTGTTAATAATTTGTTCTTGCTGTTGTGTTTGTTTCATTGGAAAGATTTATTCTTAAGACTTAAAATATTTAATTTGTCAATATAATTTATTTTCTTATAAAATCCTTGAAGATCTCGATATTAAAGGTCCCTTCAAATTCACCACTCATCCTCTGTTGTCCTTTTGCATTGAGTGCCTGCACAGTTTATGTCCATGCATGTCATTTTCTGTGACTGTCAAGTTATACAATCCGAAGTCCGAACCCGTTTGATATTAATTAATTCCAACCAACACGAATGAGTAATTTTTTTAAAAATATCTATTTTGTTTGATAAATAATGAATAATATATGAATACTATTAAACTCAATTAGAAATTCCATTTAAACCCAATCGAAATACTTGTGAATTATTATTATTATTTTTTAATTGAATATAACATATATATACTTTAATGTTAACATAAATCATACACATAATTTCTATAATTTTGTTATTAATATATGTACTTACCTCAAATAGATGTACCACGCTTTTATTTTATTTTAAACAATAAACAGTGGTCAATTAATTGATATCCAAAACTTGATAAATAAATTGGGCTTACTTGATAAACAGTAGTCAATTAATTTTATTTTTTTTGAGATATGGGCCATATGGCAATCATTTTCAACCATTGAAGGACGGTCCGAGAGAGATATAGTACTGCTGATTGATTAATCCCTGAACCCATGTGCAATTGCCTCTTTAAGGTCGACTAAGATTACATCAAGCTAGCTAATATGACAATGAAGCGAAAGAAAAACCTCTTTGTAGATAGATCGAAGAAGAGGGGGGCAAGTGTGGCCACAAACAATTGATACGTATTAGCTATTTTTATCATTGTGCTTATGCGGGTTGTAAATTTGTTTTTTTTCAAAAGAAAAATAACTTGGCTAAACAGGTTTTAAAAAAAATATTCAAAGTATAAATAAAAAAATTACAAGAGTATGTTAAATAACATCATAATTATTTATAAAAAAAAACTAGAAAGAATGGTATGTGTATAGGTTGAGATATTTAATATCACAATACAAGTAAATGTGCTTATTAAATTTATTTATAATAATCAACATGTAATAGAAATCAACATACAAAAAAGATTTATTTAAAACAATTATGCTAGATTGCACGTGTTAACAATATTAAAAAAACAAATGTTTAAATTTTAAAAATAAGTTTAGTGTACATATTAAAAAAATTATAAATGAATCGCATTAAACTCATAAAAAATTAAACATATTCAATATAATAAAAAATGACTATTGTTTTAAAAAGTCTAAATAAGCCACAAAACAAAATGACAGAGAAGTGGTATTAATAAAAATATAAATATATTTTTAAAAAAAATACATATAAAAATTCAGGATGTTTATATTATAGGAAATATGTTAAAATCTACAAGATTAAGATTAAGTGCACGCATTGATGTGTTCGGTGCTTGTCACCTTCTCGTGAACCTATCTTTTGCTGTAATGATTTCGGCAATTAAATTCGTTGGTTTATGAACACGAAATCATCCCCCGACGAATCTATATGTCAGGGAAGAAAAACTGAGAGATTCTTCACCATTTTAGTGATATCATTGGCTTGAGATTCACATCTTAGAATTATAAATTGGGATTGCAACTTTGTTCAAGGATAGCAATGGAGGTCCTTCTCTACCACCACAGAAGCCTTATTTTATATATATATATATACCTTCACTATATTGAAAGTAATTTTCAATCTTCTGAATATAATTCTAAGATGAAAACCAAACCCATCCTGCCTCCAATCAATTTCATAACACCAAAATTGTTCCAGGCAAATATTATACTACTCTTAAATACATGACAAAGAGTTGACTGTATGTCTACGTAAACATTGTTTTCCCTCTTCTTTTTTTTGATAAAAATAAAAATAAAAATAAAAATGGGTGGCAGTAGGTATACAATTCATGTCTGTTCAGACTCCAGAGATCACCTCACATGATAATGACGCATGCACCCCCACCTCAATCCTATATCCACGCCAGCTTAATTCAGTGGTTGCAAACAGACTGTGGCCCAATCTTCTTTGGGGTCTCTGACTAGCAAGGCACGTCTAGCAAGCCTCGGTTTCAATTACAAATCCAACTAGACAGGATCAAAACATGGAATATTGTGATCATATATATATATATATATACATATATATATAATTCTAACTGCGGCGAAACGCAGAAAAATGGTTATTATATATATATTTCGTTGCAGTCAGAATTATATTTTTTTCAACACAAAAAATATTAATTATATAAGTTTTTTTTATTATAATATAAATTTAGAGAAAATAATAAATATATGCAGAATTTCTATGGAGTACGAGTTTCCTATAAAAACAAAAGGATTCGAATACCTGAATTATCAAATTCATTGTATTAGAATTAGTTCATTTTATAATCCAAAATTTAAACATAACAAATAAAATATAAATCGTGAAAACACCTTCAATAATTAAATAACAAAAATAAGTTTTTAATTTTCTATCTACAAAAAGAAGAAAATATCATTGAAAATCCATTCTTGCATTACCATCATTATCATGACTGTAACAATTAAAATTATTATCAACATTATTATCCAAACAATTAAAATCATTAAATTGCCTTATAGAATAAAAAAAAAAGATAAACATTTTTACAAGAAAAACAATAAAAATAATCACTAAAATTATTATTATTATTGCGCAAACAATGAAACCATAAAATCATTTGATTCGAAAAAAGATAAAAATAACATAAAACACAAAACAAAAGAACAAAGAGAAAAGACAGCAATATTAATTTAAAAATAATCGCCTACATAGATTAAAATTTCAAGACTGAACCAAATAAAAATAAAACCCCAATAAAAAATAAAACAGCAAAAACTAAAAACTAAAACTAAAACCATAGATGCATAAATACGGATAAAAAATAAACATTGTTCAAGAATGACCGAAAAAACCAAAGGAATTAATATAAATTAAAAAATCCAAAGAATAAGGACCAAAATGAAAACTAAAATATATTATTAATTCCAATCAAAGAGAAAAATTGAAATAAATAAAAACCTTGTGTCTAAAACAAATAAATAAATATTTTAAAAAAAAATTGCAGTGTAACTTTGTTAAAAAATTAAATGCACAAAGACCGATATGAAAAGTAGCATATATGATCCATTTTAATTAGAGGACATGATTAAAACAAATTAAAACTAAATATATAATTAGTTCCAATCCAAGGATAAAATTGAAACAATTAAAAATCTTGGGACTGAAACAAAGAAATATATTTTTAAAACACATTACATTGTAATTTTCATAAAATAAATTAAAAGAATAAGGATCAAAAAGAAAAGTAGCATATATGACCAATTTCAGTAGGAGGATACAATTAAAACAAATCAAAACCTGCATACTGAAAAAATTAAAAAAACAAAAAGCAAATCAAAAATCAAAAGAATAAGGGCTGAATTGAAAACCAACATATATAATCAATTTCAATTGAAGGGTACAATTAAAAAAAAACAAAATCTCCATTGAAAAAATAAGGAATAAAACTGAAAGCAAAAGAACAAGGATCAAAACCAAACAATAATAAACAACAAGACTTAACTGTATTTATTGGAGATAGAAGAGAGAAAAGAGAGAGAAAACAAAAACTTGTCCCCTGGTGATTGACTGCTCACTGGAAACTGACATGCGTCGCACTAGGAGGGAGAGGACATGTTGGCACACCAGGTGAAATGACAGAAGGTCTGTTTCCACTGCTAGATGACGCAACACGCATCGCCTTTAAAGTTGCATGCTCCTGAAACACTGCGGGCGCGTCCATACGACGCCCCTGCAGTTTTCCCTAAAACAATATTAATAAAATGATAAATTATTTATACACCCATGTACCTAGTGATAACCACGAAAAAACAGGTGATGAAAGTACCGTAATGGCTCAAGAGCTTATTTTTTGTCGTTTTCAGGGGCTAGTTTAGTATTTTCACTGTGCAAGGATTTGAAAAACTGAAAACACCCCTCACTGTTCCGTGTCTTTTTGTGAGCGTCCAGGGGTAAAATAATATTTTTACCATGCAAAAAAATTAGAAATACCATGCATATCCCTTGAAAATGTCAAAAATAACCATAGTCCTGGGGGTTATTTTTTCCAGCCTTGAGGTAAAATGATAATTTTACTGTTGCAATCCACATTAATCTGTATCTATGTGTACAGTGAAAAAAAAACCAGTAAAAGCGGGACTCGTTTATATGTATAGTAATATATGTATATATAAAAGGATTGCTGGGAATTATGTTTTATTATTTATAAAATTGCGATGGTCATCCTATTGCATTTTAGATTACAAGAAATATTTTTTTTCTAGAATTATTTAATTTATATATAAATGTGTATCAATTTCATGGAGAACAAATTATGACCAATTAACGTAAGATAGCTACCAGTCAGTGAAACACACATGAATATGGCAGTGGTGAGAAGCGATAGAATTATATTGTGTTTTAGAAAAATAAGTAATTTATTTTATTTTTATTTTAAATTAAAAAAAATTAGTGTTTTTAAATTATTTTCATATGCTAATATTAAAAATAATTTTTAAAATATAAAAAAAATATCATTTTGATATATTCAGATTTCAGAATAAAAAAACATTTTAAACCACGTCCTTTATTAATTTTGCAAAAATCATGGCATGAAACTAAAATTAATCTACTTCAGAACTTTAATGCAAATAAGATATTGGGAAATATGGAAAGTTAACGTCAATAAAGAAAACGGAGACACGTGTATCTGTCTATTTAGAATCACAAAAACGTGTGATTGCTGAGTTCTCGAGATGGAAATCAGGAAATATTCTATTCATTCACTCGCATTCTTCCTTCATATTTGCTACCTTCACTTGCAATTACTTTGGGTGTATTTGACATTGCTTTTGCTTTTGCGATTGAGATTAAAAAAAACAGTTTCAAAAAAAGCGCTTTTACTATGGTTTAAAATAAGCAGTGAAGTAATTAAAAGCGTTACAAATATTATGAACCTGTAATTTTTAAATTAATTTACGTATCAGTTAATATGTTTTTTTTTTTTCAAAAAATAAACCTCTACTAATTAAATGAATTTAAATGTTGATTTAACCTGTAAATCAAAGCTCAATACCGTTCGTTTTCATTGTTGAAACAATGCTTTTCAAGAAAATTAGATTTGTTTCTCTTCAGATTAATTTTTTCTTTATTGTTTTGACTTGTTAATATTAAAAATAATATTTCTTTTTTCAAAAAAATATTATTGTAATATTTCTTAAAAAACATTATTATAATACCAAAAATTACCGAAATAAAGCAACTCGATCACTTACACCTAAATTTGTCAATTCTGTTTCAGTTGGTGCTTCGTTTTTTCAATTGAAACAGAATGTTCCAGTTTCAGAGCGTTTCGACGCACTGTTTTGGGGTTGTACTGTTTATGTGTATGTGTGTATATTGTAAAATTATTCATTATTTAAAAAAACATTATTTGCCCGAAACGGAATAGACATATCCAGCTGAAATGTGGATGAAATTTCCGGAATTAATTGAAATTTTATACAAGATAAAAACTAGGCTATTTTATCTAATTTTTTTAATTAATATAAAATATTTCGACTATTTTAACCAAAACAAAAATAAATTAACAGGGGTGGTGTTTCCTCGAAATCTCCATCCTTCACGTCAAAGTTCAAATAAACGTAACCGTGGGAGGGTGGGAGGATGGGTGGGCTTGAAGTGATCATAGCAAAGTAGCCCGATGGATAAAAAGACAAAAGTAGAAAAGTGCAGTCCTCGGAAAGAGAAAAAAAAACAGTGACAAGAGCCGAATATACGTAGTGGTGGCCCAGATATCCGAGGTGAGAGATGCAGAGGTAAAAAGCAGAGACAGGAAAGGGGAAATGGGTAAAGCAACCATTGGTCGGTGAAAAAAACCACAAACGCTTCCACCTTTCGAAACACATTCTTCTCTAGTCGTCGAGCATGCTCAATAGTACAGCCACGTGTCAAAAGCTAAACAACGCACCTCTCTTAAAATATAGGGTGTTTGGAGCTAGCTGTATTGCCACCTGCCATTATAATAATTTTCTTGGATCAAATAAAATAGCTTGCCAGCCCCACGCCCACATCAATAATTCGATGTTAGTTTTAAAATCAACGACTATTTAAAGGGCATCTCCTCCACCATTTTCTTCATTCAATTCTCTCCCTTTTCAGTACTCCTTACGTTTAGGTAAATGCTACTTGAATATAATTGCATCTTCATTTTCTTGATGCCTTCATCAATGCGTGTCACAAACTAAAATTTCTCTGAAAATCTGCAGAAATATGGCTGCTGCTTATCTATGGACTTTGTTTCTTGGCATGCTGGTTACGGTATCTGGAACAATGGGAGCTGCCCTGAGGAAGCCGGTGGATGTGCCGTTCGGTAGGAACTATGTTCCTACATGGGCTTTTGACCACATTAATTACTTCAATGGAGGCAATGAGATTCAGCTACACTTGGATAAATACACAGGTGTTATAGATTATAATCAGATCAATCCATTTCTGCTCTTTTTATTTTTTATTTTTCTCTCCACTGGCATAATTTGTTAACAGTAACGTGTTGGATATTGAAAAGGTACTGGTTTCCAATCGAAAGGTTCATACTTATTTGGCCATTTCAGTATGCAAATAAAGCTGGTTCCTGGCGACTCAGCTGGAACAGTTACTGCTTTCTATGTAAGCATTTCTCATCACGTCGCGGCTGATCGTTTTTATTCTACTTAGTTAGGGTTATAGGGGGGAAATTCCTTTACTGATCATCCCCTGTTTCTCAGTCAATTTTATTATTATTATTATTATTATTATTATTATTGAAGTTATTGTTTGTATGTTTCTTTGGCAGCTATCCTCACAAAACTCAGAGCATGACGAGATAGACTTTGAGTTCTTAGGAAACAGGACTGGCCAGCCCTACATTTTGCAGACAAATGTTTTCACAGGAGGCAAGGGAGATAGAGAACAGAGGATTTACCTCTGGTTTGACCCAACCAAAGAATTCCACTACTATTCTGTCTTGTGGAATATGTACATGATAGTGTAAGTTTTTCTTCTTTCCTTTTTTTATCTTTCTGCGTTAATTTGTAGGAAACTTCTCGACCACAAAAGAGAAAGTTTAAATTAAATTTATGTTTCAAATTAGTTAGAACTGGCTACACAGATCCTTCCTCGTTAAAGGTGCTCTGTTAAAGGCTAAGCTTAAAAAGGAAGATGTTGCTTTCCCAAAACTATTCACTTTCAAGAATCTCGCAATCAAATTTTCATGTGACTGCAACATCCATGGCGGGTGGTGGGCCAACCAAATCTTACTTTTCATTCCCTGGGAAAAGAAAGAACAAGTTTTGTATTCAATCACCCTTTTGCTGAAACCTTTTTTTACTGTCTAGTTTCTAAAGTTTGGCAATTAAGAAACATATCGACCACCTTATAGCAGTACTCTGTTGAAATTTGGTGAAAGCAGCTCGCTTTTCTTACTACAAATTGTTTGTTTTCAATGATCTTTCCTTCCCGACGTAACTTTTTAAGCCGGTGCACACTTTTTTTTCCCTTTGTAATCTGATTATGTGAAATGGACAGATTATTATATATATTTGGCCCATCCGGTCCCAAAAAAGCAAATCATGCGCATGCGGAGCATGTTATATAATGTAAAATCCCATCTGATCGATTTATTAATCGTGGTATATTTATCTAATACTCCTGAAGTTATTGACAACGTGCATGTAGAATCACCTTTTCTCTCTGAGAAATTGGATCAAATTTTATATGCTGCTGCTTTAATTAAACGAGTGGTGTCCTTCAGGTTCCTCGTGGATGATGTGCCAATCAGAGTGTTCAAGAACTGCAAAGATCTGGGAGTGAAATTTCCATTCAACCAGCCAATGAAGATATACTCAAGTCTATGGAATGCCGATGACTGGGCAACCAGGGGTGGACTCGAGAAGACAGACTGGTCCAAGGCACCCTTCATAGCCTCCTACCGGAGCTTCCACATAGATGGGTGCGAGGCCTCCGTGGAAGCCAAGTTCTGCGCCACACAGGGTGCTAGATGGTGGGACCAGAAGGAGTTCCAGGATCTTGATGCCTTGCAATACAGGAGGCTCAGCTGGGTCCGCCAGAAATATACTATCTACAACTACTGCACTGATAGATCGAGATACCCTTCAATGCCCCCGGAATGCAAGAGAGACAGGGACATATAATATAGTTTCGGAGACCATGTCGATGCATTTCATATGATTACCGAAGCCCTGCAAGCTCTTAATTTCCACAGCTGCTTCCATCCTGTTTTAGTCCTGTGATTGATATAAATACTTGAGAGTTTAAAAAGACTTTAATGTTACTGTTTGTATCTCTAAAATACTGTATCCACTAGATGCAACATGTTTGCATTAATATTTGTGCTATCACGAAAGTAATGGAAATAGTTACTGTTCTTTACCTTGCCTGTTTCCTTAAATAATTTTCCAAGGTACAATAGTCTGACATTAATAATATCTTAGTTGTGTTATTGTTAACATTAGCATCTTAAAAAGATTTAAAAAAAACAATTTGATTTTTTTTATATATATAAGTTAAACCTTAAGACCAAAACACCCCTAAATGAGGGATGATCACTGGTTGAATGTGCCCTCTGTTCATTTATCAAAAGCTTATGGATCGATGTGTCCCTTGTTTATTTGTCAACGAGCCAAGATTTGAAAATGAAACGAATGATATCCAAATAGTTTCTTCTAAGGCTCCGATTCAACACAAAATGTCAGTGTTGTCCTTTGTTTATCTGTTATGATCGCTAGCTTCCTTTTATCTTTTCTGAATGCACGATCACCGCTTGATCAACGAATTTCCCTCTAATGTTTGATATTTATTATTATTATTATTATTTATTTTGAAACATGCACCAGCTTGGATTTCCACTCATACGAGTTTTGGTCTTCATCAAACTTCATCTTATCTGCAATACTCACCTTCACAATTATAGTTTCTAATAATTATAATTGCAAGCTCAAGTTTTTACAAGCTTAAAGCAAGAGGACATTTTCAGGCTAGTTGTAATCGCTGGTTAGCAGGAACTCAATAGTTTCAGAAGCTTAAAGCTTTCTCAGGAAAACCCACATCTTAAAACAGCTTGGAAAAAAAGAAGCTTTTGTTTCATCAGTGCAAAAGGATAGGGTAGGCGTAAGCCAGTCTTAACCGAAGATAATCCTGCTTTTATTTTCTTATTTTCATGAATCATAAAAATATTATATGTGCTAATCATGTATTACTGCAACATTGATTTTCAATATCTGAAAGACGTTGCAAAAGCAATTCAGCGTGCAACCATGTGGACTTAGAGTTAGACCATAGCTTCAAATCTGCGAGCTTAATCTACAGAGCCTACTGTAAGCATTCATGTAACTTCAGTACAAATACCACCACCAAATTGACGCATGGGAAATCTTTATTTTCTTATATCAGGAAAACCAAACAAAACCTGACAGCAAATTTAGCTAAAATGACTTTATCACGCTTCACATAGTGCAATGTGAACAGAAACTCGACTTGGCAAACTAGGACGATCAAAATGCCAAAAGCAATTCAGTTATTTTTATCTGTTGGTGGGTGCAAGCTTGCAGTTCACCTATAGAGATGCAGAAGCAGCAGAAGTCCGTTGTTTATTACCGAGTATAACTACAATCACGGTAACATCGTCATGATATTTCCTTCTTCTCCCGGCTGGAATACTCATCAGATCTTCAGCACTAAAACCTTCACGTAAACAGCATTTATTCATATATCAGAACGAATTTGAATAGAGTGAATGGCCTAACATCGTCAGGTGATACGATTCAATAAGCACCAATCAATGGGAGATCATCTGAAATATATGCAAGCATGCTCTGCTTATTAGCAAGCCGTATCTTTTTCCCTAATTCTTAAAATGGTTCAGGTTCCGCAGCATCAATGTTTCTGCATTTTTTGCACAGACCATGCCACAAGGATATATCTTTTATTCAATGGAGAGATCAATGAACGCATGGATATGACAGAAAAATTACGAAGACTAAAGAAAGCATATGTTCAGAAATATCCAAAATTTAGTTATTGAAAGGAAACAGAAATTACCAGCATTATCAGCAGCTCTCTGAACAAGCTGTTCAACCAGGTGCTTTGCAGGATCGCCAGAAGGATTGTTCTGGATAAAGAGATGCACAAGCTTCACAACTTCATCATTTCTAAAGAAATCAAACAATCCATCACTTCCCAAAACAACAAACTGATCCTTATCTGAAACTTTATGACTCATAGTGAAGGGATGGTTATAAACATAGGGAGGACTGCACAAATTTCGAACGCGTAGAATGCCCATCAACACATCATTCATTTTACTCTGCAGAATTGAAAGGAAAAATTTATGTTAAGTAATGTAAGCTCCGTAAGAGAGTATTATTTTGAACAAGACAAATACAAAAGAAAAAAACAATTCACTATTGACCTTTTTAAGATAACCAACTCCAAATGCTCGAGTTAACTTCAGTTTCCCTTTTACTCTCCCGTAGATGATAGGAGACGGAACGTCAGGGTGATCGGCCAAAACTTTATTGCACTCTGACAAGTTATCAACAGTATGAGTTTCTGTTAACTGGATGGCTTTCAGCACCCCTTCCTCTTGAATGGTGCCAGTTGCTAATATTGCCCTACTATCTCCTAAATTTTGGATATAGATATGATCTCCATAAAGAAGAATTGCCAAGACACAAGATCCAACAGACACCAAATCAGGGCGATCTTCCATTTCCTGTTCGACCATGTACATAAATTCGCTTTCTGCCTGGGCTAGGGCACGATTAAGGCAGCTTATTATGTCAGAACTGTAATTCTCATTCGTGAGTTCTTCAACAGAATTGGGTAGTTTTGCTTGTTCCATTTTAGAATTTAAATGGTCAGGATCATCAGGGAGGGCATTATGACATGTGACATTTTCACCTTCTAAGGTACTTTTAAACGAGCCAGGCTGCTTCTTTTTGTGCCACTCCAGCATTTGCAGGTAAAGACAGATGTTTTCATAGAGAGTACTAGCTAAGAAATCCGCCGCATCACGCCCATTAAATCCATCATAGATTCCACAGAAGAGCCATCCATTTTCTTCAGAACACACAGCTTGGACTCTATCCTCGCCTGCAGCCCCTCCAGCCATTTGCGCGTCTATTGTATTGAGAAAGGTCGAGGATTCTGTTCTGGTAGGAGCACTCATAGATTTCCAGAAGTTCCTTTCGTTCTCAGCTAAGTCATTATCCCCCGGTGTGCTACCACCCAAGGTGGTAAAACTGCTATATGAGGACGATGATGTGAAATCCAAGCGTGATAGAGAAGGAGAAGATGCCAACCTTCTAAATGAGTTTGGAGAATCAAGGTTAGGCAAGATCTCCTCTCCAATGAGACCATTACACAGATTTGTGTTTGCCAATGTTGCATTGGCACTAAGAGCAGCACCGGACAAACAAGAAAAGGAGCTACTCATCTTCAGACAAGAATCTCGGATCATGGTGCTGTTCAAAAAGTCGAGTCCCTCTGGCACAATGGGAGGAATACTAGGGCCAGTGACATTGCACTGATAACCAAAACTCACACAAAGTTCACTTGAGTATACAGGTGCATCATCCGATCCTTCCATTATCATTAAATCTGGTATAGGAAAACAGTTCAGTTTCCTAGTACATGCATGTTTTTCCCTCAAAGACCATGGGTAATGCACAGGATACTATAGACAAAGTTTCAAACACTTGGATACTGACAGAAACTGAGCCTGAAATACATCACAAAGATGAAGTTATTAAATTACAGTGTCTGAGAAAGAAGATTCCATGGAAAATCTTTCCACGAACTGGGAAATCAGAGCATAGCTTGACAGCTAATATTAAACAGAAATAAAAGAATCTTAATGGATTCCATTGACAAGCAATAACTAAAAAAGGAAATTGCGTAAATCCAAGATTCTTTATTAACAAAAAAAATGCCTTCAATTCGAGATACAAAGCTAACAGTCTAAAAAGAAATGAAAATTTTCACGATAAACAGATCAAAATAAACATAGAACCCGTAACTGACTGTGCTCAATTTCTAACTTCGGAGGAAAAGGAGCGGAAACTAAACAGAAGAAAAAATAAAAACAAAGAAAGGGGGCGGGAAAAAAAACAGAGAAGAAGAGGAGAGGGTAGAAATTAGCATACCCGAAAAAGAAATGGCTGTGCTTTTAAAGGATGAGACCAGGGGTAGCGTTTATCAAGAGAAATTTGAATATCCTGCAAAAAAGGAAAGCAAACAGAGAAAGAAACAACCATTAGATTGGGAAATCGGAATCTGGAAGAAACGGGTAAGAGCGAAATCAATCACCACTTGTTCCATTTAATTGTACAGGTGCTCTGTTTTCTCCATTTTTGGGATATCTGGGGTGAAAAAGAGAATCTTGGCATGAGAAAACCAACAAAATCAAGCAGATGAAAGAAATAAGAAGAAACATACAACGTTGGAAAGCTAAAGATGTGAAAATGATGCAAACAAATGGGGCTTACAGGAAGGGAATCAGAGAGGAGAGGGAATTGAATACTAAAACAGAGAGAGAGAGAGAGAGAGATCAAATGTAGAGAGCTACTATCAGTTGACGTTTAGAAGGAAACGACAACACTCTTTTGAATAAAAGAAAAGGCGAATAATGAGAGAGAGATTTTACGAGGCGACTCGACTCTCCACGAACTGAAAAGGCCTCTTGTGAAACTTGGCTGAGAGGCCCTACCCAGTAATTCCCCGCCATCATTCTCACACGACACCTTTTTTGGATCAATTATTCAACCTCTTTATTTTATTTTATTTAAAAAAATATATCATTTATTCAACATTTTGTTATTCTCGACTTGAGGCTATTTCCGAGTCAGACAGATCTGGACACCAATATTAATCCCCTTTGCTTTTCTTTTCTTTTCCTTTTATTTTATCAAAAGTCCTTTACGCATATTAATAGGCTGTTTTTTTATTATTAGTATTATTACTGTGGCTCAAATTATATTTCAGTTTATTTTTAAAATATATATTTAATTTTTTTTTTTTTAAATTTGATATACCTTTACAAAATATCTAAGCTCTAATACTAAACACACACAATAATAATAACTAGCTAATTGCCCCGCGCGCTGCCGCGGGTATTCTTGTGTATATAATTTAACATAATTAAATCTATAACGATAAATTTATATGATATAAATAAATAAAAGTTATAGATCAGGAGATAAAATGTATGAAATTTTGAGTTGAGTTTGTAACGCAAGCATAGATCACATCTTTTAAAATATAGGTATTGCGTCATAAACGATCACAAAAGAACGCGAACTAACATTAGAAAAAAGAGCAAGATATTTTTACCAGAGAAAAAAATTATTACTGAAATCATTATTGTGTAAATAATTAAATTATTATTATTATTATTATTATTATGTTAATAATGAAAAAAACAAAAGTAAATGAAAGACTGAAAATATCAAAGAAATTTTAACAAAAGATTAAAATTTTTTTTATCATTACTGTTACTGTCAAAAGAATAAAAACTATCAAATTATCCGGAGGGAAAAAACAACATCAACAAAAGAGTAAGCAAGAAAAACAATTAAATAATAATAATAATAATAATAATAATTATTATTATTATTATTATTATTATTATTATGTTAAAAATGAAAGAAACAAAAATAAATGCAAGACTAAAAATATCCCAGAAACTTTAACAAAAGAAAGTATCATTGTTATTTTTTTGAAAAAAAAATTCAACCCCAACAAATAAGAAAATAACAAAAATTAAAGATCAAAGATAAGCACACTTATATGTACATTAATAAAAGGAAGGATAATTCTAGAAATAAAAAGAAATAAAGGGATTAAAATAAAAAATTCAAAGTGATAGGGCTGAAATGAACATTAAATATAAAAGGATTAAAATCAAGAATTAAAAGTATAAGGGCTGAAATGAAAATCAAATATATTATCAATTTTAATTAAAGGAAAAAACTGAAGAAATTAAAAATTCTGTACTGAATAAATTTAGCTTTTTCAATTGAATCCGAAAATTAAAAGCAGAGGGACCGAATTGACAGTTGGACATTGAATCAATTCCAATCGGAGGACCCAATCGAAGAAAAGCAAAAGTTATATACCAGAAATCAGGAAACAAAACGAAATTAAAACCTCAGGGACCAAAAGGAAACAATACCAAACTTGGGGGACTCTCCTGCACTTGTACGTGCAGGAGAGAGAGAAACGTCGCCAACGGACGTAAACGGCAACCGCCGCGTCCACGGACATCATATGCAGACACACGCCGCCGCGGGAGGAAGACCGTGCGGAGGCGCATCGTCTGAGACGCCAGAATCTCATTTACGACCACCGTATGACGCCGCACGCGCCGGTCAAACAGGGCGTCGGACTGAAACCGTTGGGAGCGTGCGCAGCACGCACTGACAGACCCAGGCATAAATAATAAAAAATGAGGGTCAATTACCTTAATGGCCCTGGTCGCAAGTCAACGTTTTTGTCTTATTAGGGGACAAAACCGTATTTAGCCAACTTCGAAAAATAATAAAATAAGAAGCAGACCGCCTGCCCGGACCGGACCGGTCCGGTCCGATGTGGTCAATGACGAAGGAGCTCCTGATTCTGGCGGCGTTTTTTGTCGTTTTCGGGGGCTAATTTCGTTAATACATTGTTCACCAGAGGAAAAAAAAAAAAAAGAGGATGTATACCCGCGAAGCACCGGGTAAAATTGCACATGAATAGTGACAATGAGTCACGGTGCACAGTGAATTGCTGTGCAAAACCTCGACGCCCTTTAGTTTTTTTTTTAATAAAAAAAAAAGTGATGAGAAAAACTGTATTTTTATGTCCCAAAAGATTTTATAAAAAAACTATTTTTTCACTTTAAATTAGATTTTTTATATCCAGGGATATTTTAATATGTTTATATAAAAAATAATTGTTTTTTTTTTAAATATTTTAAAAAACAATAATCGTGCTCTCTCGTTTGATTCATTCAATGGTCTCTGCCGCTGTCTTCCCTGTTTCTTCTAGCTTTTATGGCTGGGTTTTTCTCGGTTCCACTGGCATCTGGGACTGGGAGCTTATGTTGGAGAGGCGAGCTGGCTTAGGATGAATCGGCTTGCCTCTGCTCAGAGGTGGTGAGCTCCTGTGGCCCTAATGGGAATATGGAAATTGTCCGATTAATTCGGTGGCGCACATTTTTTAACCCATCACCGGCGCTGCCTTAATTCGGTGGCGCACATTTTTTAACCCATCACCGGCGCTGCCTCCTCTCCAGTCCCCGCCGATGACTTCAATTCTGCTGTTGCCTGTGCTAAAATGACAATGACGATTCTTAATTACTTAAAAACAATCTGGAATCACGTCACTTTATTTGGAGACCTTACATAACTCTAACTCTAGAGATAATTTTATTGGTAACCATTAGTTTTTTTTTTAAAAAAAATAATTACTTTAAATTGATTTTTTAATGTATTAATATTAAAAATACATTAAAATATAAAGATATTTTATAAAATAAAACAAAAAATCAATCATTATTACATTCTCAAACAATTCTCCAAAAAAACAATTTATCAACACAGAAATTCATGCTCACTGGACAAAAATAATGGAATTTAAAACAATGAAGGCGAACACTTTAAACAACTTAAAGAAAATAGCCATCATGGATCTTAAGTGATAGCCAGTCTGGGATTCTAATTAAATTCTTCCTCGAGCCTCTAATTCCTTTAGTTCTTACATCTTTCTACATTTTTGTCTCTCTTAAACGTATTTTTTACCTGTGAGTTTTTTCTTTTTTTTATTTCCCTTCTCCCTCCTGAAATCTAATACATCTCCTCATTATACTATCCATTTTTCAAAAAGATTATTATTATTATTATTATTATTATTATTGAATATATAACTTTAATATTATACATGATCTACAGTAAACCAATTGCAATAAATTATTCATGAATTTGTGTTGCCTGCAGATTTGAATAAAAGTAATCAAAATGATAAAATGTCACACTCGGTAGAAAATATATTCAAATAAAATAAGATAATTTGTCGATGGAAACTATTTCCACGTAAAAATTACGTGCGGAAAATGGAGGTTCAGGTAGCATTCATTAATGGCCTAGGTGTTTCGTTGCGTCACCTAATCTTAATTATAGTATTTATAAATTCATTTTTCTTTTTAAAATGAGTTTTGTGAAAGTGGTTTTCACCTATATAAGCGTATTTTATTTTATTTTTATATTCAAATGTATCTTGTCTAGTTTTAAATTTAAACGCAGTAGTATTTTTTTTGTACGCAAAATAATAAAACTTGAAAAGATAACACGTGGCAAAGCATGGCGCTTACGTATGCTGTGTTAACTATAATTCACGAATCAAATTAGTCAACATGAGATCAATAAACTTCTGTAAGAAAGATTAGAGAAGAAGAGGACCGAGCCGCTTAGAAAACCGGAGGCAGCTGTTCATCTCAAGTGCCCCTTGCCAATCTCCAAAGCCACAAATACATAGTTTAGTGACGAAGAGGGAAATAATGATTCGGCGGTGATGCAGCAAAAACAACAACTTGGTAGAAGACTTGAGTGACGTCACATGACCTCGACGGATTTATTTTTAGAGAAACAATTTAGGCCCCGTTTGTTTGCTGGAAATTAATTTTCTTTTGAAAAATGAATTCCAAGAAAGTATTTTCTGATATTTGGTAGTGTAATGGAAAATAAGTTGGAAAACAGTTTCCAGTGTTTGGTTATGTCATGGAAAATGAGCTGGAAAAATAACTTATTAATGTTTTATTTTTCTCAAGTTTATTAAAATAATGAGGAACAAATCTTACAAATTAAAAAGTTGAATGAGAATGAAATTGAAAAAAAATATAATTTCATAAATTATCTCAAATAAAATAAATAATAATCAAAATAATAGAGATCAAATCTAAAAAATTAAAAAAAAATGAAAGGTGAATAAATTAAAATAATAATAATTAACATTTCATAAATTATTTCAAATAAAATAAGTAACAATAAAAAAAATAAGGACCAAATTTGATAGATAAAAATTTTCAATAAAAAAATGATAAGAAAAAAGCAAATAGCAATTATAAAAATAAGGACCAAAATTAATATAAAAATTAAATTTTAAGAGATGAAATTGAAAAATAAATATTCAAAACAAATTATATATAGCAATCAAAAGTTTGAGGATCAAATTTGATATAATCAGCAAATAATGATATTTCTAAATTTTTCACAACTTCCGGAAAGTGTTTTCCGCCCAAATTTCCCAGGAAAACACTTTCCTGAAAACCAAGTCAAATTTTTCTTTGACTGAAAAGTGTTTTCCGTTGATCAACTTTTCTAATGGCAAACAAATACAGAGAAGTTTGGAATGTGGTTTCCCGGAAACCACTTTTCGGAAAACAAACACAGCCTTAGAGAAACAATGGGCTATTGAAGCAACCAGGTTCTACTTAAACAATCATTTAGTACTTGTAGTTCTACAAACATTGAATCTCAATCCTTCTAGTTTTAGAAGTTGTAATTTAGTCCATTAATTTATTAACAGATCATTTGGTTCTTTAGAAAATGACTCTCCGACCGTGATGCTGTCTCTCTCTCATGCTCTCTCGTATTGAGTTGAGTATTTTACAGTTTAAACTTTAAACTTTAAACAACGTTGAAAAGCCACTTGAAATTTCTAACTGCTGCTCATTTTGTAAGTGGGCCTCGACAGCCCACGTTTACAAGCTCTTCAAAACCAGGATTAAATTGTGACTCGTGAAATAATGACCGGGCCGAAAGAAATGGTCTATTATTATTCAGATTTAAACATGGGCCCATTAAAAAGCCACTCGAGACCAATCAATTCAAAACCCTAGATGCTAGTTTGGGTACGCGAAAAAGAGTCCGCAGTATAAAACCGGAAAAAATGTATAGTCTCTGTCTTCTCTCCCTTTGCAGCGGCAGCAGAGTAAGCAACAATGCCGGCTGGACATGGTTTGCGATCAAGGACCAGAGATCTCTTCGCTCGTCCCTTCAGAAAGAAGGGTTACATCGCTCTCTCCACATACCTCAGAACCTACAAGGTAGGCGACTATGTGGACATTAAGGTAAATGGCGCTATCCACAAAGGCATGCCCCACAAATTCTACCATGGCCGCACAGGTCGCGTCTGGAATGTCACCAAGCGCGCTATTGGTGTTGTCATCAACAAGCAGGCACGATAACTATCCATCTAATAACTTTATTCTCTCTCTCTCTCTCTGTGTGTGTGTACATAGATAGATTTTTCATTTTTCATTTATGATTTTGGAAAACTATATGGAAAAATGTTGTAGGTTGGGAACAGGATTATTGGGAAGAGAATTCATGTTAGGGTGGAGCACGTGCAGCCGTCGAGGTGCAGGGAGGAGCTCACGTTGAGGAAGAAGAAGAATGATGAGCTGAAGGCGGAGGCAAAAGCTCGTGGTGAAAAGATTAGTACTAAGAGACAGCCTCAAGGACCCAAGCCTGGATTTATGGTGGAGGGTGCTACTCTTGAAACTGTCACTCCTATTCCTTATGATGTGGTTAATGATCTCAAGGGTGGTTACTGATTTCTTGTTTTTGATTTCGTTGTTATCAAGATTTTTGTTCGTGACTAGCTCTTATTTTGTCAGAAATGAATGAATGTGGACTTTTATTTTGATTTGATTTTGACTACTTGAGACTTTTCACTTGATATTTGGTCTGAGATATACTGAGCGCATTCTGATATGTTTAATGAATTTGCATTGTTGATCCTGCTGGAATATCTGAATTGTTGCTGTTTC
The DNA here is from genome assembly GCA_009078335.1 of Salix brachista. Taxonomy (NCBI): domain Eukaryota; kingdom Viridiplantae; phylum Streptophyta; class Magnoliopsida; order Malpighiales; family Salicaceae; genus Salix; species Salix brachista. Next base: position 11,983,009 of record CM018574.1, on the reverse strand, counting down.
TGCTGCTGCGAGTGTTTGCTAGGCCAGGTGATGCATTAGTATCTAGTGATTTGTTAGAGATGATTATTTCCTGGTTGAGGAAATAGTGTTCACACGGGTTCTGTGCATCATTGTGGCCTTGCTCCCTCTGATAGTTTTGAAAAATTTGTATGCTTATTTGGTTTGTTTGGGAACGCCCCTTCCATGTCTATGGATGGAGGGTCGTGAGCTGTGATTGTCTTCCATGGCTTTGAAGCTCGTTACGGTACGATGCCTTTTTGTATTTTCACCTTTTTTTCTGAATCCTTTCTTTCTGATCGCCATGTTTGTCAATTCCTCCGAATATTTTGACCTTGATGCAATGATGGTCGATCCCACTAACTTGTTTCACATCCCTTATCTGGGATGCCATTAGAAATCGAGTTCGTTCCCCACCTGCTCCATCAGGTTTCCCAAGTTTTCTCCAAACTCTCTCTCCTCCAAAAACGCTGATGCAATAGTTAACAGGGTCATGCTAAACCGTTTAAAAAATAAAATATAAATTAATATTGATCAGCTTGAGTAACTAGCTCCACGTAAAATGAGGTAATACCAAACGTCTTACACTGTTTCTTCAAAATGGTATGCCGTATGAGACCCTACCGGACCCTCACTGCTCGTCCCCGGCAAGCATTCTTGATTCCCGGACCTTTTTGGATCTTAAAAGGAGAGTGCTTGGGCCTGAGAGTTATTCCGTGCCACTGTTTTAAAGAAAGGATTTGACGATGTCTCATTTGGCAAGTTATTGTTATGGAATCCAATTCTTTTGCTTGCTAGCTCTCATGTGTTTTAATTTAAGCGACTAGAAGTAGTAATCAATGCCTGACATCAATTTCTTGCCCCTTAAGCACTGAAATAAATAAATAAATAAAACAATGTGTTTCTGTTCTTAAAGTACTTTTCGTTCAGAAATGCATTAAAATGATTTATTTTTTTAAAAAAAAAAATCATTTTTGACATCAGTACTGAAAATGATTTAAACACATTGAATTTTTTTAATTTCAAGTAAATAAAAAAAATTCATTTTAAAAAAAAAATACTTTTGAAACTTAATGCGAAACACCCCCTCGGAAATGTACGAATTTCTTGATCGCATATATCTTTTTTTTTAAAAGGAATTGCCGAATATTTGTCTGGGAAGCAACAGATACAGAATAAACTGCACTCGGCTACAATGACAGCCAGAATGCCGAATCTCTTACTGTGAAATGGGCCTCTGTGATGTTCTCTCTCCATTGCTTCCTTGATTCGGGTCAAAAGATAAATTCTCTGTTGGGAGATGCCATTTACTACATGAAAAACAGATCATTGTGTTGCTTGCGTGGTGCGCAAAGTGATTTTAAGATTCTATTTTGTTTTTACGTTTTTAAAAAATGATTTTTTTTAAAAAAATTCTTTGCTTTATATTGATTTTGAAGTATTTTTATATCATTTTAATATCTTAGTATTAAAAATAATTCTTAATAATAAAAAAAATTGCTATATTTTCAATCAAAAATCATTTTTAAAACAATTATTATGACACTCTGAAACACTTTTACACAATTCATCACAACTTCGCTACATTATTTGACATATCTAGAGCATTTTATTAAAAAAAAATTAATTAGAAGAGTCAATTAAGTAATATGATATGTATGAATAATATAAATATAACATATATATACAAAAAAAAGAAGTAAATATCACTCTTTCTTTTAGCTATTCCTGAAGATAAGATGCTATAAGTATAAATTTTCTTGTCTTTGGAAGCAATGAAGACAAAGTAAACTTGGATTCTTGAATAGATATCCTGGCTTCCCTCTTTTAAATAGATACTAGGCACGAGGAATGAAGCACGTCCTGCTCTCTTTCTTTCAATCACTGTGAGGAAAACAGTTTAGCAGCTTGAAGAAATGGCGGAAATGCAATTGCTGATTGATGTTTCAGAAGAACTACAGAATAAGTTGGGCACTTCCATGCAGGACATCCGATGGAACAAACGATCAATCTACAAACTACCTGCATCTGTCACTGTTCTGAACAGAACAGCGTACAGGCCGCAGACTGTTTCGTTTGGGCCTTATCATTACTACGACGATCAGCTAAAGCGAATGGAGGAGCACAAGCACCGGGCTCTTTATTATTTTCTTCGGAGATCAGGAAAATCTCTTGAGCTGTTTCTCCAATCCTTAAATGAAGTGGTGCAGGATTTAAGGGATTCGTATGATCAACTTGATAAATCATGGGAAGATGATACGAACAAGTTCTTGCAGTTGATGATTCTTGATGGATGTTTCATGTTGGAAATTATGTACCTTGCTACTGCTCAATCTTCCGAAACCTATGCTGCTGATGATCCAGTTTTTAGCAGCCATGGGAAGGTCTACATGGTGCCATTTATCAGGCGTGACATGCTGATCGTTGAGAATCAATTACCAATGCTTGTTCTGTACAAGCTGGCTGCTATTGAAAGTGATGAGAGAAAGGTATATCCTACTTAAATTTAATTACAGAGTCATGCATCCTATAGAAATCTTGTTCATATCACCCACCATGAAAAGTCTTACTTTTGCTTTTTTGCAGAATGAAGAGTCTGTCAGCAGGCTCATACTCACTTTCTGTTGTCCCGATCAAGCAAGTGTCTCGGTGCCGGGTAAGTGTTTGCACGTGTTGGATTTATATAGGAAGAGCCTGATTCAGGAAGATCCCAACCGGAAGAGGCATCAAACCAGAGTAAGGGGTGGACTGCATAAAGATGTCAATGATACCGTCCGGTCTGCAGCGGAGATCAATGAAGCTGGGATCCGGTTCAAGAAAAGTAAAACGAAAAGCCTAAAAGACATTTCGCTCCACCATGGGGTCCTTCACCTTCCTGCCGTCGTCGTGGACGATGTAACCGAGGCTGTCCTTTTGAATCTGATGGCCTTCGAGCGCTTCCATCCTGGTGCAGGAAACGAGGTAACATCTTATGTCTTCTTCATGGACAGTATCATCGACAGCGAGAGGGATGTCGCTCTCCTACACTCGAAAGGAATCATCCAGAACGCCATCGGAAGTGATAAAGCTGTTGCTAAATTGTTCAACTCTCTTTCCAAGAACATTGCACTGGACCCAGACAGCAGCCTCGACTTGATGCAAAAGCAGGTCAATGCCTACTGCAGGAAGCCATGGAATGCCTGGCGTGCCAACCTTATCCAAACCTATTTCAGAAATCCATGGGCGATCCTGTCTCTTGTTGCTGCACTCGTCCTTTTCGCGCTCACAATTGTTCAGACTGTATACACTGTATTAGATTTCAAAAATTAATGACGGATATCCACCGGCTTCCTCCCCACCTCCTATGAACTCTCGCTTCATTTGATTATCTACTGCAATTTTCATGTAATGTTTTTCACTACAATTCCACCTACACGTTGAAATAATATATATAATTTTTATCCCTTAACATTTTTTTACTAGATATGAGCTTCATATTTTTATTTTTATTTTCGTGAAGTTATTATATTCTCATTTGATATATTTGAAATTGGTCTTTTAACTTCTTTTTTCTATAAAAATACCTCAATTATATAGTTCTTCAAAAAAAATTTGATACAAAACAACATCCATTCAAGTTTTAGTGACAAAATTGTGCGGTTGAAACCACATTTCAAGATTTTTTTAATCTTTTTTACTTAAAAATATTTTTTATATCTTTAAATTATTTTGATATAATAATATCAAAAATAATTATTTTCATACATTTCCAAACAAAAAAATATCATTACCACACACGCTCTCACTATTTAAGCCAAACCACACAAATAGACACTTCACTCGCTAACTTAGAAAGAAAAAATTAGCAGCAATAAGGTCTTCATGAAAATTCTTTGTTCTTTCCTATAATCTCCATGTAATTTTCCTTTCCGGCAACCCTTCGGACATATTTTGTTTTCGAAAGTAAAAAGGAAGACAAACACAAGAAGCGAAAAACAAATGTAGCAAAACTTAGGCGGCAAAAAAAAAACAATGTGTCAGTGACATGGAGCATTGGCCAGTATCCTTCCTTCTATTCCCTCCTGTGAAGCACGCAAAATTTTGAATCATTTGAATGAAAATGCTTTGCCTGTGCCTGTGCCAGTGTGTGTTAAGTGACCAAACAACATCCTCCCAAAATTCTTTAACAGTTAAATTCCCTCTTTTACCAAATGATTTGTACAAATTTGTTATCTCCCACAATTCCTTGTTCCTTCACGTTTTTATCTCCTGGATTCTGCATATAGCTACTTGGCCTGAATACCAAGTACATGATACGGAGAATCTATGACGATACGGTGAATACTGTTTTGCTTGATTTTGTTTCATCCATTCTTCTTTCTGTGCATCTTTAACCCGACAGATATAAACGAGTCCTTGAAGGAGGGGAAAGTATCAAGAACAGCTTGGTGTGTTGTCTAAGACTGCAGCATTCACCTGTTGGAACCTGTTCGAAGGAAGGAATGTTTCTCATTATGAAGGTAGAAAGCACGAGGCTATAGCAGTTTTCACTATTCATTAGGGCTTTTTCACGTGGGAAGTTGGAATCGTACCTCTTTACTTCAAGTATGTCTCTATCTGATCAAAGGAACGTGCCAAATTATCCTTTTTTCGGGTTGCAAAGCCATTAGAAACAATTCAAAGCAGCATGAGCAGTCATTTTTCTTGTCTGTGAAGCAACGAATTAGACAAAAGACACACACAGAGAGAAATCTGGATGGTTGAGAGCTTCTATTTACATCTTGGAAATGTGTATAACAAGAAGGAAATGAGAGCACCTTGCATGACTTCTTTCATCTGTGTTAAAAAAAACAACTATTGAGCAGTTGGAAGCAATGGAAGAGGAAAAGCAGGTGCTTATAGAAGTTGTTTCAGAAAAACTTCAGAACATGGCAAATACTTCAATGAAGAATGTGCTCTGGAGCAAACGTTCAATCTACAAAATACCTGCCCCTGTTACAGCCCTGAACGAGACGGCTTACATGCCTCAGACAGTATCCTTCGGTCCTTACCATCACGATGGTATTCATCTGAAACCAATGGAGGAACACAAGAAGCGAGCGCTCGGATATTTTCTAAACTCAACAGAGAAATCTCTGCCGTCGATCGTTGGATCTTTAAATGAAGAAATCCAGGTTCTGAAAGACTCCTATGACATGCTCGGTGAATCGTGGAAAAACGATAAGAGCAAATTTCTGCAACTGATGATTCTTGACGGTTGTTTCATGCTGGAAATCATACGCCTTGGTACACGTCCGTTGGACGATTCTGCCAATGATCCAATTTTTAGCAGCCACGGGAGCCTCTGCATGGTACCATATATCCGGCGTGACATGTTGTTGCTTGAAAATCAGCTGCCAATGCTTGTTCTTTACAAGCTGGTTGGTGTTGAAAGCGACGGAGCAAAGGTACATCGATCTTTTCCTTCATTTTGTACAGTTTTTCAGTATGAAAAACTCTGCTTTCGTACAGGATGTAGAGTCAGTCAACAAGCTCGTACACAATTTCTTCTATCCCAATGCATCGGTCTCAAATCTGGGTAAATGCTTGCATGTACTGGATTTGTATAGGAAGAGCCTACTTCAGGGAGATCCCATCAGGAAAATGCGTCGCCCCCGAGTAAAGGGAGGACTTCATGGGGACGACAATGATATTATACGATCAGCGACAGAGATTAATGAAGCTGGAATCCAGTTCAAGAAAAGCAAAATTAAGAGCTTGAAAGAAATCTCATTCCATCGTGGTGTCCTGGAGCTCCCTGTCATTGTGGTAGATGATTTCACCGAGGCAATCTTTCTGAATCTGATGGCCTTTGAGCGCTTCCATGCTGGTGCAGGCAGTGAGGTAACATCTTATGTCTTCTTCATGGACAATATAATTGACAATGAGAGGGACGTCGCCCTCCTAAACTCAAAAGGAATTATCCAGAATGCTATTGGAAGTGACAAAGCTGTCGCTAAATTGTTCAACTCTCTCTCTACGGACATTGCGTTGGAGCCCAACAGAAACCTTCAGGTGGTGCAAATGCATGTCCATGCTTACTGCAAGAAGCCTTGGAATGCGTGGCGTGCCAATCTCATTCACACCTATTTCAGAAATCCTTGGGCCATTCTGTCTGTTATTGCCGCACTCATCCTCTTCGCCCTCACTATTGTTCAAACTGTATATTCTGTATTATCTTACAGTCCAAATGACTGTGAATGACTCTCTCCTCTGACTTTTGTGGCTCCCCCTCCCCTTTCAACTCCTCTTATGCATCCTCCAGAACCATCACACTGCTAGTGATTCACCTGGTTCCACTTTTCAAATATTTGTTTTCCTTTGACAGCTTTGGATTGCTTGTTTTGCTTTTCCCAGTTATGTTACTGTCGTGTTATTGATATTTTTGTTTGATCGCTTCATTTATCATTTATTTATCCTTTTTCTCGTTTACTTCTCCAGCAAATGAGATGAGTCCTCTTTAAGATTCCTTTTTTCCCCTGATCCGCAATAGAATGACAGGCCTATTTGACCAGCAGTAAATATATTTTATTGGCCTCAGAATTACAACAGCCATAAGAACATGCATCTTCAATCAATCAATTATATTGACTCGGCCTTGTAAACATGGTAGCAACGAATTTATGATCTCAAAGTTCCCATTATATAAAAAAAAACTGAATGAATCAGTAAGCAAAAAAGCTCCTAAAATAAGAGGAGAGGGATGGAAGAGCATGTTTCCTCTTCCCATTGTAGAAGACCTAGTGCTGACATCCTCTCTCGGTATTTACAACAAGTAACCACTGTCGTGATGAAGTTATTCGGGTTAATGCACTGGAAAGTAAACTAGTGTTGGTAGAGATAAAAAACACCCAGTCTGCTATCCTTTCATCTTCCAATTCCAATTAACCTAAGCTGTCAGATATAAGAAAGTTTGTCAGAATGCAGTATTGAAATTGGAGGGGGGGTTTACACGAACAGAGAAGGGGGGGGATTACAATGTTGTTTCCAGGCTGCTTCCAGTAAAATCCCTGCAAGATAACTGGTAAGACATTGGTAGTTGCAAGGATAAAAATCATCAATGCATGCTTTCCCATCCATTCTAGTACCAATGTCGGGCGCCTGAATCCAAACACATCAACCTGCAGGAAAAACGCATTCAATTAACAAGTAACAACAAACTTTGCTGGTTCCATGTGGAAAAAGAGAAGAAAATACACAAAATGAGCGAGACATGTACTGGCAATCTAGCCAACAAGCAAACATACATGCTAGTTGTCAAGAAAATAAACATACTAATCATAGAAAGTTTTTCTTTCATTAGAAGATGATAAAATACCTACCAGTATATAGATTCCAGTAAATACAATGCCGGCAGTACCCGCAGTTACACACATATAACTGAATGTGTAAAGAGCCTTGTTAACATGCATTCCTAGAGGAAGGAAGGAATCATGAATCAGTCAGGAAAAGCATTCATGCTACCTCTATGAAATTCAACTTTAAGACCTGCAAATAAACTAAATCTTACCTGATATATCCAAGACCAGGCCCAAGACTACAAAACAAGTAGAAGGGACCATCCAGTGAAGGATTCTGTCCTTGTGTTCCTGAAAGTGGCAGAGCGAAAAAATTCGTTGAGCAAAAGGAAACTTATATATAATAAGTATGATCTTTGACCATGTATAATATGTCACCTTGAAATGGACAATGATGTGCCCGTAATGCAAACCAACCAAGCAGGTAACAACGGCCATTACTGAACTACAAGGACAAAGTGCAAAGACAAACTAAGAGCCCAAAAATTAAGCAAACGCTAAGAAATTCTTCTAATGGATAAGAAATTCCCACAAAGTTTAAATCTACATTGATTCCTGATACATCACATAAAACATGACCTCTAGGAAAGGAATAAGGAAATGTAAATGAACCTCAGGAGCCCTTCAGGATCAAAAGGGGCCTGACACCATGAAGGAGCATCTGGAGGTAGTGGGCCGTTGTCAGGGGAATTGATACTGCATGTCTGTGGAAGGTAATTGGCTAGAATTAACATCAGCATTGATAATAAATGAGTAGTAAAACAGAAATGACAAGTACCAAAATGAAACAAAACTGACACAGTATAGAAATTACCTTCGTTCGTGCATAAACAGGCCTTCTATACAGGTGATGGATTCCCAAAATTGTACGATCAATCATTCCAACAGCATTACAAGCAGGTCCTGTGGTTCCCCTTACACCACATTTCACCTTCGATAGAAAATGAATCATGTCAATTACTGAGCTATCAATCGGATATAAGTTTACTACTGTAGCATTAGTAAAATATTGCAAGTAAATTGCTTTTAAGGAAATAAGAAGCTCACCCGAAAAATCTTTGGGGAGGAAGAAGAGGCCGCTACTGGAATCTGATATTCCCAGTCAGGTACATACAACCCATATAACAAGGAAAAATATAAACTGACAAGGATCACAACCGCACCCCTGACAGTTTGCAAACAAGTCAAGAAGACTAACACTAAAGAAAGGAAAAGCACTCTCGCCAACAGAAATTTATCTATGAAGAAATAAAGGGCAAGGGCTATCAATTCAAAGGTGCTTGAAGGACATGCAAAATTACACCCCCTCGTAGTAATGAAGTAATGAACAACCTTTCCAATAAATATTGATGTTTTCAATTATGGATTTAACTTATAAAACTATAGTCTTCTAGTAAAGTGGAAGTGAGTTATATTGAAATGCCTGCCAAAACGATGTTTCTATTAAAGGCAGCAATGTAAAATAACTAATTCTTAACAATCCCCTCTCTCCTGTCTCTATTCCATTTCCAATGCGTCATATTTCCTCTCAAAGTAGTTTCATTTTTGAGGAAAAATAATTAAACCGCTCGCAAAGACTAAGTTTTAAAACAACAGAGTTGCATAGATATTATCACAAAATATTTGTCACATTTCTTTGAAAACTTCAAATAGGCTCGTTTATAAATCAACAAGCACAATGACATGGCAGGTTTACTGTGAGTTACTGCAGGCATTAAATGAAGAGACAAAGCAGTTGATTTTGTGACACTACACTACAAAACGAATGCTCACCATTGAAATCGATATTTCCTCAGCATGGATAATCCTGAAGTAACATGATTATCACCTTTTAGCCAAATCTCACACATAGCTCCTACTAAATATCCTACTGCTATTCTCTGGGGGAAAAAAGCGGCAACAGATTTCAACAGTGAGCAACTACAGTCAGTTAATCTGTCAACTGGCTAGAAGAATATATATCAAATAGCTAAAGAAGGGATTAGGAAGAGCCAATCCTCCTGACAGCAGAACAAAAAAGACTAGAGAAATTTTCCTGCCAGTTTGACAAACCATTAGCCACCCAAATTGAAAAAATGATGAGGAAAGTTAAAAGTATACCTGTAAGATACCCATCCATCTTATCTGAGTCATGTCAACTCCATAAGTTAGATCATTCAGACCGTGAAGAAAGCCACCTGTAAAGGAGAGATGGCAAATTTTTAAGAACCACATGAATGTGTCTTTTCCATGATAACCTTCCAGGAAACGTTGTTTCATTAATATAGGATAAATTGTCAATTTTAGCAACATTTCTTTCTTTTTGTTCCTTTTCCTCTCTTTTTTCTGGCATTCTCATTCCTTTGAATGCAATGGTACTTGTATGAAATATTTCAGAGCTTATAAATTAACAAGATCTAAAAGTTGAGGTTCTTGAAGATGACCTTGAAGGAAAAGGCCTATGATAAGAAGTTTGAGTGTCCGGAGGATCGCTTTTCTAGTTGCCACAGCTTTGCATGACAATTTCTGTATGAACCAAAATATAGAGTTAGGAATAAGAGCGTCAGTAGTAGCAGTAGAAATGCTGGATGAAGCAGAGCATCTGGAAGGACATCATTAGATATCTACCAATAACTAAATTCCACAGTACTTTTTAGGCTACAGAGAAAATAGAAATCAAAACAACAGCACTTGTTATTACGATCATCGCACGAGTTGTATATTTCAAGTTCTTGAATGCTAGCGTAAAAACAATATATTTCCAATTATATTTAGATACCTTGTATGTGAGTCCAAGCGAAACACCGACCATGAATAGAAAAAATGGCATGACTACATCTGCTAGTGTTAGACCATTCCATGGTGAATGATTTATAGCAGGCAGAACTCCACCAGCATCATCCACGAGTATCATTAGCTGCATTGATCAGAGATAGAAACATAAAAGTATGATCCTTCAAATCACAACATATAGATATCAAAATGTTATTAGAGATGAAACAGTTGTGAGATAATGTTTACTTGGTCTTTTTAAGCTAATATGGATAGAAATCATTGATTTGCGACAATAAAAACCATTTCCAGCCTTCACTACTCAATTCGTTAAGTCCAAGTGCAACCCAGCGTCCATTTCCTTCTTATTTCTTCAAATTTTTGAGGGGGGAGGTTTAATATTTACACATACCATTAACCTTTTATTTATTTTTTCTCACTTTAACTGGTACCACTGTCCTGGAAATCAATGTTTGTTCTCTGAATATCACTAATAACACTTTGCAACAGCCCTTAAAACATGTTATTACTGTTATTGTTTTACATTAGACCCAGAATATCCATTTGGATTCCCTTTCTTTACTGATCGGTATTGGTATCTAGAGAATTGCGCGTGACGGATTGCTTGGGGAAAAGTAAGAAAAGATTTGCTGTCTGATTTAGCGGAGTGGGATACAGTCTGGATGGTGGGTCATTTCTATTGCCATCTATGCTAACTTAGGATTCCGGACATGTTGAAGCTGAACCGTACAAGGTACACTGCAAGGCAAGCTGTCATCCATAGTGACATTGCTTGTTGGTACAGAACTTGATAATAGCAGGTCTAAAACAATGTCTGTCTGTAGGTGGCATGTGAAGGAAGGCAAAACGACGTCAGTTTATGATCTATCAAAGAACATGCCTTTTACCACTTACCTACTCCCTTCAAATAGAGTTAGAGTAGGTGTTAATGCATTGAAAATTTTGATCGTTTTCATTTGCTCAATAAAAATGAATGATGGGTATAGTGGGCTGCCATCTGTTCATCTTTCTTTCTTTTCTTTCAACTGTATACATTTATTGTTAGACACAGTTACATATGAAAATCAATTTCCTCCTATCAATCTTGGAAAAGAAAAATAAATGTCCTTGATAACATACTATAAATAATCAAAAAACTTCGCAGACGTGGTAATGAATACAAGGCTTGAGTGTATTTCATATTTGATTCTGATCCAGATAAGAGGGAAAACATGATGCTAATTCAATTTCATCATCTGGATACTAAATATGTACTTAAATGCAGGGGGGGACTATTTCTGGCCATTAATAATTTGGATCATGATATTTCTAAATCAGCATTTAACATATCTCTCAATCTTTTCTAATTTTTCATGGTGTGAAAATGTGTTAGCGGTGGTTCTTTTCTCTAGGTTATAGAGTAAGGAGAAGAAGTCATCAATGGCAAAATAGGAGTGAAAAGAATGGTCTGATTGACCTGACAGAAAAATCAAGACGATATGACCATTACAACCTACCAACAAAACAGAGCGAAAACAGAACGAGAACAGAGCAGAACAAGATGAATGCCTGGTGCAAAAGCTGTGATGCATGTGCAACATAGAATAAGTTTCCCATGAGAAAATTTAACACCAGAGCAAAAACCAAATAAAGCTGTGAAAAACATTAAAAAGAAAATGAGTTTGTGAATCATTACCGCAACAGTGAGGCCTCGAAAAACATCAAGAGAAACAAGACGCTGTTGTTGTTGTTGTTGTTGTTGTTGTTGTTGTTGTTGTTGTTTCAGTCGTTGTTGCTTGGAATGAGTCGGGAGGATAAAAGATTTGTTTTCATCCACGACTGTACGAGCACCTCCAGCACCATCTCCATCATTACTTTTCAAGGACCTGTTTCTATTTCCGGCGTCTTCTTCCTCTTGCCCTTTGATAGGCCTGTACATTGCCATTGCCATTCACCCTCGGCCGGCTTATAGAAAGAGATGAGAAAAGGAAAGATTTTTTTCTTATTCACACACCATTCATGAGAAAAGACTTTTCATTTCGTTTTCCTCTGCTTTACTTCTCCTCCTCTTGATGAACAGCCAGAAATGGAGGAGGCGTTTCTTTTCTTCTGTTTTCTATAAATTGCTTTTTATAATGAGGAAGGGAAAAGTCTTTTCTTGCAGACCGACGTGACTCCCTCTCTTTTTCCTTTAATATGCGTTATACACGTAAAAAAATATCTCCATAACTTTAAAGGGAAAGGAAAAATTCTGTGCTGGGAGAAGAGATGGATTTCGCGTCTAGATAAAGAGGATGCGACTAGGAGATGGAATACGAGGAGGAGTCTGTACGACAGCGCATGGCTGCCGTATTGACCTCAAGTTAAATTTCCTTCTTTTTTTGCACTTCCTATCTCGTCTTGCTCCATACATATACGTGTCTATTTTTAATTGGATGGAATATTAGCACTTTCCTAGTTTCCTTTTCTTTTTTTTCTCCACAGGGTTATCGTGTACCAAGATTCAAAAGTAAAAAAAAAAAAAACCATGGCAGTAATTGGGTGACAGCAGTTGTCATGTGATGTACTTTAAAAAGTGGGCGGTTAGGAATTGGAGTGACTCTGACGTCATTTGTCTCTGACGTTTTTTGACCCCTCTTATTTATTTATTTTTGTTTCAATGCACATCCTCCATGGGTTAATTAACAATCATTTCATTGTAAAATAAGGTCCTTCAACCATATATATTTATTGAACATGACTCGCTTTTGGGTCCATGCAAGATTTGGCTGACCCCGCCTGCTGGGTCGTGTTTGGGGTAAAAACAATAATAATATGAAACCCAATTGGTTTGGTTCAACTGATCAGGTGGGTCCACTTGCTGTGAGAAAAATCAAAATAATTTTGTTTTTTTAGTTTTTAAAAAATAATTGGATTTGTTATTTATTCAATTAACTCAGAGGTGTCCAAATAGCCGGCGATGCAAGTCTTGGATGGAGTCATTGACCAGATTTAATAACTTTAGCTTTGACAGCAATAGTTAAATTTTCCAGAATTTATCATAGCTTAATAACACTTGACCAAAAAAAACAACCATTCCCGAGTTTGAAAGATGAGATTGATATTTTTAAGGTTACATTTCTCAGGCCACAATTTATACTTGTAGTTTAGAGCCCGGGATTTCGAAGTTCAGATCTATATTTGCTTGAGCCTTAATTTGCAAAGAGAGTGGGTGTTTGGAAGAGCTTTTTGGAAGTGTTTTTGAAAAAAAATGAATTTTTTGGTGTTTTTAGATAATTTTGATGTGCTGATGTCAAAAATAATTTTTAAAAAATAAAAAAATATCATTTTGATACATTTCTAAACAAAAAACACTTTCAAAGCAACTGCAATCATACTCTCAAACAGGCATTTACATATGAGGTGGAAGATATAGAGGCTGAATTGAGAGAGAGAGAGAGATACCTCGCTCTCTGCACTAACACAAGTTGAGCATGCTTTGTTGTTTCTAGAGAGGGAATCATTCGTAATTGTTTGATATTGTGTTTTAAAAATATTCTTGAAAAAACATAAATTTTTATTTATTTATTTTTATTTTATTTTAATATTTTTAGATTATTTTCATGTGTTGATATCAAAAATAATTTTAAAAAAATTTAAAAAAATATTATTTTAAAACAAAAAACACTTTTAAAAATAACTTATACCGTAATTATAAAAATATATGTTCATCCACACTCAGAGTTTCTTTCAAATAATAGAGATTAGCCATGGCTCAAGAGAGAAAGACAAAGGAAGTAATAGATTTGCAAATTAAATAATAACGTTTTGCAAATTAAATAAAATATTTTATTTTATCATCAATATTTTATTTGATTTATTCCGTTTTATTATTATTATTTAAAATAAAAATGAAAAAACCATGAAAAAACCTTTAGCAGGCACAACCATGCAAAAGGAAACAAATTTAGTTTATTAAAAGTCCAAAAAAAATAAAACTTAGTTACGGTCAACTGTGATGCAAATATTACACAGGCACAAAACGGTGCGTTGCACCTTTCATTCATGTTGTGAATTGCCGAAATGTTGTGAACATTGAATATATTTACTGTTCACCGCCTGTGACGAGAGGGTCAACGGCCGGTACCGACGGGTAGAAGAGGCCGAGGTGGTTCTTCCTATGGTGGTGGCGTCGGAAATGGTGCTGTGTGGTGGCCGGTATGAGCCTCAGAAGGTTGCAACTGCTGCAACTCTGCAAGCTTTTCTTTTTTTCAAAAGAAGAAATGGCTCTCTGTGCTGCTTCAATCTCTTTTTTCAAAAGAAGAAATGGCTCTCTGTACTGCTTCGATCTCCCATAATAACACTTCACGCATTCTCTCTTCTTCAAAATCAAATACATTTTACCAGAAGAAGATCTATGCTTCTCCTCATTTCTTCCTTTTATCACTTACTCCTCCTCGCCCTTCTCTCTCCAGATTCCATTTTTGTTTTTATTTTAATTTAGATACGTCCACTTTTCAAAACGCGTTGCAACAGCAGGTATTTAGGTGGGACCTACCGGAAAAAAGAAGTTGCCCGTTTGGTAATGCTGCGATTGGGGCTGCGGTTCAACGCAACCGCACGTCGAACCGCCGCCCTAAACACCCACTTAATAAATAGATAATGGTGGGTGGCCTATATTATCTATTTATTTATTATTCAGCAATAATTCGTCTTCCCTGCAATTATATATAAACACTTTTTTAGCAATCCGTTCTAGATGAATGAACAAAGTTTAGGATGACAATTCATGGTTGTTAGTTTCGATTAAACAATGAGTCTAGATATGTGCAGGTTTGGAAAATTATTCAATTTATTATTTTTACGTGCAGCCACGTGTCAAGTCTTAACTCATACTGCTTTGGTGAACTGTCACTCATCGTCTTTAAACTAGACTAAACATTAAGCCGAAGTATATATGAGTATGGTGAATCATCAAACTCATCATCCTAGAACCATGTCAGCCGTGAAGCTCGGGCATACCTGGGTTTCGTAGACAACCAAACCCATTATCTTTAAAAAATATAATAAATTATTAGATCCATAATTAAATGATATTGGATTTGGAATTAAAATTAAAATTAAAATAATATACACGTGTGTGTGGAGGTGTGAATGCTTGGAATCGTGATCATAATTTTTTTTTAAAAAAAAGTGATGGATGATGAATGGCCATTATCTATGAGTAATATATTTAGAGGTGTAGTAGTTTTTTTAAAAACAATAAAAAAAAAATTCAAGTTATTTTTTTTTTAAAATCTAAAGGCTTCGTACCGGTCATTTAAGAGTTTTTATTTTATTTTATGAAATGATTGTTTTTTTTATTTGATGGCGCATCATTATCAGATTCGGTTTCATAATCTGTTTCTGTTTTTATTTTATTAAATAAAAACAAAATAATATATTTTCTTAATAAAAACAGTTAACGTGATAATTTATGAGTTGATGAATGACAGTAACTTGAGCCCTACTACTAACAGTCCTTCAATCTGGTTGGATAGCTATGATCTGGTTAACACATCTTACCCACCCACTTTTCCCCCCCGATGGTAACGGGTGGAGAGCCCACCTCTCCCCTCCGGTGGAATTTCTTGCAGTTTTATATGCTCTACACGTCATGTTGTCAATTCTACTGATTACAACAGTTGTCAACCAGTTTATTCCTTTTTCCTTGATGATATTATATTTGATTCCAAAATCGACATCAATTTTTATTTTTCGTAATCTGAAATGCACTCGGTCGAGCATCCTTTGATACCGAGGTTAAGTTGACAAGAATAAATCGAGTTAAAAATAGATATTTTGTATTTTTTTTTTAAATATGGTTTTGAAAACTTAGAATATATTAAATATTAGTTCTGATGAAACTAGGATTTAATGTTTTTTTTTTAAGTTATGGTTTTATATGTAAATTATGGTTTTATATATAATAATATCTTCCGTTTAGATTTTTATTCTCCTCTTCTCCTTTCCCTCGTCATTACAAAATGAGAAGCTGTTTTTTTTGTCTCAAAAAGCTGTCACTGTTTGGGTTTTATTTTATTTAAAAAAAAAAAAAGAATCGGAGGAGTTGGTACTTAGGTGTCCAAGCCAAAAGACTAGTAGTAGTGACCACGTTATTAAAGAAATAAATTCAAATAATAATGGTGATAAAAACTCAAAACTCTATTCAAGAGAAAGGTTCTTCTTACTGAACGGCTACCTTAATGATAACATATGAAATCTCATGTTATACACATATAAATAGAAATATGTTTATGAATTTAGAAAGGATGCAAGTCGTTTAAATTATACCGTTTCCAAGAGAATAAATTATTATTTAATCTATCTATTTTTAGTGAAATAAGTCGTTAGTTTTTTTTAAAAAAAATTAAAGAGTCCGATGTTGCCTTCCTATGTTTTTTTTTATTATTCCGTTCATAACTCAGTCCCTCTATCAATGATACTTTAACAGGGTGTTGAGTTGTAACTGATAGTTTAACTATTTTTAATTATACATCGAGTGAAGGAGATTTTAAGATAGTTTGGTCAAATTTTAGAAAACTATTGTGATTTTTAAAGAATTAGTGACTGTCATACACTTAAGGGGATAATGCTATGGTCTACGAAACCAGGGGGATTAAGTTATTACATTGCTAAGAACAAAGTTATTGGTCACTCAAAACTAAACAGAATGGTATCATCTCTAAGCTATGAATATTTGAATTCGATTTTCTTATACCACATATGGGACCCTAAAGAAAATCAAAATAATAATCATGATTAATATATATGTATCTATATATATAACTCGTGAAAGTGGGGCGGTGCCACTCGACAAAGCACAAGCTGGTGGAATAGAGGCTGCATCATATTCCTATCGAGATTTCGAAAATCACAGGTCGTAATTCGATGTTGCTGCTGTTTTTTTTCCTCCTTTTTCACCACCCAAGTAGCCGTAGAAAGTAGAAGTTGCTTGCAAGTGGAAAGTGGTCGGTGGAACATTATGGGCTGGTTGCTGGTGATAAAATAAAGGCGTGTGAAATGCAGCTCCTTTCGCTTTTGCCTCGCGTTGTCACTGTTTTGAAGTGTAGTCGTTTTTAAAATGTTTTTTTGTTTATAAATATAATAAAATAATATATTTTTTATTTTTAAAAAATCATTTTTTGTATCGACATGGGAAAATAATCTAAAATGATTAATTTTTTTAATTTAAAATAAAAAAATCATTTTTTTTTCTAAAAACTTTTTTGAAATACAATATAAAAGAACAAAGGTTACTTGTTTCCCATATATTCGAGTGGAACAAAAACTCAGCCCCAAAGCATTCTAACAGAAAAAGAAGTGCAGAACCACGTGTGCTTCATAGCTCCATCGTCAAAAAAAAAAACTTTCCCCTGCCATATGCCCAAGAAAGAGAAAAATAGAAGAAAGAGCCCTAGTTTAACCCTTTTATGTAACCGACAGCATCTTATCCCGTTGAAAAAACCCACAAGAGATTGTAAAACTAGAAGATATTGATGATCGTGTAGCGAAGTAGAATCGCTATCTTCAGATTTTTAGTTAAGGATAAAGGCATCATCTATCTTCACTTGCAAGCTATTCAGTTTATTTAATTAAGGATAAAAGTATTATTTCACTGTGAACAATGAAATTTGTTTTACTTATGGTTTATAGTTTTTGACAAAAATGACAGCTTTCCTTGTACTGGAGGTGTTCGTTACGGATGTAGCAGGATGACCATTACTGTCCGTCCCACTGGTCTTAGATTCCTGTTTCATCCCATTGGTCTTATCATGTCCCGAAGGACTTGAAAATGAACTCGAGATGGTTATCTTGCCTAGAAGAAAACACGTTTAACAAGACCACTTTACATTTCTAAAGATCATTATAGAAATATGGAAAAAAAGACAGGCAGGCTCAACATGCTAATACCATGTTATAATGGTGATCAAACTCAAAGACAATGAATACGGGGGATGTCCAGCTCCCAAATAAGTTTCTTACAAGAGAAACATCAGAGAAGTAGCAACTCAACAGGCAGACTTAATAGATCTTCCCATAATATCAATTCATTTGATTTCATACAGATGAACAGCATCGAAATCAACCCTTAAGCGATGCACCTACTTTCCCAAGCTCTTCTAGGGCCTTTGAGATCTGGGGCTCACTTAAACCTTCCAGTCGAACGCCCCTCTCAACACCAAAATCTGCATTGAAATCATAGAGCTACAGAACTAACCCGTGATTGCATCAGGGGAAAAAATCACAACTCAAACGTATACCAGCATGAAGTACAGCATGTGCTTGGGAATGAAAAAGGAGACGACATG
This sequence comes from Salix brachista, assembly GCA_009078335.1. Lineage (NCBI taxonomy): Eukaryota > Viridiplantae > Streptophyta > Magnoliopsida > Malpighiales > Salicaceae > Salix > Salix brachista. The sequence continues at coordinate 11,964,615 of CM018574.1, read as the reverse complement.
GAGCAACAGTTCATGCCCATAGTTGCAGGCACATCGGTGTTAATTCACCATCATGCAAAAAACAACCTTCCATTTTCAAGTTTCTTAGCCAAATGACAGATTGGATAAGTCATCCGTGCATTACAGGACATGTTGAAAAAGCATAATTGAACGCAGAAAATATGTTATGCACAGGCTGTGCTTAAGGAACACCCCTCTTTCTTGGTGTGTGTTGGGGGATGAGTATGAATAGGTAGAGAATCCCCGAAGGAAAAGGAAAGATTAAGGCACAAGTAAAATGGATGGCAACCTCAAACATTAGTGTTTGGCATCAGAAATGAATGAAGGCCCATTTGCTTGGAATAAATATATAATAACTTATTCAGCAGCCACAGCCAAACAGCAAAAAGAATCCAAGAATGGATAGGACTTCTTAAAACAACAACAAATTCTCCTGTATATTCATCATGAAAAACTTCCAGAGACACCATCCATTCTTTTCCACAGCGCCCAGAAAGCATAAATGAACAGCGCATTCAACACCTATTAACTATCAAGCATCATTTGCAGAGAGAGAGAGAGAGAGAGAGAAGAATAGTAGATTGAACATTCACTAACTAGCAAAGATCTTATAAAAAATCAGTTAAATCCTGTGTGTATAACATAATTGCAAGTTCCAATTGCATGGAAAGGATGCACAAGTAAATGCTGAAAAATCCTCCCAACGCCAATTAGCAAACTGCCAACAGGAAGACTAGCTTGCAGTTAAAATTTGAGGCAATAACATATTGCACACCTTCTCAATAATACGCATACTTCAGAAGGAAAAAGGTAAAAAAATCAAATTGAGAAAGGGTTTGTACGTGCTAATTGCTGTTTAGGATGCATTTGACTTGAGTATTTGATAGAAGGGATCTGAGACTAAATTGCTTGTTCAATTTTGGGTATTTTCAAACCTACTTTCCGATTAAAACTTGTAGATTTCGGTTATTTGAAATGACTGTATTGATTTGAGTCGTCTCAAAAGACAACACTACTATTCTTAATCTTCCAGTAAACTCTAAAATCCTGTTCAACTAGAGTATCTAAAGCCAATGTTTAATTGCCCAGATACACAAAAAGAAGCATAACTCTGATCCCTAAAAATTAATTGAAGTCCTAAATACTGGAAACCCATAAATTCATTACAAAAGCAAAAAAAAAAGAGAGAGACAAATCCCACTTCAAAGGATTGTCATAAATCCACATAAAAACAGAATAAAAGGCAATTCTACCATAAACCAGTCAAATGCATGTGGAATATCAGCAGACAGCAGAATCTAACAGCTCTATGGAAAATTTAAAGAAATAGTGAAACGTGACAGCAAACAAGACAATGAAAGAGAGAAAAGTTGGATACCATATCTAGCCCATAACTGGGGTTCTATTCCATTGCATTCACGGATCAAGATGGGAAGTTTTGGGTTAAGGATTTTGAGATCCTTATAATTCTTCTCTATGAATGTTCTGTACAAGAAAAAACATTAATGGTAGGGTACAATCAAATCGAGATGTCCACGGAAGATGAGGTCTTGAAAGATTATTGTTAGCGATGAGAAATTAATAATAGGAGAATGCCTACCTAGTGGTTGAACTTGAAGGGGAAGACTGACACAGAAGAATTCGAAGCTCTTTCAGATTCTTAGAAAGTTGTCCTCTCCATGCCATTTTCTCAGCTCTAACTGGACCAGGTGCTTTGTCTCTTCCAAACCTCAGCTTCTGTAGCTCGCATTTGTCTCGAGTTTACCTTTCTATCAAAACCATAGCCCAGCTTACCGAGGTGAATATATCGCTGGTTGTAAAATATTTTTGTAAGAATTTAGATTTTTAAAAAAATGATTTTTTTATATATTTTTAAATTAGTTTATTTTTTGATATTAAAAATAAATTTAAAAAATAAATTTCATTTTAGTTTATTTTTAAATAAAAAATATTTTAAAAAGTAATTGTTATCGAGAATACTAGCTTGAAAAAAAAAAGTTTAGTAAATATTATAAATTATGGGTTTTTATACCAAGATTTTCAAAAAAAAATATATAATTATAATATGTATTGAGCAATTAGATACTTTAAAATTATTTTTAAAACAAAACACAATTCTAGGATAATAATATAAATTATATTTTAAAATTTCATTTAAAAAGTTAATACAAATCCAAAGCACAAGCTATTCATGGTTAGTTTCCACATGGTTGAGAAGGTTGTTTCATGGTGTTTAAGAAATGGAGACCAGTCTAGTTCGGAATATATTTACAATACCTTATAAATCAAGTTATCCTAGCACAAGCTATTCATGGAAGAATAAGAGAAAATATTAATTTTTTAACTACAAACATGTCATTGAAGAGCTTATTGTATCTTAATTGATGCTGTTCATGCGTGTAAGACCTTATCATTAATTAAAAATATTATATGGTCGTGTTTATTATAGTTTTTCATTCAATCTAGTTAGATGAAAGGATTTTCTAATAAAACATTTATGTATATTAAGATTTTAGAATATTAAAGAAAATAAGTTTAATTTGAGCATGATTTCTATTTTGCAATTTTTCTCCAAAAGAAAAATATATAACATGAATATGTTTTCCAGTTTTCCAGGTTAGAAAAATAATATGAAATTTTAAGAAATGATCATATTTTTTATTAGAGAAGAAAAACCAGGAAAACAAAACACAAAACTATAAATAAATAAATAAATTACCTATAATATAATTGTTGTCGGTGTTTTACTGTAGCTCTAGAGATGATTTTCCTGTGGATTGTGGCAGTGTGCTGCCGATTTTATCCTTAATGAATTCAAGCCTCTGTGATTTCTGTTGAGGGCTTGCATGGTTTTTCATTTCTTTTTTTCTTCCTGCGTGTGTTTTAGTGTTTTGGTTGCTTTCATTGCAGAGGCTTGGGATAGGTGCCGGAAGGAAGTGTGGTCATATGTGTTTTTAATGGGGCATATGCCAAAACATATTACTGTATATATATTATAATAATAGATGGATGTCTAATTAATAAAGGGATACAAGTCAACTTTATTTGTTAGCAAAAAAGGATTTGTTCACCAGTACAATGAGTTTTCAAACTAACCACTTAGGTAAGGCAAAGGAAGGTTTATATTAACTAAAATATTGTTTATAATATAATTTCCGTGCCACTTTTATTGTTGAATCTTTTGCTATGCGCATAGACACAAATTATTGTAGATTGCGTCAATTTTTTTTTATCGTTTTACCCCTAAAATAAAAAAAAATAACTCCCAGGATCGGGGAAATTTTAGACATTTTCAGGAGATATAGATGGTATTTTCAAATTCTTTACACAATAAAACTATTATTTTACCCTTTGGTGTTGACAAAAGGACGCGGAACAGTGGGGGGTGTTTTTATTTTTTCACAAATTCATGCACAATAAAACTACAACAACCCCCAAAAAGACAAAAAAAAAGAAGCCTGTAATCGGGGGTTGCGTGGTACTTTCATCACCAGTTTTTTCGTGATTTTCATTAGGTCTAAAGGTGAATAAATAATTTACTATTTTTTATTTATTTATTTATGAAATAATGTAGACGCGCCTGCAGTGTTTCACAAGCATGTGTCATTCAGGTGGCACGTGCCACATCATTAGGCGGTGGAAACTGCTCTTCCACGCATGTAACCTGGTGCGCCGCGATGTCCTCGGCCTCCCGTTGCAGCGCCTGTCAGTTTTTGGTTTTTTCTTCCATTTGTCTTTCCTACTGCAGAAATTACATATATGTCCTTCATATTTGTAATTGTTTTATTTTAGTCCCTAAAGTTTTGATTTCAATTTATTCCTGATTTCTTCAATGAAAATTTTGATTGTTTTCAATTATGCTTTTCAACTGAAAATGATTATATATGTTGGTTTTTATTTCAGTCCTTATTCTTTTGATTTTTGATTTATTTTTGGTTCCTTTAATATTTTAGGTACAAGGGTTTTAATTTGTTTTAATTTTGTCCTCGAGTTGAAGGCGGTCATATATGCTCTTTTTCATTTCGATCCTTATTCTTTTAATTTTTAACAAAATTACACTACAATCACATTTAAAAATGTCATTATTTATTTCGGTCCCATTTTTTTTTTCAATTTTATCCTTCGATTGGAATTAATTATATAAATTTTGATTTAATTTGTTTTAATTTTGTCATCCAATTGAAATTGGTCATATATGTTACTTTTTATTTCGGTCCTTATTCTTTTAATTTTTTAACAAAATTACATTGCATTTTTTTGTAAAATACATTTATTTGTTTCGTTTTCAAGGTTTTTATTTTTTCCAATTTTGTTCTCTGATTAGAATTAATTATATATTTTGATTTAATTTGTTTTAATTGTGTCCTCCAATTGAAATTAGTCATATATGCTACTTTTCATTTCGATCCCTATTCTCTTAATTTTTTTTTAATAAAATTACACTGTAATATTTTTTTAAAAATAATTTTATATGTTTCAGTCCTAAAGTTTTTAGTTGTTTCAATTTTATCATTCGACTGAAATTAATTATATATTTTATTTTTAATTTTGGTCCTTATTCTTTGAATTTTTTATTTGATATTAATTCATTTGGTTTTTCGGTCATTCTTAGACAATGTTTATTTTTTATTGGGATTTTATTTTTATTCGGTCCAGTCCTGAAAATTTCATTTATGTTGGTGATCATTTTAAAATTAATATTGCTTTTTTTCCCTTTTTTCTTTTTTATGTTATTTTTATTTGTTCTTCGGATCAGATGATTTTATGATTTTATTGTTTGGGCAATAGTAATGATAATTTCAGTGATTGTTTTTTGTAAATATATTTTTTTATTCTTCAGTTTAATGATTTTAATTGTTTTGGCAGTAATGTTGATAATAATATTAACTGTTATAGTAATGATAATGACAGTAACGTAGAGATGAATTTTTAATTTATGTTTTCTTCCTTTTGGAGATAGAAAATTAATTATTTATCTTTGTATCTGATTACTGTAGGTGTTTTCATAATTTATATTATGTTTTTTTGTGTTTAATTTAAATTGAATTATAAAATGAACTAATCTTAATACAGTGAATTCAATAATTCAAATATCTGAATCTTCTTGCTTTTTTAATGATAATGATAATTTTATGCTGGTATTTGGTTGAAACCAACTAAACAGATAAATTTATATATTTTTATAAAAAATTGCACTTCATAGGAATTCTGCACAGATTTATTATTTTGCCTAAATTTACATTATAATAAAAAAACTTACACAATTAATATTTTTTTACATTAAAAAAATATGGTGTCATCCGGGACGAGACACGGGGCATTTACTAGTATATATATATTATGTGCTACCAAGGCACCCTCGTATTCTGTTATTCCGTCCCCTTAGACCGCGATTTATTTTATTGCTCTCCGAATAATAATAAATTATCTAACCAGAAGCATGATGGGGTATATTAACCGAACCAGGGTTAAATGACTAGGGCTAGGTTAGGGTTAGGGCATCCTACAATATAAAATGCGTGCGATCTTTTTCTCTGACTCACTTTGGGGACAAATAATAAAAATACCCACCTCTTCTTCTCAAGAGGCGATAGGTGCGTCGCCATCTTCCCTTCTCTCTCCCATTTCTTTAATATTAAGATTTATCTTTAATAATAATAATTATTATAATAATAGTATCAGATATTATCGTCTGAATTTTAGTTTTTTTTTTCATTTGATCTCCATGATGCATCCTGTGATTCGTGCCCGATAGGCATCTGGAATTACTTTATTGTTTTCTTTGTATGGTATTTTTTAATTTATGATTCTGTACTTAGTGATGGTTGTTTAAGGTTTAACTCTGTTTTTTCCCCTCTCGTTGTAGTTTGAAAAGGTTATATCACACTCCTGTTTAGTTTAGTAATATGTAATATAGGAATCCTAAAAGTGTTGTTTGGATTCTAATTCTAATTAGTTTCCTACAAGAATTTAGACTTGTAGACATCAAGGTGGTGATACTTTCTGTTTCCTTCTGATATCTCTTCAGACCCTGCATTTGTCGTGGTGGTTAATTATGAAGTTCTTATGCTATCTTTCCAGGTAAATTTGTCTGTTCTTAAACACGCCACGATGTCAGACGGACATGAAACTGATAAGAACATCGAGATTTGGAAAATTAAAAAGCTTATCAAAGCACTGGAAGCTGCTCGAGGTAATGGAACAAGCATGATTTCGCTTATCATGCCGCCTCGTGATCAAATTTCTCGTGTCACCAAGATGCTTGGAGATGAGTTTGGAACTGCGTCGAACATTAAGAGCAGGGTCAATCGTCAATCTGTGCTAGGTGCTATTACATCTGCTCAGCAAAGACTCAAACTTTACAACAAAGTTCCTCCCAATGGGCTTGTGCTTTACACCGGGACAATTGTGACTGACGACGGGAAGGAAAAGAAAGTAACAATTGACTTCGAGCCTTTCAGGCCCATAAATGCGTCTCTTTACCTTTGTGACAACAAATTTCATACAGAAGCTCTGAGTGAACTCTTGGAATCTGATGACAAGTTTGGCTTTATTGTCATGGATGGGAATGGGACTCTTTTTGGGACACTGAGTGGCAACACTAGAGAAGTGCTGCATAAATTCACTGTTGACCTTCCCAAGAAACATGGGAGAGGAGGGCAATCTGCTCTCCGATTTGCTCGACTTCGAATGGAGAAGCGCCACAACTATGTGAGGAAGACAGCAGAACTTGCCACGCAGTTTTATATCAATCCTGCCACCAGCCAGCCTAATGTTTCGGGTTTGATACTTGCTGGATCAGCTGACTTCAAGACTGAGCTCAGTCAATCAGATATGTTTGATCCTCGACTTCAGGCAAAAATTCTGAATGTGGTTGATGTCTCATATGGAGGAGAAAATGGTTTTAATCAGGCAATTGAGCTGTCAGCGGAAATTCTTTCCAATGTGAAATTTATACAGGAGAAGCGCTTGATAGGCAAGTACTTTGAAGAGATTAGTCAGGATACAGGTAAATATGTTTTTGGTGTTGATGACACACTGAAAGCTTTGGAGATGGGTGCTGTTGAAACTCTAATTGTGTGGGAAAGCTTGGATATTAATAGGTACCAGTTGAAAAACTCAGCCACTGGTGAGATTGCCATAAAACATTTTAATAAGGAGCAGGAAACCAACCAGGATAACTTTAGGGATGCCGAAGCCAAAGCTGAACTGGAAGTTGAAGATAAAATGCCACTGCTGGAGTGGTTTGCAAATGAGTACAAGCGGTTTGGTTGTACTCTGGAGTTTGTCACTAACAAATCACAAGAAGGATCCCAGTTTTGCAGAGGGTTTGGTGGGATTGGTGGTATCCTCCGCTACCAGCTTGATATGAGATCATTTGATGATCTATCTGATGGAGATGTTTATGATGATTCTGAATAACAATCAGCCAACCCCGTCCCATTGCTGGTGCAGGAGAATGGGGCTAAAGAGCCTGCACCAGTGCGCGCCTCGCCGCGCCTGAATTTGCCCAATGCTCGGAAAACACTGCCAAAGTTCTAATCTAAGGTCTTAATCTCTTAAACTCATATGGCACTAAATCTCATTATCTTTCCAATATTGTTACATTAATTTTTGTTTTGGAGGAACGACCAGTTTCAATTATCTAATGTTCTTCGCCTTCTTCTACCTTTTAAATAAAAGAGATCGAGATATTTTCGAAGTTAAAACAAGCTTAATGTGGGGATTATGCCTGTTTTTTTTGTCATGCAGCTGCATTTTATCTGGAGTATGAAATATGTTTTTGGCTTGGCACGGAGCCGGAGATGTAGCAGAACCAACTCGGTTGATGAGTGGATGCGACTGCAGATATCTACACAGAACATCATCATTATCTTTGGTTGTGCTTTTATGGATACACGTGCACTTTAAAGATGTTTTAAGGTTTGTCTGTGTCTTCAATAAGTTGAAACTCAGTTGAGATGGGAGATGCCACTATGATGACCATGACTTCGATTGTCATCGGTTGCTACTATTATAATTATGTTTTCCCTGCTCTCTCACTATTAATCTCATTTCAGTTTCTATTATGATCTCAATAAACTTTATTAACATACTGCAAGAAGCTGTATGTTGTGTCGATTCATTTACTGGTTTGTTTGTGATGACACTTCTTTTTCCAACGAGAAGGAAAAACAACCACCCATTGAGTCGGTGCATTTGCATCATCGATTCATCTCAATGCCATGATCAAAATGTAATGTTTTTAGTTCATAGATGATGAACTGGTGATTTTCTTTGGTGTGAATTTTTTTATCACATGACTGTAGCAGAATGTTTTTTAGCTCTAAAGATGATGAGATGGTAGTTTTTATCGGGCCGACTCCTTGGCTTGTTTAGGGAAAAGATTTCTCTCGCCTCGTCCAAAAAGCTTAATTTTTTGGTGACTCGTTGAATTCAAGAAACTTGTCCTTTTTATTTTTATTTTAAGATTTAGTGAGTTACTTTTTGAAATAAAAGGTTAATGTTTATTACAAATATGAAAGTTGGTATGTTTGAGGATTTGACTCGGGTCTCTTCTGCTGAATCTAATGATCTTGTTTGATTCACTGATAATAAAATATAGATAGCAAATCAATGCATAATAATTATAATAATAAAATGTTTGTTTATTTATTGAAAAATATTTTATAGAAAAGTTATTTAATGGAAAATATTTTACCATAAATAAGTTTAGTTTATTAACTGAAAAATATTTAATATCATGAAACCATTTCATCTTACCCTCACCTCTTTCACCGCTGGCATTAAAACTTGAAAATGTAATTGTTTATGAACTAGTGGCCAAAAGCTAGATAATTAACTGTTAACATGAGCTTTTAACTTTGTGGGCGCAGACAATGTTGAAAATATTGAGTGGAGCTATGTGGTTGACAAATAATATTGTAATATAACTATTTTAGACTTGTGGTTGCTTCATACGTGTCATATAACTATGTATGTTTTGTTAAATAATTCAAGAAAAATATTTAAATTTTTTTTTCATATGAAATAAAAAAAATACCATTCCCTATAGCATTAATTTTTTTTTTAATTAAAATGAATATTTGAAAATATAATAACAAACTTACTTGATGCCTAAACATGGCTTTTTATAATTATAATAATAATATCAAATATAATTGAATAAAAAAAATGCTTTATTAAAATTACATAAAAAATTGTTTCTTGATTAATTTTAACAACCTTTTTAAAAAAAAATATATATTTGCTGTGAAAAAATGTAAATGTATGACACCCATAAGGTCTGCAATTTTTTTTTATTTTATTAATATTTTTCTAGATATATTACGAAGGCACAAACTCCTTACTCTAATGATATCTCATTGATTTCTATAAATTCTTTATAACATCAATAAACTTCAATATTTGATTTCATCTTTATAAAATAAATTATCTTTACTTATAGTAATTAATAGTTTCATAACTGTAACTTTTAGTTCGTAAATGAAAAATATAAAATATTGAATATTAGGAATATATAGTTTTTACTCTTAGTTTTTTCCTATTACACGAATAATTATTAATTTAATAAGCATTTTCTTTTCTCTTATAGTAAATTGTTTATTTATGATTAAAAAGTAGAAGTTTATTGGATAATCTTTTTTTAAAGGATCTATTTAAAAATGTAAATAATTATATGTATATTTAAATATATATATATATATATATATATATATATAAATCAAATAATAAAAGGTAAAAAAATAATAATTAACTTTTCAAACGAGAAAGATTATTTAATTCATTTTGCAACAATAACTAATTTATAATTTATCAGAGTAAAAAACTAGATCTGGGCATAAGCCTGTCACGAAGCATCAAAATACAAGCCCGGCCCCGTATAGCATTAGGGTTTTGGAGCGGCCATATCGAATGGAAACTGCAGCTATAAAACGAGGGTTATCTGGTGTAAAAGACGAGAGTCGCCATAACATCATCTTCCCCTGCAGCCTGACTGAAAAGCAGTATCGCTTTCAAATTTCAAACTCCATTCCGTATATGCACTCTAGAGATTCTTAGTATCCTTCTTAAATTTCCTTTTTCTTGTTTGTTTTGTTATTTACTGTAAATCGTTAATGAGTTCTGGTCCTGTTACTGTCTTACTTACAAGAAGCTCCCAATGATTGAAATTCAACATTATTTTAAAGTTTCAGCCTTGTCTGACTGTACATGTTGAAAACTAGCCTTTATTCTGAGGGAGCTTGCTCAATATGATTTTCTATGTGCCATATTAAGGAGTTTCAAAATTAATTACTGTTTTGTATTGGGAAGTATCTTCGTGGCAATAAGATCTCTAGGTCTTTTTTTACCAAGGTTGTCTATGTTGCAAGAACCCTCAATATTCATTGGCTTTGTGGATTATTATAACCAGATCTGTCCTATGAAACTCCCAATGATTGGAATTCGTATAAAAGTTTCAGCCTTGTCTGAATGCGGATGTTGAAAACAGTTTCGGTTCTGAGGGAGTTTTTTTGGTCAATGAATGTGCTAATTTAGTTTGATATCAGAGTGGGAACTGTTTTTGCATATGTTTTGATACATTTGTTTTGTTTTTGTTATGCTAATAGGAAGTTGTCTTGGTTCTAAGACCTGCGCTGTGCTGGGAGATTGAAAATATCCCTACCCAAAGTCAAGGTACGACAGAGGAGTTCCTGGTCCAAAGATCAGAATTTATGATGCGGGAACGAAAAAATAGAGGGGTTGATGAATTTGCTTTCTCTGTGCATCTTGTTTCTTGGGAGAAAGAAAATGTGTGAAGTTAAGCCCTTGAAGCTGCACGCATGGCGGGCAACAGGTGTATGGCTAATTATAGAGGAAACGATGCTTTCCATCTTCAGACTGGTGCATCCCTTTCATGCCCGTCTTGCGCATCAACAGGATGCTTTCCTGTGCTGGAACAAATAGGCTCCAAACTAGCATGAAAGGTGGTGGCTTTTGGAAGCTCCGGGGGACTTGTGCAAGGATTATTGATTGGGCGGGTTCTGCTTTCTGTTAGATGCAAATGGAAACCATGCACAAGAGGCTCCCAGAAGGGTTAAATTTAAATTCACTGGCAGACAAAAGATTATGGAGGGTGTCGGAAGTGGGGTTTTACCAAGTTTGTGCTCAATTAAATTATACTGCGTTCCCCAATCGAAGTTTTGAAAATTGACCAGTCGGATTCCCTTCTATCTTGTATAAGCAGTTGTCCACGGGAATTCCTGATCTTACAGGTGTTTAGTTGCTCTTAATGCTACCCGCTTCCTCCTTCGCAGAGGAAATTTCCTGAGCTTCGTTTGATATCAATTCTTACCACTTGTTGAATCTGATTCCACATGCTATTTGTGCTCCTAATATCAACTACTCCTATGCACTCGTTTATGTTTTATTGTACTTCCATATCTGTAATAACTATCAAACAAGGAATTGCAAATGTGGATATGATAAAACCATAATAGTCAAGCGAAACACGAGCATAACTGGGAGCACAAGAAACCTGCTTTGTCGCATCTAATCTTTTCACAAGGCCCCGCATCCCAGCCATAATCCCCGTTTTAACTGGTCACCTTGGTGTTGGTGGAGCGCATTCTCCTTCCTGATGGAAGAAAGGCACCATGGATCCTGGCACTAGAATTTCTTCAAATCAAAATTAACTATAAAATAAATGTTGTCGATGTTTTCCTGTTTGAGCCACTGTGCATTGTGAGTTAATGCACTGTAGACTGTGGCAGTGTGCTGCCTTTTTTGCCCTTGGTCTCGCGTGGTCTTCTGTTTTCTTTTGAGGGGTTTTGTTGGTTTTTCATTTAATCTTTTGTTTTTCTTTGCTGTGGTTTACGGGGCAATTTAATGAAGACAATTAGTTGAGATCAGCTCCTCGCCGCGATGAGAGCCACGGTGAGAGAGTTGAGGTCGTTGATCCCAGGCGAGGTCGTGGCGCGGTGGTGCTGTGGTTTCTGTGTGCTCTGGTCTGGGTAACCAGCTTAGTGAGCTTCTCGGCCCCGGTGAGAAGTGAGATCGTTGATCGAAGCCAGGGCTTTGCACGATGGTGCCGTCGTTTCTTTTGTTGAAGCCGACTTCTCGACCCCGGTGAGAGCCAGCTTCTCAGTGCAGGAAAGGTTTGAAGAGGCGGGCTTACACATTTCACCTTCCCCGTGTGATTTGAACATCAGTTCGAGTCTTTTAATTGCTGGATCTGTGATTTGAACAGTGATTGGGGTCTTTCAGTTGCAGGATGAGGAGGCAAAATCTGAAATCGGGGGTCTGTTTCCTGAACAAAGCAACATTGTTCTGTGATTCGGTTGGGCATGCTTTTGGTGATGCTTTGCTTGGTTCTTGGAGGGTGGGTCGATCGAATTGCTCGCTCTTTCTTGGGTCATTTGCAAACAGTCGTGGGTCTTCTGATCCTGTCATTGTTGTTAAGGTATCTATTGCTAATTGCTATACTTTCATTGTTTCTTTACTGAAATGATATTAGATGGATTATGATCATGATTCTGTTTTGGAACGAGCATATATAAGTTAGTTTTTTTGTTGTACCATTTAAGTTCTATATAATTGTTCTGCCACTAGCGTGCCAGTTATCAATATTGTCTTTGTTGCAGGAATTTTTGAAAGAGAAACAATACACAGCCGAAGAAATTGAGGAAATCACTGGGGAAAGTCTTTGATCAATCTTCAAAAACTCCCCATCTTCTTTGGATGTGCTAAAAGCCGCACAGCACTACAAGTTGCATCGGGTACTATTACCTACTCATGGTCATGGTTTATGCACTCATGTGGCTTACGGCTTATTACTTTATCAGGGTTATGATGCAAGTTTAATGGATCCTTCTTGGTATTGTCTTCTATTGTTACATTTCCTTTTTCCCCCCCCCCAAAATAGGTTATAATTTTTTGCGTGTGATTTTTTTAGTTCTCTTAGAATTTGCTAAAATAAGGATTAGAAATTGCATTTAAGAAAGATGATGCTTTAATGAAAATGACCGTGATTCTCAAGGATTTTGTCCTTACCGTACAAATTACAACCTTGCTCTCTATTTTTTGTCTTGCTATTTGATTTTCTCCCATGGAATTACATCAGCAGTCAAGTAGCAATGAATTCATCTTTTGTTAATGTGGAGTCAAAAGACAACAATTGGATATGTATGTTATTGTGTTGTTCACAATAAAATTGGCTTTGATTTTGCAAAACATGGAGTTTGTGGCTCAACATCCACCTTTCGGTCTTCATTCTAGGATTTTGATTATTTTGATATTGCTTTGTGGATATGTTTGGATCACGTCTAGGTTTGATGATCATGGCTCTGCATATTCTTTTGCTGGACAAGCTCAACAAGTTGCTTGAAAAACATATACATTTTTAGTTTCTGTTAGTAAGGTGAATGCTTATGCAATAAAACATTTGAAGAGGCATAGTGCAGTCAATACATATATTATATGATTGACCGTGTGACTGGGTTATGCATTTAGTTGGTTTTGAGTGTTGCTGCTGCTGTTTTTAAGGTTATTGCTGCTATTTTTTAGGTTGATGTTTGTATTTTTTATCGTTGCTTGCTAGGAGTATTTTTGTTTATGTTGTTGCTAATGATTTTCCGGCTGCAAATATATTTGTGTGTGTTGCCTTGCAATGGTTAGATGAAAAGCAATAACTTCATGAAAAAGATGAGGCACCAGTTAAAAAAATAAAATTCTTCCCCATCAAAGTTTGCTTTCCACACCAATCATTTTTTAGATATTTGCAGCAATTTTTGGTTGATTGACATCAAAAAAATTTAATTTCATTGAATAGCTTGCGATTTTTTTTTTAACAGGAGAATTAGCAAGGAGATGAAATGTCTCATTTTGAGGAGGAGTCTTGGCTTCGTTCTTCACCTCGACATCCCTATTTTTTGCGATGATCCGCAAGTAGTATAGTCTGCACTCTTTTATGGTGTTTTGTAACACAGTGGCTATATTCTAAAAGAAGTAAATTGTGCTTGCGCAACAAACTCCAATTAAAAATTTACACATTTTGTTTCCTGGTTTATAACTTTTAATTGATTATATAATATAAGTTTATCATTATGAATTTAATTATGTAAAATTATATACATAGGAATGCCCGCAGCAGCGCGCGGGCAATATGACTAGTTGATTATAAATCCAGATAGAACTAGGAATTCTCATTTATCCGGTCGTATACACCAGCTGGAAAAAAGAGATCCATATGTCTTTGATTTTCTCTACCATGGTAAAAAAGTATAAGCAGAAAAAAAGTGAATTTAGTACGTATAATCAGAAACACAGCCGCAACAAGAAGATAGCCAAATTCTTGTTACTGTCTGTAAGTGCAATGCACAAGGTCACAAGGAGGTGGGGCAGCCTGAATATATTAGTAGCAACATCAGCCTTTAAATTTTGTGCGCTCCGTTGATAACAGACTACGGGCTTGCAGTGGCACGCAGGAAAGGATATAAAAATCGCCAAAAGACGAGGTTGGCAGCGGTGGAACGTTCCAGCATGAACTACCGCGGGATTGCATTGAAATAGAAATGGAGCACAAAGTTAAGCCAGGAGTATTTTTTTAAGACAAGGTTGAAGGGAGTGTTCTGCGTAAGGAAGGCACCACTACAGGCACCAGCAGAGGAAGCATTCAACAGCCGGGACCCACACTTGTCGACGTTGCTTGGAACTCAGCTTCTCAAAATAGAGCGAGAACAAAGAAGACATTGCCACTTCCAGTTTGACCATGACCATCTCTTGACGAGGCAGAGGCTCGTTCCTGATAGTACCATCCATACCAGTGCCATCTCTATCACTACAAGTCTACAGCTACAGATGTCATAGCAGCAACAACAATTACTTCATTAACGGTTATTCTTTTCATATGAACGTTGACGAGTTCGAGAGCCTTTCCTAGTCTGAACCTAACCCTTCTTCTATCGTAGCACCAGCTTCGTTCGTTATCCCCAGTGTCTTCCAAAATGAAAAAGGATCTCTAAAGCCGTTCTCTCTCTGTAATACTCGTATAGCTTCCTTTAGTTCAACTCAACCATGGGAAAAAACAAGTACCTTATTTACATCACATGTAGTCTGCAAATATCCCCTCACCTTGGAAGCAAGCTATTCCCTCCTCACCAGCACTCTCTCAGACTTCTTTTGGGATAAAAAAAGTCGCTAGTGTTTTCCCTATTATTTGTATACATTGATTAATGCTGCCCCTTCATATACTCCTGTGATATCTGAGAAAGGATCCAGCAACTCTCTTGAGTATAATCTCCTTTTATGGTGAGAGGGAGGATCTGGCTCTTCAAGACACTCGCTGCGGCCAATTTTGATTCATAGTCATTCTTGTGGCATGTTAATTACAAATACATGTTCCGTAACTGTTCTTAAGATATGCAGTATTTTTCTATCCTCAACAATTCAGTTTCGGATAATAATTATCATCCAAAAGAAGAGAAGATATATAACCATCTGATGCATGAAAAATATTCATCTTGTTTTAAATCAGAAACCAGACATACTTATGAAGATGGCAGCTAATTAGGGCTATCCTATAAGTAAAGGTTTCTAAGAGTGCTCCAAAAATACAGTCAACCTGTATACAACCCCAGAAGGTCAGTAGTACATGCGTCGTGAGTAAGAAATGACTGACGAAGATAAAAGGGGGGAAAGTTGAGTGAATAATTGCGCTTAAGAGGTCCCTGCAAAACTGATTAAATTCTCAACAAAGCCATAACTCCGTTGTTGTCAAAGCACTCGTCAAGGAATGCCAAAGGTGCACCTTTCCTTGTGGACTGGAAAAGAGCTATTATTCCTGACAGAAGAAAAACAAAATATATTAAAAAAACCATGTTATTAGGGGTGGGTGGGGGGGGGGGGGCGGTAGGGGGGCAAACAATAGAATATAATATAACTTAAAAAAACATGCTACCAAAGGGATCAAAACCATGTGGATGAAATGGGGCTCTATTTAGGCTAGGATATCATGAAACTCCTGATATATACAATAACGAGCTTGTAAGCCAATGGAAGAATAATCCACAGATGAAATTCACAACTACCAACAAATTCAAATTAACAGATATAATCCGGATTTCAAACTTCCAGAATAATGCGGATACCAAGGGAAGTTTTTCTCTTTTGACATGGAAGGACAGATTGATTGTATAGGCTGAGAAATCAAATTAACTGCTATCCAACCTAGTGTTATCCTCCAAAGATTTTCACACTAATGAGTATTGGTTATCAACTAGAACTAGGTTGAGGGAATTTCAGTTATCAGGTGTTGCCAGGAAAGGCAGCCCAGTTCTGGACTGTCTACAAAAAACATTCACCTCGGAAATGAGTGGATCACCTTAAGAGCTTGGTGGTTTAAATTCCCAATTTTAGTGCTTTTAAGGGTCGGGAATTAGGTTGTGCCAGTGCGGGTTTGTGAGCCATTGACATTCTGTGCAAGAGAAATGGGTAGGTAATGCTGTGAACAAATAAGGGGAGGAACAATAGAGTCCTTGGAGCAGAGTGAATAAATCAATTTTACAAGCACCTCCCAAACACAAAAGCCAAAACCGTCCAGCCTGCTAAGCAGATGCTATGAACAGCTTTGTGCTGAAAATTATACAGGGAAAAAAGAGTAGAGGGAGCAAGCATAAAGATTTTGAAAAATTAGTTCTGGAACAATATTTTAAGTAGAATGATACCTGTTCCATAGGTGTGGCTTCATTATCCTTCTGCTCCAAATTGTTTGGTTCAGCCTCATTTTGACTGTCAGTAGCCATTTCGTCATCTTGTTCTTTGACACTATTTGATCCAGTATCATCCAAAATTTTAAGATCTGCAGGAAGCTGGCCGGAGTTTAATGCCTGTTATGCAACAACAATTTGGACATTAAATAATATTATTGAGATAAAATCGAGATATTGACAGATTCTAATTCAAGATATTTCAGTAAATAAAAGGATGCACCTTCTCAAGTCTTGCCACCTCTTCGAGAGTCTGGGAATTGACAATGGCAGCCTGCACACCGATCATACAACCAAATGAAAAAGATGATAACCTGATGGCAAACTATGCAGTATTCATCACAAGCATGATGTTTTAAGAGGAAAGGTAAACACTGTAAAGCGATATGTAGCTTCAAAATCCAAGTTTATGGTCAGTAGAAATGATAATGGTGGTTCTACTTCATATACAGAAAAGGATGTTCAAGAAAAAGAAAATTTGACATGCAATCCATGCTCTAAGTTCAATTAAGACCTATTTCAAACATAAATGAGTTTCCTCGGGTCCTCATTAAGTTAGCTATGGTTTTTTAGGTTGCTTGATGCTGGTTCATTGTTTTTTAGGATTTTCTTAGAGATTCAGAGTTAGGATTAGCTCTTTAATTTCAATATTTATTGGAACAGACAACAGGAAGTTAAAGGAGTCATTTTTTATTCATGTGCCTTACAAGTACAACAGGTGATCTTTATTCACATTTTCCTAATTGAAAAGAAGAAAAACCTTTTATTTTATCATAGAAGATTCCAAGTTCCATGAGGTTGAAGGAGCGCATATTAATCACAATCGAAGGTCCATGATCTGTTTATTCAGATGCAATAACATTGCATTATTGAGACTACAGAAACCATCAGATGGCATGATTACCTTCTCCTTAGAGTGAATGTGTGATTGCTTAGGAATCTTGGCTTTAATTGCCACTACTCCCTCGTGTTATTTTCTATCAGTAATATTCACCTAATTCTTCAAAATCAGGCCACTCAACAGTCACCAAAACTCCATCTTTTCAATCCCAAATCCGTCCATAACCACGGTTCTCATTTCTTTCAGAGAAAACCACAAACAAACACAGGTTGTCTGATATTGCTTAAGAGGTAACTACTTTATCTCTGAGCATTTGGTAACTAAGATTAAATTTGGTCAGTGTCCGGGAAAGATACAAGAGAGAAATAAACATGTTTGACTGAAGAGTCAGACAGAAACATAAAAAAAACTATCTTGAGACAGCTTTAGAGTACAGTTGTGTAATAGTAAGTATGAGAAGACCTGTCTACTTTGTTCCTACTATCTTCATCTCTTCTTTCTTGAGATAGTGGCCAAACACTACCTAACAATTCTCATTTATAACTAAAAGAAAAGGGCAAGGGCCTCAAATATCAAGCAAAAACAGCATGCCATGCTCAATAGCATATGCTCAAAGATTCAGCTAGAATGATTAGAGTAACATTTCAGTCAACTCAATACTTGTTGGTTATTTGAAATTGCTAGGAGAACCCATAGCCTGACCCCAAAACAGGTCATTAAGGTAGAATTAATTTGAAATTGAGCGAATTTGATGGTTTTCTACAGGTAGGTGGGCAAGGCAGATTGAAAATTGAGAATGCCATCTGGAATTTTGTTTTGTAACAGAAAAAGAAAAGGAAAAGAAATTAAAAAAAGTAGTTCATACTAAGGGAAAATGTAGCCAGTCATCCTCTAATGATAACCCAAATAACCATTATTTCATGATCAGTAATTGAGATGACTCCCTTTCCCTAAATAATCAAAAAGATAAGATCGAGTAAGTTGGATAGGGTAAAGTTGGAAAGGACAGACATGTTGAGCACATCAAAAAACACTGAATTTTTTTAGCACTGAAGATAATCCCAAGGTTCTCAACATAATGTCAGAACAAACTCAACATCTCCACACCTGACAAAGTTTGATGGGGTTGACATCAAGTACTTAAGTGTAATGAGCATAATACCTTGATAGCTATAATCTGCTCAGGTGTGGGGGCAACCACTTTGGGAGCCTGTTGTTCCTCTGCAACTTCTGGAATATTTGGAACCTCACCTGGAGTGAATGTCTTGACAGATTCCCTTTTAGCCTCTTCTTCAACCTCTTTGGATGAAAACAAATGTTCTGATTCTGCTCTCTCCTGCAATTCAAGGGCAAGATTGCAAAGCAGCTCAACATGAATAAACAAAAAAAAACTACAATTCAAAAATATACCAGACAGAAGGAGCTCTATCTTCTATGCACTAGCACTTGTTTAAAATTATAGTTTTGTTCAGGTAAAATATAGGTATGTCACATGAGCAAAGCCATGTGTATGAAAAAAATAAGACACCAAGAATGCAAAAATTGTAAGGAACTGCAGAACAATGATGCAAAGTCTCACCTTGGCTTTGACTTTCTTAAAATCAAGAACCCGGAGTGATTTTAGTTTATGAATCACATACAGCCTATAATTTGGCTTTTTTGTAATGCTATTATCCAAAAGACTAAGGAACTGCAGCTTTGGAAGAGAAGAAAGAGGATCAATCTCCACCAAATTGACAAGCCTATTATTTGTAAGAACCAATGTGTGTAATTTTGGCAAGTACTCTGCAAAACAAAGCAATAAACTTGTGCTTAGTACAACACTGAAAAAACAGGACACGTCATAAGGTCTGTCCACATTGGGATGCGTAACTTGAAAGAATTAAAGGATTATTAAAAGCTTACCTCCAATGTTGGGATTGATTCGGGTAATTCTGTTGTTATTAACTATCAAAGTGCCCAACCGATTAAGATATGGCATGTTTTCCAGCTTGACAATCTCATTGTCAGACAAATCAATCGTATCAAATTGGTCCTGGTGAATAATAGCACAAGCAAACCCAAAGTCATTGAATTTTAAGTGCAATATTATTAAGCTGGTCAGCATTCATTTTTGAGATAGTAGTAGCATGTATATTAGTTCGAATTACAGAAGGAATATATATATATATATAAAAGCAAGAGAACTGATGAAATTAACTGGCAATGTACAAACATTACAAAACCTACTTCAGTTCAGATTTAGTTTGGGGCAGGCATTAGTACATGGGAAAAAAAGCGAATTTAGCTCAGGCTCACGTAAAAAGAAGAAGTGAAGTAGTACCTCAGTGGCACCCAAGTTTTCAATTACAGGAATCTTGTTACCTGCAGGCCAAAACTCGGTTTTGCATTAAACAAAGAAGGAAGAATAGAAAATATAGAAAGAGAGTGAGTATGGGCGTGGTGCTCGTGCAATTGTATGTTAGGGTTAGGGTTTTGAAAGAGAAATAAAATTAAGAGGAGACCTCGAAGATCCAATTCACGCTCCTTGATGGCATTGAAGAAATGAGGGCTTTTCCAAATCAAGTCGGCTGTCAGTCTCACCATATCTTCTGCGCTCCTTTCTTCTTCTCCTCTCCTCTACGGCCCTTAGTTGGTAGTGTTTCAGTTATTCTATTTATGCAAAGCACCCGGTGCTCCTGATTTTTTGCTATCTGCCTGACGGAGGGAACTGGGAACCCCAACCACTGCTGCCGTAACCTAATACTAGCTGCTGCTGCTGTTTTTCCTATTTTTCTATCAGGGGGTTAATAATGCTCTTTTTAGAGCCTTGTACTCTTGATTTTATTCTTAAGACGTCCCTATACTCGTTTTGTTTCTTCAATGTCATCCCTTTCCCAAAATATCTGATATCATCGCTCAGTTACAAAATAACTTTTTTTTTTAAAAAACAAATATATTAAAATAGTATTGTTTTTAATATTAATTCATTAAAATAATTTAAATATAGAAAAAATGATTAATCTAAAAAAAACAATTCACCCACTTACAAGCACAATCGAAGACAGATAACACTGAAATCCCAAATAGTTTAGCTTTATGTGTAAGGAGTGCACTCACAGACGGAACCAAGACCCACTGCATATAAACCAGACCAACTTATAATATAATCACCAATTAGCCCTTTACATCAACTAAAGCAAATCCTTGTTTAATCTTTTAGTTAACATGGAGTGTGTCGTTTTAAGGTTTCTGTTGGCCTCGGCAGTGATTTTAACCGCGGCAACTGTGATTAGTGGCGAGCGTGTCAATAGAACCTCTGCTACGGCGGGGTTAGTGTGGTCGAAGGGAAAATTGAAGTCTGATCTCTTGAGCAAGCCTGAGCAGGGAAACAGCGACGATTCATCCGCGGGTGCGGATGATGACCTTGACGGCGGGTTTTCTTCTCTTGATGGAATGTTACAATGGGCCATTGGTATTAAAACATCGTTTCAAGTTTTTTGGATTTTTTTTCTATGTAGTTTTGTTATACTATATTGCTTGTTTTTGTGATAAATTTAGGGCATTCTGATCCAGTGAAATTAAAAGAAAGTGCAGAAGATGCTCAGAGGTTGTCTGCTAGTGAGTTACAGAAGCGTCAATTAGAAATTAAGGTTAGATTTTTTAGCAATCAAGGCTTTGATTAATTTTGCTGCTGTTATTAATTGTTTGTTTCTTTTTTCGTTTTGGTGATGTAGGAGTTGATAGAGAAGATGAAAATGCCATCTGATGCACAGTTGATGCAGATAGCGATAGATGATTTAAACAATTCATCTTCATCTTTGGAAGATCGCCAACGGGCGTTGCAGGAACTTCTCATACTTGTTGAGCCACTTGATAATGCAAATGGTACGTTCAAGTCTAGCTATTTGTCATAAATTCCTTCTGGGATATGAGCCCAATAGACTTTGAATTCCAGTTTATTGCATTATCATAAGCAAGCTTAGAGATTTTGTTCCTTTTTATTTCTTAATTTTACCGTTGCGTCCAATATTATCAGCAGATTGCATAAATGAGCTCCAGGAGATGATTGTAATGGACCACTAGAGTTACAGAAATGAATGTGTGTGCATGTATGCTTGCGCAGTTGTGCGCGAGGTTTGAATTTGAGTCAGACTGACTGGAGCTGATATCTAATTCCTCCTTAATGTTTTGGATCCAGTGGAGGCTCTGTGATGTTTGCAATGGGTGGATAGATGGTTGCTTACTTTAGAATCTAAGATGAGCATCTCTAAATGGCTTCACCACTGTGAGCCATGAGTTCCTTGAGTGGTGGGAAAATGTCTCATTGTGGCACATGTAAAACTGTTTTTTGTCCTCGTACTCTCAGGAATTCATGTAGGATCTTGTCCTCTTCTAGTCTCTTGATCACCTGCTGGCATCAGACTGCAATGCTACAGAATAATCTAGTGAGCATATTTATTGAACCTCTGATTGCCCTGTTAACAGTTCGTAGGATATGCCTGAGAGATTTTTATTTTTTGCATTACTTAATCGCAGATGATCATAATAATTGTGAACCCTATACTTGTTTTGTTCCAAGAGAGTCCATATGTTTTGGCTGCATTATTGTTGGTTAATTTTGGCACTGTGTTTGGTGTCAGATTTGAACAAACTTGGTGGTCTTGCTGTAGTAATCCAAGAACTTAATCATCCTGACCCAGACACAAGGAGACTTTCTGCATGGGTTCTTGGAAAAGCTTGTCATAATCATCCAGTTGTTCAAAAACAGGTCTGCGAATTTTCTTACGTGAATTTATTGGATCATGTTTTACCATAAATTCTATAGTTTACAAAATCTACCTTCTTGTTTTATTCTCTCTGTTAATAATATTTGCTTGTTCTGTGCTGGATGACTCTTCTTTTTAACCGATCTCCTAGCAATGAGTCAATAGCTAATTCTGCTATATTATGTCTGTCAGATTTTGGAACTTGGGGCACTGACTAAGCTAATAAAGATGGTAAAATCTACATCCATAGAAGAAGCCATTAAAGCACTATATGCTGTTTCGGCGTTGATCCGAAACAATTTTTCTGGTCAGGAGTTGTTTTATGCAGAAGCTGGGGATGCAATGCTTCAGGTAGCGTAGGAATTAGTTAAAGTTTTAGGTGTTCTATGCAGTGCTGATGTTGCAAGATTTTTTTTTTAATGTTTTCCAAGTTCTGACACTTTGAAAGTGAGAATTGATCACACCTTTCCCCCTCACTTTTCAGGAAATACTGAGTAACTTGAACAGCGATACCAGACTCTGCGGGAAAGCTGTTTTTCTAGTCGCTGATCTAGTTGAATGCCAATTAGAAAATATGGCAATAGCTGAGTCTTCAGTCTTCAGAAATCGCTTCTTCCTGAAATCTGTTGTTGATCTAACAGCATCAACAGATCTAGATCTCCAGGAAAAGGTAGTTCTTTAGGATCTGTGTTGCTGCTGCAATGAATTGCTGTTTTCCTTACTTCCGAGCATGCTTAATGCAGACCTAATAGTTGATGAGTCAGTATATGCCATCTTAGAAGAATATCGTGAGGTAGCATTTTTATTGGTGAATCTGTCTCGGGCAAACTGCACTTGATGTTGATGGTGGTTTGGTGAGAGATCATGAGTTGAAGTCCATACTGGTAAATCACTGGGGGCCCATAACTCATGCCCATCATAATGCTTAGGAAAAGATTGTTACAATCTGACTGCCTCGTATTCTTTTTGCTTATTGCTGATAGAGTAAAGAACAATACCAGATGTTGGGTATCTGTATTCAATCGGAGGCATAATGCGTTTGATGAGTACAATGCTTTGTTTTGACCTGTTCTTGTGATTACCACAGGCCCTTGTTGCAATCAAGAATCTGCTGCAACTTAAAACAACCGAGGCTTTGATTTTTAAGGATTTCTGTGATTTAAATGGTTCTTTGGAGAGGATGAGGTAGCAACTGCTAGATTTGATGGCATCGGAAGATCATAGGGACTATGCAGTGGATTTGGAAATCCTCAGAAGAGAGGTGGAGCTGCTTTTTCCATGAAAAGCTAGGAAAGGTGGAAAATATAGCTTCTTTGATTTCTGGCTATAATTTCATGCATTCTTATCTGGCTAGAAGGAATTGACCGGAGTTTTGTTACAGGTGATGAAGGTTCCAGCACGACGAGACATTTCCGTGCCTATGCAATTTTTATAATGCCACGACTACAGTGCTTACACCAGTCACCTTACTATGGGTTTCATAATAGGAATAGAGCGGCTAGTTTTGCTGTAGAAGGTGCTAACATATTTTGCCAAAAACCTTTTCAACACAAGAATTACTTTGACGTTTGAAATTAGTTGGTGTTAGGATATATAGAAAAAGGAAAGAAGGCTCATGAAAAATAGAGAGCTAATTCCTGTAGTGTTCTTTTTGTTCAATATATCAGTAGAAATAGCGGTTCTGTCTTCTATGTTCAAAATTATTATTATTTTAAAATGATTTTCTTTATTTAATTATTTTTTGGGGGTTTTTAGATATTTTTATGGGATTATATCAAAAATAAATTTTAAAAAAATAAAAAAATACAACAATACGAGAGGACAGCAGCTTATCCTGTATGGATGCCGTTGGCAAATCTTGGGACTAGCATTCTTCTCTATCACGTGAGTCAAAAGGGGTCAGAAAGCACCCAAAGCTGTCTAGAAGCCAAACAATAAGCAATGTAAAAGAGCCAAAACATTCAACTTAGCTGTCAACGTTAGTACAATAGCGAGGGTAGACTATGGTATGAGTCAGCGTACTTTTCTTGTATTTTGTACAGCAGCTGGTCATTGCAAGCCGTAACTTCACCTGTTTCCAACTTCAGTAAAAATAATTGTTAGTGTCAACCTGTCACTCTCTCATTGGTAGCATTGAAATAGCCACCCACCACCAAGGGTGTAGTAGCTGGAAAAGAAAGAAGCAGACCTAGCCCAAACCAGCAAACTAACAACGACGTACCCAAGAACAAACCGAAATTACACAAATAGCCTTTATTCCGTTCAGACAACATATTGCTCTGAACTGTAATAGCAGCCTTCTATTCAAACAAAGTCGTAAATTTGACCAGGTCAAGAACCAAAGTTAACATCACCTATCTAATAATAACAGTAGTTGGTGGGTGAGTAAGGAGTTCCCGGCCAGCAATCACCTCTCAAAAATTTCGCAACTAGTACTCCACAGACAAGCAAAAACCAAAATAATGTCAGTGCACAACTCCTCTTCCGTCGTCTTCCTCACAAAATCACCGTCGCGGGCGGCTCTTTTATCTCCATCGTGTAGATTGAACATGATTGATAGTCGTAATAATCACTTTAGGACTAGGGATTGTAAATTGACCATGCATTCTATAGTGGCTGGAAGCAATGGGAACGGTACTGGTGGAAGCGTTCCTGCCGGAGGAGGAGGAGGGGGAGATGGTGGAGTGAAGAAGAAAGGAGTGCCGAATTCCAATTATGTCGTCCCGCTTGATAAATCTTTGGCTTATGCTTACACTTCTTGTATTACGCGGCCTCTCTCGGAGATCTTGCGTGACCTGAATAAGAGGATTCCTGATAACATCATTAAGCCTCCTAATTCCTCTTCCACCTTGATCCCCTGGTACATAAATTCATAATTTTTTTTTATTATTAAATATAGATTATGTATTTTTTTTATGTAATATTAATTCAAATGATGAAGCTGTGATCGATGGCCTTGATGAGTGCTGGTGATTTATTTTTGCTGGTTGATTTTGTAGGTACCACGCGAACCGCATGCTCAGCTTCTATGCTCCTGGTTTGTCTTTTCCTCTTTATTTATTTTAATTTTAGTGGTTGACTTAATCCACAATGCCATTAATCGCCACATTGATCCATTTCTATGATGTCGTCGTACGCTGTAATATGGCAATAACATTGGCATGCTGCTGCACTTGATTTCGCTCAGTTCAAATGCCATTTCCATTTCCACCCAAACATTTACTGTTAATTTCCATGTCCATGCCTACCAAGAGACACATTGATTGACCTCTTGCTAAGATAAAATGCCGTCTTGTAGTTTTATAGCACAACTAGGGCCGGGAGCAGTTGAAATACATTGCAAAATTACTGTTAGTGGAATAATCACTCTTTGGGGAGCAAGATATCTGTGCATATTCTTAGCATGGTGGCTGGCTAGTCAAAACTGAATCAGGGGAACCGTACAATCAAGTCTGGTCAAAAGAGAGATCTTTTGGGCAATAATCTATGAACCTTCCATCCATATTTTCCTTTCAAGCATTGAAGTTTATAATTGAGTAGCTTGTGTAATGGACAGTACAACTTGGAATACATAATTGGCCTTTTGTGAACAAATAGTCTATTAAAATCCTTTTTGGCAGGATGGTGTGGAGAAATACGTGATGTTATATTTGCAGAAAATGGAAGTGTGACTGTGGTATACCGTGTCACTATACGAGGATCTGATGGAGAGGTGCGGTCCTTGTTCTTTTTTTTTTTTTTTTTGCCTTGCTGTTCTCTTTGCATATTTCTGTTCATCCATTGATTCATTTATTTAAAACTTCCTGAAAAAAGGGCTATTCATACTGCATCCAGCGCTGTAATTTAGAAATCCACTGATATAGAGCAGTGCTAGGACTGCCAAGTATTTTGTACAGAAGTCATGTATAAAATACAGGATGAAATTTCTTGGAAAAAACTCTCTATTTCAATGCTGGTTGGCATGTCTAGAGGTTCACTTTCCTGAAACCAAGACCATGGTTGACCAAAGTTTTCAACTGTACTGTTATTCAATCTTGCAATATTTGACAGCTACACATGCCATAAGGAAAGGGAAGTCTAATAGCTGCACAAATCTCGGTGAACATATCTGCAATTTTTTTCCCTCGATCTATTTCCGGTCTGTGAATTCTTTTTGACCCTACTTCTAGCAAGTCCTTATTCTTTGTCCGCAAGAACAATTCACTCCTAAAAGTTAAAAAACTCAGATTTAAATCATTACATTCCTGTATTTGCTTTTGTCAACTGAATTGTTACAATAGATGAGAGGAGTTAAAAGCGATGCATAACCTGCTTGTGGCCTTTATGGAGCTGTAATGGCCTGACCGGTAACTAAGTCTAGGATCACGTTCTTTTCTCCTACATGTCCATTCTTAACAACTTACACCGAGGACTCGTCCATCACATGTGTTGGTGGCATGCCACATCAATGGAATATTTGTTCCTCAAAAATATCATACATTTTTTTCTTTTAGTTAAAACAATTTCAGTTTGGTTCCTAAAAATCTAGAGTACAAACAGTGGGCTGCTCCTTTTGGGCATCTGTTACTGCAGTGGGCAGTAACTCTGGGATACTCAGTCCAGAATGGACTTGAGTGGATTTAGCCTGCCTTTATTTTTGGCACTGGGTCTAGAGAGGCTGTGGACCTTTGCCTTTCTTTTCTAGGCTTAGACATGATTGGCTCTGGAATGGCTTTCTCCTTCCTTTGCTGCTTGTACATGCATGCTTGAGGGCAAATTTATAGTCACTCCTAGGGTAAAATTTAAACTGTGCTGCTAAATCGCAGTCTTTGGGGTTAGTAGCAGATTTGATAGAATCTGGAGTTGGCTTGTCAATAGACTTGCCAGAACTCGATTGCTGCCACTCAAGTTTCTTTAGTTGAATCTGAAGTTGTAGAAGCTCAATAACTTGCTGCATGCCATTGTTTTCCATTTCTGCATCAGAAAATAAAACAATTAATTCCTCATTTTGAGAAATCATTTTGTATGCAAAAATGCATGCATTAGCCTTGGCATTGAAAGAAGATGATGCTGGCTCATTAGGGAGGACCCTTGTGCAATTTTCAGAATTCCCATTGTGGAATCTGTTGGTTTTAATTCTCTTGTCAAAGAATTGGAAAGGTAATGCCTGAGATGTGCTTGATCTGAATCCATTTCTCATACCGTAGGATATCTAGCTTGTCCCTGTTTCACTTAGCAGAATGTTTGTCAACAAAAGGTTTAACTTTTAGAAATCCGTTGACAACTAAGTTATTAGTGCATAGAAGAAAAGATTCAAAGGATACATATACCTTGAATGCTTTCAGGCTTTGACAATCGCTCTCAGCTCTTTGTCAAAGGTCACCCAATTCTTTTTGATATCGCTCCATACACCGTTAGCGTATCGAACCACATCTTTATTGTGATCCCACTTGGTATCACTTGTCTTTCTTTTGCAGCAAAGCACTGCACTCCAAGCTTTAGCACTTGCATCTGTAGTGACTATAAGTTTGTCTCATGCTTTGGGAGTGTTACCTGATGGATCTTTTTACACTCCTGTTTAATCCAAGCAACAGCTTCTATCTCTTGGAGTGAGCTTTTAATTCTCCCATTAATGGCAAATAATGTGAGGTAGTGTAGTTGATACAACCCCAAAAACCTTTGCAAGATCTTTTTATCTGTCATTACATTTGGGAATTTCTCTAGGTTCTGCAGAACATTTGGTTGAAGTATGATTCTTCCATCTTCAAACTCTGCTCCTAAGAATTCAATCCTAGTTTTGTTAACGCTCACTTTTCTTTCTGACAAAACTATGTTGCTGTCTCTCAATATAGTGGCTACCATGAATAGGTGATTGAGATGTTCTTCCTGTGTATTGCTAAACACCAAAGTATCGTCAATTTAAACAATACAGAAATCATTTAAATCTCCTAGAATGTTATCCATTCTTTGTTGGAAAATGCTGGGCGCATTCTTGAATCCCATTGGCATTACCAACCATTCAAACGATCCTTCACAACAGCTAAATGCTGTATATTGGACAGAATCAGGGTTCATCCTAATATGGAAGAATCCAGACTTACAGTCAAGTTTACTATAAAACTTGCTATTTCTAAGTCGTGTGAATAATTAATCTTTGATGGGAATGCGATATGCATCACTCTTGGTTGCATCATTCAAATTAATATAGTAACCATCCTAGGTTTTCCTCTCACTTGCTCATTTTAACTTCTCATTAGAGGTCATTAAGACGCGGATGGATCTGATAATATCCATCACTATTAAGTTATTCGATGAAAGTCATTCAAAGCATCTTGGTTTTCTATAAAATGGGCTAACTTGCCCCTCCTGTCATGAATACTAGTCATGTCCTTCTATATGATGAGAAATACGGTGGTGTAATCATGATATTTACTTGAAACATCTTGTGGACCTCAGTATTATGCGTGCACAAGATTGCTGTTTGGAGTTAGATTTTCAGGAATTCATTAAGAGATATATTCTTACTCCCCATGAAGCTTAAAAAACCTATATGTTTATGGTAAGAATCCAAGGTAATGTCCAGTCATGCTCCACTGCTCTAGAATCTACCAAGTGTTATCTAATATTCTTTGAACAACATGTAACTCTTTCTTTCCTTTTCATTTTGGCCAAAGCCGATGTTCTGGGCTGTGGAAATTCAAACCTGTGTCTCTAAGGGCCTCGACCTTGACTACTAAACCAGTCTCTTTGGCCAATGATCTGTATCTTTGGATATGAGTCTTTGATGTACCAACATGAGAATCCTTTGTGAAGTATCTTTGATGGTAGAGTTCACATGCCCATAGTGACACAGCATGATGTATGGTAATGTGAAATCATTAAGTTGAGTAATTCTTGGAATATCCTTCAAAACAAATACTGGAGAAATGTGTTCATGATAGATTTGTCTGTTGATTCCTTTGTTTACTCATAAAGTGGGTGAACAATATACACTTGGTTCTTACTTGTGTCAATCTGTTCCATTTGTAACCATGCTTGGGGACTGTTTGCTCTAGCCATTATTCATAATTGGCTGTGCATGTTAGTTCATCATTGCAGTTTAACATGGAAGTGACATTACAAAGAAATTGAAACAGATCCATTTTGTTGGAGAAATAAAATAAAGCAGTTGATTCTGCGTGTGCTCTAAGATGTACGCACTTTGATGTGGGTCTGTTGTGTAACTTATTGATATTACATGCTGATATATATAGGCACTGAAGTTGCACGTTTTCTTGTGATTCTGCTTTGTAACCGGCTAATATGCAAACTACTACATGCTTTGTTATGGTTATGTCCTTAACCTACCAATATCATGCCCTGACACAGGCTCATCGTGAATCATCCGGGACAGTAACATCCAGTGATGTTGACATTGAAGATCCAGTTGCAGCAGCAGAGGAAATAGCTTTCTGCAGAGCATGTGCTCGGTTTGGCCTTGGATTGTATCTGTATCATGAGGAGTAGATGCTATGGATGACAAGTTGGTCGACACCTTAATATATGACCTAGATTGTTCTCTTCTGAGATATCAGGTTATACCTAATGCCTGCCGTTACAACTGATGTATATTTACAGTATTCTCAGGTTTGGCCTGGACTTCTTCTGTGGAAAAGAGTATGATTTAGCTGCTCACAAGTGAGAAAATCATTCTCAACAAAATTATCGACACCTTGTCTCTTGAAAGAAAAATCGGAAAATAGAGCCTTATTTTAAACTCTGCTGCATTTGTAAAATATGCTGTGGCTGATTCTTGTATTTTCTATTGCAAATTAGCAATCTGCCTAGAGTGTATTATCCTGATTGGCTATTTGTTACAAAGGAAAGTAAAGAGCAGCTACTATGTTTTGAGTAATCGTCCGTCACAGTCCCGTGATAATTTTCATTTTGCTTTCCAAACCCCAAATGTTTGTTTTACACAACATCTAATTGATGATGAGTTCCAACGATTGGAAATTTCTTTCCTATCTCCCGGCGGCTCCCCGCATTGAAAGATCCTAAGATGACATTTGATTAATTTTTTCTTTTTTATATGGTTCCAACAAGCCATCAACTTGTAGATACCCAGCATGAATTTTCAACTTCCATGCACACAGGTAACACAACGAAGAGATGATGTAAGGTGTTGTAAACTAATTATAGGGCACACAATTGGCACTAACTTCATCAAAAGTATGTGAATCTCGACGGGATCCCGCCCATCCAGCAATTACAAATATAAATTACATGTCAAAACTACAAACAACCATTATATATTTTATTATGCGTGTAGGGTTTTCTTTTCTCCCAATGAAACATACTTGATCATCTTGAAGGAGTGCCTGTGCATATATAAGTGCCATCATTTACTCTAATACGATGCTAATGCATTTGAAGTTAATTTTATATATGAGTGATTATTTTTTAATAAATATAATTTACTTCATCAAATATATGTATTGATAGATGAACATTATTATGAAATGACGATAATATATCTCTGATGGCACTTTAAATATATAAAAAGGTAGCTCCATAGTTCTCTCAGCTAGAACGCAGAACTCGTCAGCTCAACTCGCCCATAGTCCACTATTGAAATCCACGATGGGTTTCTCTCTATTTCTACAGTAAGGATGCCTCATGAATTAGTGTTTTCTCTCTCTTTTTGGTAATGTAATGTAGTTGTAATACACGCAAGTATTTCAACTAGTAATTCTCCATATATACTGCATTCTAGTATTGAGGATTAACGTTATTTATTCTTACATGTATCTACTTCAATCTATAACAGCGGATTCCTGCATGGTGGAGATGGCATGCTAGGGTAAATCCAGTGGCGTGGACCTTGCATGGATTAGTTGCTTCACAGCTTGGAGACATGAAGAAATCACTCGAGACTGGTGAAACTGTGGAAGAATACTCTGCTTAGAGACATGAACTTCTTTGAGTAGCTAGTTGCAGCTGCAGTAGTTGCATTTGCCACCTTTTGCTTTCACATTTGTTATGCCTATCAAGTTTTTAAATTTCCAAAGGCGATTGTGATTTTTATTGGCACTTCGTACCAAGGGATTGATTGCCTTCGATTAATCAGGAAAGTTTAAAAGAACAGACGTGTCTGGTTATTGTAACACGTAGCTTTTTACTGGTACAAATATGGCATTGGAGTACTGATAGAATTGAATATTTTTATCACATGAACAACAGTTCAGAGCTGAATTCTCAATATTACAAGAACATTAACAAGCAAATTTATAACATTTGGCAGAATACGATCCTAAATTGATTTTTTTTTTTGGATATCTCCGTATGGAGAACGGGGGAACCCCACTACCCGGAAAGCGCACTTTGTGGGCCCAGAGAGTGAGTAAAATCTCCGGTTGTCCCAGGCTCTTACGAAGGGGCTTTGAAGAGCAGAGGCTCGAACCTGGGGCTGCGCTGGCAGACCCCAAGCGCCAGCCACTGCGCCACCCCATCGGGGACCTAAATTGAATTTTCACTGATGCATAGATGGAAAACCGAAATGGTTTGTCTGGTAGAATGGAGCTTCCGTGCCCCCCCAACCCCACCCTTCTACATTCATTGACTTCGGACAATTCTTTGAGCATATTCCTAGAAAATAAGATAATACAAACGCTAAGACACCATTTCATACGTTGTGTAAGAAAAGAGAGATTGAGTTCAAATTTTTCAACACAACTGATCAACCAGATATCTCTCTTTGTAAAACCAGCAAACTAGAGGCAGGGGTTTCACTTTTCCAAGAATTCTATGAAAATAGAATGGGCATGTTTAGTTTAAGGAGCTCCAACAAATCTTCGAGTCAACCAACAAAAGAATAGACCAACTATTAATTCCTGAAGCATAGTGCTCTTTCATATGATCCTGATGCAGCATAACAAATCCATGTCAAATGCTACTGAAGAAGAAGGGACATAAAGGAAAAAAACAACCTTTTAAATTCCTTCTGGCCCTTTTGGAAATCAAATTTTCCTCTGTAAACATTAGAACACACTGTCATATTACACAACTTTTTTTTTCTAATGGTTTGTGGACACTAGCATGTTTCTCACACGACCTAAACATTAAAAAAAATAAAACCTACCAACCCCTAATTATTTACTTTGTATGATTTGGCATGCATCAAGACATCGAATGTACAATAGAATACCATAAGAAGGCCCCATCTCTGTAGATTCTTCTATCATCTTCCTTATTATTGACTCTCTTTGATTTACTTGGTATATGTATCATTTCCTTGAGAGTATCGGCCCTGAATTTGAAGCCATCCAGGATATTATCACATCCACAAGTTGGTCTACATCCTTTGATGCTCGTGCACGGAGGATCGTCGAGTCTGTGCCTAGTGTGCTGCCTACTTCTTTGGCAACTGTCTCCCACGGGGTTCCCGTGGTGAGATTTGCAAAAAGCTCACTTCCTCGGTTTACTGCATCTGCCATTGAAGGAGGGACATCTGGGAATACCTGATTGAAAGAGACATCACATAAGCTGCTAGCCTTCACAAAATTGGATTCGGTGGATGCAAAAGCAGGAACACCATGCACCTTAATATTTAGCTCCAAAAGTTACCTGTTGCAATGGAAGCCCATGATCTCCTGGCAACATGCGAATTGACATGTCTAGCATTGAACTGATGGCTGCTTCTGAACTAAGCACCTGAGCTAACATTGAAGTTTCATCAATTGCATCATCCTTGAACTTTATCAGAAGGTTTCTAGAAATGCCATAATACGATTTTATCTGAAAGGAGAAAAAGGTCGTCAATAATTGAAAATCACAGAAGGATGTTGCTGTCGGTGGCATTAATTTTTTTTCAAGAGATTATGAAAGGTTTCTCCTATCATGGATTGTGTAATATGAAGCCATAACTTGCAAGTACAACACCGAAAATGTCACAAGGTTTATGAAGTATCCACCCTATAATAGGATAATCTATTACCCCAACACCTAACCCTAGGCATGGCAAGTAAAATACACTGAGAAATCAGACCACCAAAACATGAATGTACCATCCATTAAAATGGAAGCATTTATAAATCTTCTATTTACCATAGCCTGATAACAAAAGGGTAATAATTACAATATGCATTGTGACAATATAATTAACGTTTATCACATTTTGATAGTTATAGATAGACATACAAGGCGACGAGTTTCTTCAGGTTTGGGACTGAAATCTTCTCTTCCATTAGCTAGGTCCATGTATAAGGGAGGAAGTTGCTCAACCAAAGGAAGAACTTGCTTCATAATGGGAGGGCTAAGGTTCCCTATTTGCTTCATTGTCATCTCTGCCTGCGGGGATTTTATGTGAAGAAGGGTTTAAAAGATAGAATCATTCATCAAGGGAATAAATAATGCCTAGCAACTGAAGTAAGAGGATAAAAATATATATAAGCCATAAATGTAGATGAAATAACAGATCAAGATACATCTACAATATCAGCAGAGGTACAGTCAGATACAGATCCAAGCTAATATTCACAATGCGATAGAAAATGCAAGAAACCAGTTTGAAGCATGTGGTAAAGTAGTACATAAAATATAAATTCACCCGGAACCATTCTGGAACTCCTGATGAAATAGACATATTAATATCATAAATGCTAACAAATCAATCAACTCTCATTGTTATCCTTACATGAAGCAAAAGTCTGCCAAATCCATACTGAGGACAGGACCGATTCAGAGTGCTATATAAAGACATCACAATATTTCAAAACAAAGTTAACTTAGTGTTTCAGGAATATCCTGAGTTTTAAATGCATTTCCTCATTAATAAAATGCAAATGGAAAACACAAGCTTTAGAAAAGGCATTATTCAAATAAAATGCTCAGAAAATGGCTGACATATGATCTCACCCCAAGACGAACAGTCGGTGATGATGCGATTTGTGATAGAAATGGTCCAAAGCTTTGGGCCACTGGGACAAGAACAGGTGAGAACAGAGGGATAGCTGAGCTTGCTTCCTGTGATATCAAGGGAGAAATTTTTGTTATTCTCAAAACCATTCAGAAAAGGGTTTCTACCAGCAGACAATTTAGAATGATAGAAATATTTGTTCAACAAGAATGCTAGAAAAAATAGATATGTTCGGTCCTATCACTATGCTGCCAAACAGAACACATACAGAGATGTCAGGGAATTCAAGATTGAGGCGGCAGAATAGTGAAATGCTGAGACAGGAATAATTCAGTCCATTAGGTGCTTTCAAAATGAACTCATTTGAGTAGGGAGGTCATATTTCTAGGTTGGAACCTTTATTAGAGTTATGTTCATAATAATTCAAGCTCATCCCATTTCTCTTCCCACTCATCTAGTCATTCAATTGATGAAGTACCTTGTTATTGAATGCCATCATTATATTTCCGCTTCTATGCACAGCATATCGTGATCCTGATAAACAGGAAATCAAATCAACATAATAATCAGATGTTAATCAAATCATTTTCTTGCACCCCCTCAAATATAAACTATGTGGAGAAATTCCATACCAATCAAAAGGTGAATGACACTTCCCAAAGAGTGGCCTATGCCAAAAGTAGGAACATCTTGTACCTGTAAACATTTCTATCCCCTCAACGAAACAACAGACTGCATGAAATATTATTTTCCAGATTGTAAAAAAAAAACTTACAGTTTCTTGAAGAAACCGAAGACACCTATCAAATTTGAACTGCACTTCATCAGCGATGAAGAAATAGTCGAATCCACTAGCATATGGTGTGGCAATCACCAAAACACCCCTATATCACCAAAAGAAAAAAAACGACCATTAATTTTCCTCACTCATCACACAATCTATAAACTTCAACTGCCAAGTAAAATAGCGTATTTGTTGACTTTGCAAATAAAGGTCACAAATACCAGTATCAAAATGTAGCCACTCACTTTTCTGCCAAGCGTTCAAGAAATAAACGGTAAGTAAGCTGGGGTGCTGCTCCAACGAATATACCACCAATGAAATGAACAACAGACTTGGGTCTTGAGCTTTTTGGTTTGAGAACCCATGATCCCTGAGATGATATCAGAACTATCTAATAAAAAAAATGGAATGAACTATCGAAGTAAATTAAAAAGTTTAGGAATTTGACTAGTTTTGGATTATGCAGGCTCCTGTCATTACATGCACTAAGAAGTAACAAGGATAGATGGTTGGAGCACATAACCCAGGTACTTGCAGGGTGCTAGAAGGGAGAGTCCAAATCAGGATGTGCGGTTCAAGACATCATCATGAGTTCAGAAACTAGATGACCAATCCCTTAAGATTAGATGTGTTCCAAGTAACATTCTAACTGGAGCTTCTAAATCACGACTTTATAATTCGTGAGGGTGAAGTCCCTCTATCCCCAAAAAGGGCCCGCTCGACTCCCTAATTGTTGATTGGTGGATGGAAGTACCGAGGATAGTCTGGTGGTATTGTATAGATGATCACGGGTGCATATAGGAGTAAGAAGTCCATCAAACTTTTCATTTCATAAGAAAAAGTGGGAGGTGGCAGCACGATTTACAGGAGATAGAAAAAAAAAAAGGTAGGAGCTTTGCCAGAATGACTACCATCTACTTTTATGGACTTCATCATCCAAGAAATGAAAGGCTTTCTAGGTTAGCCGATGAGTCTAAGTGCTCAAATTAGCTTCTTTCAATCTAGGCTCTCTTATATATATATAATCCATAAATAATTCACAACTCAATTTTCAATTAACCAATGGTTTATCTTCGAGTTTTCTGCATCAAAAATTGATACACCAAGGATATGGAAAGTAAGAAAAAAAGCATGGCATAGACTTGATCAAAAGTGAAAGAAACAACACCTCAACTTCAGTCCAGTCTTTAGAACCACTCCAATATTCTTGTGATTGCCTTGAGGTCTCCGTGAGTAATCTACAAAAACCGATACAATTTTTTTAAAACAAAGTTGACCTTTTTCTTTCGTGGGTTATCAAGAAAATCATTGATAAAGACGTTGGGGGTTGAACCTTTCAATCTGATTGTAAAGTTGGATTGCCGAAGACGATGAAGGAGACGAAGAAGGTGATGGTTGTGGTGGTTTGTTGACGGGGTCTTCATATGTACAGAAGATTCTGCTGCTTCTGGTATTCCATTCACGGGGACCATTTGCAGCCAGTAAATGAGCACGTTGATTTCTATGATTGGAGAAACCGATGGAGGGATGGTGAGATTGAATCAGAAGTTGATGACCACCCCATAGGCAGCAACTCTCCATTTGAATTTAGTCCAAAATTCAAAGAGAAGCCAAGCTCCCTTCCTATTGGTTATTACACGGCACTTCTGTTTGGTTCTGCTAAACTAAACTCAAGACGGATTGTAAGAATTAGACAACTAACTACTTCCTTCCGTGTTTTCAACTACGTAATTGTTATCGTCTGTTTCTGGGCACGCGGGCCAGAGTTTTCAAGGATCTATCAATCATCCCAAATGTCTTAATTCTTAAATACTCTCTGTCTACCTGAATTTTGACCATTTACTTCGTGTTTAGAGTTAGTTTTTTAAAATATTTGTTTTGTTATTTTTTATATATAAAAAAATTATTTTAATATAAATATATCAAAATAATCTAAAAATATATATATAAAAATATTTTAAAAAAATAAACACAACAATATAAAACAGTCACTTTCATTTTCATCCCTCCAACTATCTCAAATTCTCAATTGAAAACCCAACTCTCCTTCTCTTAGCTCTATGCTATATCCTCTAAGTTTCTGCCAACTGTCACAAGGGAAAATTGCATTTTTAGACTCAAATTTTCTTTTTTTTTAGGAAACATAACATCACATCCATTAAGTAAATAAAATATTTAATTAGTAAATATTATTTCAAAAAATAAATTTGAACAATCTGCAGATAATAAAACATAACTCAAAAGACGGTTTTTGCTGAGCAGAGCAGATTTTCCTTACTAAAATTTTCTAACGGTTGAAATCACAAGATAACGTTCCTTTTGCCTTTTACTATAAACATCTAAATCATCCAGGGTAAGTTGCAGCAGGTGCCAAATCAACATTGAGCTCTGATTTCATTTGTTTTTCCTCTCTACCTTTCTTTCTCGAGCCTCTTCCCGGTGGGAGAGAAGGGAGGGAGGGTGATGGAAGTCCGTACTAGAAGCCATGAAGGTCACAGCCAGCATAGCCAGTTTCCAAGTGAAGCAAATGACAAATTCCACCCCAATTCTGAAAGGATACGCAAAAGCGAATGCTTTCCTTGACAGAAATTGTTCCAGAATCAATCACAGTTGCTTCTGCTATACAGCATCTGACACTATAATGTCAGCTTCACAGGTTATCTGCTCAGATTTCTTGGTAAATAGATGTACAGTGATTAGAGCATCTACAATGTAAGAGGTTATAAATCAGTTTAATAATATGAATTTTTAGTTATGGTTTTGAAGAGTGAGAGAGAGCTTTTGAGTGCTAATAAAGAACTAAGAATTGAAGACAAGAACGGAGAAGTAAAAGTAGTGATTTTGTTGATTTTTTCCTCTTGGGGTTTTGAGCTTATTGTTGGGATTTTTTGTTTGTGTAGGTTGAGAGGTTTGAAAGATTTGTGCGTAAAGCAAAGAGAAGAGATTGGTCATTCAAAAATTAATGTCTTTTAAATTTTCATGAAGATTAAGATTAAGAAATTTTTGTGTCGATTATAATTAATTAATTATATATAAACAGTATAAACTCGAAACGACATGCCAAAACATTTCAAAATCAAAATACAATGTACGAATAAAAAAATAAAACATCAACCGGGATGAAATTGACAACCAATAGATTTTGGTGAAATGACAACTTTTTTCTTTCATTATTTTCCAACGAATTTATCTTCCTTTTTTTTTTCTAATTCAATGATTGAAAAGTAAACAAAATAATCTTTTAAACCAAAATAAAAATTCTATTTTTTTTTAGATTAGCCATGATTTTTCTCTGTTTTTTACATTTTAATCCTCGTTTTAAATTTTATCTTTTTAATTCAATTGAAAACTTTATTTTCTGGAATTAGAGCCGAAAATGCTCACATAAAAAAAAAAGTGAAATTAAAAAAATAAGAAGATAGAGGTGCTTTATTATTCATATTTTTTAGTACAATGAAGTACAATAAAAAAAAAATACATGTTTTGTAGTTGAGAAAGTAATTTATATGAATATACATGAAAAGACAAGAAAATTCGAGTACAAAATGAACATGATGATGTTGGATAGTGATGGATTAGGATTTATCATGAACTATCATATTGGATATGGCTTATTAGCCCTTTGACTTTGTGGCTTTGTAGCTTTTCATCTACATAGTATATTACCCTCTTGGCACTTTATTTTATTTTAAATTATTTTTTTTTAATGTTTTTAGATCATTCTCATGTGCTAATTTAAAAAGAAATAATATATTTTTAAATAAAAAATACTTTAAAAAATAACCACAACTATTCTTCCAAACAAACAATCCTTAGTTTTATAGCTATATGGTTCCTTGTTCTTGTAACTTTGTGACTCCTTTGCTTTAATTTGTTAGTTCTATATCCAGACTCGATCCTTATAGGCTCAGCATCTTGTTGAGATCAAGCATTAGGGTTCGCTCCTTGTTGAGCCTAACTTTCTGTGGGTCTCGTTACTTATCAGACCTAATCTAGGATGTTGTTTGGCCCTGAACTTTTGACCCAAGTCTAGTACCTAACTTTTGTGATTGTTTTTATAAGCTAGGGCTTCGAGACTAACTCTCATCTCCCTACATCGAGCTGCGCCTTGCACCAATCTCCTCAAACTATTTTAGCTTGGATTTTACATTTTACTCCACGTATATAATTTTAGATGCACAAAAATCTCTCGTAGCCTACCACATTTTAACTGAATAAATTTAGTGGAAGACACGTGTGTGATTGTGGTGTTTTGGGTAAGTTAAGTGAAATATAGTTAATAATTCAAGATTAATTTATAAGAGTAAAATAACTCTTTAGCTTATCCACTCTAATAAAACGACAAGATTCAGAAGTCATAAATACTCTGAATCACCTAAAAAAAAATCTTGAATCACTTTATCCTTTAATATACATTCATATTTTTAGAGCATTTTTTTTAAAAAAATATTATTGTTTTTTTTCTTTATAATATTTACTTGGAGAATTCTCTAACAGGGTACAAGAATTCCAACATCAAGCTACATTGATCATATAGAGTGAAGCAAATTGCAAGAATAAATAATTAACTAATTTATGTATCGAACAGTTATTATTCTAAACACGTTGAGATCTCTCTGGACATCATCAAGAATAGATTCTTTATGAAAAAGGGGGGATGATGGAATGTGAGAGCTGGGAAACTGACCATGGAACTGGAGGTTTGTTCAATGCCTCCCCCGATGCTTAAATCTGTCTATCGCCACCAACCCCGTTGTAGATACAATTGTTGCACGGCAAGTGAACTACCATCCTTTATATATAATTGAATGCGCAAGAAAGAGGGCAGAATTAAGACCAGCAAGGGATCAAATGTTTTAATCCATGAAATCGCTGCATGATCCATCCTCTATTTTTTGGATAGTTTATCAGTAAAGACTTGTGTACAAACACCAAGACTTGTGACACATGAATTTATGCAAGATTTTTTTAAAAAAACAAATAACTAGTCCCTAAAAAGGATGGATTTTATTAAAATAAAAGGTTTTCTATATGATAGCAAGTGGTTTGGCATTAGACAAATCAGTGTTCTCACTTTATGAAAAAAAAAAAATTAAAAGTGTGTAATATTTGCCTTGTGATATCTTAGAACCTTAAAAAAAGGACATGATCATTGATAAGATTAATCACGATTTTCTATATGATAAATTATGTTTAAAAAACTTGATTCATGAACATGTCAAAATGGTCAGCGCATATATGAAGTCGCAGGGCTCCTTCGCTAGAACATTTATCTCGACATGGAAAAAAGACACACAAGAAGGAAACTTCTCAAGTTGAATCATGTATCTACTGCTAAGTATCACACAAGATTTCAGATGATAAAAAACTCTGGCAGTTATTCCAAAAATCTGATGGCCGAAATGTGCTGAGCCAGCCTAAATTGCCAATCAAGCTTTTCAGTATCTCTCTCCAAACCGGAAGAACACTGAACCAGTGCCAGTGTTATGATCAACAGCATACTCAGCTCGAACTAAACCCAGCTTGACACCAACTCCATAAGATGAACCATAACCCATTCGCCTGTAGACCTCTGTTGGGTTTCCCTTCACATCCTTGGAAGTTCCTAGATCGTTGCCATGCTCTGCAAATGCATAAACATGCGTATTTCTCACGGGTATGCGTATCTCCGCTCCAAGCTGGAAGCAACATTGAAATGAGGGATCAGATATCTGACAGCAAGTCCAAATCTATGGATTACAGGAACAATCATATTTTACCATCTGCAAACAATTAGTACTTGCAAAGGTTCCATTTTCAGAAGAACATTAATTAAGAAAAAGATAGAGCACGGATTATCATGGCCCTAGGTAAAATGTTGTCTCCAGTAAGGCTTACCTCAAGAATGTTTCTGGATGCTCCCAGCTCGCCCATGTTGTAACCCCTCACAGAATAAGGTCCCCCGAGGGTAAAAGCATCATAACTTGGAAGGTCTCCAACACAACCACCATAATGGCCATTTAGTACTAGTACAGGTGGAGGTGGTTTCCCAGCACCTTCCTCCACCTCCTTCAACTGGATAAATCGGGTCAATGTCAGCTGGTGACGGTTGAAGAATGGAAACTTGCTGCCGATGCCAAGGCCCTGGTCCACCTGCAATTCATACATAAAAAAATGTAGGTTACACAGGCAGTGAAGATTTCACATATGAAAACCACACAGATGAGAGTAGCTGAATGTTCTTGTAAAGGATGAAAAACCTAGTGCTCATTGTCACCCCAAATTTGCTTGAGCCCCAATTGATTAAATCAAACCATACAATATCCACCAAACTCACCAACCAAGCAAGGAGGCTCGTAAAAACAAGAAATATGGGTCTATGGCAACTCAAACAACCAGCTCTGGTTTGTTCTAAATTAATCCCAGAGAGAAAAGCAGAATGTCCTTCAACCAATCAGATCATTGGATCGGCTGTATTTCTGGTTAGAAAAAAAGTAACCTGCCTATGAAATTTAAAACTAGCTCCACCGTTCATGATAAAACTAATGCTGTGGTTCCCCAAACAACCCCTAAATTAATAGAAGATTTTCAGACCTGGAATACGTTCCTATCACCAACTATAGCTCCATTTACAAACTTGGTGTTGTCACGTGTGATGTTGGCCTGTAAGAATGCCATCCGGTCAATGCCAGTGCCACTGAGAGTTGTTGGAGGTCCATCTGCACTAATTCCTCCACTTGGCAATACTCTTTGACCATTTGAAGAGATATGGCTACTTTCATCGCTTGTTGTTATCTCTTCCATCACAATCCCATAGGTGAATTTGCTCTGACGGGTAAAATTCTGTTCCACACATAGCACATCTCCACTCATTAGTAAATCATTTTATCAAATTTAAAGATGTTTTCAAGAACCTAGATTAGGACATGGGTGGGGATTCACCTCTGTAATGTTAGCTTTCATGCCAGCCCGGTCAACCCATATAGGAGGGACTTCATCCACTCCTGGCCCACCAGTAAAAACTGGACTCAGTTTCCGGATGTTGAAGCAGCTTGCACGGAGAGTTTGGTTTCGTGAACTATATACACCATCCAAATATGGATGAACATACTCAAGCTTAAAAGACAGATCCTCCTGAGAAAACTCCATGGACATTTCAGTTATGAAATCTCACATAAATTGGTAACAAACCATTCCTGAAAAATATTGAGAAAAAGGAAACATATATTCAGGAGAAATTACCTGAGCCGAAAAGAAATTGCTGGTGGTTACAGAACCAAGAATTGACCGATTCAGACCTTTGATATTCCGATGTTCAAAGGAAACAGTTCCACCGGGCTGGAATGAAGCCTGAAGAGGTGGGATATGACATTAAATAGGAATTTTGGCATTAACCCTAATAACTACAAGCAAGTTCAAATTACATAACTGGATATACATACCAAGGTGGGGCGTCCTCCACGTCCAGGAACAATGCTCCATTCTGTACTGACTTCAGCTGATTTAGGCTCCAATTCTTTAAGCTTGATCTCAACAATGATTCCTCCCTCATTCTTCTCATCTGGCCTTGGATTAACTTCAATATT
This sequence comes from Salix brachista, assembly GCA_009078335.1. NCBI lineage: Eukaryota > Viridiplantae > Streptophyta > Magnoliopsida > Malpighiales > Salicaceae > Salix > Salix brachista. Next base: position 11,922,057 of record CM018574.1, on the reverse strand, counting down.
TGAGAACAAGGCTAGGGAGTTGATGTTTCTCAGAGCTTGTTTCCCAGCTTCGATGTTAAAAACTTGACCTTGTCGAAGCTGTTGTTACCAATCAAAAAACACAAAATAAATACAAAATGAACAATTAGCAGATGTTCATTATATTAAAAAATCAGCAGTGTAAAAAGGAGGCATTAGCAATGGAGGCGCGGCATTATTATAGACCATCCTTTATCCATTTCACCAAACACTGTCATTAAGTATTTGTAATGTGACTGGTAATGCAGTAAAGCACAGAGAGCATGAATTCTAGAGTTTCTATGCGTGAGGATCACAATAGATTGTTGAAGAGTTATTCATCAAATGGAAATCGAATTTAAAATCTTTGTCGTTTCAAGTCTTTTGTCCATGATATGGAGAAAAGTTTTAGATGAGAACAGATTGTTGAAGATTTATACATTAAAGATGCATGCTTATTATTTCAATCCTACAGAGAGCAACAGAAATCTTGTCTGTTCACAATTTACTAGTATTCAGAGACCTGATTTGATGCAATCATATACGAATGCCCTGTGCTCAAGTATCAACAGTTACTGCTGAAAAAGGAAAACAGTAACTAATCTAAAACTACAGCCTAGATTGTGCCCTAAAATCAATGAGGCATCCGCATGCATAGACAATCAATCAGCACCTAGCTATTATGCAACATGCAGAGGCAACACAAAAAAACAAATTCAAAGCCCATTTTCATTCACCTGTTTGGGCAACTCTCTCTTGACAACAGGAAGTTGTGTGTGCCCTTCAACAACATTCCCCAACTTATCCAGATACTGTATAACCAATTGAGTGACATCCCCTTCCACAACCTCACAAACCACTTCCTTAGTATTCAAATTCCCAAAATTCACAACTTGAGCACAAGCATACCCCTCATCATTATACCATTTCTGCACTCTATCCCTAATCTTCTGCAACAATCGTGCACTAACCTTCCCTTGCTCCCTCAACATCTGCAAAATCTCCCTATGTACCTGGGTAGGCAACAGACACGGCCTTGCCCTCTCAATCCTCCTCCTATAATCCTTCTCCTGGCTCCTATAATACTCCAACTTCTCCTTATCAGTCATGTCCGAATCCATTTCGATCGGTTTCGATTGCTGCATTAATCCAACATTGATGCACCTGAACTTATCAGCTGATTGCCATGTGCTTTCAGTGAAGGAAATTGTGATCCCTATAGTTCCATCGGGATTTGTCTTTCCTTCCATATCTACCTTCTCGAACATTCCGCAAGTAGCTAGACTTTCAAGTTCCTTTTGTAACTGAGCTTTCGTGTAAACTCCGCCCGGACGGAGCGAAACCATCTCGAAAAACGAGTCTTCCGTTCCTACAGTAGTCCATCTTCTCCGGTCGAAGAACAGAATTTCCGAAAGTTTGTATTTTTTGAAACCGCTAAGCTTGTTTAACTGAACAACAATGTTGGCTGGCAATCCGTGCGAGTCCCAATCATCCGATTGTGACTCATCGGCATTCGCCGGCGCTACAGAAAACAGTTTCTTCCAGAACTCTCCTCCTGCTCCTCCATCCCCGCCACCGCCTCCCCCACCCCCTCCCCCACCCCCTCCGCCTCCCCCGCCGCTGTCGATGGCGGGAGTTAGGCGGAAGAATATGGTGGCGGAAGCGGCGGCTCCGGAGAAGGTGAGGGCTTTAAAGAGGGGATTTTTGTTTTTTTGTTGTTTGGAGTTGGAATTGGAGTTGGGGTGGGGTTTAGGGTTTAGTGGTGAAGGGGAAGAGGTAGGGGAAGAGAGATCGCATTTGATGAAGGAAGCGCGTGGATTGAAGATGGCGCATTGCTTTCTGCGGGAGGAGAGGATGGCTGTGTTGGGAAGGAGGTTGCTGGACGCGGTGAAGGACATGGTTTAGGGAGAGGAAGAGGGAGAGGGGGGAGAAGGAATGACTGCTATCAAGTAGATAGATAGCTCAGCATCTCAAGCTAAGTGTTCACTTGTGTGGTTTTTTGTTGTTAATTAAGTTCATAGGGTTGGTTCTGTAGGGGAAATGAAAAACAAATATCAATCTTAAGATATTGCTCCATTATGAGTCGAGTATCAAACTTTTTGATTTTATAATTTTACCCCAAACTTAACTGGACAGTCACAGTGGCCATGCCGTTGCTTTGAAGGGGTTGTTTGTGATTCTAGTTTTTTATTTAAATATTTTTTAATTTTTAATTTTTTTGTATTGATTTATTAAAATGATCTGAAACATAAAAAAAAATATAAAAAATATAAGGAACATTATACAAAACTCGATATAAATATTCTTTCCTTGCATGTTTTACATCTATCTAGATACTTGATCCATGCTTCATTGTTGAGCATATTTTTTTTTTTTCAAATACAAAAATTATATATTAGAGTTTTTTCAACATGTTTTTGTAGTGAAAAAATTAAGTAAGAATCAAAAATTTATGTATATATACAATCAAATAAATCAAGAACTATATGGATTGATAAATTAAAAAAATATAAACAATAACTAAAAATAAATATGAAAAAACTTTAAAGATAAATGTAAATTAAGATATTTAATCTTAGCAGGAACATTTATCTAGTTGTGTTTCATCATAGATGTAAATTAAATTAATTGAATAAAAAGGATAGAAAACACTATGCGAAAATGCAAGTATTAGAAATATTATATGAAAATATTTTCTTTCTATTTAAAAAAAATATATTTATACAGAAGATAAAAAAAAATCATAGATGAATCATAAAAACTCTTTCTTTTCAATTATAAATGGAGCATTTCTTATTCAATTTTCTTTATTTCATAAATTATATTTTAAAATAATTTTGAGAATTTATAATTGTTGATATGAAAGAGTGAAAATTGAATAAGAAATGTTCCATTTGTAATTGTTGATGAGATGTAGTTTTGTTTCAATTTTGTTGCGAAACCCGAAAATGGACGAACAAATTGTTAAAAAAATCAAAGGGGGGAGGGGGTTCGCAACATAACAAAGAGGGCAAGATAGGGTTTTTATAATGTTGAAAAGAGGTCCTTTATCGTTCGTTATCAAGTGAGAGGAGGAAGTGGAGTTGAGCCGCTTGCTTGCAAAGGCAGAAGAGGAAATCGAAAATGGGACGCGCTATTCTGTCTCACCTTCTCAGCCTTTCAAACTCCGCTCCTCTCCTCTCCTCTCCTTCAATGTACTCTCTCTCTCTCTCTATGCTCTATATAGTTCATGCAGTTACTTTGTTGCGTATCTAAATAGTATGTCGCCTCGCTACCCTCTCATTCACCCGCTCTCTGATTTCAGTTCAAAATTGAATGGTTTTGCAAGTAGAAGTGTGCAAATTCGACAAAATTCAAAATACAGCAACGGTTTCCGCTGCTACTGCGACGTCTCGCACTCTCAACAAACTTCTCCAGAGAACTCTCCAACCTCCGTGACTGTAAAGTAATATATGACTCGAACTATCGCCTTTTTGATTTGCTAGCTCGGAGCTATAAGTTTTATTATAATTTGATTGTATTTCTTTTTGTTGACAGGAAGAGGATAGTGTCTGGAGTGCAACCAACAGGATCTGTTCACCTAGGGAATTATCTTGGTGCCATTAAGAACTGGATTGCTCTTCAGGTTCTTTTTTAGCTACTATTTCTTTCTTTTTTAAAAAATAAATTGACGCGGTTTCTTGACATGATTTGCTATAAATGTTGCAGAATACATACGAGACTCTCTTCTTCATAGTAGACCTCCACGCGGTATGTAGTTTCCAAACTTCATATCTAGATCAACTCTAGATTTCATAGATTCTTTGTAGAGCAACCGTTATGCTCTTTTGGTTGATGTTTAAAAATTAAGAAAATCTGCGTAGATTTCTACATTGCTTTAGTCCCATGTGTTAAGCATTTTTTAACAAGTTTTTGAACTTCCATTGATTAGCCTTGCAGTTTTTATAATGTCACGACTTATGCACTTATTGGTTATGTGGGAAACTTGTCGATGCTTTGTTTTTTAGAATATTAAGATACTTATAGTAGGGGATAGTCTGCCTGCTTTTGCTGCCCAATTCAAATCATAAATAGATAAATATGAGACTTAAGGTACATTTTGGTGTGAAGGCGTTAGTGAGTTCAATCTGGGGAGAAAGCTGGTGAAGAGAGGGATCGTTTGATTAAATCAATTAGAGAGTGGGAGAATAGTTATCCCAAGCTAATCTTATAAATATGTTTTTGGCATATTTGATACAATGATGTTGCCTCACTCTGAATTTAGGAGCCATTTATTTCTATATATTTTAAAGTTTAAACTGTCTGTTGTGTTTGCTCAACTTTAAAGAATCACCTGTCATGTATTTGGATTTCTTTGGGGGGGTAGAAATTCTTTCAAAGAAACAGTAATGCTGCATAAGTAATTCTTCGGAAGTTCTTTGTTTGAATGTATGCAAGTGGAAAAGGGGCTTGCTATCCCCTCTTTTTGGCAAGAGAGTAAAATGGGATGTATAATTAGTTAAGTATTATTATGTATCCTTCAGGGTGCAGTTAATAATAAGGATGGCGGGGAAAGAACAAGGAACAAGTTTATACATCAAATTCTCTTACCTGCTCAACACCCAAATTTGTGATGTTGAGATCTTTTATTTTGAAGTAGTAAAGGGTTAAATCCCCTCCAAAACTCTCATATGTCTACCCAATTCTCGAAAGGATAATGTTTCCTAAAGAGTTTTTAATGTTGATCCTCTCCTCTTTTCCTGATAACTTTCCCATTATAACAGTGTTAACTTGGTCAAACCAAACATTCATTATTTTTCTCCTATTATGATTCTGGGAAAAAAAGGTAGGAAAGTGTTGGTACTGCTCCTGGACAGATGCTCTGTTTTTCTCTTTTTGTCGAGGAGCAGGATTAAGGTTTGAAATTCATAGATGATGGACTTTACCATGAATCTATTTATATGAGGACTCTTGCCACAGATCTGTCTTTATGCTGAATGTTAATTAATTTAAAACAATATTAGCGCTATACAAATTGGGTGCCCAAATAACCTGTTGTAAGCAAAAAACTGAGCTACATGCTTATTATTAAAAGCACACAATGAGGAACCTGATGCATCCTTTACTTTTTCTGAGAAACTGTGTGAAAAAAAGGAGTCTAATGCATCATGTTCATTGGCACTTCTCAAAAACAATGAACATGATCTTTTACTTGAGAGGGGTGGAGATGTGAATTGTAACCTGATTTTCTTGTTTATGCCTTGATTCATGCTTGGTGGGGTCTGTTTCATGGGACTATATATCCTTGATCTTTTAATTTCACGGCATTTTTTCTTTCTCTTATACAACATAATTGGGCAATATTTAACTGTCACAGATTTTCTTTTGAATTTCCAGATTACACTACCATATGACACAAAAGAATTGTCCAAGGCAACAAGGGATACAGCAGCAATTTATTTGGCTTGTGGTATAGATGCTTCAAAGGTCTTGCAGCTATTGATCCTTGATAATGCTGCTTGCTCAGTAGTTTGAGTAGATATTTGGCACTAGTGTTTATTAAATTAATCTGATTACTCTTATACATGCAGGCTTCTGTATTTGTACAGTCCCATGTTCATGCACATGTAGAGCTTATGTGGCTCTTAAGTTCTGCCACGCCAATTGGCTGGCTTAATAGAATGATCCAGTTTAAGGAGAAATCTCGTAAGGCGGTGGGTGTGTGGCTCTATATTAACACTTGATATCCTTTTGCTTGAGTAGCTATTCCCATTCATATCGAGTTCAATGGAATATTTTCCATGGTTATACCATGTGTATCTTATCATTGACGTTGGTATTTTCATGCATAAGATAACGGGTTGATGTGCATGGAGTTCTGTGACTTATGTCGAACCTGTAAACATATTTTAAAACTGATAGAGGAATTGAATATACAAACAATTTTCTTCCAGCACAAAAAAAACAAACAAACATAAAGGTTCATCTAGCATAAAGAACAGTGTTCTGTCAATATCCAAGCATCCTTTCTTTTGAAAAAAATATCTAATTTTTGTTTGGTGGGGGAAGCCAAAGGACAAAATCAATTTTTTTTCTTGCATGTCTAGTTGCACATTCTGTATTACCATAGAACAACAATTATCATCACTGACCATAACTAGTGTTGACACACATTTAGTGTCAGGAGATGTAAAGTCTTCACAGTAGACTCTACATATTTCTCTTTATGCTATTATTATAAGCTTTTCTGCTGTTTAAAATAACTTTATATTATGATTTTTTCCTCTGCAGGGGGATGAAAATGTCGGGGTTGCTCTTTTGACTTATCCAGTTCTTATGGCCTCTGATATTCTTTTGTATCAGGTGGTTTCCAACATGAGCACATATTTTGTGAAACTTTTATCTTTTTGAAGTTTAATAACAATATCTGGATCCTTTGTAATTTAGTGTCACAGATAATGAGAAAGTAGGCGGTTGAGGAACTTTCTGATGCGCAATGAGTGTGATAATGTTTGATCAGGATTAGTTATTGATTATCTCATTCTCCAGCCCTTATTTACCTTTCTGTTGGTGTAAAAATAGTAATCAACCTGAATGCAAAATCCTTATAAATCGCAGCATGCTTCTGCAGTCTGATTTTGTCCCAGTTGGTGAGGATCAGAAGCAACATCTGGAGTTGACCCGTGAACTGGCTGAACGTGTCAATTATTTATATGGAGGAAGGAAGTGGAAGAAATTGGGAGGGTAAAAATTACATCTCTACTTGGAACTACAAAATATATCTATGTTTTTTAAAAGACTAGACTATATGTCATTATTTCTTGACTACTTTTGTATTCTGACCACAGGCGAGGAGGTGCTATCTTTAAGGTTGATGATGCTCAGTTCTATTTCTTGATTTCTGGTTATCTTACATTTCATATGATAAAATAGCAAGTGATGAGACAATTTTTCCTTGATAATTTTTCCTATGTAGGTCCCTGAACCACTTATACCACCAGCTGGAGCCCGGGTTATGTCACTAACTGATGGTCTTTCCAAGGTGCTCTACATATTTTAATTCTTGGTTTTATAGTTTTAAGGTGGTAGGATCGAGAAATTTATCTCTGCATCAATCAAGGAATTGAATACAGATTTGATTTGTGAGCAAAACCCAATTGATTTTCTTTGGGGATGGGCTTTCTTCTGTTCCTATGCTGTGTTCCATTTCCTTTCCTGCTGTCATCATCAGAAGCAATAAATCCATGCAAGGCTTCAATTTACAAAATCCATAGCTGGAGGAGGAAGGGGTGCAAATGCACTTAAGCCACTTTACCACTACCCAAATTCACAATTGGTTGTTTACCAATTAATGGCATTTCATTGTTTGGAAGAAGTGCCTTAACAATTTATTGATAATTATTTGATGTTGTTGCACTGATTTTCTTGTACTCAAATTCAAAGCTGTCCTTTGGTTTCTGCCATTATAGAAAAAATATGATTTGACATTTAAGTTTCTAATATGGGCAGCAGTACATATAGGCAGAAACGCAGCAAGTTAACCAAACAAATAACTTGTAAACTTCTTTTCTCTTGTCCATAGAAGAGATTGCAAACTTACTAAGATTTTCTTGTGGTTCAATCTCATAGATGTCGAAGTCTGCACCTTCTGACCAGTCTCGCATCAATCTTCTTGATCCAAAAGATGTGAGTTGAGTCAGTGATTTCCCTTACATGTATTTTGCTTTGAACAGTGTGACATTAAATATAAGAAATGATTGCTACTATAAACACTATAAGGTATGATTATAATTTCAACGAGAGCTCAAGTGATGGTTGATATTTTTCTTTGGTGTGGAAATGATGAATTTTAACTTCTTGTCCTGCCAAATTCAATAACTAATTAGCAGGACTGTCTTTCCATAAACTGTGTTATCAATAAATCTTGTAAGTGTGGGAAAAATATTAAAACCTCGATGATCCTGCTCCTGTCAAAAAGTTGCTTATAAATCTCAAAACTCTTATTGGAAAAGGTGACAGTCACTCAACAGCTCCTTTTGTCTTGTAGGTGATAGCAAACAAGATCAAACGTTGCAAAACTGATTCTTTTTCAGCGTTAGTTCTTTATCCATCTAGAAAATCTTGATAGCAACCCCCCCTCTCTTATCTTAAGGTCCCTCTCATCCTGTGCCTCTTGCAATTCATGCAGCCTGGAATTTGACAATCCTGAAAGGCCTGAATGCAACAATCTTCTTTCGGTCTATCAGCTTGTTTCAGGCAAGACAAAAGAGGTATTGTAACTCACATCTTATTTACTTTGGTCATTTCCCTTGCTTCATGCCTGTTCATGATTCTCTGACCTTGTGTTTCTTGTTCAATCTTTACTTTAATCTGGGGATTGAAGAGTGTTGGCAACTGTTTTTTGAGGAAATGATAGATCTTGTAATTATTGGCATCTGCGAGGTCTTATGATATTCCACTCTGACCATGTCTGCTGAACACTGATTGTAGGATGTAGCAAAGGAATGTCAGGGTTTGAATTGGGGCTCATTCAAACCTCTCCTAACAGATGCCTTGATTGAACATCTACATCCCATCCAGGTTTCTACCTCTACATGCCTTTCTCTTTCACTAGGGTCAGGGACAGTTAGCAGATGCTATACTTACATAAGTTGTCTTAGATACTGAAGTGATTATTGTTATGTTACTGAACGTGCCAGTTCCAGAGCAACATGATTTTTAGCACATGGCTTTTGACTGGAGTTCATGAAAATCAGTTGCTTTCTGATTTGCAATTAGTTTGATCTCAGCTGCCATAGTTTGCCCACACAGATCAGAAAGTGTCTGAAGGCATGCCATGATGTGCTTTAGAGAACAGAAAGTATGGAGTCATTTCTCTGTCTATCTATATTTTATTACAAATGTTGTTTGTAATCTACATGTGCTGTCCTACCCTGCCCCCTCCTAAGGAGTACTGCTGCACATCTATTTAGTAATACAATTGATTGCTGCTGCACTAGTATGTGCAGTATCATTGATCATGCCAAACTTGGTTTTGTATGTTGTCCTACACTTAACCTGGGAATTTTCACCAACCAAGTACCTTGAGAAATTTTAGAAAACTGCATTTGATAATATGTTGTCTAGTGCCATGTAACTTGCTGGTTGCTGAACTTGCATCGATGACTGCTGGAAATAGATAGCTGGATGCCTAACCCGCTAATTGCTAGCAAATCCTTGGAAACAGGTGCTAATTAGTTCATGCTGCCTCTATCAGCTATTGACCTGTCCTGTTGCATGTTCTGGCATAGTTTGCTTTTTTGATCGCTGGCAATTCATACGCAGTTTTTGTAAGTAAAATAATCTCTTCATGTGTGGCTGTTTTTTCCCTCCTAATGATGGCGTGTTTTATATAATGTGCCGAAGAGCATCTATTCATTTTTGTGCAGAGAACCAACTTGGCCTCCACTTTCTGTCATAGTCATTTATTTTGCTGTCCCCATCATCAATGAAGTTCTCAAACCTTTTCAGGTTCGGTATGAGGAAATACAATCTGATTCGGCTTATCTGGATAGTGTATTGGAGGAAGGTGCCGGAAAAGCTGAAGAGATTGCAGATGCCACTCTCAAAAATTTATACCAAGCAATGGGATTCCTGCGGAGATAGACAAGCCTTTTTCGGAAATCTTAAAAATCAAACTTCTTTTGCCCAGCTTTACATGGAACATGACCATGAGCATAAATCTGGTGAGGAAATAATTACTGATTTAGCTATTCTTCCTAGTAAAGAAAATTTTGGTTGGATAAGTGCTTTGAATATCCTCTAAACTATTTCCAGAATTAAAAAAACTGTTTCTATTTAACCGTGCTTTAGGGCTACTGACGTGGAAAAAGTCCACATGCTGTGTTGTTTCTATCAAGAAAACTACATTTAATGTTTCACTGTCCCAAACTGACTGAAAAATTAGTTGTCGTGGGAGTAGATTAATAAATGTTTTTCAAGAAATTGTGTCTGCAGAATTGCAGTCAGGCCAAATTGTATAGAAAAACTTCCGATAGTCCGAAAACATAATCATATTTCAACGAGCAATTGCTTGATAAATCTAATTATGGTAATTCATTTGTATATCTCGCAGATGCCTCAGAGGAATGCTCGTGTAGATTTTTTGTACCCGGATTGATTAAAGACTCGTCGATTCATTGTCTTCTCAATTTCCAGCAGACGCCATTGTCATTGGATTCTTAACTACTTCAATGAACAGAGAATTGATTACACAACAACGGGCTAAAGGGCACATGAACTTAATAAGACGTGAGCTAAAATGGTAGTTGAAATGACGGTGGACGAAGACAAGAGTCATGGGTTTTGAAAACGCTCACCAAAGGAATCCCGAGATTATGAATCGAAAGGAATCCCGATATTTTTTTTATGAATCGAAAGGAATTCCTGCCCCTGTTTTGGCGACTACTTCCTTCTATTTAATGAATCGAAAGGAATCCCGAGATTTTCGAAACCCAAGGAAAAATGTTTTCCCTTCTCCCCAATCAACTGTCCCAAACACGTTGTGGGCCTCGTTGGCCTTTTGAGCACGACTGCTCAAAACGTCCCAAAGGCCCAGACGCTTCCGGAGCTACCAGGATTCGAGTGTGGGATTTATATGTTTTTAGAAAGGTTTTTGATAATTTCTTATTATCAGAATGTTTAAAACACCTTCATTATTTATATAGGATACGAGTCTACCAATAGTTTTAATAAAGATAAAATTGCAACACTAATAAAAATAATCCTAATGTAAAATAAATAGTTTTAACTAAAACTCAAAGCCAGAACTCTACTTAACTTGAAAACATTTTATTTTATTTCATTTTAAGTTTCTTGGTATTAGTTCAACTTTGTTAGACTAGATAAAAAAAAAAAATCTAATCCAAACTGAAAACCATCTCATATTAGAGGTCATGATTTTTTTTTAAATTACGTAAAATCGACGTTAATATCCATAAATTTTTAACTAGTTTTAATATAAACTCAATTTAAACCATTAATATTAACTAATCACTTTTTTCCTAGCCACCATCAACCGCTTAAGCCAAACTTGCGAGTTGATTGCAAATTTACAACTATACTTCCTCCTTTTCTCCTTTCAACCTTTTCATCCTCTTATCTTCTTGACAAAAGTCCAGTGAGGTTTTTTTTCCGGTGAAAAAAGTCAGAACGCACGCTGCTGTGACATTCTGTTCTCCAGGTTTGACGGTTATGATCAATTAACGAAAAAGTAAACCACGTGTGATAAATACTGTAGCAGCAGATATAGATTATTGTAAATTATAATAGTATAATTATTATTTTACCTTTTAATATGTTAAGATTTGACTCTTAGTCTCGTGGGAATTTTAGAATTTTCCCATGGATTAGCTGTGTTTAGGGGTACTTGAGTTTTTTTCTTTTTTTTTGCACAGTGAAACTATGATTATACCTCTGCTATCAGACAAAATGGTTTTAATAGGCAAGGGTATTCTTGGTTTTGCACAATATTCATGTGCAATAAAATAATCATATAACCTTAAATAAGATAAAATTTTAGAGTTGTCTGTTAGGGTATTTATGGTTTTTTATCGTCTGATGCATAGTAAAACTACTGATGTATCCTTGGAAGCGACAAAATAGATGGTAAGTGTTGGAGGGTGTTTTGGTAATTGTTTAATTTTTATCCATTTTTTTCAAAAAACTGAAGGCGGGCCTCACTGACTCGCCGACAATTTTGTTCCGTCTGTGTCTGTCTGACCACATGTTCGGTGTCATTCGATGTTCAAAAATATCCATATGCTATCTCTCTAGATGCGCCATCATGCCCTCTTTCATGTGGTGGTGCGCCCATGTCATCGAAATGTGGCAGGAGAATCGTAAATCTACTGGTTCAGTTGAAAAAATAGTAGCCAGTACGATGACATTCTAATCGTTGACACTCCTAAAACCAGGATGCTGCTCCTCGACTCCACTCGTAATTCCCTCCACACCTTTCCTGTTTGGTGCTTTTCTTGTTCTTTAATGTTGCTAATTCATCAGTCTATGGTGATCATTATACAGGTAATGTTCATAGCGTTCTTTGCAAGGATGGTCAGAAATGGACTGGTTCTTATTGGGCATCTGTGTCAACCTTCCTTCCTTTGTTATTTAATATAGCATTTCATGTCTAATCTGCTGCATAATTTGCTGTTTTTTTTACTCCAGTCTCCCCAGCTAGCTTCCTAATTGATAATTCTTTAGCCTTCGCAAACATCTCGAGTGGAGTAATTCTTTGCATTAAAATCCTATGGCTTAATCCGTGGTCCATTTTCGGGTTAGTTTGGGAGGAATAAGGGATATCCAGTCTGGAACATGACCCCCTTTTCAGTTCTCTGCAGCCTATCCTGTCTTCACAAGGTTAAAACAGCATCCTGATATCTCTCATTTAGCGGCAAGTGGCAATCTATTGCATTTCCAGGAGGCTGTTTCAACCTATTACAGTTATTTAATTAGGATAATCTTATCTGTTTTTTCACGCTTTCAATTCAAGGAGGACTTGTTCTATACAGGTGTTTGGCTTCCGGCAAAAGGAAAGAAAAGAAAAAACCAAAACCATCCATTTGGCAATTGACAAGCATTAGTTTCTTTCTGGAGACTGGAAACGTCAATTCTGCTCTCCTGACAGTCATCGGTGAGCTGTTATTAGAAGGCAGACTCGGTCCTGAAAAAATTGCTATCTGAAAGTGAAATTAATGTGCGTGTTCGTTGATTTTCTCACAGGCTTCATCAGTACAAATTTAAGGGAGGCCTTAATTATAGAGAACGCAAAGCAGCAGAAATGTTCCTACGAAGTTAATGTGTGTTGACAGCAGCAATCTAGGAAAACTGGAGAGATTTTTCATTGCAGTTCCACAGTAAAAACACCATATCTTATACTAAGGCTTGGAAAGTATGGTTCGACTGTAAATTACAACAGGCAGTCCTGTATAAAAGATCAGGATCAAGCTCTGTTCACCCTTGCCATCACCAGGATCAAGCTCTGTTCATTCCGCCATCCCTCTCAAAGCTAACTCCTACCAAATACTCAAATTACTGTACAAAGCAAATCCTAAGATGCCAACAGGGCCTCATCAGAACAAGGATCTCTTCAGGAAAGAAAAATTAGGTCCTATAATAAAGAGCAGGACCAGAGTTTAGGCATGCACACCATTGCAATTGCTGTATATACCATCTGCCGGTATTTTCGCAAACTTGGTTGCATTTCCATTTTGGTAGAGGCTAACTTTTTTGGCCATTCCATTGGGAATCTTGTGAGAATGTAAGAGAGAATCTAGTTGGCCACATGCTGCTGCTACCAGGCCTGCAATTTGAAAAGGTTGTTTATCAAATGTCGATGCTAGACATTAGAAATATGAAGCATCCTGTCTAGTAACTAGTTAAGTTGATGAAAAGAAGAAAATTCGTCTTTTGGTTGAAGATGAGAAACAATATTACTCTTGCAATATGGAGATAAGTGACAGAGGTACCTAAGAATAGTGCAGAAGGTTTCCCGGGTCTTGATTTAAATTCAGGATGGAATTGAGCACCAATATAGTAAGGATGATTAGGCAGCTCAACTATCTGTTACACCAACGAGGCAAATTAATTTAGAATAACTGAATAAGACTATCCATCCTAAAGAAACTTGAAAAACGCAAAAACAGAAGTCTGCAAGTCCAAAACTCTGTACCTCCATGCGTTGACCAGTTTCATCCTTGCCAGTGAATGAGATACCAGCATCTTCCAGGCGTGATACCATATCAGGATTCACCTGCATAAATAAGACTTCTTATTATCTCGAGTAACTATCTACTTACAAGGAAAAGATATGCGTCTTGAGTTCTTGACACCACACACCTCATATCTGTGCCGATGTCTCTCGTCAATGAAGCCTCTATTACCATATCTGACAGAATCCAGAATCCAGGGTTTAGCCAGTATCAGAAATTCACAAGTAAATAAACTTGATCTACTTGTTGAATACATATTCCAGGTTGATTTATGATAAATATGTCATAAGCATGAAGTTTCTTCTTTTAACTTTCATGGACTTGTGAAATGAACAATAGCCTTTTTCATCATCAAAATTTATCATACATGAATATAGGCGCTACATACCAATATCTATTCTCAAACTCTCAAATCACTTACAATTTTGCTGATTTGCAGTCCATAACTTGGAAATATGTCCTCCTTGACCCCAGACGCATGGTACCCCCCAAGTGGGTTTTTGATCCCTGATGATAAGGTAAAATGTCAGGCTAAACTGAAAACCTAGACAACCAGTTGGCACCGTAGCTCTAAACTGAGGGGATAATACAAAACCTCAGGCATAAATATAACGCAGGGATTCTTGGTGTCGGGATCAAATTCTGTGCTGTTAGCATCTTGCAGGCCAAGGATGGATCGTGCAAACTCAATGACTGCAATATGCATTCCCAGACAGATCCCAAGGAATGGAATTCTGTTTTCTCGGGCATACTTGGCCGCAAGAATTTTCCCTTCCACGCCTCTGTCACCAAACCCTCCTGGGACAAGAACACCATCTGAACCCTGAAGATGTAGGCTAGTCAGATGGCTATGAAAGAAAGGTACCAGAACTTCAAGGGCTGCTACTAAAAAAGAAAATCAGTATTGTGCATTTGACCATTAGCAATACAAACCTTTAACAACTTCCAAGCAGCCTTATAAACATCAGGATTCTGCAGGGAAGCATTCAAGTTAAGAAGCAAAACACGTTATAAATATTAGTTTATATGATATCAGTACTCCAAATTACTAACTTCTTTTGCAGTTTCATCCTCGAGATCACTAGCTGGAATCCAATCCACAACAAGTTTCTTGCGGAGAGAAACAGATGCATGCAAAAGAGCCTGTCAAAGTAAAATAGTTTTACCACCAGGAATGACACCATCATCTTATCTTTATTATAGACATAAACACATTACATTTGAACAGCATTTCAAGTGGCACAACTCAAGAATTACAATTTGTGATGATTGTGAAATTATATGTGATATGAAAAGTTAAATGTCTTGACACATACGATCTAATATTTGAACATGTCTCACATTTATAGTACCCCCTTTGACACATTTCAACTTAAGTCTACATACATGAAGAAACAAATATTGCAAAACTAACTCACCAAAATACAACACAAGGAGGAAAGCAGAAATCCAAAGACATGCAATGCTTCTTAAAAAAAAAAAAAACGTTTTAAAAGGTAGTTGAATTTTAGATATGGTCTGTTAGGTTAAAAGTTTGAGATGTAGACAGAAACAACCTCAGAGATGAACTTTCACAAAAGACTTCATCACATGAAACTTCCCGCAGAAACAATAATCCTCAGCTTTAAGAAGGTAATGATAGATGAGCGAACCTTTAGTAAAGAAAGGTAGGAATCTGAAAGCCCTGTATACTTCCCAACAATGGCAATACGAACCTGCAATTCATGGTTTAAATACATAAATCTCAGGCAGAACATGGCAACAATTGCTAAATATGTGAATAGAAATTTGCTAGGACCCACTGGTTCAAGCAACATATCACAGAGTTCAGCCCTAGAGGTCCATTCCTTTAAATTAGGCTCCCTAGCAATCCTGCACATTACAATATAATCATTTAAGGATGCCAGCAAATAGAAGATATCATGCAAAGCATTGCGGGGGAGGGGTTAAATCAATGCTTAGTTGGATCAGTGGACAAACCCATGAAGGTTCAGCGCTCCCAAAATTGCTTCGTGAGCCTTCTGGTCCTAAAAGAGAAGAGACATGGTAGTTGTGAGAATTAGAAGATACGAAATGAACTGAATGTCAAAACTGCTACAAGTCTACTCACTCTTAAAAGCGAAGGAAGGTGCCAAATGTTGGAAACATCATAGAGGGTGATGATATTTTCTGCCTGAAAAACATGTTGAAAATAGATATGTAAATAAATATTCACGTGACATGCATGCCAAGGTTTGTCCTTATGATCAACTTACCGGGACATGGCAAAATTGAGAGAGTTTCTTCTTTACATTCTCCTCGAGTGCCTGCAAAACAGATGCAAGTCCATCATCTGGAGTTCACAGAGGTTACAATCGCTACAAGTGCGCATGTGGTTGTGTCTCTCTGTGTGTGTAAGAGAGAAATTAAGTTACCAATGTGCTGCGACAAGCTAAGATATTTGGTGTCAAACCTAAGCTTCTCAGCCCACGAACACTGTGCTGAGTTGGTTTTGTTTTCTGCAAATTGTAAATACACCGATGTTTATAATTTCTTTCATATAGGCAAGTATATCCTGAGACAATACTTTAAGCTGCTTACCTGTTCACCAACAACACTTAGAACGGGAACAAGGCTGACATGAATCAAGCAGAAGTTGCCAGCGCCTGGAAAAGAAGCATCATTTAGAAGAAGCCAACTAATTAGAACAGGCAAAGGCAAGAAGAATCTCACAGAGCATTATAAGAAGTTGCGTAGTAGTGGTCTTACCCACACGGTACGAAAACTGTCCTAGAGCTTCAGTAAATGGCATGGACTCGATGTCACCTGCCCACAGGAAAGTTTCTAGTGACAGATAGAAATGGACAACATCTCATGATCCAATCATTCATCAAGAAAGATGTTACTGTACCAATAGTTCCACCCAATTCAATGACACAGACATCAGCAGGTCCCGGCTGTCCATCTACTGGTATCATTGCGACACGTTCAATCCACTCTTGAATGGCATCTGTGATGTGAGGGACAACCTGCAGTTCGCAAAAACACATATAAAGGAGATGAACTATTCATGTAAAGCTTGTGGTAAGCTACAGCACAGCGTAACAAATAAATTCAGCTAGATAGAAACCTGCACAGTTTTTCCCAGATAATCTCCCCTTCTTTCCTTGTCAATAACAGCCTACAGTTCAATAAGACAAAGGAACAATTAACTTCAGTAGCAAGATGTCAGCTAATTCTGGTGATTTTTGTTTTCTCCAGCAAAAAATGTTTGATACTCTTAAGAAACATGAAGTTTAAACCACTTGCCTGGTAAATCTTTCCGGTAGTGATATTATTATCGCGTGTCAACTTGATATCTAGAAACCTCTCATAATTTCCAAGGTCCAGGTCCACCTTCAAAACAGGATAAATAAGTCACTTCTCTCAGTCTAGAACAATTTCCTACCTTTCATGAAAGTCATCACTCTGATTTCCTTTCTTTTGTTTTCCGTGAAATAACATACACTCCAGCCATTATTCTTTTACTTTCACTGATAAAGATTTATTAGTTTGCAGGTTTAATGAATATGGTCTTCTACCATGATCATAGCTCGTAATCATAAACATAATTGCGGGGCATGAGAAATATCCAACAGTAATATTTGACAGATTCCATAAATTTTAATGACATTGACTCCAATTCAGAAGGCATATGGAAACCAATCTTTTGAATCAGACAAAATTCCTCTCGAGTCCAGGAAAATTATCTACATGCTCAGCATGTATAAGCTACAGTTATTGCTTTCTCAAGGACCCCTCAAGAAATCTTCTCAAGTATATTAAAATAAAAACAAAGGAAGTTATCTACCTCGCCACCATCATCCAAGACAAACACTTCTCCATGCTCAAAAGGCGACATTGTTCCGGCATCAGTGTTTAAGTATGGATCTGAACGGAGACGTAAATTGAGCAAAAAATACAGGAAATTGTTAGCATGTACAGCAATGTAAGGCATTCAAAAGAAGTGGAGAAAGAAGCGACAGCTACTGATCCTAATTGAGACATGATGATTATTTTATTGAGCAGCAGACTACAAATCAAGAAGACCAACATCAAAAGATCATAAAGTAGTGCAAAGCAACAGAACTTAAGAACAAGAAAACTGTCAAAGGAATTTTAAGCAAACTTAACATAGGTCCATTTCAAAGAATTGAAACGAAAGGGAAAAAGAAATCTACACATGTTTATCTTTTTACTGAACATTTAACTTTATAACCCCCACAGCAGAAGTTTTGATTACAAGTTCAGAGAGGGGGGGTAGGATTTCTGTACAGTGAACATGAGATTTGATTGGAGAGAAGAAACACGATGGTGTAGCGGCTCTTTTCTTTTCTTTTTCCCAGTAATAGAAAGCTTAAAAAAACATTTAAAAGAAAAGGAAATAGAAAGATAGAAGGTTGCAGCAGAACAGACCAATCTTGATAGAAGTAACCCGAAAGCCACAGGCCTTGAGAAGCACACCAATACTACTTGCCGTCACTCCTTTTCCAAGCCCACTAACTACTCCTCCAGTCACCAACACGTACTTCATTTTCTTCACTCCTCCTCCCTTGTTCATCGTCAGCAGTACCCTATATATATTCCATTTTTTACAAAAACGAGATCAACGAAAAAAACAGAAGAAGCTAGCCAACAAACAACAAGCAAAGAAGAAGCAATGTTATAGAAAGGAATAGAAGAATGGTACAAAACCTCTGTCAAAGTTTCTATGACCTTAAACCGCCTGAAGAAGGAGAGAGAGAATGTTTAGTATTAATTTCAATTCAGGGTCTTCTACAGTGAGCGAGAGGCTACCTTTTCACTGAAGAAGGAAGGCCAAAACGAGAAGGCTTGAAAACAGAAACCGGGTTTGGATTGTGGAAACTCTAGCTGGAGAGGTAGGTAGTAAGAAAATGTATTAAGAAGGTGGTGATGGAGAAAGGAAACCGTGGCGGTATGGATTTTGACGAGGGAGGAAAGGAGTGAGGAAGATAGCGAAGAGATTGAATGCAATGAGATTGGTTAGCATTGGCGGCTTTTTATACGCATTTGGCAGGTGGTCACCTCCCCAGCCCCCTTCTTCTCTATCTATTAATTTTAATATTCAAAAACATATTTCTCCTCCGTTTTTAGTTTTAACTTTTAACTGTGAGTTTGTGACCCTTTTTTTTTCCTTCTTAAATTATATAAAATAAAAAAAGGAAAAAAAAAAAGAAGCTCTACCCTTTAGGCGCTCCAAGGAGCCTTTGTGACCACCTTCTTCAGACCTTTTCTCATTTCATGACACATGTTTAATATATATATATATATATATATATACACACACACACATATAGAGAGAGAGAGATATAGATATAGATATATTCTTACAGAGAATTTCGCCATAATTACTAATTTTGTGATTTTCAGAAGCAAAATGAGAAAGGAAAGGAAAGGAACTGGGTTTTTTCCCCATCTCCAAGGTGAAAATATGGAAGACGTAACTTTACTTAATTTAGAAGCTGTCTTTTGAACCATTTTTCTCAACATTTTATTTAAAAAAATATATTTTTATTGTTTTAATATGATAATATCAAAATAAATATTAAAAATAAAAAATATATATTATTTAAAAAATAATAGGTATTCTCAAACACCCTCTTAAAACTAAGAAGTGATATTTATCAAAGATAAAATAATAATTTTATTTTGTTATCCTTGCATATAATAAATAAATGAATCATGATACACGTAGCTTCTCTCTCTCCTATTTTCTTTATGTAAATAATTATAACTACGCAGGCCAGTATTATAAAATTACTCTCTTTCTATCTAAACTACAAAACAAAACAAATACTGGATATTTTTTTATACCCCTTCCCCCCTCTACCGATCGATTAAAAGGCAGCCCAGGTATCCCAGAAAAAAAAATGGACTTGTTTGTCTGTCTCGTGTCAAGCTTACGATTGTCATCTGCTGAACATGTCAAGCTTACGAGATGCTACTTAGATTAACTGTTAACTGTTAGATAACTGCTGATATTGGTCTGGTAAGAAAAGGAGGCTCATTTAACCGCTAGAACTCAACTGCCGTTTTCAGTTAATGCAGAAAATGGTTCACTTTGCACATGAAGAACCGCATTTTAAGAGATTAAAAAAAAGGTGCATAATTCTTTATATCCTTGAAGTTTTCATGTTCCTTGGATCCTACAGATGAATAATTTGAAGACCAGCACAGTTTGATGCACATGCACCATCTTCTTCATGTTTAATTTTGTTTTACACGCCGAGATGCATTCAATGCCATCAATTCATTATCTTTAATGTTCTTTAATTATTTTATTTTCTGGTTAATGGGCATGTATGTGTGTGTGTGTGTGTAATCATGTTTGGATGATGCATACCCGCGATCTTTCAGACAAGGGGAATAACTTTATTCTTCATTCCCACGAGGCTTCGACTGGCTGGAGGCAGTCGGGGATGGGGAAAAGATAGGTCCAGACTTCAGAACATAAATTTATGAATATCATGTATTTAGCAGTAACGTTTCTTTTTAGATAAGAGGCAAAAACGTTTATTACTTTAAATAAATGCATGTTGGCAGTGTAGATAAAGCTGACGTAATTCTCATTAATTTGATGATCATGTGGGACAGTGTAGCGAAAATACAACGTAAATTTGGATTTTAAGATCATAAATATTATATAAAAAAAATTTAAAATAATTATATATTGTTAATTTTACTTAAAAAATGTTAAATCTGATAAAAAGAGTTAAAAATATTATAATTAATGAGTCATCAAATAAAATAAAAGATAAACAATATAAATCAAGAAACTAATAATATGAAAAAATAAAATGTATTAGAATAAAACTTTTTAATACAAGAAAAAATTCACTGAATGACAAGATATACACAAGAATCGATCCTTTGACAATTTGGTTATTCTCATCAGCAATATTACAATCAATAAAACTTCAAGTTAAATAAAACTTCAATTTTAAAAACAGGTACACAATATGATCCTTGAAACTTAAATTTTCCTGTTTTTTCAAATATTTCTCATATCCAGTTTGATGTTTATCTAGAAGATATGAATTGTAATATATTTATATTTAATAAATATTAAAGAGTTATT
Source organism: Salix brachista (assembly GCA_009078335.1). NCBI lineage: Eukaryota > Viridiplantae > Streptophyta > Magnoliopsida > Malpighiales > Salicaceae > Salix > Salix brachista. The sequence continues at coordinate 11,901,213 of CM018574.1, read as the reverse complement.
TTTAACAAACAAGAGAAAAATATAAAAAATATAGACACGTATAAAAATCTTAAGCTATCTTTTGGCATAGATTTTCTTTAAGAGGTAAAGTTTCTCAAATTAAATAAGTAATCCAATCTAATGATATCAAATATAAGATAAAACTGCAACTATCCGTTTAAAATATCAAGATTCAATTTAATAACATTTTAAATCTTAATATAATTAGTATTCTAGAGTTATAATTACATGTTAAGTGATAGAAAATAAATATATAGACAAGAATAGAAATGGAATAAATCATTCTGTGAGTTTTTTTTCAAAAAAAAACTGTGACTATTGTAAAAAATAATAACGAAGCTTTATAATTTTTTTATATTTGTTGCAACTATTGAGTAAAAATTAATTATAAAAATCAAATTTAGTAAAATCAATCTAATCAGGCCAATTTTACATAAATGATGTTTAATTTAACAATAATAACCAGGAGGATGGCTAAAGCAAATGTGAGAGACAGTCTCCCGCACCCAGTTTGAGAGGCTGCATGATATCAATTCGTCAACAATGAGCTGCCTCTCTCGTCGTATTATTTTATTCAAGGCTTCCTTTGATGGGAGCTGTCCACCCAATATTAGTTGCCCTAATTATCCCTCTTGACCATGCACCTGCCATGCCATGCCATGCCATGCCATGATTTATACCGATGTTCCTTGGGTTTGGTGCTGTATTGGCCACCACGCAACCGAGGTTCCAACATCGGCACCATCAACATGCCCTAATTTATTATCTACCCCACCACCACCCTCGAGAAAAAAAAATTATATATATAATCTATCTATTAATTGGTCTAGTTATAAGAGTTTAGTTCTAAAATTTTTGCTTTTATTTTAATTTTAGATTTAAATTTTATGATTGTTAATATAAACAAACTGCACTCATATGAAACAAATATATATATAACTTCGAGCCGCGGCAATGCCGCAACTACTCCGCCTAATTATCGTTGCCTGACAGTTACTTCAGTTGACCTTTATAATTAGTCTAACCATGCTGCAAAGAAACAGTCCGAATACCCTCTCGTTAGATTCAACTCTTCAGTAAACAATACTATAATGCTAAGAGAAAAGAGAAATTCTTGTGGGCATAACAAGTATTTTCTCTAAAAATATATTTTTTTATATAGGATTCATTGGATTATGTGCCTTCATTATGCTTTTTTTTTAAAAAAAATTATCTAAGCATTATTACTTTGTTTTTAAAAGATATATAAAATCCACAATCCGAGAAAAATTGTTAACGACGATGTTTTTAAAAAAAAATACTAAGATAAAACATTTTGGATCAATCTAAATTGACACCAATTAACATGTAAAATTCACATTTCAAATTATCAAAAGATATTAACTTCGTAACAATTCAAATAAAAAATACATTAAAATTCAATTCTTAATCAATTCAATACTTAAAAATAAAAATGAATAACATTGTCCGAAGAAAAATATTTTGTTAGAAGAACAATTATCTATTTGCTCTATTATTCCTTGTCAATGGGAACGGGATGTAGATTTAAAACTTTATTTTTGAAAAAGGATTCTACAATAAGTCCTGATTTTATTCATAAGTTGTAAAGTCAAACTTATAAGGTGTGGTTAACATTTTCTCTTGTATGGAATTTCCCCCGTATGGGCGCGTGATCGATGAATTCAAGTTAGAGAAGCCAAAATTAGTATACAAACTTGATTTTAAAAAATATAAAAAAAGTCAAGTTTGGATAAAAGATTTTTTTCAAAAAAAGGAAGATTCAAATTCGATTATGTTCTGGAAAGTTGGGTTGCTATCATGGGGACACTAGTTTTGGGTAAAATATTTTATAAAGGTGATTGTGGATTATGAGGTGGTAGTGAGATGAAGAAGATGAAGGAGAGAGTGATGATAGTGATAAGGTGGTGGTGAAAGAGAATATGTGATGGAAGAGAGGATAATAATGTTGTTAATGGTTAAATGAAGCTAGTAATTGAAGTAATATTATAAATAAATTATTATTTATAAATACTTCATGAATATTCATAAGATAAAAATATTTTATAATAGATAAACTAAATTTAAAAGGTAATTTCTTATAAAATATTTTATAGAAATAGATACAACAAAATACATTTATATAAAATATTTTGTGGAAGATAAACTATCGATAAGAAAATTAAGTGTCTGTCTGGGAATGATTGGGATTGATTTTGAAAATGATTTTCATTCAGAAATGTATCAAAATAATATTTTTTTATTTTTTAAAAATTATTTTTAACATTAGTATATAAAAATGACCTAAAAATACTATAAAAATAATTTAAAGTAAGAAAATTCAACTATTTAAAAACAAAACTCTTTTAAAACACAATATCAAACATCGTAGTCAACACGAGTCTTTGTGCGGGTGTGGAAGCAAAGGATATTCCAAGAAAACAAAGATGATTCAAATAAAGTCTTTGTCCTTGATCCTCCCCTTTCCGAAAGTGAAAGATTTTAAACAAATGTGGTCGAAAATTCACTCATAAGGATAAAAAGAAAGAAAGCACATTATTATTATTATAAAAGCTAAAAAAAAACAACCGAAAGGGAGGAGAGCTGCAGGACCGATTGATTATAAGAGAATCCTTTTATTCCAAGTAAACCACCTAACTATCAGCTACCTCCACACGAAACAATGAATTTTCATCACTCTCCGAGTGGTGTTTAAGTATAATATATGTTGTTTTTTATTTTAATTTATTATAAATATAATAAAATAATTATTTAAAAAAAAAACAATTAAATCGCAATATCAAGGAGGTTTAAATGTTTCCTACCTTTCTAACACAAACAAAGCAGGTTTAGATTAATTTATACCGAAACACTTCTAAGTTAATTCTTTTATGGACTCTCAAAGGGAAAACGAAATGTTTCTCAAAAAAAAAATATGAAACGTTATTGTATTGCTCATCTGACAAATATAAAACCTAGAGTTTATTTGCACAAAAAAAAAAAAATTCACATCGGTTAAAATAAAAATATAGAGGTTACAGAAAATTAGCAAGCTCGGTTTTATTATTTACTGTCCAAGTTTTCCATGGATGTATTTAGGGCCTGTTTGGGAGGGCGGTTGTTGTTGTTTTTTAAAGTGCTTTTCGTTTAGAAACACATCAAAATGATCTAAAAACATCAAAAAAAATTCATTTAAAATGAAAAAAAAATTGAATTTTCACCAACCAGCGGTACAACCGCAGTGCCAAACGGGCACTTATTTAGATTAAAATTGAGACTGGTCTTCTTTTGAATTTGTTTAGTAGTGTAATATGGCTGTTTTAGAAAATTATTTTTTTATTTTTTAAAATTTATTTTTAATACTAACACAAGAAAATAATATGAAAGAATAAATTTTATGTAAATAGTTAGACTAATTATCTATCATTTATAATCGAGGGGATATTCATGTATTATGATTGTTTGAGAGTATGATTGAAATTATTTTTTAAAGTGTGTTTTTTGTTAAAAAATATATTAAAATATTTCTTTTAGTTTTAAAAATTGTTTTTAATATAAACTCATAAAAACACAAAAAAACAATTAAAAATTAAAAAAAATAATTTAAAACACAATGATGAGAGGCGTGCGTGAACACACCAACCCTTCAAAGGGGGGCTATCGCAGTCGACCTAAAAAAATCTTGGCAGCGACCTAAACAATCTTTCTAGTCAAAATTTACTGTTTGGATAAAAGAAAACATCAAATGGATGTGTCGTTCCTTTTATCTACATTCTCCATTTTTCTTATATCAGTCGCAGCTAGCTAGCTAGCTAGATGGCCGCCATGGATGATATAACGAGCTTCCAAGACAGCTTGTTGGCTGGCTGGTAATAGCTAGAGAGGGGATTTTCTTAACAACGAGGGTAGAGAGAAACTTGCAGCCATTGTTTATTGTTATTGGTTTAAATAGAAAAAATAGATAAAGTAAAAATAAAAATTGTTTTTTCTGCACCTCATACTTTGAATTTACAGAAATTAATTTTAAAATTGTTATGAAATATTTTTGTCTATTTTTTTTATCAAATCAGTATTTTTAAAATATTGTTCAAAACAAGTGACGTTAAATATCAATAAAAATAACATGAATTATTAGATTGATAAAACTATTGTGTAGGTCTCGTTTTAAGATACAACATGACTCGCGATTATCTTAAATTTTTATTATTATTTATCATTTTTTTAAGAAAATCTTCTAATCTTATTACCAAAAGAAGGTTCTAGACTCTAAACTAGTCAATAAATAAAAAGCTAGTAAAAAGTGTCTATCATTTCATTAATTTAAATCCAGCCTTTCCTCTTCTTTTTTTTTTTATGCAATGAATTAAAAAGAAAAAAGAGAGAGATAGAGGGAGGGAGACGGTGGGTCTAACTTAATACCCACGCTCACATTTTTAAGTCTTAACCATTTGAATTCAAAATAGTTATTTTTTTCATTTTGTTTTTTAGAGTTTTGATATTATTTTATATAAATATATTGGTTTAGATATCAACATGATTAATCCTAAAATCTAAAATATTTTGTAATTTAGAAAATGTTTTATCTAAATAATTTGATTTGTTTTGTCAAAGTTTCTAGTGGCATGAAGCAAGGCATATATTTAGTAATTAATAACATATGATATATGATACCTAGTAGATCAAAGTGATCAAAGGCTGGTACATGCAAAATATATTTTTTTAATAAATACGAGGATTATTTATTAAAAAATTAGTAACGGTACAGTAAAAAAAATATTGAAGAGAAATAAATCTTAAAAAAATAAATATATTGTTGGTGGATGTTTGACTTTATCTTGTGCAACGACAAAGCAAAGAGTAGGATCCAACAGCATCACACGTGGAGCATCGAAGAGCTTGTTGATGTCATCGTCGGTGTCGATAATACACCCGGTTGGTGTGGATTTCTTGTTGATTTTCTTGTTGCGGTCCGTAAGATATGTCCACGTCAGCACGTCAGCTTGACATGTCACCACGTAAGCCCACTACACATGTCAATGCTTATGCCGGCGATGAATGCTACAATTCTGCCCGCAGGGAAAAGGAGACATCCGCGCTTCACCATTAATACTGTTTACTAATATTATATTTAAAAATACATTAAAATAATATATATATATATATATATATTTAAAAAAAATTATTTTAATAAAAGCACACCAAAATATATAAAAAATAAATTCAAAATAAAAAATAAATAAAAATCAATATTTTTAAAAAATGTTTTAGAAAGAAAGTGTCAAGAGAGACACGATTCTCTTTTCTATCTACCGACCTTGTAATTGTGCTGGCCAACTTCCTCTTCTTTTTTGTTTTGTTTTTTCTCAGTAGAAAGCATGTTTTCCGATGTCGTTTCTGCTCCCTTGAGCCTGTCAGTCCCAATGAGTAGTGGCCAGATACAGGATTGACAAACTCCTCCTCCAACAATGCTCGATAATCAACAAGATGCCTTTTCCGGTCTAAAAGCATCACCCCAAATATATTTTTATGCTAAAAAACATTACTAGTAAATATTTATATTAAATATTTTAAAATAAAATTGACTTCTTTCTCTCTCTATATAAATTTATTTAAAAAATAGCTTTTCTAAATAGTTTTTTTCCTTTCCATTACACACACATATATAAATGTTATTTTTATACTATTTAAAAATAATATTATAAATTGAACTCTTATAAATTGTTTCTCTTTATTATTGAGTGAAAATAAAGAATCAATTTTAACAAAAACAAAAGTGATAAATTTTGAAAAAATAAATTATCAATGTTGTTACCAAAGGTATTCCACCAGTGATATTTGTGTGAAAACTTGCTGGCAAAAATATTGGTAAGTTTCTCTTGACGATTCAAGATTTATTCGTCGATGAGATCAAGATAAAAAATCTTGTGATGTAATATTTCGTCAACGCATAGGTTCCTCGATTTTCATGGGCTGCTGAGTCGCTCATGGCACCTAGTTTCCGTAGTACTTGGTCGGGATTTCTTAAGAATTTATCAAGGATATAATTACAAAGAAGCTAAAAGAACTCGCTAGATTACTGTTCATGTACATCCAGATTCATTGTGAACTGGGGTACGTGATCTACTGTTTCAATTGTTATTTAAGTACGGTGACTTGCTGTCCTCTCTTTTCGATCATTACTGTATTTAATCGGAACTGAACAAACAAGTCACTTGAACGAGGGGTTCAAGCGCGTCGATAAATACACTCATTTTCCTAAAGCTTAAACAACATGCTTATAACCTTAATTCATCCAGCAAGCTGGCCTAAAAAATCATAAACCACAACAACTTCAAAAGTTAATACATATTGTCGTGATTTTAAAAATAATTAACTAAACATTTAAATATGCAAAAAAAAAAAAATCATTATGGATTATCATATACCATTACATTATCATGTTCTCACGCATCAAATTCGGGTAAATAAATAATATTTGAGCATATATACAAATGTTTTTTCGAAATAATAATCGAAAAAATCTAGAGGATGCATAACAAAGTTAAGAATAAAAACTAAAAAGATCAAATAAAGGGAAGGAGTTGTGCTCACCGAGTTCTACCCCTTTATCAAAGTTTGAAGGTTTACCTTGTAAAAAGAAGTTGGTTTCCTTCTTGAGGTTCTTTGCTTTGTTTTTTTTTTTGTTTTTTTTTTTTAAAAAATAATCAAAGCAACTTTACTCCGTTTTAAAACTTAGTCAAAATACAAAAAAATAATCTAATAAAAACAAATTTCTTTTTTTTTTAAAAAAAAAAAACAATATTTTACTGCGAAAACAAACACAACCTTAAAATGATACAGCATATATAAACACTAGAACTCTGTCCTCTGTTGTTAAGCGAGATTACTTTTATCCATGTCTATATTAGTTTAGATTAGGAGAAACCCTTCGATGGTTTTCTAGAGAGAAATTTTGGGGTGACAGTTAGCAGGTTTGCTGACTTCTTGCTGCTCCATCTGGCTAGTTCCTAACACAGCAACAAATAGATCTAGGATTGGTCCCCTGAACAGAATTTCAACATCCTTGGTATAATAATTTAAATTTTATAATTGAAAGTTGAAGATGTTTGAAAAATAGTTATCAAATATTGTTAATAAATATACTTGAGATAAAATTATAAGGGGGATCATTTTCAAACCCGAGCATTGTTGTATCAGAAGTTAAAATTTCTTCAATATGGCACTAAAGTTCTTAAAAACGAGAGGCATTATTGTGTTATGTTATGTGGGTTTTGGACTTTAATCACATGCATGCTCGGTTTAGGCATGTTAGAGAATAATATTAATTATATCATGGGATCTAATCTAATAGTCTAGATTTTTAGATGAGATGGTTCTTTAACATGATATCATAATCTTTTTAACCTAGCGACCACGAGTTATAGTATTATTCTGCTGGTTGACCTGTATGCAAAATATCTTGCTCGTATCACGTTAAACTAAACATTAGCATGGTTATATTTAACAAATGAATTTGATTTAAATCACACATCTAGTAAAACATGCATATGGAATTTGTTAGAGGTTTTTTCCTGCTTTCTTCTAATTACAAACAAAATAAACCGCGTGCCATTTTCACTGTAGACTGTCTCTAGAATCACTGTGGATTCGAGCAGTGCACGCCCGAAAATGGCCCTCGGACGCGCGGCGAAGAGGGGCTGGCAGGCGGGGATATTCTCGGCTTTTCCACTTGATTTTATTTTTTAAATATTCATTTGTGAACAGTGTATTGACGGTTTCGTCCCCGGTAATAGGACAAAATAAGGCATCGGGCTGAGGGGCACCGACGTAATTGCGCGCGGCTGGACCGGCCCGGTCCGGTCCGGTCCGCCGCAACTTTTTCTTTTTTTATTAATTTCTTAAATGGCTAAATACGGTTTTAGCCCCTAATAAGACAAAAACCATGAATTGGGTGCAGGGGTGGAACAGTAATTGGCCCTATTTTTCGAATTCTTTATTCGGCGTCTGTCAGGGCGTGTGGCGCACGCGCCAGGCGGTTTGCCGCCTCACGCCCTGTTCAGGTGGCGCGTGCGGCCTCCTACGGTGACCGGAAATTGTCTAACGGTGGCCAGAACTATGCGCCTCCGCGTGTTCTTCCTCCCGCGGGGGTGCGTGTAGCCACCAGATGTCCGTGGACACGGCGGAGGCCGGCGACCACGTTTCTCTCTCTCCTGCACGTCAATGTGCAGGAGAGTCCCCCATAGATTTGGACTTTGCACTTCGGTCCCTCGACTTTGAATTTCGTTTTTGGTCCTCATTTCTGTTATATAAGTTTTGAATTTGTTCGATTGGGTCGTCCGATTTGAATTGATTGAATGTCAAAGTTCCACTTCGGTCCTTCCACTTTCAATTTCCGCATTGGCTGTATGTCAGTCAATCAATTCGGTACAAAAGTTCCGATTTTTGCAATTTCGCCCTCTGATGTCAATTGCGAATAAATGTAATTTGCATGTCAGCCTTTTGACTTTTAATTTTTTAATTTTAGCCCTTTATATTTGATTTTCATTTAAGTCCTTATACTTTTATTTTTTTATATTTCTACAATAATCCCTACTTTTGTCCATGTTTATATAAAAGTGTATTTAACACAATAATAATAATAATGATAATAATAATAATAATACTAATAATAATAATAACAATAATAATAATAATAGTAATAGTAATAGTAATAATAATAATAGTAATAGTAATAGTAATACTAATAGTAATAATAATAATAATAATAATAATAATAATAGTAATAATGATAATAATAATAATAATGACTTAATTATTTTTTGTTCTTACTCTTCTGTGTTTTTTTTCTTTCTCCCGATAATTTGATAATATTTTTTTTTCCGGTTATAGCAATAATAATTGTTTTTGTTTTTTTATCTTTTGTTAAAATTTCTTGCATGTTTTTAGTCTTTCATTGTTTTTTTCCTTTCATTATTAACATAATAATAATAATATCAATAATAATAATAATAATAATAATAAAATTGTTTTGCGTGCTTGCTCTTTCTTTAATGTTCTTTTTCCCTCCGGATAATTTCATAATGTTTTTTTTTTTAATCTTTTGTTAAAGTTTATAAGATGTTTTTAGGCTTTCATTTATTTTTGTTTGTTTCATTATTAACATAATAATAATAATAATAATAATAATAATAATAATAATAATAATAATAATAATAATAATAATAATAATAATAATAATAATAATAATAGTGATTATTATTAATATTATAATAATAGTGATTATGTATTCTATTATTATAATAATAGTGATTATTTATTCTTTTAGAATAATAATAATAATAATAATAATAATAATAATAATAATAATAATAATAATAATAATAATAATGATGATTCTTTAATTGGTTTTTCTTGCTTGCTGTTTTGTTCATGCTTTTTATTTTTTTCCCTCGGTATAATTTAATAATTTTTGTTGTTTTTATTCTAGCGGCAATAATAACTTTAAATGTTAAGACTCCGATGTTGCTATTTTCCTATTTTTACTTTGTCTATTAATTGATTTTTTGAATTTTATTATCTGCACAATAATGATTTCAGTCATTTATTTTTTTTCTTATTCAAATATGTTGCTCTTTTTTTTAATGTTAATGCGCGCCCTTTTGTGATTGTTTATGACGCAATACCTATATTCTAAAAAATATAATCTATGCTTACGTGACAAACTTAACTCAAAATTTTAAATATTTTATCTTTTAATCTATAATTTTTATTTACTTATATCATATAAATTTATCGTTGTATATTTAATTATGTTAAATTATATACAAAAAAATATCCGCGGCAACGCGCGGGCAATTATCTAGTTATGATAGAATCAGCGTGGATTCGCTTCTTCCTCATGCTTTTTCTTAAAAAAGAAAACCTCAATTTATGGAATCTTGGATCCGATGGATTTCCCTCATGCACGTTTCCATGTTTTGCTCATCATATTTCGGTGTTTGTTCCACACCCAAAAGCAAATAAAAGATACTGAAACACGTAATTCTAAGATCATATGCACATTGATACACATGGGGCTAGAAAGGAGTCAAACTGAGGTAGTGGAGGGTCTGAATAAAGGGTATTTGATAGTGATTGATGTTTATTACAATTATATTGAAATAATATATTTTTTATTTTTTTTAAATTTAGTTTTAGCGCCATTATGTTAATATATATATATATATATATATATATATATATATATACACAATTAAAAAATTAAACTGGAAAAGGTTGTGCCGACCTCCACCAGTGGAGAGAGATATTTTTGATATTGTGTTTTAAAAGTATTTTTGAAAAAAATTAAAATTAAAATTTTTTGTTTTAAATTAATTTTTTTTGATATTTTTAGTTAATTTTCATATACTTATGTTAACAATAATTTTTTTAAAAAATATATTTCTAAATAAAAAATATTTTAAAAAATAACATAAAATACCCTTACAAAGTACAAACAATAGAATGCAGTGGTGGAAATGGTTAGAGTGGTGAGGTGGCCCAAGCATTGTGGCAACTTGGAGGGAGAGAAACTATGAAATAGGTATTGGAAGACGGGACCAAGTAGAAAAAATAAAGGTGGGGTCTATGCTTTAATCAGTACTCATGACTCGAGGTTAGGCTACGTGACGAGGGACAATGAATAGAAGAGGACGAGGACACGGTTAGTGTCGGTTTATGACAGTTTTGCCACGTTACGAGCACGTCTCATATTCGTTGGTTAAGGGTGGACCCCAGATCAGTTGATTGACGGTTGACCGTTCCATTTCCCCCCCAACGTCTTGCCGACATATCTGCGCTGCTTCATATCTTATTACAGCATCGTTCACCTCATGTGATCTTCGAATCTTGAATAGCTAACACGAAATTTCGTTGGTACGGGGTCGAATGAATATGGTTGTTGGGAATTGTCTGCTCTCTTTTTACCTTTCTCCGAGATCATTTTTGTGATCCAAACTAAACAGTGATTATTGTTTTATAATAATACTTTGTTAGGGCTCGATTATTTGGAAGACTCGTTGGACCTGTTTTTTCCATGTAAAAATGAAATTAGAAAAACAAATGCGATCACCTTTTGCATGATGAATCCTAAAACATAATAAATAGAATATTAATTTAAAGCAGTTTTTTTGTGAGTAAATTACTATTAACCACGTTGGACACCAATCGCAAGCTTTCACCGCCACGTTACGGAGTAGGAGCAAAAGAAAACAGGAAGAAACAGGACAGGCGGTTCGACTTAGGTCGGAGTGCCGACAACTCCCGCTATTGGCTCGCCTTTTTTGTTTTCCATAGGTGCTGTGTACTCGAAGAAAGAAATGGAGAAAGCTAAGGAGAGAAATCTTGATGTATATTCTCCCACGTTATATTCAACAAGCTAGAGCTAATAAGTAATTCTGCAATCATTGCCATTCAATATTTTCTCCCACGGCCATGTTACTACCACAATAATGCTAGCCCTTTTTTTTCTTCTTTTTTTTCCCTTCGTTGTGTCGACCTTCACGATGGCTTGATGGTAACTGACACGTGTTCCATTTTGAAGAATATTTTATTTTATATAAATACACCAGATTAATAATATAGAAACAAACAAACGAACAAAGTTCAAGAGAAATGAAAGGGGCCAACGGAAGAGAAGTCATGTGATGAATTGACCAAACTAAACATGACAATAGGGAAGAAACCACGATCGAATCAACTTTATGGCGACATCATAATAATAATAATAAATAAATAAATAAATAATCCTCAATTCAATTTCTGTCTTGTTTTTTCCAGTAGCGGGAGTTGTCGGCACTCATACCGAAATCCTAACAAAATCTCAATCCTACGTTAAAAGTGTTTGAATTTTTTTTATTTAAGAGCATGAATGAATTCACATTTTAAATTAAAAAAGTAAAACTTAATATATTTTTTGAGTTAAAACTCTGTTGAAATTTAATTTTCAAAATAAAATTTTAACATATTTTAAATAAAATGTAAGTGGATAAAAATCTAATTCTCATAGAACTTTTATTTGACATGTTTGGTGAAATCCAAATCTCTTTAAAATAACTATATTTCATGTAGAGTAGAAATAAATTCTCTTAATGTTTATAAAGTGAAGAGATGAAAAGTTAAAATTAGACTAAAAAACACTTTATTTTTTTTAAAGAAAAGTTTCCAAGTAAAGTGAATTTTGAATTCAAACTTACACGCGTCAGCTCATGCTTTTTGTTGGGCTAGGCCTAAGTATAAGTGAAGATTTATTGTAAAATAATATTTTTGAATATAGAAAATTAATTTTTTAATTGAAATTTAGACATCAACAATCCCTTCACAAGCATTTTCAGCAATTCTAAACAATTTTGTTAGCTTAAAAACTTATATTATAGCCAAAACATTCAAATTTAATTTTTTATTTATGATGTCAAATGAAGAATTGATAATGGTTGAAATTAGTTCAAAGAACAATGAACTTTGAGCTTAAACCCACACTTGTGTTGGCTCGTTCTTTTTTAGAAGTTTCGATTTCCATGGCTTCAAAAGAAACGGTAGTGCTCCCTCATTTTATGGTGTTTGAAGCCCTAAAGTGAAGGCATATATTTTGGAAATGGGAGAAGAGGTCTTCGATATTCAATTATGTTTCTAGCACACGCGTTTGCCTCTTCATGCTTATAAATGTGGTCATGAATTGCTTCAAAAGTGGGGAGCAAAAGGCAGAGTCCAGTTTCCTTTCAAGCCTTTGAAATCATAAAGTAAATGAAGTTGAAGAAATTAATGATTTAATCAAAATATATAATTAGCTAAGCTTGAGAGTATCACCTTAAACACACACACACACACACACACACACACACACACACACACACACATGTATTGCGATGGTGATTTGCGCGGTTCCCAGTCAGCAACACCGCAGCCTGCCTCTATAGTCTTCGCTGCCAGCCTTTGAAATAATGCATGCCGTGCTTGACATGATTTGCAAATGTGCTTCATTTTCTCACCACGTTATCTGGTCAGCTCTTATAAATATAAATATAAATATAATCTGTCGAGCTCGAGAAAAGTTCATCCTAACCTAACCTAATCTAACCGTCATATATTGCTGATGTTGAAAAGAATTGGGCTGCATAAGCAAATGGATAATGAGAGAGAGATGAAATAAGAATGACGATCCTTGTCGCTCTATTTACTCTACAGACAACCGTAATTGAAGCTGGTATTGGGAAATTTTCCTCCACTAACCAATCACGGATCAAACAAATGTGAAATTATGTAGTCGCTGCTGATCTGATTGTACAGGGTTGAATCAACTCCCAATGAAGCCTTAAAGAAAATGAGAAATGATAGAGGATTAAACAGAAGAGTGACGTTCCAAAGTTGGAATCTTGATCCATTCAAATACTTTTTATTATTATCATTGTTGCTGTTTTTCAGATGATCTCAAGGGTAAAGATCTCATTCTTTGTATCTTGAAAGACAATTAAAAACAGGAATTTCAATTTTGAAGAATATAACTAGTGATCGATTAAAAAACTCAAACCCTTGATTGACGTCCTTAAAGAGTTTCTTTTACATTTAATATTATCTTAAAGTCTCTGTCAAAGATATATATATATAATAAGAGGCAGGCTGCGTTGCTGGCTGGCCAGATACAAGAGCGATGGAGCATTAAATAGAACTTTCCAACTACCGAACCTAATCCGATCCCCACACCGGAAGATTTGAGGTCTTGTGTAGACAACGGCCATGTGGGTTTTTGAGGTCCTCATGTTGCTCCTTTTTATCTCATCTATTAGCTTCCCATTCTCGTAGAAATTCTACCTGTGACGCTATGATATGATAGGCTGAAAGTGGAAGCAAACATTAAGAATTATTTAAGTAGCGAGGTGTCAACTAATCTCAAAACCTTGTCCTGTGAATACGTATATAGGTAAGAAAAAAAATTTATAACAAGGAAACATTTCACGTTAGCCCATGTATTTGAGAGATCTTTGGCATGCTCCACATGGTAACTAGCTGAGCTACGACACAAAACTTTTATAGCATAGCCTTAAACAATATATTAAGATGCTTTACTATTTATATGAAAAGTAAAACACCGTAAGAAGCCCTAATTGTTTTAGATTAATAGTATAGTGATAGAAATAAATGAGTATTCCTCATTTATTAAACTTAATTTTAATGTGTTTATTAAACTCAATTTATCATTGAATTGTGTAAAATAACTATAAAATTTTTAGTTAAGAACAATTTATAGCTTGGTATGCGTATTTCTTCTTCTTTGTTTATATAAGTGGGGAGAATGATCCAACGTACATGTTGATTGTTTACTAGACGATAAAGTATTAAATGTAAATATTTAATTAATCAATTTAAATGTCTTGGCCACAGAATATATACTATTAAAACAGATGTCTTGATCATAAAATATATTTAGAATCATATCCATACATATTCTTTTAGTTTGTTCGACTAGTAATAGGGGGTTGAAAATGCTTTTTCATCAAACCCCTACACGTACGATCGTAGGGTTAAGGCTCCCGTGAGCGTGAAACTTGTTTGCGTGCATAATATGGAATGCAAGCGCGAGTGTGTGCATGCAGCCGGGACAGAGATCATGAGAAGGTGCTATTTTTTTTCGAGCTCGGCTTAAAGAAATGAAAATTTTGTATTTTGTTAGGGTGTAGGCCATGGTGGCTTGTCCTTTGCATGAGGGATTGGTTTCCATGGCAGCCGACACACAGGGATGAGATTAAAGCAGTGCATGTGACAGAAAAAAAGGTGACATAGATCACATGATCCATGATCTGCGTGAATCCTTTAATTATTCCTTGTAGACTCCACATTCTGAATGTGGTGTAGACTTCGTCAAACGTTTTTACTTTCGTTGTGTTAACAAACAAGAACTATTTATTGATGAAAAATACTATTGTTATTTTCCTCGGTGTTTAGTGATACAAATCTTTTGTTAATGGACAGAGAGAATTCGATTAGAAATGAAACAGAAAAAAAAACATGATGTGTCAATATTAGAAATAGAAATACTGATGCTGCTAATATTGTTTGTTGGTTAATTTATAAATAATATTTAAGTTATAACTCAGACATGTCAAGGAAACATATTATCTAAAAGTTTAAAATGTTAGGTGAGTTTCCAGAATATGATTTATATTAATTTAAAACACCAAGTGAAAGTCTCTTGGGCTTGAAACTTGCACAAGCCCACACTATTTTATGCTTAATTTTTATCAAATAGAACGAGGATGGAGAGATTCAAAATCATAACCGCTGGGTCAATAAAACTCTAATACCATATTAAAAAACTATCTCATCTAAAAATTTAAACTATTAGATTAGACACCAGAATATGATTTATATTATTTTTTAATAATACAACCCTTATCTCTCTCTCCCATTTCAGACGTTTACCTCGATCATAAAAAAATGGTTCATTCTAATCTCATCCAAAAAAACCCCACTGCACAGTAATGTATATTTTCATGTATATATATAAATATAATGGTGAATTTAAACTAATAAACAAACGTTTGAAAGCGATGATTGCGTAAGATAATATTAAAAACAGAACACATCCAAAATAATCTGCAGTATCGTCTAATTATTTCGAGGCATTTTCAAAAAGAAGCAACTCCTTTATACAGACTACAGAGTATGATTTCGTAGGGGCTGCCCACATGCATGCGCGAGCGCGCAGACGAGATATAGGGTCAGCAAAGGAAAGTGAAGAGCCCAGTGTTCCATGTGACGAAAATCCCTCCCACTCCCGGTAGTTATGGCAGTTAAGTGTCAGCAAATGCCATTAAAAAACACAGGGGACCTCACTCATCACCTACTCTTTCCCTTTTACATGGCACTCCAGCGTACGAGCCCCAGCAAATCATCTCTTTTAGCCAAACACCATACAAGTTCATTGGAAGATCGTTTATACTGTTCTTGTCAATTGCTTTCAGTCCTGGACAAGGAACCAAATCCCAGAAGACTGCCATCGTTTCTGCTCCCAAGTTATCAGAAAACTTTTTTCCAAACTGGAAAGACACCCAAACTCACTCCTCTTCATATAATTGGTCTTTAAGAGATATAGTCAGGCCACCTTAATTATAGGACCACTGGCCATTAAATATAATTAGATCCCTTAATGGTTAAGGATTCTGATAACTCTACACACTTCATGAGACAGCATCATCCAGTCAATGTTTTGTTTTGCGGTCATTAGTAAATATTTGTTTACAGAACCATATAATGCAAGTATTATCAGGCGATAAAATATTCAAGTGTTTATATACGCGCGTTGAACCATACTTCCAATCAACGCCCTGAAGTTGGCAGTTAGGATTAGGTTTAAAAAACTTTGAAGAATTTTGTTTGCTTGAGAGATAGTATAAATTAAATATCAATTCGCGGGGCAAAAACTTCTGCATAGATTCAAAGCCCTTTCACATGCATACAGAGTCTAGAGTGCTGCAAGTGGGTGGAGTATCTTATCCAGATACTGATCGCTGAAAACGACCCTGCCTCACCATTGAGGGCTACGACATGGTTTGAATGGAGAGGAGCACATGCCTTCCTGATTTTTGAAGAATCTACAATCTTCATGTAGAGAGATTACATAAACGACAGAGACCACCAGGATAATATCCTCAAAAGGAAAAGGATGGAAAGAGAACTCTGGATAATGTCCGCTCACATCAAGGCATGCATGTGGTCATCTTCACGGGAAGGAATACTGTGACGCAAATTACTTATAACGTACATTGCAGAATAATGGTATACAGTTTTTCACGCTCTGATTTTCCTGTAACGGGCTAGCTCGAAACACCAGGAGCTTTGTAATTCTTGCTGCAAGGGGCGATGCGAGAAGACTAGATCTCGAGATACATTAATATTTTAAGAGAGCTGGGAAAGTATGAAGATGGTATTTGCGGTGGATAAGGCGATTCTCCGGGAGATCTCCATGTTCTAGAAATAACAGATCTAGCCATTGCATGTTACCCATTAATTATCTAGCTAGACTTTTCAAGTTTCTTGATCGACTCTCATGCTAGTCTTTTCTCTTTTGCTTTTGCTTGATACCAATAAGCTGCAGAATCGTAGTCAAATTTGATTTTCAACTCAGAATCTGGCACCCACATACTTAAAAAGTCGTAGACTAGGTAACCAAGGATGCTTGACTTGGTCCACAAAGGTAAGGAAAGAACAGTGAGCATCTGGAAGTTCAGTTTTCTAACGTGGATCCCAGCGTTGAATATGGATGGGTATTCAGCCATCTAGCCCAGACCGGCACCAAGCATGCATACCCAGCCCGAAAGTCAAAGCATGAACAGAATAGACTACGAAAATTTTGCTGAGTGAACCAAAATTATTTAAATAGACTTAAACATATCCTTACTGTATGACGCCCAGAAATATCTGGGACTCTTGGCCACCTAAGACTGAGGTGAGCACTGAGCACACCATGGTCAACTCATCGCTTGATTGATGGTTTTGGTTCCTACAGGCGCTAGGGCTGAGCGGGTTTGAGAAATAAGGCCGTGAGGTTTTAGGGCATATAATCTTTCAACATTTAAGGCCAGCAGGTTTAAGTAGCGGGATTGGAATTATTGTCGTCCTAAGAGTTAACATGGGCCGCCTTCAATCTCCCCACGACGTGTAGTTCGTCTCCAATGCCACGGTCCAGTGCTATTATCCGAATCGGGATTTCTTTTAGGCACGTGGCCATAGATCATCCTTCTGGACACAACGGTATTATCTCATGTGGTGAAAATCCAAGTTATAGATGCTACATATCATGCATCTAAATCAATAGAACATTTGTTCAAAATGCCACTCAGAAAACATAAGAAAACAGGGATGCTATTAACAAGCCTCGCAAGAACATCCTATTGAATATTCATCAGCGTTGAATCATATTTTCTGTTCTCTTCCTTCTTGTTATAAAGAAAGGAGTGTTCAAAGCAGCACAGAGATGAGCCAGATCATACAATCATTTTTCATTTATCCCCGCTATGCAATATAGAATGTCAAAAGATCCCTATTTCTATCTTTGATCTGGCTCACAAGCCATATCCACCAAGAATCAATGATAACAGCTCCATCTTTGATGTTTCCTGCTAGAATGGAAGAAGTGGGTGATTAAGCAGCAAGAGAAATTGATATGGATGCGTATCATCCAGCACTTGTGGCCAGAGGGTTCTTTATATGTTCAGAGTATGCTCTCCATGGATACTGAGTCCGTGAGTTTAGATGACCTGCATGCAACAGCACCACCATGAAAAGGGCTATATTAGTTGGGTGTATCAATGTAGTTTACACTCCGATGAATATCTTGATCTGTTTAAGTTTACTGAAAACTAAAAGCTTAGTCTTAACTGGCTAACCGCTATCACTTCAAATTAACTAAAACCTATTTTTACACATTTGCTCTGTAAATTTGGATTAGCAGTCGGGCAATGGTCAAAATCAAGCAGAACCAGAGAAAGGAACTCTGGATGCTTTTACAGTGGATGGAAATATTTCCACTACCAATATTCCCCTTTTACAATAAATCAATCTATCCAAAATCTAAACTACAAAGAAAACAGAGCCAAAGGTTTGCTGTTTGGTCTGTTCCCCTTGTTTCTAGAATAGATGGGAATAATTTTATACAAGAAAAAAACTGATGTTTCAGCTGAAAGGAAAGCGTGCATTGACAAGAACATCTAAGCTATGATGAACTTATGTTTATCACAAGAGTCTGTTACAACCTCTATTTCTACAAAGCCAAACATAGTCCGAAGGGGGTAGCAGACTTTCTCCATATATACCTAAACCTGGTAGTGGCAGTTCAAAAATCACTAAGGCCAACAAATAATCAGAAGCAAAGCACAAGTATTCGTTAAAAATCAACATTAGTACTGATTACCTGTTTATTACCAAAAATTGATGAAGAAGATCCTCACAAAGGATAAAGTGGAAATAAGAGTCCCTCCTAAAAGACAGGCTCGCATAACTTTTGCCCTCTTCCTTGGGCTCAATGATGTGAAGTGGCAAAGAGCTACCTCCAAAATTGATTCGCCATCCAAAAAGTAGATCTACAATAATATGTTATGTTTTAATACTGAAAACTTGATGGGCACCAAGAAGTCTTTTCATCAGAATAGTCTCCAAACTTCCTAAAGATAATCATGACAATATCACGCAAACACAAGGCACAAAACCTATTAGAAGAAGCATTTTATTAAGCAATTGCCTTCAGGTATAATTGCATTTCAAAATTCCATCACTCTTCTCAACACTCAGACTAGAGGACAACACATGGTTTAGTAAACGTAGCAGGTTCTTACTCTACATGAGAAGTTGAGGCATTGAGGTAGAGTTGAAGGATGAATTAGTGGGATGTGAGAAGCAGGTAATGCACGGCAGTTTTTATTAGTTGAGTAACCCATTGCCAACTTGGTTAGACCTAGTAGTTTTATTGTGTAAAGCTCTTTTATGCATATCAGGACAGCAAGCAGACGTACTTAGCATAGGGGAAGCAGAAGCCGCCAAGCATGCAAAGGATACTGGTAACAGAAGTCTAACTAAAGATAATCCCTATCACAGTTAGTGTTGTGGGTAAAGATAAATAGCACCCTACTTGTATTTATCTCGTGTCAAGTATATCAGATTGCAACTTAACACTTGAATATATATGAAAGAGCCGAAACCAAATTTCACTAAGTTTGTGTTATCTTCTGCTCAATTATGCAGGACATGTTTTCTAATCAGAATCATATGAACATGAAAAACTATAACATCAATAAAAAATTATCTTTCGGAATCCCCTCACACTATACATCCTTACTCTCTCTTTGCAAGTTCCACATCTCTAGGCACATGCATGCCGCATAATGCCTGTTCCTCCCTCCATTAGCCTCTAAACCTTGAATCTACATGTGCCTTCTTCCCTCACCTGTCACTTGCAATGCATCCCACTGATACCTGCTCCTCCTCTCATTCTTCTTCTAATCCATCCCTTTCTATGCCCATAGGTGTTACTTATGCACAACAGAACATCACTTCTATATACATCAAGGATCAAAGAAGTTGCGGTACACCCACAAACCTTTGATGTTTATCCTTTAGAAAATCATATGTAGTCACATGTCAAATTGAAATTATTGGATAGCATAAAGTTTCTTTTAGATAAAGTAACTTGGCTCTACAGACTTTAAGGTTGTGGATAGCTAGAATGTGAATCAAATGACCTCAAATTAACTTTCCATGCTTGTGCATACGGGTATCTTATTTATATTCACATGCATCAAAGCATACTGGGCCACCAAACCAGCCCACCCACCCACCCCCCGGTACACACGACAGGTACTGAGCTTAAGCACCCGAAACAAAATTTAAAAAGGCAAAAATTACCGGCAAACTGTTGAGGAGGGCTAGAGTAAGAGAAACA
Organism: Salix brachista; assembly: GCA_009078335.1. Classification (NCBI taxonomy): domain Eukaryota; kingdom Viridiplantae; phylum Streptophyta; class Magnoliopsida; order Malpighiales; family Salicaceae; genus Salix; species Salix brachista. The sequence goes on along the minus strand of CM018574.1, from coordinate 11,880,749 downwards.
TGGAATGTGCACATTATGCTCTTTTCCAGAATGTTAGGAAGATGTGCACTGAAAGAAAATCCCCAACGAGGTTGATATGCCGTTAACCTAACTGAATGTGCCATCGATATCAGATCACCGACAAAAACAAAAGTCCCACCACATTTATGCTCGGAAACGTCTGAAGCTCCAGAAGCTGGAAATGAATTTCTTCCAAGTTGAAGGCATTCCGGAGAATAAGGACTTGCAAAGGTGATCTCAACCCATATTGACCCTGGAAGTGGAACAGGGCTTAAGCAGTACTCCTCCTAAAGGCAATGCCAAAATGAAAGCAGTTGCAATTAAAAATAAACTACTACATTTTCTTTCAACTAACGTGATAAACAAAGGCAATGACATTGTGCAATTTCGCACCACACAGTGGCCCTTGAGAAAATAAGTTAAACCAATAAGAAATCCAGCTATAGATATCATGACATCAATGATTGACCTCAAAGGGTTGTGATTCAGGTAATGCTGGAAAATGTCTAATGTGTACCTGTGAACACAAGCAACTACTTCCTTTGGTTATCTCTGTCACCCAACCATCACCACATTTATTAAGCTTGACAACATCCCTAGCATTCAAGCAGTGCCACCTCTGTCTTCGGCTTATACCATCTTCATTACTGACAATATCTGATTTGCTTGAATTGAAGCATTGAACAGCTACAAATCCAGTAAGGTCATCAGGACAGGCAGGTTGATTTTCTATGAAAAGCATCTCCTTGCTTTCTTCTATCACCGAAGAAGGGACACAGTAACCCTTCATTCGATGAACTATCGCAAGACCTTCAAAACTTTTTGAAAGATTTGAACTTTGAAGTGTCTGTTCATCTATTAAAACAGTAGTGATCTCCATCCAATCTTGTTCATTATGGATGCGTTTTCCATCCAAAGAGACAATTACATCCCCAGGAGACAGATAGCCCGACAAAGGAGAGGTAGGAGGTACATCCAAAACCTATTCCAAGTAATCAGTACATATGCTATAAGTGGGAAGGAAAAATGTGTGGGCATACACACCATTATATATAATGTAAGACAGTAAAGATGTCAGTGTATCATACCATGGGGCTTTCACCATGTATATAAAAGGGAGACAAGATCAGGGGCAGGAGGAATAACACCAGTGCACAAACTGCACAACACTACAGTGATTTTTAAGTTATTAAAACCATGTCATATGAGTCAATCAGATATAGCATGAAAAAACAGTTGTTAAATTAAAAAAAAAAGGAAACAAAATCTTGTTAAGCAATGTCTTGATGAACAATACTATACCCAGATAATTGCATATAAGTAAATATGATATTCATAAAACAAAATAAGCATACCACAGCATTATGCCAAACACCAGCACAGTACACACGAAGTGCAGCAAACGGTTGTAACTCCTCGAGCAACTCATAACTCAAAGCAACCAGAGCACCAGGAAACAGAACTGCAAGAAAAATAGCAATGTACTCCGTCGGTATGCCCTCACTGCTTCCGGATGAAAAGGTGCCTACAGTACCAAGCATGAGAATCTAGCCTTCTGCATATTCAAATCTAAAATTTGAGATTCATAAATTTATCCACTTTCAGCATCCTTTATTAATCAATCACGTATGCAAATAAATACAAGTAAACAATGAGTTCTGATTCTAAGACTAGATACTTGGCCGGTTCAAGCATGTAAATTTTATTTCTCTGCTTTATTTACCAATTGTTGGTGGTTACAGAGTCTTCATTGGGATCGATTTTAACTTTCAATGAGAGTTTGAAACTGATTAGAGATCAATAAAACAGAGAAAAGTGACCTTGCAGCAGCAATGGAATGCCCGAACTCGTGGACTGATACAGAAATCAAAGTAGAAAGCAACAAATATCCAGCGTCCGAGACAGACAATCTCGAACCATACACCTGCATTCAAGTAAAATAGCTACGAATCTCAGTATACATATATATTTCAAACAAAAGCCAGTTGCTACTAGCTAACCTGAGGAGAAAACCCAAATAGTAAGGAGCTCGAAAGATCGCTGCTTCCGTGGAATAGGTGTAAGACGTTGCCGAACTCCCACACAAGAATCTGCCAATTCCCATCGTCACAAAAAGAGAAGAAAAAAAAAGGGATGGTCATGTTGCAGGTTAAGAGTGATTAAAGAACAGACTATTATCGCGTTTAATAGAATACCAAAGTGACTCCAAGGAGTGCAGTTAGGCTAAAGCCAACGCCGATTGAAAACCAAATCTTTAACAGTTTAGCTTGTTTCCGTCCAAAATGATAGAGAGAGGTGTTTAAGGCAGAAATCTTGTAATCGCAGTAGCAGCAAGATACAGTGTTGGATAAACTAGTACGAGACGATCGTGTTGGTGCTCGTAAAGGGAGAAACGAAGTTTGTGCCTGTCCCCTTCCATGTCTTCTCCATCGCCTCCCGTCCATTGGCATTAGCTAACCGTTCCCTCGCCTCCTCGGCACTGCTGCTGTCGATCAAGGAAACCTCTTGAAATATTAGCGTGTTTTGAGCCCACAAACGAATGAAGCCCAAGTAGAATCACAACTAATGGGGGAAAAAACACGGAAGAAATGGATGAAAATAGTAAAATTATCATTTTATTCTAAAAAAAATCTAAACTTTCTATCAAAGGTAATTACGTTGTTTTACAGGAACATTTGGTTGCCTTAAAATCGATTGCGGCAGCGCTATCTTATTTGCGGCAGCGCTATCCTTAAATATTGAATTGATCTTATTGATCGAGTATGAGTCTATAATTTAATGAGTTGTGAATATAAAAAATTACCCTAGGTTTAAGAAATAACCTAAATTGAGTGTGATTTAATAAGTCTATAATCTTATTTTTTAATTCAAGATATGATTTTTTTTTCTTAACAAGATCCATTATTACTCATTATCTCTTGTACTTGTACCAAACACATATAACAGCTCACTCCTCGACAATAATTTACACTTTTGAGTCTAATTTAAAATTCTGGTGCTAGCATTTCTCACTCTAGCATGACCAAGAGTATTTTGTTTACACTTCACTCGAGTCGGGAGACAAGTCGTTCAGATCTCAAACCAACCTCATAGGCCGGGTCAGCATTACCAACTATGCTTTTACGGGTTCAAAGAATATAGAAGGGCTTAAATTAAAACCATAATCTATTTTTAGGCCCGCTCAAAGTTGCGCTTAAAATTGGGGCTAATGTGATAATAAGAAAAATACTACAGAGAGTCAGAGAGAGAAAAACAAAGTAGAAGTACAGAGCTCTAACAGAAATAAGAGAAAAAGGAAGGATTCACTGGTGAAAGTGAAAGTGAAAGTCAGAGAGGAGAAGAGAAGATAAGAGGAGAAGAATCTCAATCTCCTCCTTGAACAGTGACAGACAGGACACCTCTCTCACGTTATCTCCGAGGAAAGAAAGGAATGATCCCATAGCTCTATCTATCATCATCATTATCACTTTCACTTGGAAAACAGAAAGTGAACATACAAAGAGAGAGACAGAGATTTGAAACAACGCAGAGCTAAAAGTAGAATCAATGATTTTGTTGCAGTCCCATTCCAGATTTCTCCTTCAAACATTATTAAATCGTGTCCAAAAGTGAGTCTTTTTATCATTTCTCTCTCATTGTACGAAATGATTTTTATTCCACAACTGATTTTCTTTTTAACTGGGTTGATTTCAGTCTTGAAAAGGCAGTCGAATTGGATTACCACTGGGTGGAGTTTGATGATGTTCGCTACCATATTCTGGTGAATACCAAGATTCCCTTTTCTAGTTTCCTTTCCTGGGTTTTCCTGGCTTATTTTAGATAATATCTTTGTTGGGTTCTTTTCTTTCTTATTTAGGTGTCAATGAAGAATCCAAATGTCTTGCTGTTATCCGTTTCGTTACCAATCCCACCTCCAGAAGCTGTTTTCATGGGTGGACTTCCGTTTGGAGCCATTGAAGCCATAAAGGCTGCTTATGGCGTCGTTGTGCAGATTCTTGATCCTCCTCGAGATGGCTTTAACCTCACTTTGAAACTCAATTTGGGGAAACTTCCACCCGATGAAGGTTCTACGAGTTCCTTTTCTAAGGTCATTATTTGCTTGTTATGATGTATATGCCATAGGATGCTAGCATGTTTTATAGAATGTAACGGATCGTTTTGTTATGATCCTTGGTTAACAACAAGGATTTGGGGAGAACACAAAGTTTAGAGAAGATACAAGAAGAGAATTGAGAGAGAATTAGAAGAATATTAGGGAGAAAGAGTTCTGCAAAACTGTACAGAGATGTCAACTCATACTAGTTGCCTTTTCTAGAATTACACATTACAGTATTTATGCTATACTTTCTAACTGGCTATGTTAACCAACTTCCCATGCCCATCTAACACTCTAACTGCCAGATACCTACAAATCACCTGTGAATTATTAACAATCACATGTTGAATTATTCTTGCTATTGCCTCTGCTAGCTGCCACCGGAGTTACTGCTGCTAAGCTGTTACTGAAGCTAACACATTTCCATTCCATATCACATGACATTGCCTTACATTACATTTTAGCGAAAGATGGCACCAAGAGTTACTTGATAAGCATCCTCAACTTCATTGGTCTGCCTTCTTTTTTACCCTTAAAGGTTCATCCATTGCAGGATTATGCTTTGCTTATATATTCTTCTTCTTGGTCCTTTGTTAGATCTTCATCAAGTTCAAGTTTGGTTTAAAAATTCTCTGACTATATTACCATTAAATACTAGGGAAAGTTCCACCGACAACTTGCTGAAATAGCTTAGTGAAATGGGAGGAGTGCAGTTACATTTGGAATTGACCCAGCAACTTGTTCAAAAGGATGGATATCCCCTTGATTATTACAAAAAAGGATGTTCAGTCCAGGGAATTACCTCATGAATCCAAGAATTTAGTCTGCTCGTGCATGTTGCTTGGAAGATAAAACTATTTTTAATCTGAATAAAGCTTCACAACCTCCAGGGTGTAAAATAAGAGAAATATATAATTAAGCATGTTTTCTAAAGGTTTGCTTTATGTCATCTGTTTCTAGTTTATATCTAGAGTGGATTTGTAATATAAAAGGTTTTTCTTCCATTTGTTAGGAACATCCTGCTATTCCACACCTGAAATCTGTGTGCTCACTTTGCGAAGTTTTGGAAGCCTCTAAGTGAGAGATAGATCTTGTACATTTATTACCTGGACCAAATGTGTTGGTAATGGAGGACAAGGGTATTGCCTTGGGACATTTGCGACATTAACTTGGAAGGGCTAATTCATTATTTTATCAATTCCTTAGACAGACTATGTTGTAGACAAAACATAAGTACTTGGAGGCTGTGACATATTTATCATTGTAGAATTCTTCGTTTTTCTTCTTCTCTTACACTTCCCTGTTCCTCTGCTTATGTCTGATGTTTGATTACTCTCCCTATCCCTTATTCCTTCTACTGGCCTTTTTATTCCTATGCTACTCTGAGAAAAATTCATGTGAGCAGCATTGGATCTCACAAGAATGGTTCAATTGGACTATAATCATGTCAATATATTGTGGAGAATTGAGGGCTGCTGCAAATGCAGTTACAAAGCCCTTTTCATCACTTGCATGGTGGGACAATTTTGTATTGCTGTTTTCTTTTTCACCTCGAATATTAGCTCTCTTTGTTGTAGGGGGCTTTACATACCAACCATACAATTAAAGTTGCAAGTCAACTGCTCGCAGCAATTGAACGTTCCTTTCTGCACATGAATGCATTGGTTTCTCTCTTTATTTTGCAGGATTAATTCTTGCTACTTTAGGTGATTCTTGTGTGGATTAGGTTGTGATTAAGTTTCATGGTCTTGTTCATTTTAATGGCTGTTATTAATGCTGCTCTACTGTTGATATTGTGTAGAGCGCAGGTATGCTCTCTTGGTAAAGATTGCATCTGTTAGGGAAGTGGTGCTAGGTGCTCCATTAAGAGTAGTTTTAAAACATCTCTCATCAAGGACTGTTATTCCTGGTATAGATGGGCTTCTGGCCATCGTGCATCGGTCCAAGGAGTCTTTCTTCCTTGACCCTCAGGTATGATCACAAGTTGGAAGCGAATAAAACATGTCACTTGAACTCTTCATTTACCTTCATACGATTACCCTTATACCGATAGAAAGGAGAATATTTCAGCTAGCATTTTATGGTGCAAAGAGGGGAGTCTCTCTCCCTTTTATTCAGTGTTCCTTAATTGATACATATTTTGTGTGTTGCAAATGCAGTGGGGATGTTTTTTTTTCCCATATCCTTCAAAACAGCTGGAAATCCCTGTGTGCCTTAATTAATACATGCATGTACACCTTATCAAAAGAATTACTTGCATTGTACAGTGGTTACGTTCTAGAAATGTCATCTTTGGTCGTGTCTTCTTCCTCTCTCTTCCTATTCAATTTTTTTGTATCTTGCTTGCCTGGGCTTTTAGTTTATTTTGAAGATTAGTTTCTGGGTTACTTCATATTGTCTGTTTGTCATACAACCCATTTCTAGTAACATGAGAACAATCACGGATTGAAATTTAACTGAGTGAGAAACTTTAATTGTTTAATGCAGCCAGACAAGGTTACCGTGGTATTTCCCATGAGATTCAAGGACTCCATAGATATTGCTTTTGCTACTTCCTTCCTGCAGGTACTCCATTTGTAGTTATGTTTTACTTGTCTATGTTGCTTCTCAAAAATTGTATATATGTGGGCAACAGACTATACTTTCACTGATATACTTTATTTAGATACTAATATTACAATTATTTATAATTCTGTTGCCTAGGCTGCTTACCACAAAATTCTTGTGTAACCATTCTTGGTTAACATTTTTCTTTTAACATTATAAAGTTTGATTTGCATTCAGGAATTTGTTGAAGCCAGGCGTACAGCTGGACTTAATAATGCTCCTCTTTGCTTGTGGTCTCCTACCCCACCTCTTGAATTGAAGGAAGCTCCTGCTGAAGCATTGTCTGCAAATGCAGGATTTGTTTCTTTCGGTAATGTCACAAGAATTGCTGCATTAGTTCCCTCTATTTTTATTGCAGCATAACAAATTGTGCATACTTGAAACAATGCAGTCATTTTTCCTCGTCACGTGGAAGGCAAAAAGTTGGACCGGACAGTGTGGAATTTATCAACATTTCACGCATATGTTAGCTATCATGTTAAGGTGAGGTTCCGCAGATTGCTCCCACCTTTTATTTTGTTACCTGTGACTGTTTCACATATTTTGGAATGTAGAATAACAAACACAGGCACACACTGACTGAAAAGATCCTCTAATTTCTTTCATACTATTTGGGGGTGCAACAATTATTTTTCAGAATGGTTTTGGAGTTTGGACCTAGTAGTTAACCAGAGTTTGCATGATCAAAACTACAACTCTGTGACGATCAGTTAAATGGTTTACTCTGTTAACCAGGAAATCAAAATAGTATTATAGATTGTACTAGAAAAATCTTTTGTATTCTTTGCACCGAAACTTGACTCTTTTTTCAAACTTGTTTTTGTTTTTCCTTGTTGCTAATGTGCGCTTCAAAGTAATAAGATACATAAATTCATCATTCGACCCAATCTAATTTTAGTTTCTATTGCTATTTTATAAGAACCTTTGATATAAATAATAGCATATGGATCTATGTTTGTGCTCCTGCTTCCTTTAACCTATCACTTAAACACATAATTATTGGATGCACTTTCCTCAACAGTGCTCGGAGGGTTTTATGCACACTCGCATGCGAAGACGTGTAGAATCTATGATTCAGGTAAAATTTTCATCTTTCACAGTTGTCTCTGCTTGCTCAGTTTGCTCTGTGTAGCCTACCTTGATGGAAAATAATTTTTGAAAAGTAGTCTGCAGAAATTTAGCTCTGACAGGAAAAACGGTTCTTTCACAACCAAATAATTTTAATGCGGGCTCATAGTTTTGCTGTGCATTTGGTCTTAAGCTACCATGTTGCTACTTGCTAGCAAGCTGTGCAGCATCAGTACTCCATGTTAAGTTTAGGTTTATTCAAATCTAGAAGGGTGTGGGATTTAAGGATAGGGGATAGCTGCTCCATAGGGCCTCCAGATGAAACCAAAAAAAGAAGAGAGAAAGCAATTGGGTATGTTAAGCTGCACAAAACCGTCAAGCTAGAAGAAGCTAGAAGAGGTCTACGGTTGATATCGGGAAAAGGAGTCGTTGCATTGTTGCTGTTGTTTTTCCCAAGGGAAGCCAAGCAACTCACTGACATAGGTACTGGACCTTGCAGGGCTGTACTGCTGTACTTGATCTTAACTCATAAAATCATTTGTTGACGCCCCCAGTTGAAATGGCTGTTTGGTTGGTGACCGTGATAGGAATATATTGCCATTACAGGCAACTAAAGTTAAAGCCATATGTTCCAAAAAAAAAGTTAAAGCCATAGCAATGGTGTCAGTTAAGTGGAAGGCTGGAACGTACAATCAATTTCCTAGCAACTCCTGAAACTGCTGCATAAATGACCATTTCCTAGGCACAGTGTAGAGCTTTGCTTTACAGACCAGTCTGGGCTTAAAGTTCAAGTATATTTTTAAATAGTTTTTAGTTTTAAAATAATTTTTATGTGTGTTTCTGAATTATTTTAATGTGCCGTTTAAAAATATTTTTTTAAAAATATATAATATTTTAATATATTTCCTAGAAAAAATCAATTTTGAAAAACCTCTTAATCATTTCAAACAGGCCATAAATTTCCCTTTCATCTATTCTCATTTTGGTATCTAAGGATTACGGGGACATGTTCAGATAGTTATCCAAAAGAAGCGCATTTCTCTGTCCTTGTCTTCTGAACTCTGTAGTCTGTCTGGACTTGATTTCAGGGCCCTCAAATCTCCTTGCATGGTTTTTGGCTAATCAATTATTCGAAGAAAAAAAGAGGGTTATTTATTATTAATTTATTTATTATTATTATAGTTAAGGGCTCATATAGAGTAACACACGTTGTATCACAGGCCTTAGATCGTGCAAAACCAGGTGTAGAGGGGAGAAAGAAATCACCAAATAGCAGATCTTTTAAACGTCTGGTATGTCAAAATATTCACCTTCATGATACTTTGAAGAACTTAAAGTTAATCATTTTGACATATTCTTTCTAACATCTATACGGAATTGTAGAGCCTCAAGGAAGCTCGAGCTAATTCAATTTCCTAAATGCGGAATTCCTGAGGGCATCGAACATGTGGAGATGATTGTTAAAGAACTTGCCGGAATCATTTGAGGGGAGGCTGTGACGAGGGCTCTCATCCTTCTCTTGAAGGGGAAGAAGAAAGGAAAATGAAGGGAGCAAGCACCATGTTTAGTTGCCACGCTTTTGATATTTGCCGGCTCCCTCGGAACCAAAAGATTATGTGATTTTAATATCAATACTTTTTCGATCAATTTTAGGGATTTATTCTTCTCTGGAAACGTAATTTTGTACAACATTGCTTCGGTATTTCCTCGAACCTGTTGATGGGATTTTAGGTAGATATTAAAAAGTATAAAAAAAAATAGAACTCTATCTTTCTACCTTAGAGTTACAACCAAGAACAGAGAGAATCAAGAAGAGAGAATCAAGAACGTAATTTTTGTATATTTCTTTGATATCCTTGCCAAATGACTACTCTGGCTATTTATAGAGCCAACTCACGGTGATACAGCTATACAATTCTACTGACTTGCCACGTGACCAACAAACTAACTGACTCAACTGACCCTTAGTAGCCTTCTGTTATTCAATTCCTATCATTACCCACCCCTTTTGAAACTAAATTTACAAGAATTGGAAACTTATTACACATCAACAGGGCAGACTTCTAACATCACACATTTATCTCTGCTATCTGCTCACTTTGTTGCAATTCCTGGGCTATTTCCTCCTCTTCGGAGCTGTTATAACTCATATCCAACAATAATACTTGTTTTCTAGCACATTTATGTCCCCTCACAAATTTCTCATCACAATAAAAGCAGAGGTTATTCTGCCTCTTATATTGGATCTCCTCAGGTGTTAGCTTCTTGAAGGGCATATCCTTGCCAGAAGTGATCTCAGTTCTAGTTCGAGCAGGTACTACATCATGTTGTAATGGTGATTGAGGTAGTCTTGAATTAGAAATTCCAGATGATGAATGTGTTAACCTCAACTTGTGGAATTTAGCATCCACTTCGTGAGCAAAATTCATGGCTTCATGAACTGTGGCAGGTCGCAGCAGCTTGACATCGTGCTTGAGCTCTTCTCGTAATCCTCCGATGAAACAGCTTAGCCGAAGGGTTGGGTTAAGGTCACCGATTCGAGTTGCTAATCTCCTGAATTCAGCAATATAATCCTTGAAGGACCCAGTCTGTCGCAGCTTAAAAAGTGCTTCTGCAAAATCCTCAAATCCATGAGAGCCAAATTCTCTGCAAAATACCTTCACAAAATCTTCCCAACTGGAGCAGGAAGAAGCACACTCCTCCCACTTGTACCACTGCAAGGCCTCCCGATCGAGATGGAAGGAAATCATTTTGACTTTTTTCTCAGGTGGCACCGAAAAATAATCAAAATACTGCTCTGCCTTGTAGACCCATCCAATTGGATCATCACCATCGTTGAACCGAGGGAAATCCATTTTTATGAAAGGCATGCGATTCTCAAGAGGAGAAACCCTCTCTCTCTCTAGATGATCCAGACCTCCTCGCCTGCGACAGCCGTCACCATCGTCTTCCTCAGATGGAGGTGGACAAGTCTGATCAGAACTCTCACGTCAAGATTCAATTGAATCAAGGCGTTTGTCGATGGAAGCAAACTTATCCTCAAGGAGACGCTGAATAGCTTCCAGAAGGAGTTGAGTTTTGGAATTAGCAGCTTCAAGCGCAGCCACACGAGCTTCCATTGTTGTCGATCGGGTACGAATGTGAGCACGGGTCATGCACTAAAGGAACAACTTAGAGGATCAATGGCTCTGATACCAATGATAGAACTCTATCTTTCTACCTTGAGTTACAACCAAGAACAGAGAGAATCAAGAACGTAATTTCTGTATATTTCTTTGATATCCCTGCCAAATGGCTACTCTGGCTATTTATAGAGCCAACTCACGGTGATACAGCTATACAATTCTATTGACTTGCCACGTGACCAACAAACTAACTGACTCAACTGACCCTTAGTAGCCTTCTGTTATTCAATTCCTATCAGTATATATTAAAAATTATAAAAAAAACAAAGGGGCATCAATAAATCATGTAGCTTGTGAGGAAAAAAATGTGGATTTGTTTATTTATTTGTCTTCTTTTATTATTTTTTTCATTTTTGTTTCTTAATATTATTTTATTTGGTTTTTTCAAAACTGTGTTGATTTGAGATTTGTCACAATGAATGCTTTGGATCTTGCATATGCAGAACTTGTGGTGTTATGAGAATGTTTCGTTGCTTAATTAATAGTCTTTATTTGGGATTTGATTTGTTAACTTATTTGAGTTGCCCATGTATAGTTTCCACTTTCCTGTAATGTTGAGAGAAAATTCCAAGTATTTAGTTTGGCAAAATAAAACAAGATAATATTGACATAAATCAAGGGTCCAAAATTAAAGCTGAAATAAACATGTTAATAGACACTCGTCGCAGACAAAAGTGCATGCAAGGGGAGCACTTTAGCATCAACATATGCAGGCTCAATGAACTGTTGTTTTGGTAAGAACCTGTCCCCCTCCGATCATTTTTCTTCCTTTTATTAACTTTCCTTGCTCAATGTTTTCACGGGTAGTGTTGTATGTATGTATTTCTAGGCTAATACCTGTGGTCTGAATCATGGATAGATCTATTTTTATAGTTTTGGGTAATTTTGCAAGTCTCAATTAAAGAGAGAGGGAGAGAGAGAGACCATGCAATGCAAACATTGTTGTACGGAAATTATGAACCCATCGTGCATAAAAATCTCATACTTGTAGATTGAATTCGGAGTTTAAGTTTTGCTATTTTTCTTTATTTTCTTTTGGATATAATTTTAGTCTGAAAAAAAGTATTTTTAATATAAAAATAACTTTGATTATTTCATCAAGTAAATGCATGTCTGTCTATGAGATGTGCCGAGTAGGAAGCATCTATTACATACTTTTTATATGCCGCAAGATATATCTTATAAACAAACATACATTAAGTTTAAATATTAGAACCTTCGTATATTATGATTATATTAACACATGCATTAATGACAATTTTTACAAATGAATCAAAACCAAAGCATAAAAAAGATTGTTTTCTTCAATAACCGAATCACATCCATGCTCCCCCATTCACCCCTACATGATATGACTATGAGATAAAGCAATTTGAAATTGGGATTTTGGAAATTGCATAGAATATTCAAATTTCTAGAAAAATCCTATGCAAAGACTATGGATTGTCATTGTCTCAAAATCTAGTTGAGAATTCGTATAATATTTATTTTGGCAAGAATTTATCAATAAATCATGCTAGTCAAGTCAACAAGTCAATGATAATCTAGAGGAGTTTTTCTTCAAATTAGTACAATAAAACAGTAACACAATATAAAAATTAATCAAGAAATAATATACTTTAGCAAGCCACGAGATATTTGTACCATTCTAAGAAAAATAGTAATGACAGATACAGTTTTTATTAAGAACAATTTAAAGTTATTTCAAATCTAATAAATAAATATTAATTTCAATATCAAGTAGTGATAAAGGATAAAATTTATTTAAATTTAAAAGTAACTGTTCCAATTGACAGATGAGGGTTGCAGTTTTTTAAGTTTTCTCTTCCAAGTAACCCCCTTAATTAGTGGTTTTGCATGCTGTATATTAATTCCAGCAATAATATTCTCAATTATCATAAAAACAAATGGCCACTTGAGGGCAATTATCATAAAACCAGTTTATGAGTGTTCTTATTTCCTTTTCTTTTTTCCATCCCCTTTCCTTTTCCATTTAGCTGCGGAAGGGATTCGCGGAAAAGAAAACTCCAATCGTGGTGAAGTCAAAAAAGAAGAGAGAGAGAGAGAAGAAAAGCTGCTCTGAGATCTGGAGATGGGGAAAACGCGGGAGCAATCCTGTACAGTAGGAGTATGAACCAAAGAATTTAAACAAAAAATTGACAGCAAAAGAAACGCAAAAAGAGCCTCTTGTCTTCCATAAACTGGTTCCTGTCAGCATGTGAGTTGGCTAGATGGTTGAACTGGCCCAACCCCAGCTCATCTCGTGAAACCATCCAGCTAGGCTACTGCTGTGCCTCCATCCATCTGTTTCTGCTGGACGGATGGCATTTGACCCACCAAAATAAATCCCACTGGTTATCCACTCTTCCAGCGATATGAACAGTAGGGCAGGTAAATTTCAAAACAGAGTGGATGGCCGCTACCCCTATGCATCAATAGTAATAAACCAGTAGCAGAGACTGAGCCCACTACTCGGAATCACTGTCCATGCTCTCCATTCCCTTCAGCCCTCTTCGTTTTTGCTGCATGTGAAATTTCACGTCCCATGAATAACTCAAACCAAGAAGTTGATGCTTGGATAACTGATACTACAAACAAGCATGGACAGCAGGTAAAACATTTTCCTTTTCTTTTCCATGTACTTAAATTCATGCCCTTAAATGCACTAGCCTCCACCACCGTCCATATTAATATAAAATAATATGTCATGTCTCAAGAAGAGATTCCATCTCAATGACTTGATTTATTTATTATTTTGGTATGGAAAACAATTCACCTCCTTTCATCATGCAAGAAGATAAATCCAAAACCCTTTCAAGAGTAGAATCCCTTGGGTTAATGGGAGGCATGCGATGGCCTTACACGTGTCCATAAAGTTGGGATTCGTGTCTAGCATGCCTAGCACAAATAAGTGATATGCCAATGCTTAATGATGACAACAGCGTAATATGTGCCAGTGATTGCAATTTGCAAGGGGTGGAGACATGGGGGCAAGCAAGCAAACAGAACAGAAACAAAAAAAAAAAAGCACATGAACACGAGTTGAATAGCATGATCTTTTTCAGTTCACAGGATGTAAGAAACAGAGACCATTTACCTTCTTCACACATTTCTTCTCTCTAACCTCGTATCTACTCTTTGTTAAGTCAGATAGCCACATCCCTGGAAAACAATACTGCCCAAATACAAAAAATAAAACTTTAATCATTGTTGCAATTGATATCAAAAATATTTAAAAGATGGCAAGTTTGTGATTACCTGAAGTGCTTTATCAATGTTCTTGGCCCTTTTCTTGGGTCGTTGTGGTAGTTTCGTTCCCTTCATTGCAAAGAAATCATCTTCTTTTTCCTTCCTTGACAAAGCAATATAAATTCTTGGCCACTCGATGACTTCATTGTTGTTCACCTTTTCCCCTCCACTAGCTACTGCTGGAGCTGGGACAGTATTGCTAGTTGTAACCCCAGCTTCCCTTTCTGATTTAGCCCGAGTGGAATCAACTTGATTCATTTGACGATCACCCTGTACTAATGATCCATTTGGTTTCTCATCTTTTGCCGCTGACCTAGAGCTAGGCATCTTTCTATCAATGTTTTCTGGTGGAGGAGGAGATCTCTTTCCTGCAGTAGATCTAGAAACAACCCTGCTACTGCCACCACTATTTCTTGACGGGGACCCATTTCCAGCACCCGATCGCTTTTCTAAATTCCTGGTCATGACCAAAAGAAGAGAGAGAGAGAGAGAAGCAAACTTGCTGATGAGAAATGATTTGGTTCGGTTCAGAGAAACAGACAAACGAAAGTGGGTTTTCTTGGACTATGAAGTAAATATGGATCAAGGGCAGAAAAAGGGATAAAGGGGGATTTAATACCCACCTAAAACAATAAAAAGAAAGCTTGTAACCTTATTAGATAGCATATGATAGCTGTAGATACACAATCACTCCATAACTGTGTTTAAGAATTGGAAAAAAGAAAAAGAAAAAAGATAGACAAACACATTCCACAAAATTCACCAATACCAATAAAAAGCAAAAAAATTAAATAAGGTCCTAGCCTTTTTCTTTGAAATAAATTTCAATGAGATGGGAAAGTCTCATGATGAGGACAGAATGGTCATGAAATTAGCAGAAGACAAAAAAAAAAAAGGGCTCAAAGTGGATGAATGACGCCATGACCCCATCAAAATAACAAGCCAAACTCAGAAACAAAGCGAACACAGATCAGGGGGGAGATGACTGAGAATGGGAATGGACTTCTTGGATACCCATCAAACCATTAGGTGAAGAAGATGAGGGGGGATTGATATATTCACATTCTTCTCCCATTTTTTCAAGGGGTAGAAAGGTAAATCACTTTTAAAAGAAGGTGCTCTTCAACAACTCCATGAATAGAGAAGTAACATCATATGTTTAGATACCAAAACAATCTCAACCTCAAAATAAGAAATCAAGAAAAGATACCCCCAAATTATATCATCCAGATAAATTTCAAGGAATATATACCAAAAACCCATCAAGTGTTGTAGGCTAACAAACGATATCTAGCACATAATCTTAAGAAATAAATTCATAAAAAAAACATATATTTCATAAAAATACAAAAAAAAAAAAAAGTACCTCCGAGAAAGAAACCCAGAATTTTCTTTCTTTATGTTTCCACCTCTGGTGCTAGTACTAATAGACTGTTGGGGTGGCGGTGGCGGTGGAGGCGGTGGTGGCATAGTGGGTGGAGAGAACTTATTATCAACTCTCCTAGGAACCTTGTTGATGGGTTGTCTAGCTTGACCAGAAGATGATGATTCATCAGCCAAGCCCCTGATCTCAGACCTTGACACTCTAGCTCTCTTCTTTTGTCCCCATTGTAACAACATATCACCGTTGCAACCTCGGCTCGGGCTAGGACCTGGACTAGAGTCATGTCTTTGTGTCTGATTGTGGTTGTTCTCTGAATGTGGAGAACTGGTTGTACTGTTATTGTGGTGTTCTTGGTTTCTCGATGGAGATCTAAATCTGAAACCTTTAGTATCAAAATTAGTACTTGCGGAATTAAATGCATTGGGGATTGACCTTCCGTTCTCGGCTTCATTGGGTTTTTTGCCATTGCTTAATGGAACACAATCTGGGCTTACTCTCTGATACCTGTACACAATAGAACAGTCATTCATTATCAGTAGATAACAAAGAGATGACCCGCAAAGCAATGCATAAGGATTCGGAGAAAGACATCAGAAACATATAGAGAGCTGTGTAGTCCAAAGATCATATCATTAAAAAGAGAAAATTGCAATCCTTTCACTGGATCCGGAGCATAAACCAAGATTAACACGAATCATTTTCCCAGGTGAACTTCTACCTACCACATCAAACAATCCGTGCACTCATTCATTCTGAACATAAAACCCAGATTAATCAGCCCTATAGATCAGTGAAAGAAAATTAATGGGCATAGAAATTGAAGTAATCGAAACACCTCATATACTCGAGCAATGTTAGGAGTGCAATCACAAAGGAAAGAATTGAGAAACAGAGAAGTGGTGGAGCATTCAAGTCGATGATAAGTGAGGATTCTTTCGCAGACTGTAGAAAAGAGGAGATTGAGATTGAAACGGGTCTTTGACTCCAGCCGAGGAAGAAATGAACATTGCAAAATGACATTTAATAGATAAGACCTAGCTAATCCAAGCAGCAGCAGCAGCAACAGACTTTTGAGGCCATAAGAGTCGTCTTTGCTTTTAAAAAACAGAGATTTTGGATCCTGGTATTGTCCACAACAGCAATTGACGTTAGGCAATGGTGGTGACCGAACCACAGAGATTAATCAATACCAGAACCCAAATATTATCTGGATCTTATTGATCATCCAATTCATTGAAGAGAGTGTTTAATCTCACTCTCGAGAGAGAATTGATTATTCATCATATCATATTATATTGTTTGTTGAGGAACTTGTCTTTGAAACACTGAAGCATTGTTGTTGATTTTCACAAAGACAACTGCGAACAAAATCTCATCTTCAAAACACACAAATAAAAAACAAGCAAAACCCATCTTCATCATGACCAACATCACCAACAAACAACATCAAGAACAGTTGAATCCGGATCCAGCAACCTATCCATCTATTCAGAGTTGATAGGATGAAACCAGAAGAAAGCAGAAAGATCAACACTCAAAGCCAAATTGAGACTGAAAACACCCAGATGATGAAAAAGAAGAAGAAGATGGATGAGTTAACAAGATGAAGGAAGAAAAAAAACAAAGAACACTAGTTGGGATAGCAAAGAAGGGCACAGACCTCATCATTATACCAAGCAAATACACTTGTTGATGAAACTTAGATATTGATACAACTATGTAGACGTTAAGAGTGGGATTTTTGGTTTTTCTTCCAGAGAGATATATTATGTCTTTCCATTCAACGGTTTCTTCAACAATGGCTTTCTCATAATCCCATCAAACAAGACATGTGAGCTCAAAGAGACACCGAGAGATAGAGAGAGAGGAGGCGGATACAAGAGAGAGAAAAACAGTGTGAGAGAGAAGAGGAGGAGGAAGAAGCCGAGGAAGGCAAGGCAGGGAAACAAATACTTTTACTTGAGTTTACATGGAGATAAAGTATATAAATGCGGTTGCTACTCCTGCACTCTACCACAGTAGTGTAAGTAAGGGGTAAGAGGATTTTCCATTTTCTATTTTTCATTTGGGTTTTCTCTACTATAACTATAAAGCAGTAGAGTTGGTGAAGTATTTTTCTCTATTTTTCATCACAATACTGCTTTCTTTTCTTTCTTTTTAATTATTCATTTATTCAATTGTTTATTTTAATCCTATTCTTGAATCTTATTTTTATTTTTTATTTGGTTATTACACTTTTATGACATAAATAGCTAGTTTATTGAGTTAACCAAATGACTCTATGTTTTTATCTTTTAATTTTATCATTAATATTATATTGATTAATAATTAGATTTAATAATTTATTTTATTTATTTTTAATTAAGTTATTTTTTCCTCGTGATTTAGAAATAATTTTTAACGGGTTAACCATGTAGACTCAGGTTATTTTTATTTATTTTTCTTGATTTTATCATTCAACACTTCATCATTTGAGAATTGAGTTTTATAATTTATTTTGATTTGCTTTTTAGGGGAATATCTTAGTCTCACAATGAAGGTGATGAGTTTTGATATTTTAACTTTAATTACAAGTCATTTTTTTCAAGAAAGTATATCGGTCTTGTGACTCGAGGCATAAGTCCTTTAATATTAAACTTGCTTTTTTACTGCATTGTTTTCATCTCATGGCCAAGGTCGCTGATTTAGTCAGTTAACCTAATTGACTTGATTTTTTCAATTTATTATTTAATATTGTGTTTGATTGAGAATTATACTTTATGATTTATTTCAATTTATTTTTTATTAGATTATCTTGATTTTATGACTTGGTAGTAGTGCTTAACGAGTAACCCGGGTTGATTTGATTATTTTTTTATCATGTTTTTAATTAAATTTGTACAAACTTTATCCTTCAATATTAAACTTGATGAAGGTGATTGAGAAATGAGTTGTATAAGCTGTTTTCACTTGCTCTCTATGAAGTTATCTCAATTTCATGATAAAAACCGTAGATTTGATAGGCTATCCTCACTAAAATTAGGTCATTTTTTTTATTTTCTAAAAAGTAATCTCAATCTAATGAACCGGGTTATGAGTTATTTGAGTTGTGTTTTTATGCTCTTTTTTTAATTAATTATTTATTTATTTTCATTCTTCAATATTGGGTGATTGTAATTGTAATTCATAATTTATTTTGATTTGCTTTTCATGAGATTATCTTGGTCTTATGACTCAAGTCATAAGTTTGACAAGTTAGCTAAAGTTGTTATTTTGGGTTCTTGATTGATTTTTTTTTCAATTTTTTTTCAAATATTAAATTAATTGAGAATTATGATTATTAATTAATTTTGATATGGTTTTTATAGAATTATTATAATCTCATAAATTAGATCGTGAATTTAACATGTTAACCTGAATCTTTCAAGGTTGATCCAATATGTTGTTATCTTAGTATTAATAAAAAATATCCTAGATCTTTTTATTCAATTTATATTTTTACAATTGTATAAGTTAATTTTAGACCCTTAAAGTTGACAGGGTAATATTGGTAAACCCTCACATCCGACAAGGCATTATCAAACGTGGTTGAGCATTTAATTAACATTATACCATTTTGTGATTGTTTATTCTAAAAATCTCCATATATATATATATATATATATATATATTGATAAAAAAAATATTTATTCTAAAAAGGAAAGATTCATTTCCTTGTTTATCTTAGGTTATCTGCTCTTCATAAAAAAATGATTCCATTAATTGTCCACCTAAGATTTTTCCTTTTTCACTAGAGATTGTCTCCTTAATTCAGTTTAACAATGAATCTCACGAGATGGGTAATTTCAAGATCATGAAATAGCACCAGTCTCTTACCCTGATTTCCATTAAAATTATAATTCTACAACTGTACTCTTTTTTTCTAGTTTATCTTCATGACAAATCTATTTTCATAATTAAAATCGTTTTACTTGAAGGCTTCGTCTTATTGCCATGGAATTTACATCCTCTTTCTATAAGAGAAATTTATTGGCGAGGAAAGTTTTAGTAGTTCATTGCCAATGGGCATGGAACTAAGCAAGTGTTAAAAAAAATCGAATATAACTTATTTTGTCAACCAAAAATTGATTCAATACTTTGCACTATAAATATTCTTTTTATTACAAGGTCCCGTTGACATTGTCATTGTTTTTTTTTTTAACAAACATAGAGAAAAAAATAACTGGTTAAACAGCAAAAAAAAAAAATAGACGTTAGAGCACCTCAATAAAACCTAGAGAGAGCACCACATATGCCATTTCTGTTTATTTTTGTTTACAAATGAAAGTATCAGAGACACCCAAAGCGTTCCTAACTATTACAGGCATCACAACGTAACCAACTTGGCCAACCTAGGTGTTCTAAGTTTAACTACCTAAACTACACCATGTAGACAAATGCAAGAACACAAGATTAGCATTCGGAATAAGAAACGTGTAACATGTGTTTAACAGTTCGATTTCAGAAACCTAGAGCAAGAAACCACCAGATATGCTCCTGGGTTCCATCTACCGAAATAGCCTTGGTACTGATCTCTTCGGTATTTTGCCTTCAAGCCTTAGTCTTCTATATGCTTCTCTAATGTGGCAAGGCCTGATTGGCCCAGATTCCTTCCTCTCTTTCATTACAGTTCTAGCTGTAGACCATATAAAAGAAACAAAAACGAGGCAGAGTTATTCAATTACCTATATACAAACATCAGTCCAGCATAGTCAAGCATAGCATCACGCAGTTCTCGGGAGAGAAAAAAAGGCAACTTCAAAGTGTTTGCCACAGGTCAGTAATTTTACGTGGCTTGTATTTTGGGCACAGAAACACCACCGCTACTTCTTCCTTTCTTATAGAAATGAGTGACAAGCATTTCCATTCAGCAAATGAAATTTAAAGAAAACAAGATTATGCATACCTGTTTCAACAAGTTCACCAACAAACATTTTTGCAATACCACAAACCACAATCGTCATCGGTAAAGAAATTTTCTGGCTTCCAGTGATGCTCACCAACAACTGCATTCCCACCATGAGAGGAAAGTAATGATTTCAGGTTAACATCTAAGAATAAAGAATCAACTTGCGCACAATTAATGACATGAATGGTGTATCTCAAGAAGGCTAAGTGTAAGTAATTAACAAATTTAGCAGAATCAACTTGTGCAAAAAATAATGGCATGAATGATGCCTCTCAAGAAGGCTGAGTGGATGTAATTAACAAATGCAGCAACTAGTGTATATGCCCAAAGTATTTTCTAGCAACTTATTCCCCGCGACAGAGACAACATTCATCTTGCATGTATCTGCCAAATGGAGACAAGTGAGAAGAAAAGACCACCATGTGCCAAATCAAAAAATAAATTCTAAGGAAAAGGCATAACAAAAGGAATGATATGAGAAAAAGAGGGATGGATGCAATCAATAGGAAAACATACCCTTTTCATATTAGGCTTTTGCAGTGCAGATCTGCGGAATGATTCATACCTACTCATCTGTTCTTCAGTAAACTGAGCTAAAACAGTCCTGAATAAAGAAACAAATTAATTCAATTACCATAGGATTTGAACTAGGACATTCACTCGTCTTACTATCTCATACAACTTAAAGACACAAAATTTAGTATGCTAGCATATCTGGGCAAAATGCCCAAAGGGGGTCCATCCAATCTTGCTCCTCCTGTGGCCAATCTTGGAACACGAAGACATTTCTAGTAGTACCACATGAAGACAAACATCTCTCTTTTGTGAAATCAATCATTCTCTTCTTCTCTATTTTTTGAAGAAGCCAACATTCTTGTTATACCACAAAACCAATAAAATTTACAAGAAGATCCTACAAAATCAACCATTGACATTCATCTATAGCTGCATTATTATCGAGTTTGAATTCAGTAATGCATCAGGGATCATTGCTGTGGTAAAAATCTCAACTAAAATAGTTAAATACCTCAAAATCCTTCATAGAATAGTCAAAAGATGAAATAGCTGAAATTAACAATCACCCATGTCATCTGGGAACAAGCATCCAGAAAAGTAACAGGGACAACAATTGCAGCTGGCTATTATGTCATGAGAAAACGAGCCTTTTCTAATTCCAAGGTTTACATTCTAAGCTTTCTTACACAGAGGACCTTAAAAATATTTAAAGCTTGAAGGTCTAAAGGAAGAGGGTATTGTTTGCGAATGACACTCTTTGCCAGAAGCATGCACAAGGGCAGAAGCTAGAATATTTAAAATTTATAGGCAATCCGTGTCTAGCTGGAACTGATGGCTGAGAAAATCAGACTTTAGACACTCAACATTCAACAAAACCATCTTGAGCGTATGCAACAGACTATCTACTTAGCTCCTGAACATGAAACATGTAATGCACTCCAAACACAACTGCTTAGCTCCTGAACAATTGCAGTCCTGGTATTCCCAATTCTTCACACCATCGCAATGTCATCTGAAACAAACATGCCCAGAAAGCGCAAAAAGCAAAGCCAAACATGGCACCCCTGCTCACATTTTGATCGATTTCCTTATCTCTAGCATCTTAGAAAAAGATCGGCCCTTTTAAAAGAGTGCCTTCAAACATAGCCTTAAAAGATAACTCATTCACAACCAACACATACAGCATAAAGTTCCTAAACACCATTCTTTATCTATCAGCTAGTCTACCCATAATACACATTCAACCGCATTAAAGATGACAGAGAATAAATTATGAATCTAAAAAGCTCTACTTACTGCATCTTGGCCATTTTATCTGGATCAGCAGTAGAAGCTAACTTCGAAAGCTCAACATCCATGTTATCTTCCTCCTCCTCCTCCTCATCTTCTTTATTCTTTCCCCTACTCCTTGCAGAGCCCAGCATAGGCCTCGAAGTAGATGGATTGTCAGAGGGGTGGACAAAATCGCTGCCTCCCCCACCAAAGTCATCGTCATCTTGAGCATCAACAGCACCCTGAGAATCAGCAGGAGTAGCAGCAGCAGCATTAGAAGGTTGGGTGTCGTAATCATCTCGGGCAATTGGGGATTCTGGTGGTGATTCTTCTTGCTCCACATACGCTGCCTCGAATGGATCCTTTGATTGCTTCATTGCCCTGTTAGTACATTAAGTAAGGTAAGCCCTGAGCATTTTGTCGAACACCTTGAGCACAAAAAAAACTGCCGATACAATTTTATGCCTGGATTAATTAAAAGAATCTAGAGAATAACAGGAAAGTTGAATTAAAAAAAAAATGAGAAAGAAGATTAAGTACATGATTAATAGATTGTTAAATAATCGAATAGCAAGCAAACCACACTATAAGATCCAAACACGAATCTCTCTAAAGCATTCCTCCACTTTGCTTTCCCTCTCTTCCTCTTCCTCTTCCTCTTCCTCTTCTTCTATGTTTATATATTTGCCTTCATTTTTTCTTATTTAATCCGGCCAGAGATTTTCCGTCTCTTTTTTTTTTTTTCATCGGCAAAGATTTTCAATCTACCAAGCAGGCTTTCGGCCCAGTCTAGTTTCGGCCCTTTGAATTGGTGCCCTGGGCTATTGAAAAGCATATCGAAATCCATGGCACTGGGGGAGGAAGGACAATCCATCAAATATCTAAATATATTTTTTGTTTTATATTTTTAAATTTACATGGAATCATAGGCAACCTTTCGGTTAATTTTGATCTTACCCTTTATGGTTCGATCCGGATTCAATTTATTTCTATGATATTTTAATAATATCAATGCCTTCTTGGATTCTCAATGTAAATGAACGCTTTTTTTCACTCTTTAGATTTTAATTAAATAAGACTTTTTTTAAAATAAATTGATAAGATTTTTTTTTATTTTCAATTAAAATGTATAGATGATTCCATGTACATCATTTATAGTTAATATATATATATATATATATATATATATATATATATAAACTAGAATATATAAACTATATATCATATGCAAATAGAAAGTTTTATATTATATGTACTTTAATAAATAAGTATATTTTTTTGTTTTAATCTAAAGTGTAGTGTGATGTGAAAGTATTAATCAATGATTATAACATCATAACAATATAAAAGTTCAAAGGATGTTTTATTTCTTATTTATAAGATTAACTTGATTAACTGATTTTTTTAATTATTTTTTACCTTTTAATATTTTATTATTTCATTGTTTGATGATAAATTTAGATTGACTTAGGTAATTTTTTAGTCCTTTTCAAATTGATTTTTTTATTTTTATCTTTCAATATTAGATTGATTGAGAATTATTCTTGCTAAATTGTTTTGATTTGTTTTCTATAAGGTTATAGTAAACTCGTGACCTAGATCACGAGTTTAGTAGATAAGTTCGGGTTGTTAACCCAAGTTTTTTTCCTTGTTTTCTACGAGGTTATCCTGCTTTCGTGATCTACTTCATGGATTTGACGTGTTAAGTTATTTTTTGCTATTTTTAATTTATTTTTTAAAAACAATTTTATCATTTGTTTTTAGGTTGATTGGAAATTATGTTTTCATAATTTATTTTGATTTATTATTTTATAGAGTTATTTTGGTTTTATGACTTGATTTATAAGTTTGATAGATTAACCCAACTTGACTAGACCTATTTTATTGGTATTTTTTTTTAAAATCTCATCCTGCAATATTGAATTGATAAAAATCTATACTTCATAATTTATTTCAATTTATTTTATGTGAGATTATTATAATATGGTGACTATGGTTGCAAATTTGGACTGACATTTTTTTTTAACTTACTTTCTTTTCATCTTTATGATTCTTTGCGTTTTATTTTTTAGTGAGTTATTCCGATTTTATGATCTAGATTGCGGTTTTGATGGGTTAACTCGAGTTGACCTATCAATTAACTCGAGTTAGCCTCTTTTTTTTTTGGTCTTTTTTATCCAATTCTATCATATTATATTTAATAGGCTAGGAATTGAGCTCCATGATTTAATTTTTTTTACAAAATATTTTTTCTAAGTTATCATTATATATATATATATATTAATCTGATTTTTTTCATCATCCAATTAAAATAAAATCAACTTATTCCAACTAACCTCATCAATAACTCAAGTCATATAATTCTTTTCTTGTTAAAAATATATTGTGGAACTTGGATATTATTTTTAACACAAAAATAAAGACCCCGCAGCGCGGCGTAACGCGGGCACGGCTAATTGAATAAACTATTAGCCTGTTTGGCCAAGCGGCTGCACCGCCGTTTGGCCAAAATTTAATTTTTTTTTTAATTTTAAATGAATTTTTTTATGTGTTTTAAATCATTTTAATGTGCTGATGTCAAAAATGATTTTAAAAAAATAAAAAAACATCATTTTGATGCATTTCGGTACAAAAAGTACTTTGAAAAGCTACCGCAACCGCACTCCCAAACATGCACTATATCTGCTTAACGCAACCCGACGAGGCCCAAATCACCTCCGTCCACCATGGGATGAGGCATTACAACAACCTTTTCTTGTCTCCGGGCCAAGGCAGTCAAAATCGAGATTTTGACACGGATCGGAAAGGGCTCCGAAAAATCGGATCGTAAGATCGTAGAAAGATCGTACCCGAAATGTCCGTACAAAAATCGTAAAATCGTAAAATCGTGTGAGAAGAAAAATCGTAAAATCGTAGAAAGATCGTACCCGAAATGTCCGTACAAAAATCGTAAAATCGTGTGAGAATCTATTCCATAAATTTTGACTGACATAAATTTTGACCACATTAACCTCTCAAAAATCTAAAGCCCAAAACCACAATTTAACAGGCCAGTTACATTTCACAAGACTGCTCAGCAATTGAAGCAGGAGATTCAACATACTTTAAGAAATCAGTATCATGAATTAAAGCATCAACAAAACAACTCCAAACATCAATCTTCTTTCAGCACAGATGATAGCAGACCAGATAAAATTTCTTTACCTTTCCGAGGCAAAGACATAAAGCAACTCTTTGCAACTCTCCGCCAGACAAATTTACTACTTCTTGATCCATCAGTTGCTCAATAAGAAATGGCTTCATGACATCTGAAACAAACTGAGGATGCATATATGAGTCACATATTTTAGAATGCAGTAACTGTCTGACACTGAATTGAAATTTGGGACTGATCTTCTGAGGCTTGTAAGAAACATTGAACTCAGGTATCTCAGCTTCGGAACCTTCTACAGTATCAGGTTTCAATAAACCAGCCTGCACGTTTAGCCAACAAAATAAGTCATTTACAGGCTGAAAATCACATTGCAAGAAAAGAAAAAAAAAGGATGAAGAGAATACCAGCATACGGATAAACGTTGTCTTCCCTGTCCCATTCTCGCCTAGCATTACTACAATCTGAGAGTCAGTAAATTCACCCTCAACGACACGAAGTCTAAAATTTCCCTGAGTTTTACTCATGGTTGGGTATTTGTATCGTGCATATGTTTGAATCTCCTCCGCGTTCTCCTGTGGAGTCTCAGCAACCTAGGAAAAACACCAAATTAAATGACAAAAATGCAGAATGAAGGAAAGTAAATGTGTAGAGAATTAACTAATACCTTGAAGGTTAAAGATACTTCAATAAACTCCATTAAAATCAGGACCAATCATGCTTCATCAAAGAATCTATTCCTTGGATCCTAAGCTACCAGGAAACATAAAAGTAGTTCCCGTGCTTATCATATCAAATGAACATCTGGACAAAGGGATCTACAATGCTTCCTTACTAGCAACACATATAAGTACATCCATCCAGATAGAAACTCAAACCCAGGATGATACGTTGATTTTCCAAATACAGTTGTTAAGAAAGAATTATAGATCGTTAGAAAGATAACAAATTACAAGAAAAAATACTGAGACCCTCTTACACCCTATAATTTGACATTGACGTGAAATGAAAAGAATAAGCAT
The DNA here is from genome assembly GCA_009078335.1 of Salix brachista. NCBI lineage: Eukaryota > Viridiplantae > Streptophyta > Magnoliopsida > Malpighiales > Salicaceae > Salix > Salix brachista. The sequence goes on along the minus strand of CM018574.1, from coordinate 11,854,272 downwards.
CCAAACTATGAAAAAAGATCCCAGGCCTATCATTTAGATTTCTATAATTCACAGAACTTCAAGAACTTTATCCCACAATACAAACTATTTCATTATCTTTACCAGAGAAACAATAGAAACGGGAATCAGTCAACAAATCATGTAAAATTGAAACTAACCCAATTCATCAATATAATTTCTGACATTATTGAGCAACAAAACCGAAATCATGTAAACTAGAAACTAACCCAATTCATCAATATAATTTCTGACATTATTGAGCAACAAAACCGAAATCATGTAAACTAGAAACTAACCCAATTCATCAATATAATTTCTGACATTATTGAGCAACAAAACCGAAATCATGTAAAATTGAAACTAACCCAATTCAACAGAATAATTTCTCACATTATTGACCAACAAAACCGAAATCAACGCTTGAGAAGAGAAGATCAACTAACCTGTAATGGCGAGTTGGCGACGAACTGCAAGTCTGCAACACAGATAGCAGATGATCTGGGGAGGACGATCTGGGGAAGACTGATGATTTGGGGATTTTGTGCCCGAGAAAAGAAGAGAAGATTGTGGGGGTGAGACACTGATTTTGGGGGTGAGTGAGACCGTGAGAGGCTGAAATGGGGGTGAGAGCTGGGATGATTTTGCCGAACGCGTGAAGAAATGGGGGTGAGAGCTGGGATGACTTCGAGACAGTGAAGGAAAGAAGATGATTTCTGAAATGAAAAATAAAATTGAAGAAAGAAGAAAACATACGCTGCGCACAGTGAACATTTGCCCAACGCGTAAACTCGGAACGATTTTTACGAGTTTACGATTTTGAACGATTTTTCTACGAGTTTGACCGAGTTTGACCGGGTTTCGGTTTTTCTACCGGTTCAACCAGGTTTTCGGAGCCAACTCGTAAAATCGTACGATTTTGCGAGTTGGCTCGCGATTTTGACTACCTTGCTCCGGGCTCTCTCTCCACCACAGCAAAACGATGTATTTGTTTATTTTTATTGTAGGAAAAATAATGATAATATCGAACTGTAGCAACGAAATATTTTAATTCATAAAACGATGTAATTTTTCTGTATTTTCAGCGAAATGATGCCTTTTCGTGGCAGGTGTCACTACTAAAAATCCACCTCCGTTTTCATTTATTATAATTAACGTTCACTTCCTTTTCAATTACGCCTCCAAAATTTGGTTTCCCTCGATTATAACAAAAAAAAAAAGAAGCTCCATCTCAGTATGTGCTGCTTAAAAATCTCCAATGTCAACCTTATATATTTTCAATCTTTGTATTACCATGTTTTCCATCCATTAAATTGATTTAAATTAGTTTTTTTAGTGTATTTGAATTGTTTTATTATTATAATATTAAAAATAAATCTTAAGAAAAAAAAAAAACTATTTTGATATATTTCGTTTCAGAACAAATTATCAATTCATTTTTTTTTGAGTGTCATGGGATATTACGGGAGAGTATGAGAGCCGGTTAATTTTGATGGCAGAAAAGAATTGTGGGAATAAAGAAAGAAAGTGAACAGGAAGAATAGAAAGTATTGAGCAAGGTCAGCTTCTGTCCAAACATGGAATCACATCGAACACTCATCACACGGAATCAAAACAAACTTGATACTGCACTCAAAAAAGCAAAAGGAGTTCATGCATTTAATTTATCACCTTCAAACTTTCGGTAAAGTTGCAGAAGAACCCAGCATGACATCGACACAAACTCTATATCTTGTCAACAAAAAAGAATCAATATATATATATATAATGGCAAGGTGATGTCAAAAATGTAAAATCCTAGCCAGGATGCAAGCGTTGCTAGAAGCCATCATACGTACACTATGCATGTAGATAATTCTGCCATGGTAACATCCTCAAGATATCGACCAGAATCTGCCATGCACTTTGGACGTAGATCATTGGCTTCCAAATACAGACAAGGAGATGATATTTGACAAGGCCACTTTAAGATAGATATACTATACATATATATATGCTGACATAGTACCAAATTTGCTTCTATCTGGTGATGCAATGCCACTCTAAGGATCATCTAAAAGAAAGATATTTAAGGATCGAATGGGTGTCTCAATAGCTACCGTTCTTTACTGAATTAATTACCGACAAATAAACTATCTAGTAGGTAGGTGGTTCATTGGTATAAAATTGGGGCTAAAACATTTGTTTTTCCTGTGATTTTATGTTCGAGTCATGTGGTTGCTAATATGATGATCATTGGAGATTTACATGGTCGTTAATATAAGGATCCGTAAAATTAGTCGAGTTACGCGTAAGCTATCCCGAACATTCACGTTAATAAAAAAAATTACTGATAAATAGCAACAATGATAATAATAACGAGGTTAGCAATGTAAAATTTGATTATGTTTTTCGTATTGATATTTCAAGTCGAGAGATTTTACATGAATTACTCCAAACAAATAAATAGCTACACATAATTAAGATAGCCGTTGATTAGTTGGATGGAAATTGTGTTGTCTTTTGTGTCTGTCAATTCACATATAATATAATCCAAGAAGAATTGGCCAAATACTTTATTTTTTCTTTTTAGCTAGTAGAATTCAAGCTTCTCCTTATCAATAACAGTAGTATTCCCATAGATCCCTCCCTTCCACCATGAGGGATTTGATCTTTAAAAACACATCTGATCGAGAAATTAGAAAAAAAAAAACAATCTCTCGTACAAACAACTCAACTTTGAAGAGAACGTGATAGAATGAGTTGGAAAGATCACATTAAGTGCAAAAAAGAAAACATGAATGCGCTATCTTTCCCTGTCAAATTTTTAGCTTTATGTCGAGAGATTTTTCCTTTTGCATTTTTATATATCTTTGTAATACAATGAAAGCTTCATGTAGTTTGTTCAATATTTCATTTATGATTCTTTGACAAAAAATGGAAAAGATTAAATAAAATCTTTATTTGAACGTATTTATGTAAATAGATTAAAGCCTTTCTTAATTTCAGTTTAATAAAATATATATCTTTGTAAAAAACCCACAGAGATTCTAGTTAAATTACAAATACTCAAATAGTTTACATGTTTGCCTGACGACAACAACGAGGCACCGTAGTTGTGTTCTTCTTCTTCTTCTTTTATGAATATGAGGCAGCGCCTCCCAAAACACGATTGATAATGATTGCAACACCACCAATCACATAATTATGCTAGCTTGTACAGCAACAAGGAATCGGACAAGATTACTACTCCACAAATTTCTTTTCTCAGCACAAAATATTGTTTTTAATTAAAATTTCAATAATTATCTTGGAAAAACAAAGACTTAACACTGAGTCAAATAAGCATAACTTTTTCTCAGTAAGAAATGAAAAGGGGCCAGGGAGGGGGAAGATTCCATTGATGATGAAACCAGCACCACCGGTATGTATTGAAGGATGGAAACAAGCAGCCAAAATGTGGGCTCGAAGAAAAAAGTTATTTACCGAGGAAGCTGAATGATTGTAATTTATCATTATTTTCCTGCTTCTTTTTTATATGCTTTAACACTGGTAGCTTCCTGTCCATTATTTTAGCAATTTCTTCTGCTCAGATAGACACAGCTAATGAATTCCAACTATGAGCCTCGTGCCTCCGCAGGACCTACCTATATGTATTGCCTTCCTTTTTCTTTCAAAACATTTAGGGCTTACCTCTTTCCACCAACCTAAAATCTCCATTGATTTCTAGATTAGGGTTTTTAGCCATATTTTGTTTACCCTGCTTCTTCTTTTCTCCCTTGCCCTGTAAAGTCTGAGATGAACTATCCATGTTGTCGAAATTTATCAGGGAGTTACTGCCAGGATTTAAGAGTATTTTGAAAAGTTTTGAAAACCAGAATAATTAAGATTAACCAAGACCCGTTTGATACTAATAGTGCTAACATTATCTTAAACTAGTCATTTTAGCTGGAATCTTTGCTTTCAGCGGCATCGATTCAATTTCAAAAACGTAAATATACAACAGAGCAATAAATAAATAAATACGATTCCATAACTAAACTTAAAATATAACTTCCCTCATCCTTTCGAATTTTCATCACAATTCTGTCAATAATTTCATAATATCATAAAATAAATATATTTCTTTTCCACTAAATTTAAAGTTTTGCTTTCCTCATTTGGATTTTCATATCTCTTCATTTCTGGGGTTTTCCCCGCATTTTTGCCACTAATTTTATAAACAAATTATGGAATTAGCATTCCAACACAATTTAGTCACCAAATTTAAAATCTCCCTTTCTCCCTTTTAAAATTTTGCCCCCTTGTAATTTTCTGTCGCAATTCCATCACAAAGTTTTATTTATATGTAGGCCGCACCTACGTTCTCTCCCTCATTTCGTTCTCTTTTCTTCTCCTCTCTCTCTCATAAGAAATCCTTTTTATCTAGTCGTATCCTCTCACTTATGGTCGCCATCTTTAAAGGGATCACCAAGTCACCGTCAACGACCTCCCATGTTCAGCAACAACTCCCCTTTGTCAGAACATATTTCTCCATCAACTATTTTCTTTATTATTTGTATTCGTTTTCACTTTTTCTCCCTATAATCAGTCTGTTCAATTCTTGCTTCTTTTTCTTTTTTAACATAATTTTGAAGGTGTTTTTTATATATATAAATGTACGATTAGTAATTACGCTAGTTAGACATGTTGTGTTATTTTAGATGGCAAATTTGTGAATTTTGTCGGGTATTGTTTGAGTTGTTGTGAATTATTTTACCTTTTTAATATTAAATAGTAATTTTAGCATAAATGTTCGTATAGATATCCACAACTAGAATATAAATATGTAATTATTTTTGGTTAATGAATATAAAAAAAATAGCAATTGTCATCTATAATCCATGAATGTACTTTGGTAAAGAAATGGTGGCTTTAGAAACAGTCCAAATTAATAACTGATTGACCAAGTAAATGTAGATTCCAGTAGGTCCACCACTAGAGAAAGGGACACCTTAAAAGTGTGATGAATCCCAACATGCTCTAAAATCAATCAACCCAGGAAGTTGCTTTCACTTTATTATATGTTGCTGTCTAAACTGCAGAGCCCACCACGTACTTATTCCTATGCAAACACCAAATTAACGAAACAGACCATTATATGTTCACACCCATATCCACCTCGAAAGAACACAAGCTACCAGCAGATTTATCTTCATGCCCCCAGTTGTTTGCATTATTTTATAGTAAGATCCTTAACATACTTCGCTTTTTTTATACATATATATATATATATAAAAGCAAATCAAATAGAAATCCGGGGCATGGATAAAGAATATTAATTGGGTCAATTTCATTGAACGGATAGGCACCATGTCCAATGGCAGCGTCCCACGTAATACTTGATAAGATGACTGTACCGCAAAATACATATTTTTTTTGGATTAGAGTAAATCTATCCTGGAAAATATATTTTGTTGGCCTAAATAAACTAGTAAAACACGATTGTTTCAGTCTCTTATAATTTGTGGGTCCAAATAAACGAGTAAAACCCCGACTATTCTAGTCTCTTACAAGAGATACATGTCCTGACTCAAACTCAAAATCTGTTGTGCAAATATCAAATGATGAGGGACAAAAAAAAATACCTATCGTGCTGGCAAAGAAAAGGAACGAGCAATCAAGCATCGGTTTATCAAGGAAAAGTGGAAACACAAAGCAAGCATTCATGCAACTACGTACGGAATCAGCAGCATTAGCAAGCTTGGAATCATCACCGATGGAGCCATGCTTTGCACACTCATGTATATTGAAATTTTCTTTCTGCGTCCGAAGCTTGTGATCGAGCGAGAATGGTAGAAGAGGGGAGAGAACTACTGATAAATATGATGATTATCTGGGCTAGTTCTTCATCGCGACTTGATTATCAGAATAAAACCTTGGATGCATGCATTCTCGTGGTTGGAAATTAAGTGGTAGTAAGGAAACACTAGCATAGGCTATAGCTAACTAAGAAGATGCTGCCTCGATCATACCACCATTATTGATAATTAATTAGGATCAATAGTTTGTCAACTTGGTGTTAATTAATTATACGATATTCTTACATCTCTTTTATCTTTTCAGGGTGATGAAAGCCATATTGAAAGATGAACTGGGAGCCGAAAGTTGACACAAAAACACTAGATTATTGGTTTGAATTAAGCCGGATAAGACTACTCGTACTAAGAACTTTGAACTTATTATTCAAACGAGATTCTAATAAGAGTTTATTTGGTGTAATTTATGAAAAAATAACTTAAAATTTGGATTATATTCCTGATATATAGTAATATATTTTTGTAGCTTTAAATCTTATTCGACTGTGTCAAATCTGAGTGTACAAATGGATTCTATTCCAAGAAAAGTTAAAGCAAGGGCAGATATGTAAGTTGGAGTTGAAAAGCAATGGAAGATTCAAATAATGGTTGATGAAACGGCCTGTTAGCTACACATCTTTATGCAAACATTTGCTTTTGCTTTTCTTTTTTTAAAAGCAAAAGATGGAACCCCAAAAAAAATACTGAGCCAAAGAGAAAGATGACCTTGGATGCTGTTAATGTGCACCAAACAACTTTGCCTTTAGATTCACCAGACCTCTTCCCTCTCACACTGCATTCTGCGCGCGCGCGCACCGCTCTTTATCTCTGTGTGTACTTCCTTGTGTAACCTAAGTTTTCAGATTTCATGAGATGGACGCTTTTCTTCTTCTTCTTCTTCTCTCAATATGATAAATAGGTTCGGTTCACTGGAACCCATTATTATTTTCTCTCTAAACCAGCAAAACTGGTAGCTAGCATGGCTGCTTCGTCTAATGTGAAGCCTGCCTTCTTCTCTTCTCTACTTCTTTTGTTTCTGATCAACTCCGGCCAATCACTTTCTTCACATAATCTCTATCTCGAAAGACAAGCTTCAATCCTGGTTTCTGTTAGACAATCTTTCGAGTCATATGATCCTTCACTTGATACCTGGAATCTGTCTAACTACTTGTTTCTTTGCTCTTGGACTGGAATCCAATGCGACTACATGAATAGATCAGTGGTTGCTGTTGACATATCCAATTCAAACATCTCCGGCACTCTATCACCTGCGATCACTGATCTCCGAAGCCTGGTCAATCTTTCGCTGCAAGGAAACAGCTTCTCTTATGGGTTCCCTCGAGAAATTCACAGGCTCACAAGGCTTCAGCTCCTCAACATCTCCAACAATCTGTTCAGTGGACAGCTGGACTGGGAGTTTTCTCAGTTGAAAGAACTTCAGGTGCTGGATGGTTATAACAACAATCTCAATGGTACACTACCATTAGGTGTCACTCAACTTGCCAAGCTCAAGTACTTGGATTTTGGCGGGAACTACTTTCAGGGGACTATCCCTCCAAGCTATGGAAGTATGCAGCAGCTGAATTATCTCTCATTGAAGGGAAATGATTTGCTTGGTTCAATACCTGGCGAGCTTGGTAATCTTACTAATCTTAAGCAGCTCTACCTGGGGTATTACAATGAGTTCGATGGAGGAATCCCACCTGAGTTTGGCAAGCTGATCAATCTGGTTCATCTAGACCTTGCAAATTGTAGCTTAAGTGGACCGATACCGCCTGAATTGGGAAACCTCGACAAGTTAGACACCCTCTTCTTGCAAACAAATGAGCTCACCGGTCCGATCCCTCCCGAACTTGGCAACCTGAGCAGCATCAAATCTCTTGATCTCTCAAACAACGCGCTAACAGGAGATATTCCAAAAGAGTTTTCAGGGCTTCGTCGCCTCACCTTATTGAATTTGTTTCTTAACAGGTTACAGGGACAGATCCCTCATTTCATCGCGGAGCTACCTGAGTTGGAAGTCCTGAAGCTTTGGCACAATAATTTCACCGGAGTCATTCCTGCTAAGCTGGGAGAAAATGGCAGATTAACTGAGCTTGATCTGTCAAGCAATAAGCTTACTGGATTAGTCCCTAAATCTATGTGCTTAGGAAAGAAACTGCAGATTCTAATCCTGCGCATCAACTTTTTGTTCGGTCCTCTGCCTGATGATCTTGGCCATTGTGACACTCTCTGGAGAGTTCGGCTGGGGCAGAATTATCTGACTGGATCAATTCCAAGTGGTTTCCTTTACTTGCCAAAACTGTCACTCATGGAGCTGCAGAACAATTATCTGAGTGAACAGGTTCCGCAACAAACAAGCAAGATACAATCTAAACTTGAGCAGATGAATCTTGCAGATAATCGCTTATCTGGGCCGCTTCCTGCATCCATCGGCAATTTCTCCAACTTGCAGATGCTTCTGCTCGGTGGAAACCAATTTACAGGGAAAATTCCATCTCAAATAGGTCAGTTGAAAAATGTCCTTACATTGGATATAAGTAGAAACAACCTGTCTGGGAATATCCCCTCTGAAATTGGCGATTGTCCTACCTTGACTTACTTAGATTTGAGTCAGAACCAACTCTCAGGCCCGATTCCAGTTCATATCACGCAAATTCACATCTTAAACTACCTTAATATATCCTGGAACCATTTGAACCAAAGTCTACCCAAGGAGATTGGGTCCATGAAAAGTCTAACCTCAGCAGATTTTTCTCACAACAACTTCTCTGGTTCCATACCTGAATTTGGACAATATTCATTCTTCAACTCCACATCATTTATCGGTAACCCTCAACTCTGTGGTTCTTACTTGAACCCATGCAACGATTCATCTATATCTCCATTACAACTCCACGACCAGAATAGCTCCAGGTCTCAGGTCCATGGAAAATTCAAGCTTCTTTTTGCTCTGGGACTCTTAGTATGCTCTTTGGCGTTTGCTGCTTTGGCAATCATCAAGGCCCGAAACATACGAAGAAATTCAAATTCCTGGAAGCTCACAGCATTCCAGAAGCTGGGATTTGGATACGAGGACATATTGGAATGCATCAAGGAAAACAACATCATAGGGAGAGGTGGAGCCGGCACTGTCTACAGAGGTTTAATGCCTACCGGAGAACCAGTAGCAGTCAAGAAGTTGTTGGGAATAAGCAAAGGCTCGTCTCATGACAATGGCCTATCTGCTGAAGTGCAAACATTAGGCCAAATCCGACACAGGAATATAGTGAGGCTGTTGGCATTTTGTTCCAATAAAGTGTCCAATTTACTTGTATACGAGTACATGCCAAATGGAAGCCTAGGTGAAGTTCTGCATGGGAAGAGAGGTGGTTTTCTCAAGTGGGATACCAGGCTGAAAATTGCTATTGAAGCTGCAAAAGGCCTATGCTACTTGCACCATGACTGTTCCCCTCTAATCATCCACCGGGACGTCAAGTCCAATAACATTCTGCTCAACTCAGATTTTGAGGCTCATGTTGCAGATTTTGGGCTTGCCAAGTTCTTACGAGACACTGGAACTTCAGAATGCATGTCTGCAATTGCTGGCTCTTATGGCTATATTGCTCCAGGTACCTACCCGCTTTGCCTATGATTTCAAAATATCCTAAAACAAAATCAACTGGAAGATCAGATACAGTAATTTTATCTTCATCCAAATGAATTGGCCCCTAGAACCAGAGACCTAAATGGATTCTTGATCCACTGACTAAAGCAGCATCTCTCTCATTTTCCTTCGACTTGGTGTCATGATTAACGCCCCCAAAAATCTGGTTTAATCATTGTTTGAAAACATTAATCATGGTGGTCGTTTCTGTGTTCGAGTGGGAGATAAAAATGTAGAGTCTGTCCATTCTTTTTTGTCGTCATTTTAGATCTGCGATAAGAACAAGTGTGCTTTTCCTTGGACCGAAGTAGCAAGGCAGAGTACCATGTGGAGTCCAAGAATGGTGAAGGCTCCACTAACACAGATGAAGATTCTCCCTTTTGCTTTACCTCTTGCTTTAAGCCTTTAACCCAGCACTATTAGTATTCGGGTTGTGAGCTCCTGAATTGAAAACCATAAACCAATCTTCACTCATGCCAATAGCTAGCTGCCCTTTTTGACCCAAACCCAGAAATAGGAGCAACAGCAAAATCAGCATCAATCCAAATTACAAGCAGCACCTCCTTGACGATCCTGATTGGTACTATCTAACCTTTACTTTCCCTAAACCCCAGAAAAGAGAAACATGTCTATTCAACACAGTTATAAAGCGCAATCTGCCTTTTCTTTTTTAACGTACACAAGCTGTTACTTTGCCTCGGGAGATGAGTTGAACACTGCATCTTTTTCTGTGTAAAACAACAGTGCATGTCACATAGATTCTCTTAAACTTGACCAAAACAAAAATAGTGCATGGTATTGGGGACCCTCTCTGAAACAAACATTTCTATTCTATCACATTTTCTTCGAGACTATTATTCTGAAACTTAGGACTAAGCAATTTCTTGTTAACAGAATATGCGTACACCTTGAAAGTGGATGAAAAAAGCGATGTCTACAGCTTTGGAGTGGTACTATTGGAGTTGATCACAGGCAGAAGGCCAGTTGGCGACTTCGGAGAAGAAGGGCTAGACATTGTTCAATGGACGAAGACACAGACCGATTCAAGCAAAGAGGGGGTGGTTAAGATTCTGGATCAAAAGCTGACTGATATCCCATTAATCGAAGCAATGCAAGTCTTTTTTGTGGCAATGCTGTGTGTTCAAGAACACAGCGTGGAGAGGCCAACAATGAGAGAAGTCGTTCAGATGCTCTCACAAGCTAAACAACCCAGCACATTATAGAAGTGTTGACAGCAAGAAGACATAGAGGTTTCGCTGATAATGGGCGGTGAATATCGGGGATGACTCTTCCCGATCAACGATTATTATTTATAGTATATAAATCATAAATGGTGCTGCTTTTCTTTTTTTAATGGGGTGACTTACTGATGCTTAAAAGCATGCCTGGCTCTAATATTGTGCATGTGGTTATATAAAGTTAAGCTGTAGTTTGCTTTGAGGGATGATTTTGCTCGTCGTTTTGTTCAGACATGAAAACAAGAACAGGAAAAGATGGACTGAAAACCTATCTGATTGTAATTCTTATTATATATGTCGTCATTTGGATGCATGGTGTGCCTCAATGATTTGAAGGGTTTATTGCTTTTACTGCTCAGATATTATTTAAAGGGTTACTGCGCCTTGTATCTGTAAGATATAACTATGAGTAAAAATAAATAAAGAGCAAGGAGAAATTAATCAAGTTTACTGCTAGTTTAGGCTCAAGCTGATCATCCTCGTTTATAGGCAACAAAATGATTATATACGAAGTGTAAACTAAGAAAATATATATTTAACCTTTTAAACCCTAATTGCAATTGCTTTTTCTTAAAAAAATATTATTTCAACGAATTTAATAAATTTTAATGGAATATCCCTCATGATTTTTAGCTAGAAAAAAAAACATATAGACCAACCTACAAGATTTATCACTTATTCTCAATTAATATCAGCTTTTAATATTTTAAATATATTTTACACATGATATAGTCAAGGTCGTCGTATAGCAACCATGATGCTAGGCTACTATACTTCAATCACAATTAAAATCGTGACTCAGACCTTTGATGAGACACATTTGTGATTCATAGGTTGTGAAGATGGTTGAAGTTGCGGTTGCTGGGGCGTGTTTTAATATATTATGTTTTTTTTTTTTTTTGATTCTATAAAACTTCACAATTTTTTAGATATTTATTGGAGGTCAAAATTTTAGTTGTTCTAGACTCTTACAAAGTGAGTACATCATGACTCAAATCCGAAACCTGCAAGGTAAATCTCAAATATATTTGTCACCATGTCAGGCCTCTTGAGAACATATCATGGTCAATATACATATTTGAAGTCAAATTTAAATTGAATCATTTATTTTTAAAATTCAAATCTTGTTGAGAAATATTTTTCTACTTCAGTTTTTTAATATAAAAACATTAATAAGATTAAAACTATATAAAAAACATAAGTATATCTTATAATTTACTAGTAGTAAGTTGAAAGGTTATGATAAACCTAAGTAAAATGGAATGAGTTTAACTCACTTGCATGCTCTTTGGTAACTTATTAATCTTAAATTTGAGTTTATTATAAAATAATTATTTGATTCATAATATATTTTTTGTTAACATTTTCTTTCAAAGAGTTTCTTCAAACCTAAACAATTTTTTCATCTGGAAACATAATATTTAAAACCAAAAGGTTTAAGCTTAATTTAGTTTTCCAAATAGGTAATCAAAACTAATTATGATAATTAACATAATTAAATTCTTTACACTAATTTATTTATTGAGAGGGGGGATAGAGATTTTACAATTTTTTTCATCTTAGTTTTATATGTTAAAAATTATTTTGGTCCATTAACTTTGATTTATAAAACTTGTTTATAAAACATCTAAATAATATAATGCTGTTGGAATCTCGAGGAACTCATTACAGTAATTCTAGTTACACCAAGTGAAGAACAATAAAAATTTTAAAGTATTTTTTTTATTATTGAAAACAACAAAAGTTTTATCATTTTAAAACTCGTCAATAAGTAAATACTTTTCTTGGTATTAATCTAAAATCAGTATATTATATAATTTATATGCATGTTGGGAAGGATTGTATTTAATTTGTATACACTGATATACACAAAGTTGTCAATACCATTTCGGTTGCTGCTTCCTTTTTCAATTGGAACAGATTGTTTCGGTTTCGGAGCTTTTCGGTGCGTCGTTTTGGGGGTATACTGTTTATGTATACATCTATATATGTATAATTAAATATATTAATTAAAAAAACTAGTTCAAATCTAAACATAAAATTATTTAGAATTGTGCAATTTAAACTAAAAAAAGACACAATAAAATAATTTTTCTGAACAAAATTATAAGCATGTATAATATTACAAGAATGTCATCATCAATCTCGCAAGGTCATTACATTCTCTGATTGCTCTGAAATTTTAACATAATATATATAAATATATCAAGAGACTCCTCGTAAAATTCCACCTCAATCTAATAGTTGGATTAAAAGATATGATTGATATTATAAAATTATTTATTATTTAAAAGAAACACTATTTGGCCAAAATGGAATTGACAGAACGAAACCGGAACATTTTGGCCGGTATTTGGCCGAAAAATATGGAACGGGCCGGAATATAAACCGAGATAAAAACGATGTCGTTTTGTCTTTTTTTTTAACTGGTATAAAATGTTTCGATCGAAATAGAACGAAATAGACAACTATAGATATACATGCTAGATTTTAGTTTTGATTACAATATATATTTATATCTATATAAACCCTAGTTTTTTTAGACAATTTTGTATTTAAAGACATGTTATCTTTTAAGTGCTTGTTTGAGAGTGTGATTGATGTTGTTTTTTAAAATATTTTTTGTTCAGAAAATACATCAAAATAATAATTTTTTTATTTTTTTAAAATTATTTTTGACATCAGCACATGAAAATGATCTCAAAAAACAAAATTTTTTTAGTTTAAAATAAAAATAATATTTTTTTCAAAAATACTTTTGAAACAGTGTAAAACAACCATTAAACTTGAAAGGAATTTAAAAAAAAGGGGAAAAAACCCTTCAATAGCCGATAACAAACCAAACATTATAGGCATTTCCCTAACATTGATAACAAATCAAGCATTGTGGCTGCTAGTACACTACAAAAAAATACCTTCAATGCATTGATCCCTATCAGGTTGCTGACAAGATATCCCCCAAAACGGCACAAATCCGCCTTGCGAGTTCGCATCCTGAGGTTTACGAATCATGTGATGATTCGTTTGCGCATGTAGATGCGCTTCTAGCTGATCGAAATAATATAATAGATCGTAGTCCAAGATTGTGTTTGCAAGTGGGTTGTGGTAGTGGCTATGTTTTTGCTTCTATAGCTTTGATGCTTGGACAGGAAGTTCCAGGGATGGTGGATGTGATGGTTGTCAACACCCATATGCATTGCCAGCGCCTGATGACGAGGTGGGTCATGAAGGAATTGCGTCGGCGTGGGCTGGAGGGAAAAATGGAAGAAGTGTAATTGATAGGATTTTGCCTGTTGCTGATAGACTTTTGTCGGTTAAGGGATGGCTATACATGGTTACTGTTACAGCAAATGATCCTTCACATATATGTTTTCTGATGAGGAAGAAGAATTATTGTTCAGAGGTCAACAGAAGAAGAGGCCCTCACATCATCAAGTTTTGGCGCGATTCTGATATTTAATTGGATGCAAATTAAGGAGATCTCACCAACTAACAAATCGGTTCCTGCAAGAGTCATGACTCACTTGTTTCACAGTTTCCTCAGTTTCCATTCTGGAGAGGTTGCGACAGAAATTGTTTTTGAATCAGAAGGTAAACAGAAGGTTCGTTTTTGTCTTTGGATGTGACTCTTTTTTGCCCGCCTCTTCTATATTTTTCTCATAGTTATCTAAGACTTAGTTGTATGCTGTATGATTATTTTGCCTGACAAGGGTTTTCATGACAGCAAAAGCTCAGATTTTTGCAGAAAGCTGCAGTCTCACTCTCTCTTGTATCTATCATCCACACTTACTCTCCAACATCTTACTTCTCTTATGTGATTTGGAGTCGAGGCTTTTAATAGAGTTGGACTAAGGGGTTGAGCAAACCTGATTCCCTGTCTAATTCACTCTTTTATTGTTTACATTTCCTTTTTTCTTAAGATGAATGAAGGGTAATTAGAGGTTAAAAAAAGAAATGAAAGCATTTCTTGTTAATGGTTATACAATATTAAGAGGTTCAGGATGGAGAAAAGAACAATAGCTAAATAGTCTGCTCAAGAAGGTCGATCATGATAACATAGCAGAATGGTTTGATATTCCAGAGTCAGATGAAATTGTTCCAGGATACTGCAGACAAAGAGAGGAGAATAGAACAGGACTTTCTATCAGAGATTATTAGCTCAATTCTGATGAGAGGCAACCAGGAGCAAGCCAACCTGAAAGTATCGGCCTCCAGCGAGATTATCTAGGAAACAACCAATGAGTAGCGATTTCCGTTTCTTTTTTTTTCTTTGCTTTTCTTTTTGATGATTTCACATTGCCTTTTAGATTATCTACTTGTTACAAATCATTTGATTTTTGCAAAAACAGAGCCAAGGAAATCACAAGACTGCTATTTTGAAACAATGAGGTCTCCAGCCCCTTCCATGTCCTTCTCCAGATTACCAACATCAATCAGCAGATCATTCTATCAAGATCACGGCATTTATGGTCTGTTTCTTTCCATGAATGCATTTGGTTTATGGAAAATGCTTTAATATGTTATGCCAAAACTAGACATACCTCGGTTTGTTTACATCCCTGTTTTGCACTCTCTGATGTTAGATCTGTCCGCATTTGCTTCTGATATCATTGATCGCTTTCAAACTCATAAGAATTATTTATTATTATTTTAGATAATCTGGCAAATTATGGAATGGCCTAGTTGCCAGACTAAAATTCAGGGAGCTTATTCTGCCATTGAAAGAAGCTTGTTACATCGCTAAATTCCCCTTCACGTCCAATATTCTTGCTGATGCACGAACCTTGGCCCTAGACGTTCCCAAATGCACGTATCTCTTTGATGTGTCCTTTCTCAGGTCCCAGGAAGATGATGCGTGAGAGAGAGAACTTTTAGATAACAGCTGCCATACCCACCATGCAATTTTTAAATTTATTCTGAAGATCGGGCTTCGAGTAATTCTCAGATCAGTTTAGCTGCAATATGTCTGGCCCACTCGGCAGCTCGAAAGATTTATCCAAGGGTAGCTGCGCTCACACACTAGATCATGAATCTTTATGTGTAAGCTAAACTATAACTTTCAGTCCACTTAACGAACACAAAACAAAATTCAAAATGATTGGAGAAAAGATCAAAAAAATCCACTGTAGTTTCTACTTTCCAAAGCTGTTAAGATTGTTATGGCGGTCACTTAAAACTTAAGTTGGTGGAACGATGTTGATGTCAAGGTAACTACCCCCAACGTACTTTTGACAGCCATGAAAAGTTTATGGGCGGAGGAGTGTAAGCAATAGGCAATGGACTTCTGCAAAGTGCAAATTGCGAGCAATGATGTCAAAATCAACAGAAACGTGTATCTTTCAATTCAAGAGTAGAGTATATATTTACAGAACCAGAACGTGTATCTGCAAATATATATAATTGCAGTGCTCGAAGCCACAGAAGTAATCAATATAATTCATTCGTTCGTTCGTTCATCCAGGCTCCAAAAATAGAAAGAAATGTTGTTCATTGATCTGCATGTGTATCTTTTGCTGGCAGTTTATTTGCTAATAAAATTAATATCTTCCTTCTTATGTGTAAAGAATGCATGGGGGACTTGTGTAATGACTCCACTTCTTAAATTAATATGAAATTAAATGGTAATATAAGCATTTATTAGTAAATAATTATTCCTCCAATCTTTTAATTACAGTGATTGAAATATTTCTTTCCATTCTATTTTTAAAATCCCAACATCAAGCTTGACACCATAAAAAAATGACATATATCATCCAGCAGTAATATATAAAACAAACAGACATGTCAATTTATTTTGAAAAATAATTATGAAGAAGAACAGATTAAGAAGCTGAAGAAACCGAGTAATTATTTACCCCACCACTTCTCTAGATTGTAAATTAATATTACAATTTGAAAAAACAAAACCAGCACACAGAAATATATGATCCGAGAAACTTACAACTTACAAGGAATTAAAGATACATATTAATAAAGAATAACAAATGTTTTTTCCCCCTCTTATACTGTAACCTTTTTCACAAAAGACGGGATTTACTTCTTGATGATGAGTCATGGCTTTGGTGGTTCGGCTTCCTCCACCTTGGCAGGTGGTTCAGTCTTCTCTGAAGCCTCCGCTACAACTGCCTCTTCTTTCTTCTCTTCCTCGACTACTATCTCCTTCTCTGTGCTAGTAGATGCTTCCTCAGTTTTTGTTTCAGGCGCTGGAGCCTCGACTGCCTTTTCCTCCACCGCAATAAAGGTTGAGACTTTTTCAAAGACGAAGAAAATAGGACCCGAAACATAGGCTGGCCCATATTTTGAAGATGCTTCAGATACTGGTTTTGATCCTGGGAACTCTGTGCATGCAAAAATATATCAAAGTAAATAGAGGTGGCAACGGTAAGAAAAAAACGCTTATTAAATCCTGGAAGAAGCTGAGGGAGGAAGAGAGGGTAATAAATTTTCTATATAAATACCGATTTTAACAAGCTCATCAAGGAACTTCTGAACTGAAGTAGATTGCTTCTTCAATCCTGCTTCTCTGGGATCCTTAACTAAGGTCTGTTTCAGGTCAATCAATTACATATTTACAAGAACATGTTAGTATTTTGTTTCATGTATAAAATATATAGGTAGATTTATGCATGTGTGTGTTTGTGTGTTAGTGTGTGTATACATATACATATACATATACATATACATATACATATACATATACATATACATATAACTGACTGACCTTGATTTCAGCTGATGAAGCTTCATAGATTTCGATAACTTTAGGTTCAAGTTCAGTCTTCTTCTCTTCAAACTCCTTACTGATTTCTTCCTATTAAAGCAAACGAGATATTGCAAGTTCACAATAAAATATACAGAAAATATTTTGTAAGCTTCGTTCTTGCTAGCTATAATATTGTTGTCGAGAAAAGAAGAAACTCAAGTTAGAGAGAGGACCTTAGATTCATCGAAGGTCTTGGTAGCTTCAGCTGCAGCTGCCTTCTTGGCACTGTCCTTCTCAAAAACCTTCTTGATCTTCGGCAGAACCTTTGATTTCCAATACCCCATTTCTCTCTTGTCTCAACAAATTAATCCAAACAACAAAATCTAGCCAACAAAAATAAATAAATAAATAAGATGTGTGTGAAGAAGCAAAGTTGATGAGTTAGCCAAAAGAATCTGTGTGTATTTCTCACTTACTTTCAAACCTTGTGTAAAGGCACATGATGCTGAAGAGCATGGTCATATAGGTACACTTGTACCAAAACAACCCCTTGTTTCCCAACTAAATTACCATAAATACCAGCTTATTCATTCCCACCAGCCACCTCACCATGCCAATGACCATCTCTGACCCTTCGCTTCCCGTCCGTAAGAGAGTCCATGCAGGGCCATGAATGTCCACAAATTTGGGTCGATATGATTGAAAGAAAGGGTGGTTTTGTAAATAAATAAGGGAGAGCAGGGATAAAGTAGGGAAGACAAAATGTGGCGGAGATGCCAGTTGGCAATCAACCTCAACGAAAGGTGGGAAATATGAGAAGTGGGTCCTCACTCAAATGCTGACGTTGGTGTGTCACAAAATATGTTTCTTTCTTTGGCTTCTCATCCAACTTCTCACGTGGCTCCGCTGGTGGTACTACTTCCACGCCGTCAATGACTACCCCCGCTCCTCTCTCCCTCTCTCTCTGTTTTCTCTTCTATTTTTTAATAAAAGCAAACAAATTAGTCTATGGGTGGTCATGGTATTCCAACATTCATATCCTATTTGCATTTTTATGAATATTTAATTTTTTTATTGCTTGCTTGCGTATGTGCCATTTTTCTATGGTGATTAATGGGATTGAACTAATCAAATTCAGTAATTCAATCATTGAGTGTGTGTGTGTATATTCCTGTATAATACATGTATATATCAATTGTAGATATAAAATGTGTGGGGTTTTATATGGAGAGTACCCGGTCAGTTTTGAGCTTTTTTTATATAAAAAAATAATATTCAAAATCCTTATTTAAATATATTTTATTATTTTTTCTATTAAGAGATTTTAAACCAGAATTTATTGAAGAAGAATAAATAAATATCAATACTAGAGTTGCAAATCATTTTACTCGATCATGGTTTAATTGAAGATCTTACCTTTAAATAAATTGTAGCCTCTTCCTCCTAATTAAATGATTTTATTCCATTATAAATTAACTCACGGTCTTTTTTAGCTGCCGAGTCATTGTAAAATAATTAGACCGATGGGATGCCCGAACATGCAGATTAAGGGGATGACAAACATACTTATATTCGCGAGAAACGGGGTTTTGAAAAATATGAAATACAATATATATATATATATATATATCAAGAAAGAAATAAGGTGGTGGAAGAAGAAGCATATATAGGAAGCTCGCAGGAGTGGCATGCACATGGGGTGCTTGATTACAATTTCTGCATCGGCAAAAACAAGGAGTAGGAGACAAGAAACGAGGATTAGTTAATGGTGGGGTTGATGCTAATGAAAGTTTTTTTTGTTTTCAATTATTTGATACCTCGAGACATTATGAATTAAAATCGGATTTGGTACGTCATGCGTTGTTAATTAGCAGTAGGCTACAGCTTCATCTTGACAAATATTATGTTGCCAATGCAGGCTGTTGCCATGTTTTTTTATGCCTTGCAATAATAATTTAACAGATAACATCCACCTGTCCTTCACTTGTAGATTTCTGTCAACAGCTCTAAATCGGAGGCAGTAGCTTTGATATATATATATATATATATATATATATATATATATATATATATATATATATAGAGAGAGAGAGAGAGAGAGAGAGAGAGAGAGAGAGAGAGAGAGGTTTAAATTCTAAAATTATATAAAAAACATTGAAATGTTTGAAAGATTCCGGCTTAAAGAAAAGGAAAAGGAGAGGGTGGTATTCTCCAGGTATAATATTCATTTTTGTTGACAAATCATTACTCGTAGAGAATTCACCGTCATAGCGCTCGACTTCAATTTCACAGGCTATTGTTCACAAGAAAGAAAGAAGAAGGATACTTCACAAATCGGGAGGCAAGATGGGGTTTGACTTCTCACGTGTCATTCCATGCTACAGTGTTTTTGAAAGTTACATCACGGCTTATCACTCAATGCATAAGATGATATTTTAGGTCAGAGGAGTAGGAACACTCTCACCTTTCAGAACCATCAACATTTAATTTATCAGCTCCCTGTCACTTGGTATATATTTTGGTCATACGAAACTGGTAAATTTGTATTCATCAGATGGGAGCAGAAAAAGAAATCAGGTATAGGAATTTGTGCTGATTTTCTTTCTAACATTTCTATTTCTGTTCAGTCCTCCGATCAATATTTTCTGTTAGCACAAATCGTAAAATAAATAATAATACTGCTTTAACATTTGTTAGTGGTGTGATTTAAAAAATAAATAGGGTCGATGGGAATGTTGAGCGGGGATTATATAATTTCATTATTTTTTTTTATTAATATAGATGTCAAGATCAGTTTATGTGAATTTCGATTAATAACACGTGTTCTGAAGTTAATAACCATATAATACCTCTGTTATTAATCGTATTAACAATTATATGATTTGAACCTTAAATTAAAAAAATAACAAATTTTTTAGTTCTAAACTAAGTTAGCTAGATAGTTGGGGATTACATAATTTCTCGGCAAATACATTTTGGATGATCAATGAGATTGGGTGCTTCCATGCACGTTTCTGCACGATCGAAAGCAACGTATTGTATATGAAATATCATTCTCATTTAATTAAAAAATATATAAAATATAGAATTACATTTTATCATTGTATCCAAACTACTAGTAATTACGAAGTAATGATCAAAACTTTGCTTTTTCTAGCAAATTAAAGAGACGCATAGCATTTAGTTAAAACTCTACCCGGCCCCTCCTCCACATCAAAAGCTGATTGCGTGTTATTAGTTTTTTTTATTTGGTCCCTAAAGGTTTAGAAACATCGAATGAAGTTCTGAATTCATATCATTAGTGGGTCATGTTCAAGAGTGTGTATTCTATCCCGTAGCTAATTTATCTGGAATCTGTTTTTAACCAATAGAAACTATAATAATCTGAGACAGAAGGACTCAATTGAGAATATCAAAACCTTTTGACTGACAAAAAACAAATTGTGAATTGACTGAGAGTCACTGTAATAATGTATTAATCTGATGCTTGCCCCTTCAATCTATATATCGTTAATTATACTCTCCTGGCACCAGCTGGCATTTCCCTTTAGGGACACAAAGCCACAACAAACCTAGTTGATTGTTCATTAGTGACTTGTCCTCATGTTGCCTTGTCATGTTAGCTTTGAGGGAACGAAAGCCTCGCCAACCAGCATAAATGAACTGTCCAATGATTTTGCTTACTCCTTTGTTTAGAAAGTCTA
The DNA here is from genome assembly GCA_009078335.1 of Salix brachista. Taxonomy (NCBI): domain Eukaryota; kingdom Viridiplantae; phylum Streptophyta; class Magnoliopsida; order Malpighiales; family Salicaceae; genus Salix; species Salix brachista. The sequence goes on along the minus strand of CM018574.1, from coordinate 11,833,168 downwards.
CTTGATGTTATAATATTATGCCTACTTTTCAAAACTTTATAAATTAAATCTAGGTTTGGTATTGTGGTGTAGAATACCTCTCAAAAAATATTTGTTGTTTGACGTGTTTTCTTTTAAGAGATTATTTCTTTTATTCCTGATATCAATATATTAAAATTATAAATAAAAAATATTGATTTGATATGAAATTACCAATCAAGTTAAAATCATCTTCTAGAGCTGAGTTTATCTTGCATTTTGAGCCCTGGTGAGAAGCCGTGCTTCAACAACTTTGTCTCGTAGTAAATGAGGAATTTGGACAGTGATACAAAAAAGAGAGAAAATTTTTCATGGGTAATACAAGTTTTCTGCCCTAGAATGTGGAATATAATCAACTTCAGTATTGCTATGTCGCAGAAATCCAAAATCTTGAACTGGTCAACGAGACCCGACCAAGTGGGGGGGGAGAAAAATATTTGATATTTTTTAAAAAAGTATTATTTTAATATTTTTCTAAATAAAAAATAAATTTAAAATAATTTATTTTAATACAAAAACGAAAGCCAACCCGCTCCTCTCTCTCCTCACCGCTTGAAAAGTAGAAAATTTCTGCTTTCTCTAAACCTGCGGCTTGCAAACAATTTTGGTGGGTCCCATACCACAAAAATTGCGTTTTTCAGTTAGCCAAACACCATGTATCACTGCTTTTTACAAGCCTGCGGCTAGACTTCAATACCAAACGGGCACTAAATTGATTAGGCAGTTGGCAGCATTGAGCTAGGAACAGTGAAGATGACAACAGAGTTGCCGTTTGAGTGCAAAACTCCATTGATAAGGACTGGTCATTAGATTCTTTGTCTTTTTGGAAACGAAACCCAAGTCATTTGATTAGCTTCTCTCTATCACTATTTTTTTCTTTCTTTCTCATAGTCTTATCCAAGTTCATGATTAAGACTCTATATTTATTTATCTGTCTTTAGAATAATGATGCCATTGTCTGTGGATTCAGAAGTTGAAGTTCATATCCCAGTTTTAGCGATGCTTGTTTTGCAAGGGCACCACTGGGCTAGCCCATTGGTTAATTGTCTGGATCAAGATCATATATATTTTGTCTCTCTTGAATCGAATCTTGATAAACATTAATGTGATCGCTGGGGTCAATTAACAGGTAACAAAAAAAAAAAAAAAAAAAAAAAAAAAAACACTCGTGGACTTGGAAACCTAAAAAAAGAAACTCGTGAGTTTCTCAAGTGAACAGTCAAGAAGAAGGAACAGCTCTATCAATGGAGTGCACTTAGTAACCTTTGAACGTCACCTTCAAATGACTTCTCTTTATCGACCAAATGAGTTCTTGGCTTGAAAATGCTAGCTGCCGGATCAATCGCCATACTGTCCCAGTTTTTCAGATAAGTGATTACTCATGCGATTACACTTGATTGAAATGAGCGCTTTGGGTTGGCGTTTGTTGGGTCCGATCTGAAACTTCTCATACACTCAAATGTCAGGTTCCATTGTCAAGGAGCAGGCATCGGTCAATCCACTCGAGGCGAAGGGAGAATGTATTTACCGACATCTGGAACTCTTTGATGCAGAATTGAGTAAATAATCCGTATTAGATCTCTTCTGGGTTAGGCAATTTCAGCAGCAAGGTTTTCCTTTCAATTTCGGTTGGTATTTTTTTTTTCAATTTGAATTGAATGTTTTGATTCCAAAATATTTAGCGTGTTGTTTTGGAATTTAATTGATTATGCTTATATATATAATTAAATATATCGATTCAACAAAAAAAATTAATTCAAATCTAAAAAAAAAATTATTTATAATTGTACAATTTAAATTTCAAACATAAGAGTTGAACTGATATAAGTCGATTAACTTGATGAGTTCAAAGATACGATAGAAAATTGATAAGAATATAGTTTAACTAAAAAAATCAAGTTGATATCTTACAAAAAATATTAAAATAAAACAAATTATAAAGTTCAATTTTTAATAAACTTGTTGATGAATAATGAAATTGAGATAAATTTAATCTAAAAAATACACAATAAAATGATTTTTTCTCACAAAATTATGAACATGGATAATATTATGAGAATGTCATCATAAATCTCATAAAGTCGTTATATTCTCTGATTGCTCTGAATCTCTAACATGATATATATAAATATGTGAAGAGACTCCTCGTAAAATTTAATCTCAATCTAACGGTCGAATTACGAGATATGATTGATAATGTAATACTATTTATATTTAAAAAAACACTATTTACCCGGAACAGAGCGGGCGAAACGAAACCGGAACATTCAGGGCAGAATTTGGATGGAATTTATGGAATGGACCGAAATTCTGAGCGAGATAAAATTTGTTTTGGTTTGTTTCTGTTTTTGAATTGGAATGGGCGGGATGAAACCGGAACAATCCGGATGGAATTTGAACGAAATTTATGGAACAACTCGAGATTCTGAGTGAAATAAAATTTGTTCCGGCTTATTCTGGTTTTTAAATTATAATTAAATGTATCAACTATTTCAAGCCGAACGAAATGAAATTTACAACTTGATTGATTGCAGAGTCCAGTAACTTGCAACCCAACTTTGTGTTACCATTAAATATCAGTGCTTGGAACAATAACTTTTGATGCTATTTTGAGAACATAATCTTACAAGGCATTTTCATTTAAGGCTGATTCCAATGCCAAGCTTTCAGCTCTCATATTTAAAAAAATTTAGAAAATGAAAAGTGTTAGAAAATTTGCATAATTTAAGCACAATCACTATTGAAAATAGAATTATTTCAAATTTAATATCTTTTTAAGTTAATTGACATGTAAAATTTAATAGCCAAAAATGAGTTTTAAAATTTAATAACTTGAAACAAAAGCTAATATGGCATGAGAAAGAGAAGAAATAATGGCAACGGGAAACATAATGAAACTCTATTCTTAACGCACTCGATATCACTAAACAATTATCAATAAAATCAGAGGAAGTTCAGCTCTTTCGCGCCAAAAATAGTGTACGATGTGGGCCAGATTCATTTCGAAATGGGCTTTGCTATTATCTTACTGCTCCTGGTTAGTGTCAGTTATTAGGTTGCCTGGTCCAGTGGGAATAGCAATGTCCAGGGCTTTGGGCTTTGTACGATTGTTTTTTTAAATAGGCCTATATGAAGGGAGAGCATAGTGCAATACTGTAGAAAACACTACATACGATTAAACTTGGACCTCCAAAACTTACATGAAGAATATGTGTGTGTGTGTGTACTTTCATTGTGTCATATACATATCTGTGTGTACTTTCTTTGTGTGTTGTTGTCGTGAATGACGTCCACGTATACTGAAAAATGTGTTTTGCAGAGCGCCTAACAAGAACACGATCTGGGCGGGGTGTAAGCACCGGATCAATCGGCTGAAGGAGCTAGGTGCTAAGGTTCGATTCCTACGCTGTATGTCATCTGAGTTTCTGATTTTGTATGTGTATATCGCTGAAAAAATAACAGGTGTAGGGGCCAGGACTCTAACTGGACACGTCCTAGCTTGATTGAACTGATCATCAGCCCCTTGACACTGACCATACGATATATTTAAACACAACCAGAGTTGAATTTATTTATCACTTGACTGCTTGTTGTTATAAATACATGTTTTGCACTGATTTTAAAATCGTTTTTTTCTAAATAAATATTCTTTTTGTATTTTTAGATTATTTCGAAGTGTTGTTGTCAAAACTAATTTTTTAAAAATAAAAAAACGTTATTTTCATGTATTTTTGAATGAAAAGCACTTTTAAAAGCAACCACAATCATACTAACAAATAGATACTATTTTGTATTTTTAACTTCATCTTATATACCACACATGAGTTTTTACTGATATTTTTTTAAACCGGGAACTTTTAGACTTGGTTCTTGATCTAGGAAACAAAGTTTGTTCATTGTAGCAAAACCTTTATAATAGGATGATAGAATTTAGAAACATCATATAGCTTGTCTTAGGTAAGGAATACTAAATGTGATTATACATTTTCTTTACGCAATAAGACTCTTGCGTAGATTATTTAAATTTTCAGTAATTATGATATTAAGTGAGGACCTCTTACCCAACCAAATACTCTCAACCTACCAAGGAAAGATCGTCGCAACATCATACTCTCATAAAGAATATAACATTCAGACTGAAGATAAAACATTTATTGTTACCCCCAAAGAGGAGCCATGAAATATAAACAAAACTCTTATAAGCTATGTTTGAGAAAAAAATGGATTAAGATAATGGAAGAAGAGTTGAAATCTATAAAATCAAACCAACTTTGGGAATTGCTTGGCTTGCCAAAAAGAAGCTAGGTTATCGAGAAAAAATGGATTCTTAAAATAATATGAAAGGATGATGGAAGTATAAAAAATACAAGGCCTAATTAGTGAAAAAAATATGTAACATGAAAGAATTGACTATAAAGAGATATTTTTACATTTTATGAGTTTTGCTTTGATAAGGTTGATTCTAGTTATAGTAGCTAACCTAGATCTTAAATTATATAAAATGGATACATACTACTATTTTTAATAAAAAAATGAAATGATAAATCTTTATGGAACATGGAATAGCTTACATGTTTCATCAAGGAAGACTTATAACACAAAATGTGTGGACTTTTGAAGTTAATATATAATCTAAAACAATCTTCAAAACAATGGTATATTCAATTTCATAATGTTGTTGATACCTAATTATATAAGTTGTAGGGCATATATACATGTTTATGTTTGATTCACAAGGTTAAAATAAATCACGAGAACTGTGTCAGATATATAAAAAGTTGGCTCTCTAATATAGACAATCACATCTATCATTTTGTGATGGATGAAGATGAGATAATTCTTAATCTTTTTACCTGAGTAATAAAAAAGCACTCAAGTTTAATATATTATTTTTTTTATTGAAAATAAAAATATAAAGAGGTAACTTGAGAATTTGTTGTAACTTTGATTCTAAATAATTATTTGAAATATCATCTTTTTTGTTTGATTTCCATATGAGTTATGATGAATTACAAGCGAAAGAATATATAAGTGAACTTAAAATTAGATATTTAGTATGTTTAAACTATTGTATATATGTTATTGTTAATAAAGATATACACTTCAGGGTAAAGAAGAGAATACCATAACATTTATTTGTAATATGGGCAATAAAGGTGATACAAAACAAGATCATAATTTGATATTGTCCTGAAGATTATTAGTAATTTTTTATTTGTGCTCTTGTAACTCTTATTTGTTTCTTGTGATTTATATTTGATGTTCACCATCTTCATATGTTAAAGAATTGTGAACTATTTAATCTATATAGATATTATTAGAAAAGTTACTTTAGTAAAAGTTAGGGGAATTAGGGGGAAACGGTCATTTTGGTATTATCACATTGACTTGTATTCATTTGTTGATCATTTTATATTTGTCTATGTGATATGACATAATCATGAATACACGAAGTATAATGAATGAGATCATGAGAGATAAAAAAAATATGATAAATAATTTAAGATATTATATATTGCATCTATTCTATATCCTATAATTCAAGATATTATATATTCTTAATAGATGTATAACAACTAAGTTCTCGGAATATACCGGTCACACAATCTATTTGTTTAGTGTGAATTTTATAGAATTAATGAGAAAGCTAATCCCACCATGTGTGAGTAAGAGAAGAAAGAAAGAAAATAGATTTAAGTCAACCTAATCTCTCTCTGTGTGTGATCAATAACTCAATGTTTATAACTCTTTATCTTTATAATATAAATATATTTGTTAAATAGTAAGGGAAAAATAAAAAATGAAAACATATAAGAAAGAAAAGAACATGAAAAAGAAAGAGGAGAAAAGACTTAGAAGAAATTCTTTGTCAATTCTTGAAAGAATTGTTTCTACAAACAAGTATATATAATATAATCTGAAAAATAATATATTAGTATTTTATTATGTTTATTAAAAAATATAAATTAAATTTAATAGATGAAAAAGTAAAAGTATAATGAAATTAAAAAAAACTAAATGCTATAATTATTTCAAATAAAAACAAATAACAATAAAAAAACAATATAATCATATCTCACAAACCTTGTAGGCTTGTATCACTATAACACGTGGTATCAGTTCCATCAACACCTCCCCGCCCCCCCCCTCCGAAAAGCAAGTATTTCGTATTCTAAAAGGGGGAGACGCGACACTTGTGAGAGACCCAGTGAACACAAAACTGAAAAGGGGAGGAGATATCATTGCCATCATGCCACATCGTTGCATGCTCACATTTCTGCAAGAACACAAGTAGCTAGGGTTAGGTAGGGGAGATAGAATTAATTAATAATTTGTCAAAGTTAGCCTTTCCGAACTGTATCCTCTCCCTCCATCTCCGATTACCATATGCTATCTAAGCCATTTGTCAAGATTTATGTTGAAGAAAGAAACTCAAAACTCTTCCTTCTCCCATGCTTTTCTGAATCACGCCGACCTTCTTGGTTCTGTTTTTAGACAGTCATTTATGATGCACCCAGTGCATTCCTATCAGGGATACCATTTTGTAGAGTCTGGTTCATCGCTGGAACTTTGTAAGCAAAAGGGCAGAAGATATATATAAATAAGTTACTGTATCCCCGCTTAATGTATTTAAAATAAAATTGAATAAATGGTTTTCTTGTTTTATGATAGGTCAACCAAAAAAACACCGATAGGATTTATAAAGTTAGCACTAATCAATTGTCCTATATGGCTCTACATTTTTTATTAGAGTATTTCTAGCCTAATCGAGCCCAAGAATTGTTGAAGGCAGAGAAGAAATGCTGGGGCAAGATTAATTGTGAAGTTATTAATATTTGATTATCCTTGGATCCTTCTCTCTCTCTCTCTTGTTTTTTTAGAATCCTGGAGCTTTCTCTTGAAGCCGTCCACAGGAAACTTAACCTATATGAGCCAAAAATCACATAGACCCCACGATTATGTATACACGATCCACTTTAATGTTATAATTTGGTTTATTTTTTTATTTTAAGCAACTTGGAGCACTCCTTATATAAGAAACTAGGAATCAGAAGTCATCCACCTAATTATCAAGAGATTGGCAGTCTCCTTAGTTTCAACTCCTTTTTAATGGATGTCTTGGTACAAGCATCACCTCCAAATTCTCCCAAATCCCATCTCTACTCTCCAAGTGCTCTCAAAACCAAAAACAATATTGAGACAATTCAGGAACAACAAAACCCACAAGCATCAGAATCACCAGTGATCAACATGAGCAATGATTCAATTAGTGTGCAAGAAGACCAAAAGTCCAGGACAAACAAGAGATACATCTTCCTTTTGGTGGTGAACTACTTGTTCCTGTTTGCGGGTTCAATCTCTTCTTGTTTACTCTCAAAGTTTTATTTCAACCATCAAGGGTCTAGCAGATGGGTCTCTACATGGGTCCAGTGCGCGGGTTTTCCTCTCCTTCTCTTCCCTATCTACCTCCCTTTTTATGTCTTCAAATGCACTGATAGACGTCCATTTAGTCTCTTCACTCCAAAACTGTTAATCTTATCAATCCTCATAGGTCTCATGCTAGGCTTGAACAACCTTCTCTTTTCTTGGGGCAATTCTTATCTCCCAGTGTCAACCTCATCTCTCCTTTTGTCTTCACAACTGGTGTTCAATCTTATCCTCTCAGTTATCATAGTAAAACAAAAGATCACTTTTCAAAATTTCAACTGTGTAATCCTCTTGACCCTGAGTTCAGTTCTTTTGGGTTTAGGTTCAAGCCATGACAGGTCTCAAGGACTAACCCGCGCGAAATACTTCATTGGCTTCTTATCGACATTAGGAGCGGGTTTGTTATTCGCGCTGTATTTACCAGTCATGGAAAAGATATACAAAAAGATCTACTGTTATGAAATGGTGATGGAAATGCAGCTGGTGATGGAGATTGCAGCCACCGCTTTTGCCACCATGGGGATGGCATCGGCCGGTGGTTTTTCAGAGATGAAACGAGAAAGCCAGGTCAAGTTTGATAGAGGAGCAAGGGTTTACTGGGTTACAGTGTTTGCTAACGTCGTTACTTGGCAGCTATGCTTCATGGGCACAGCTGGAATGGTTTTCTTAACGTCATCACTAACAGGAGGGATTTGCATGACTGCCCTTCTTGCCATGAACGTGGTGGGAGGAGTGCTGGTTTACGGAGATGAGTTTGGTGGTGTCAAGGCAGTGTCCACTGTTCTTTGTGGGTGGGGTTTTTGCTCTTATGTTTATGGCATGTATCTTAAAATGAGAGAAGAAAAGGAGATGGAGAAGAAAAATCAAGGGATGGAGATGGCGCATAATGCCGTCGCACCCAACAATATTGTTTAATGGGTTATTAACATCATGGCTTTTCATGTAAAGTTGATCGTTAGAAAAATAAGCTGCTGCTGCTATATATCCTATGTGTTAGTACTGATGATGTAATAATAATATGAGATGTTTGAGTTAGCCCTTGCTATTTTCAATGATCATCATATTGATCCCAATTGTTAATGCCTAGCTGAAAGTCAGTGGGTTGGTGTGGTTTATTTTGAGGTTGACTTTATATCTTTTTGATAAAAAGAAACGAAATATCTGATAGACCCACGGAATCCTTTTCTTCTCTTTTAACTCTAATAATTCTGTCAAACTATCTTTTCCATATAAAAATTTAATCTATTAGTGGTTTGTAAAGTATAGTTTATATTACTTTTAATATATAAAAAGTCTTTCTCTTCTTGGAAATCTGTGTAAATTTACTATTATCTTGTATTTAATTTTATCATATAAAATAGAAATAATGACATGCAAAGTTGCATCACTATCTTTTATTTAATTTTATCAAATATAATATATATTATGAGGCTGATGATTTGGTCAACAGTATCATTATTCCATATCAAAAAAATAAATAATTGAATCCAATATATTAAAGAATCATGTCAATTTAATAGTTTGTGTTATAGAGAGAATTTTTAAGTGGCCACAAGCCTTACAAGCTAGAAAAAATCAAACAGGAAAGCTTATCCCTGCAATGACATTCATGAACATGAACTCGTTGGACAATCCGCTGCCTGCTAAGCAAGCTTGCCCTTGACACGTGCAAAAACATAATTTCAGGGCTGTGCAACAGGAGTATGTGCTCAAGTCAAATTGATGACGTCCAAAAATTCTAGAGTGCTCAGCAATAAAGCTCTCGGGGGTAGTCAAGTAAATAGGTTAATTATTTATTTTTATAATTTGCTTTACTTTCTTTAGTCTAGACGATCAGAATTAGTATAGTTTGATGTCGAAGGCTTTGTATCTCTAAAAAGTTTTCTATGGTAGGTTAAGAAAATTTCAATATTTAAATCAATATTTTTTTTAGAGATCGAAAGCTTTTAGTAAGAGATCTCTCTAAAAACATGTATGTATTAGAAAATAAAGATATTCAAAATCCTTTGCTTGAACAATTCAGAGGCTTTTTTGTTGGAGTGAAAGGACTAAAAGAGTCATTTCATCTCTATAAATTAATCTTAGATTATGAGTTGTGTTTTACATCATAATTACACACCTATATTTATTGAATTTATTTAATTCAAAGATGAAAACATGATAAATTATAAAAAAAATTATGCATCTAAAAATATAAACAGAGTAGGATCAAAGCTATAATATGGCCTGAGGAGACTAGCGCAGGGCACAGTACAGGTAGATTGGTGCCAAGCTTGGAGTCGGGCTTGGTAAAAAATTATAAGGGTTAGGCATAAAGCTCGGGCTACAAATTCATGCACAAACAATATCTTGACCGAGTCTGTATGAATTGTGGATCTGAAAAATATGATAAAAAGAAATCAAATGTAGTGGAAACAATGTTAAATCTGGGATAATCGAAGAAGAAAAAAAGAGAAGAAAACCTGCTACTGGTGCTGCACCGACTATATTATACAATAAAACTCTAAAAGGGACTCAAATTATAGAGAGAAAAGGAGGATAAGCAGGTCTTTTTTACCATCATAACATGTTGATTCATATTTTTAAGTGTTTCTTTTTTTTTTCTTTTTTATGACCGGGGTGTCCGGGCCAACTTACGCGCACCTCGACTATTCCCCGGACCCACTGAACATCCTGCAAGCTCAGTGAGCATGTAAGGCACCGCGAGGATGACAGGCATACTGCGCAGAGATGGACCCAGGAACAAGAGGGGAGGACCCCTCCAGCTCCCACTCCCACTGGGACTCGAACCTGGGTCCTGTGAAGGAGAGAGCTCTCATTCAACCACTGGGCCACACCCTTGCTGGTATATTTTTAAGTGTTTCTTATTTTATGTTCTCGATGCTTATTGCTATTCAAGAAAACTATATAATAAATTTTCCATTTGCAATTTTTAATAAATACTAGATTTAATGAGTAAAACCCAGAGATCAATTTAAGTAACTAAAAACTCTCTTGGTTGATATGATAAACTGCCTTTATGTTCTTTTAAATAGGTTTAGCTCTCTTGGTTGACGTTTTCAACAAGTGAAAATTAATGATTTCTTGTTGAAGCATATGGCTCTTCACGTACATGTGTTTTTCACTAGCAAGAAAATTAAACCAGTTATAGGTGTTGTTAAAACCCTAATTTTATGATACCTCCCTTGTTTTCATGGGTACAAAACCCTAATTAGGTTTATGACATGGTCTATAGTTTAGATCACGAGTTAGGAAAGCAACATCATTTTATTTTATTTTTTTTAGAATAATATTTTGTCTAGATTCTGATCAGGTAGATTTATTGAATTAATTTGGATTTTCAAAAATCTAACACGGGCTATTCCCATGCGTGTCTTTTCACACGGTGAAAATGGGAAATAAGCAATGCAAGTGTCTTACCCTCTGCTTGGTGTTGAGGTCTGAAAAGAGGTTGGCTAAATTTTGAACTTTTTTAATTTAGTTTTTTTTTATGTTTTTGAATTGTTTAATATATTGATATTAAAAATTATTTTTAAAAATAAAAAATATATTATTTTGATCTATTTAAAATTGAATGAAAAACACTTTAAAAAATAACTATTATTACATACTCAAGCATCCATTTAAAGTCTGCTTGTTTTTGTGTCTCTTTAATATAAAAAAAAACAGTAAACAAGGATTGCTACATAAAAAACAAAAGCATATAATCTGTCGTCTATTGCACAAAAGTGGGTTTTCCTTTTTAGCCTTTTGTTTTTGTTTGTTAAAGCTCTTCTAGTCATATCTAAAACCAGAGATAATGATCATTGAGCATTAATATGGAGTTTGATTATCATGTCTCCCAGGCTACTATCTTTTTAAGTAAAACTAAGCTCCTTGGTTGGCTACTTTTATTCCCAGTTGCATTTGGAGTTATTCTCACTGAAAGTGGTGGGTCAACCATGCTTAAAGAAGAAGAAACTGCAAGTATTGGCTTCTTTTTCTTGAACGAGAATTAGTGGGATTTAAAATCATGGAAAGGATCGAAAGGAGAGGGTGGATTTCCATTTAGTTCTAGTTTAATCAAATCCCATTGAAATGCAACTTTCTTTAATAATTGCTTCGTGATGAATGGATCATCTTCTCTCTTCACAGGAAAAGAAGATGTGAAACTGATCATCTGGTGCGTGTCCTCAAGATTATAAAAAGAGGAATCGATATCATAGCACCCTCTTAAAAGTTTTGATTTGTAGAGAAATCTTAGCTTTTCATGTAATATTATATATAGAGCCAGTATCTTGTTGAGAGGTGGGGAATTATATATACTTTTTCCCATAAAAAATGTTTTCTGTTGCTGTCTATTACACCTTTTTTCTCTTTGATCTTGATGGTTATGTATCCGCACAAACTGTTTCATTTTTCACTTACCAGGGATATTAATTAAATTCCTTTGGCATCAACATTAAGTGAATTATAAGAAAATTTAGTTTAGTATATTTGGTAATCTATTTAGTAAAGCGAGATTCAATTCTTAAGAATTTAGTTTCTCAATTATAATCATGTGATAAGTGAGAGTAACCTTCACGATATGCCTAAAGGGCCACTAAATTTCCACCGAAGCAGATAAAAAATTGAATTATTCAAGTCAACTGATATGCATGCATGTTTATATATATATATATATATATATATATATATATAAGAACCTCTTAAAGGTGGTGTATTTACCTCTTAAAGGTGGTGTATTTTAGAGTATGTTTGAGTATTTTAAATATTACTTATTTAATATTTTCGTCCCAAAATCTTAAATCAATTGTGAAACAGATTGATAAGGAAACAAAGAAGAAGAAGAATAGTTATGAGAAACTAGCCTTCTATTGAGTCGATTAACTATATATTTGGTAATTAAGAAAAATATTAACTAACTATCTAAATGCCGTTGTGGATTCACTGTAGATGCTCTTGTACATGTAGAGACAATGGCACTGTAGATTGCGGCAGTGTCACGACAGTTTTACCCTTAATGAAAACCTTCTTTTGCTTTCTTTTCCGCCGGGTTATTTTTGCCATTTACTGCCTTTCGTTTATTTCCTGCCTTTCATTTCTTATCTCGGGCAGAGAGGGGCGCGACCTTTGGCTGGGCAGTCGGGCGTTTGTGGGGTTGACGAGTTGATTTCGGGTCGATCTGGGTTCACACGCCGTTGCTTCGTTGTCTGGGTTCTTTGCTTTTATTAGCGGCTCGACGAGGTAAGAATCTAGCCATTTTCTTTCGTTCATTGTTGAGTTCTTCGTCGGTTCTCTCAATGTGTTAATGGGTTCCTTTTTTTTTGTGTTTTTCTTGCATCTTCTCTGTCGATTTACACTTCAACTGGAATGGGTGTTCGGTTATTGCATTTATTGGAGTGCAATTGCTTTGGTTTTTCCATTATTCGTTTGTTGTATTCTGGGTATGTTGCTGGGTTGTGTTCGGGTTGATTGGGTTTTGTGGATTGTATGTGTTGGGTTATGGGTTATTTGCTTAATTGGTTTATGGTTTGATTAGATCTTTAATTTGGCTCATGGTTACGGTTCGGTTGGGTTTTGCTCTCGGTTTGGAGCAGATTGTCAACACAGCTCGAAACAGTTGTTTTTTTGTTTTTTTCCTTATTATGGTTTGCTGCTTACGTTAATTGAAGTTTGTATTGTTGTCTTCTGCTTTCAATTTCTTTTTTAGTTCGTTTTGGTTAGTTCGTTTGGTTTCGCTGTTTCGATTTAGTTACTTAACTTTAATTGATTGTTTTGCTGATTTGTCATTTCGCATTTAATGCTTCTCTGTGTAAAGTTGACAGGATTATATGATATTGTTTTAACTTCTTCTATCTGAGGCGGTGCTACAGATTCCTACGAGAGCATTCTACAGCCTTCTTTTCTCAGTTTTGTTCTATATATTACGTTGTTTGTTTAGCTTTGTATTTCCCTTTCATCTGCAAACAAAAACTAAACTTCTTCTGTCTGGTTTTTTCTCTTCCTTCTTGCTTTTCTTTTCAGTTTTTCCCTGCTGATTGTCACGTTTTCCTTTCAAGTTCACGCAACACTCTTGCTCTTGCTCCTGCAACTATTGAGGTTAGTTGTTTATAGTTTTAGCTATTTGTTTGCTGATTTGTTCTGTGTTTTGTTGTGATGAGATAATCTTGCAGTTTTAATTTTTTTCTATCAGTTGAAACCTTGCTGATTTGTTCTGTGTTTTGTTGTGATGAGATAATCTTGCAGTTTTAATTGTTTTCTATCAGTTGAAACCGTGAATCAGCCTCCCTATTGCTTCACTCTTCAACAAAAAATGTATATTATAAACACTTGCCAATATCATCAACCATTTCCAAGCTATGTTACTGGGGTTATGTGTGGTGATTTTAGTTATATGTTGTGGATGTGATTTGTTTAGTTAAAAAGAAAAATGTGCATTGATTGAATGTTTTGTGGTGATAACTAGCCGTTATATTGCCAGCTCTAACTTTCCATTCATGTGCCAGATTATCGACCTCTGCTAACTTAAGGGCGAGATGAAGAAAAAGGCCCATGAAATCATTGACAACTTTGCTGAACGTGGCCTTCGTTCCCTGGGAGTTGCTCGCCAGGTAGACTGATTCGATAATTTACTCGCTATTCATTTCGTATGATTCCTTGGAATACTGCAAGCTAGACGAACTAACTGAAACATCATTTATTCTGATGACATGATTCATTTCTTTTCCCTGTTTATAGACAATTCCAGAGAAGAACAAGGAAAGCGAAGGAGAACCATGGGAGTTTGTGGGTCTCTTGCCTCTTTTCGACCCTCCAAGGCATGACAGTGCCGAGACTATCCGTCGAGCCCTTGACCTTGGTGTAAATGTTAAAATGATAATCGGCGATCAACTTGCTATTGGCAAAGAGACTGGCCGCAGGCTTGGGATGGGTACGAACATGTATCCCTCATCTTCTCTCCTTGGTAATAGCAAGGATGCGGGCATTGCTGGCATTCCAATATATGAGCTCATCGAGAAGGCTGATGGGTTTGCCGGAGTCTTCCCTGGTATTGGAATTTTTCATTTTTTATCTCTATTACTGATATGAATGTTGCCAACTTAAATGCTGAACTCATGTAAAACTTTGATATGCAGAACACAAGTATGAGATTGTTAAAAAGCTACAAGAGAGGAAGCACATTTGTGGTAGATTTTGATAGAAAGTGGACCACAGTTTGTAGAATCAAGTTAAGGGATACATGAATACAGATGGTTCCTAAGAACATTTATTAAACCTAGAGGTAACTTCTTTCCTGATGCATTATTGTAACTTTATTTCTTCTTTTTTTAAAACAACAATGTGGAACAGATAAAGAAAATGATAATCTATGCAATTGATAAAGTCATTGTAGACTTGCAAGAGCTAATAAAAATACAGCATTGTGCTTTGCCGCGACTACTTCCAACAGGCAGGCAGACAACACAGATACAGCAGCATCACTTTTTTTTTTTTTTCTCTTTTAGATTTCCATATGTACATTGCCTTTACTCTGTTGGCATGGCTGTAACATAAGGCTGTTGGCAGCAATTTTCTCGAAGTTGCCATTGAAATAAAATAAAAGGTTTAATAATGGGCACAACGTCTCTTTGTTCATTTTAGGTTTTGGTGGGATTTTTTCCTATAGCTATTTTTTCCATTATAGTTCTTGAAGTTAAACCATATTTTATACAGGTCACACTTATTCATCTTCATGTATATATCAATTCTCCCATGAGTTCCTCCTAAATTCTAATATACTGTAAGCTTTTGCAATGTATTGATTGATTCCATAATTAATACTGTTTTACTCATCTCCCAAATAGCTTGGTTTATCATCCAAGATAATAAAGGAAAAAGAAGAAGAAGATAATTTTGTACCTAATTGTATGACTTAAATCAACGTTAACTTTTTTAAACTCTCTATCAGATGCTTTTTTGATTGAAACATCTATGCAATCCTTTCTCAAGTTAGTAAAACAAAGATAGTTGCAACAAAGAGTGATTCGATTGTAGTCAAGTTAGATCTGTATTTTAGATTAAGATTTTATACGGTTTATTTTTATGCTATATGTATTGTGTTACATTGGATTAAAATTCCATATCAGAGTTTAAGAATTAATTGTTATGGATTTTATTATGTCACATTGTATACGCACATATGCCCGCGGCAACGCGCGGGCAATATGGCTAGTAAAGTTATAAAACGAATCTACAACCATGCGTTTTAGCTTTAAGTTAATTCCGATCCCCCCAACAAGGCATGCGTGGTGCCTATCTTTGCCTTGTCCCACGAGACAGACACATCCTTTCCTTTGCTCTATTTATTTATTTTCGGGTGGCGAACATTTCCTTTCCAACATATATACTTTAGTTTCAAGAGAAAATTAATGATCATGCTAATATATTAAACATAAATAGAAAAAGAACTCATATAGTAATTAATAAAAATAAAAATAATTAAAGGGGAGCAAAACGACAGTCACTGCATCAACTTTTCTCAACGACGAACAAGTTAAAGTACAATAAGCCAATGCCAGTAAAAAGGTCAAACAAAGTAAACCTGTCCATCTTGGTATTATTAAACTGCGATGATTTGTTGGAATTCGGATGCTACTGCACATCATGCATTCCTCCTGGATCGCGTCTTCCAAAAAAGGATCAAAATTTCACTGACGATTTTAACCTGGGAATCCACTCATGGTGCTCGAAGCTCGAACGTATCCCTCGAGAACTAGAGGAATCGTGTTGTATATCGAGGGCCTGTATCGTGACGTAGAATTTATATTTTTCTCGGTACAAAAGTAAATGGTTCAATTCTCGGTATTATCTGTCTTTCATATTTAACGATTATCAAATCCTATCAGGTTATGATATGGAGCGTTGACCGAAGGGATTTAAAAGTCCGCATGAGATTCTTCAATGGTGGGAGTTAAAATTCAAGCATTCCTTATCGGCTCAGAACACAATCTCGGCTTGTGATCAGGTTTGAGGTGAAATTGGAGCGTATCTAGATGAACAGTTTGGTCAGCCGCATGCAGCAGGGGCAGGGCAGAACTTGTGCAAGCTTCCAAGGCGTCTACCATGTCTGTATGTGGAAAAGTTACGAGGAGGAAGAAGACATTCAAGCTCTATACATCGAGAAAATCGTATGCTGCACGATTATTGGAAATGAAAACAGTATATCGAGGCATGTGCGGGGTAGAATTGGACAGCTCAAGGTGAAAATGTCTGAGCAGGCGCCAGGCACGAGGGCAGGGTTTTTTTTTATTATTTGTTTTAATAGTGCACCTTCATGAATCATTCAGATAATTGGTGTGTAGATTTGCTGACATGAAAGGAAAAAAGTTGTATGATATTTTTATTCCATTTACCCCCACAAAACTAAGTCGTGTTGATGGACAGGACAACGATGTTCTTGTAAATGTTAGAAGGAATCCATTACCCGAGGCTTTCTTGTCATGCTTTAAAACTAAACTGAGACACATAATAATAATAATAATAAATAAATAAATAAATAATGTTTTTAGAAGGTGTTTGAGAGTATGTTTAAAAATTAAAGATAATGACAAATAAATAATAAACAAGTGCTGGCTGGTTTGGGATAGAGGATAAGCTCGTGCAGTCAAAGATATTAAAAATACCCTAAGTTTATCCTAAATTCAGTGCTCTCAATAGATTTCTTTTTAATATACGAGAACGTGAAAGATATAAATATTTTATATTAAAAAGTTTTAAATTTCAACTATTTTAGTTTGTCCAGAAAATATAATAAAAATAAACTCATATTAATTTTTAAAACTCATAACTTTTTTCATAAACCCGAGACTAAATTGATAAAAAGCAGATCTTAAGAATAATCGAACAAATTCCTCCCTCATCAAAACATTAAGAGATAAAATTAAAACCAAACTTAATAATAATTAAAAATATAAACTAAATCTGATATAAAAAAATTTAAAATCAATTAATTTATATGTATAATAATCATAATTAAAGCCAGGCCCTTAATTCTAATGATTTTTTTTTAAAATATTTATTTTTGTGTTATGATTAAATTGGATATACGTAATTGTTTGGATAAGAATCAATTTAATGAGTTCGATAAGGATGGGGTACTTGACATGATAGCTCTTGTGAGAGTAATAATTATCCCAGAGAAACTATAAAATGGAAGCATTATATATACATACATATATATATATTACATATATGCACGCACACATTGGGAAAAAAAACTTGTACTCTATGAGGCTAGCTTTGAAAGAATGTTAGTATCTGGTGTACTATCTATTTCAGACCCATTTTTGGTATTTTATTAGATGGTGGGTGTGTGAACTATAATGGATCATGCATATTGGGCCTGTTTTAAAATGTTGGCCTACGAATCTGTAAGGTCCTTTTTCGCAAAGGACAAGATTTGGAGGACTGTTTTCTAGTTTAAACTAATTCATTCTATAAACCATATGCTCTAAGACTTGTTAAAACAAGCATATAGTAAATTTCTGCATGAAAGTATAGTAAATTACCAACATCCCAAACCTAACACATCCAAACATAATTTCTTATATGGAAAATAGAAAAGACAAAATGATTTTAGTAGCAAAACCCTTTGTCGAAATTCCTGGTTGATATGATAAATGATACCGTACAACCTTCAGCATCACTGCAATTTTTGTTCAAGAGCACAAACCAGGTCCTATCTGGTTCGTCCATTGAATCTGTACACTGATCATAGTGCGCATCTTTGTGAGGGCATAATAACGTGATCTACTTTTGAAAGATTGTAAATCCACGCTTATCTGATTTGAGATTGTAACCAGGGAAGCTAACTTTTTTGCAGGGTTATGGAGGTTTTACAATCATCGTTGGTATTGCAGTGGCACGTACTAATCTTATTTTTCAATTCTCAACTGTAGAGAATTTTGTCTTCCCATTTAACTTAAAACGTATTCTACAAATCCATTCAAACAATATTGTAGTTTGATTAACTGATGGCCTTTGCTTGAGCTAATTAAGTGCTCCGAAAAGTCTCTGATGAATGTCTCGATGCAGCTCCCTGGTGATGGTCCTTTGTTGTGTTTAGTGAATGAAGGATATTAAAAGTCTGATGAATGTTTCCTGCAACTCCCGGGAAGAAATTAAAGAGCTTCTGTCATGTCCTTGCTGCTGGTCTTTTGTGGTTGGCCATGAGATGGTTTTTAGTTTTTGATACATATAAAACACGAAGCCTTTTAGTAGTGATTAGTGGCTGAAGTTTCATCGAGCGTCTTGCTTGCCTGTTAAGTGATTTTGTGTGCTGACGCAAACACTGGTTTCTCAGGTGTTTCAGGGGGCACTTATTTTGAGTCATGATGGAGACCAACTAGATTCTAGCTAGTGCCGATTATTGCTATTCTTATTAAACCATTTTAATTGCATGGAAGTCAGCTCCCATAAGAAATTATGCTGAAGCTAGCAGATGATACGTTGATAAATGATAAAGAATTTGCAATATTTAATGAGCGAGCTGGGAAAACATGGTAATCACTACCCTTTGACGCTTGTGACATGCTGCCCACGTCCACACTTTGCCAGGTTCCTACTTTTCTTATAGGTTGTTAATTTCTCACTTCATTCTCGTACGTAGCTAGTTTGTGACCTGAAACAATTGAAATTTCTGATCATCTAGACTTCTGTACGAGTACTGCTAGCTGATTATTTCCACGAATTAAAATTCATGGCTATTGACGAATCTAAACAGTTGGTCAGAAAAGAGAGTATGTGAAAGGAGAATCAGATTTCAGTGGATCCAGTTTCGTTGAGAGAGTCATCAAGAGGAGAGGCTAGCTTCAATTTCATGCTGCCGCCTGTGTCGACTGCACCAGCTCCAGACTTGCTACCACCTGCAATGCCTGCAAAATCCCAGCTTATAGCAAGCAGCCTCCCCAGCTCAGCCTGTTCATCCCCTCGGTTCAGCTTCACCATGTTAAAGAAGAAATCGAAAAATGAAAGCCAAGCATCTCGCTTCCAGATTGACAATCTTGTAGGTCGACACTCTTTAGCACATCCTCCCCTTGCTTCTCAACAAGAGATTCACATGCGAAGGAGCAAGTCTTGCGGAGAAGGAAGGACAGCCGCGCCTGCTGATGAACTTAATCTTTGGTTCCCCAGACCAAATGCTGGCAAATCTGACAACGGACCTCATGGACACTTCAAAAATGAGGCTAGGAAAGATAACATGGCTGGTGGAAACATGGATCCCATTGATGATAGATTTAAATGCGGTGCGCTATGCTTGTACCTGCCAGGCTTTGCAAAGGGAAAACCAGTGAGACCAAAAAAGGAAGCGAGAGGAGATTTGGGAAACGTAATATCCAGGACAGTTTCTGTGGAAAGATTTGAATGTGGCTCATGGGCTTCATCGGCCATCATAAATGACTATGAAGATGACTTCAAGAATCTATTTTTCGATTTGCCATTAGAGTTTATCCAAACTAGTGCGAATGACGCAAATTCACCAGTTGCTGCTGCCTTCGTCTTTGACAAGGATCGAAAACGAGTTCTCAAGAGTTGTTCAACAAGAGCAGAACCCAGGAAATCCTATGAATTTTCTCGCCATGTTAGGTTTTCGACTGTTGGATTTTGTGTGTTGATTGTGTTTAGTGTGGTTTGATTGCAGGTTGATTTATTTGAGAGAGATGAAGGCTTTGTGAAAGCCGGAGAGAAAAGATTTGCAGAGTAAGTGTTCTGCTTTTGTATTCTTGGTAGTGCTTACATTGTGTTTGACAAAAGTCCCCTAATATACTCTCTTGGGGAGAACACATGTTTTGTGTGTTCTTTGACAGCCTGTTACAGTTAAGCTTATTGAACATAATTCAGTTTGACTTTCCTCTTCTTAGTTTGTTACAATTAACAGAAATGTAATTAACTAACTATTACATAACATCAATCATCAGCTTCTTCTTTTTCTTCCCTTAATGCTACTGCATTTCCAGTTCAGCATCAACTCTTCTGCCTCCATTAATCCAGCTCAACAACTTACCTTCCAACAGCCTCTCCTAAGTTGCTGACTGGTTTAACCCTAAGTTTCATCCGTAATCTAGGTTGTCAACAATTGGTGCCTTCCATTTGCCCTGGTAGTTGGGGTTCTTAATTTTCTTTGGCTTCCATGGGCCCTTGTACTCAGGATTAGAAATGGTTGGGGCAGTCCACTCACAATCTTCCTCATCATCCCAGTCTTCTGGCTTTTTGGCATCGGGATCTGGAATTTCTTTAGGAATGTCCTCATAACCCTCTGGCTTCTTGTCTTTAGGATCAGTAATATACTCCTTGTCATCCCAATCTTCTGGTTTCTTGGCCTCAGGATCCTTGATTGTCTTTGGTGGGAGAAGATCTCAGTCAGAGTACAAACTTTCAACATGCCTCTGAGCCCTCTCAATTTGGGCTAATCTTTCAATTTCCAGTTTCTGAAACTCACTTTTTTTCTTTTGAGCAGATACTGCATCAGCTCTTGCTCTATCAGCTAATTCCGTAGCCCTCTTGCATTCTTTTTCAGAACGATTACACCTTTCCTGGACTTCTGCAAACCTCTCAAATTCAGATCGATACCTTTGCTCCAGATGGATCTTCTCTTGTTCCAGAATCCTAGCTTCTTTGTCATAAGATTGAGCCTTAGCATTTGCAGTCTCTAGTTTCTCAACCAACACTTTAATTTCAAGCTTCAGAGATGATATTTCAGTGCCATAACTCTGCATTTTTGACTCAGCAACCTTTAGCTCCAAATTTGAAGTAGTCAAACACTGCTCGGCATACTCAATTCTTCTGTTCTTCTCCTTTATTTCATCCTCCTTAACAACCAAATGGCTAGAAAATTCTTCCCGCAGTGCATCTTCCCTCAGTTGTGTTTCTTTATTAGTTCTTTCTTGAACATTTGCCGCCTTCTCTAAAGCAGCTTTTGTCTCCCTTACAGCAATGTCATACTTCCGTTTCCACTCAGCTGCATCTTCTTCAGCTGACCTCATTTGTTCATGAGCAGCAGCCAACCTTGCGTCAGAAGCACTTCCCCGTGACTTCAGTATTGCAATCTCTGACTCTGCCTGCTCTTCATCAGCATCATCTTCAATTTTAATTGATTCATCCCCACTGGTATGGCATTCCTCACTTCTGCCTTCTTCTATGTCAGTAGGGGAAACCTTGTCCTTTATACTTGTTGCATGACAAGCATAAAATAAATTTGCAATGGACACTTCTTCCTCCTCCTGTGCACAATTTGCCAATTGCTTGTAATCTTTGCAATCATTTGTGTTATGCCCAAACAGATTGCATCTATCACATTTAGGCTGACTTTTAAATCTGCACATACCAAAATGAATTTTTTGGCATGTGTTGCATTGTGGCTTCACATTGATGTGACTACTACTTCCAGTTTTAGATTGTGGACTGAAAACACTGCTGTGATTCATTCTTCTTTCATAATTCAAGTTTGAATACTGATTGTTGTTGTGCATGTGATTGCTCTGCATATTTCCTCCTTGTGACCAGCTTGTAGGTCTTCTGTTTTGACCTTGCCAGCCTTGATTGTGTCCAATTTTGAGACTACTGAAAGCTCTCTCAGTATGCATTTCTCTATCTCTTTCATCATGCATATCTTCCCTTCTATCATACACTTTAATTGAAGCAATAACTTCTTCACTTCTAAGTGTTTTCAAGTCTCTTGTTTCTTCAATAATTAAGACTATGGACTTGTATTTTCTGCTAAGACTCATCAAAGTCTTTTGCACTATCCTTTGTTCAGTTATCTCTTCTCCGAGAGACTTCATGTCATTTATCACTCCAAAAAACTTAGTCAAGTAATGATCTAAGCTTTCTCCTTCAGCCATTCTCATATACTCGAATTCTGCCCTTATAGCCTGCAACTTCACTTCTCTAACTTTATCATCTCCTCTGAATTCTCTCCTCAACAGATCCCATGCTCCTCTTGCTGTCTCTTCATTTCTTATTCTAGGGAAAATATCATCAGTCAAGGCTCCTTGGATAATACTTAGAGCCTTGGCATCTTTGATTCCTTTTTCTTTAGTCTCAGCAGCAGTCTCTCCTGATTCAGTTTTCTTGTCTTTCGAACCAGAAGCTTCTCCACTACTACTTTCATTGGATACTTGTGTTGATGTATCACCACATCCAACCACATCCCATAGATCATAAGCTCTGATACCATGTTGGATTTTGTGTGTTGATTGTGTTTAGTGTGGTTTGATTGCAGGTTGATTTATTTGAGAGAGATGAAGGCTTTGTGAAAGCTGGAGAGAAAAGATTTGCAGAGTAAGTGTTCTGCTTTTGTATTCTTGGTAGTGCTTACATTGTGTTTGACAAAAGTCCCCTTATATACTCTCTTGGGGAGAACACACGTTTTGTGTGTTCTTTGACAGCCTGTTACAGTCAAGCTTATTGAACAGAATTCAATTTGACTTTACTCTTCTTAGTTTGTTACAATTAACAGAAATGTAACTAACTAACTATTACATAACATCAATCATCAGCTTCTTCTTTTTCTTCCTTTTATGCTACTGCATTTCCAGCTCAGCATCAACTCTTCTGCCTCCATTAATCCAGCTCAGCAACTTACCTTCCAACATCGACATCTTCGCCCACATAGCACCCTACATCACCAACTTCTTGCATTACACCTCGCCTGCTGAAGGCTAGGGAGGAATTCAATGTCTTTTTAGAAGCGCAGAGTGCATGAATCTTTCTGCCAACTTTCTTTCTTTCAAGCATTATGTTTTCTAGTTCGATGCGCGCAATTATGCAGATTTGGATGTCACGTTTTACCCGAATTTGATGCATCCTTTTTTTCCCCCATCCATCTTCTGAAAATAATCCAGAGAAGGTTGAACAAGATAATTGTACGAGAATTTTGCCATTTCTTGTTCTACTGTTTCATAAACTAGCCATAACAAGGGGCGATCAGCTGAACCCACTGTTTTCTGTGTACATTAACTGAAGGTTGCTCCACATACCGCACTACTACTGCTACTGTTATACTTTAAGAATAAGTGGAAGTGGAAGCTCAGATCCTACAGTTTGCAAGGGAACCACACAAATGTAAGACAATAGGGTCACAATTTAAGAATGAGCAAAAAGTTGATTGCGCAACCTGGATCATCTTCCCCTGCTGTGGGAAAACCAACTAAAATATAACGAAGACAACCAATTGGTTCAGTGGGAAAACCAGCTAAAATATAACCAAGACAGCCAATTGGTTCAGTGCTGTGAGTCCAGAACGATCTATAGTTCCCAAATTGTATATGCGCTTCATCCATCAACAAGTCTCCACTACTTCTAGCCACTGTAAATCCAGGAGAGAAATGGCTCAAAATGGTAAACCCTGCATATGCATGCTAGCGGAACGAGTTGATGAAGTTGCCAAGCAAAACAATGTACACTGAAGTTTTTCTCCCACTAAAAAATGGAGGTGTTCAGAAGGGGAAAAGTAGCAGAAATGAGTAACGTGCATACCTGAACATTGTTCAAATTGCATTAACCATACCAGGAACAGATGCATTCACTTCCTCAGCAGAGAGACAAAAAACTCAAGCCCCGGGATGATTTTGGCCAATATAGAATGTGTGTAAACCTTTTTCAAAATATTCCTCTTATAATTTCTTTTTAATCAATTTAAGGTTAATTAACTGAACATCATCTTGAGATCATGAAATTAATCAACTAGATTATTGGTTGATTGCCCCTTTCCCTAATCAACTGTGACCTGGCTTTGAATTGCAGGAAGTGCTCATATCGTACTTCGAAGGTAGAAAGGACTCTATTCACCATTAGGCATACTACTAGGTGGCAGCAAAGTGATGGACGATGAAGTGGCCAAGTTGGCTCCATACGTGAAATTGGTCCCAAGAGAATTCAAATAAACACCGATCGAGATCGTTTTTTCGAGATTATTTTAAAGCTAATTGTTATTTAATTCTGATTTGCATCAACAAAAATAATCTGATTTCCATCTCTCAATTTGTAACATAATAGATTTTAAGCCTGCAATTTTAATTTAATTTTATGAAAACTAAAATAAACATTCGCAAGAGCTTGGCAAATTGAAATTTTAAAGCAGAAAGTATATTTCTTAAGTTGATACCCTCATTCCTTATTTATACAATTTTTATTTTGATAAAAAACATTTTGTTTAGTGAAAATATAAGATAACTAAAATAAATACTCACAAGAATTTAATATTTAAAATTAAAGAGTGAAATATTTTATTTCTTCAGGGAAAACGAGTTTGAATACAAATACAAGGTGCATATATACCCCAAGAAGAACAAAACAGAACATAATGACAACAATGAAATCAATCAACTAAGGAACTAGGAAAAATCTAAAGAGGAGCCGCAGACTGGATCACTCAGAATCCAGAAAAGAGTATGCTGCAACCCACGTCCAAGCATCCTGCAAGCTCCATCTTCCTCTGAAAGAGTCTGTGAGGTTGTAATGTTGAGATAAGTTCATCAAATGAGCTCTAAGATACTGCTGCTTGAAGATTCTCTCATGCCATACTGTTGTGGCAAGGACTGAGCGAGCTACCAGATGATTAATGTCCTTCCTTTTTTTGTTTTTTGGAAGCTGCCCATTGCAGAGGATGATGCCGGCTCAAATTTGGCCAGTGGGAAGTTTACCATCAAATGCATGTTTCTTCAGGTTTTGTTATCATTTGACGGCTCAGAAAGCCATATTTGAAGCTTTTTAGAATGGAAAATGGTTCAGAAACATTCTATGTATATATGAAATTAATATCTATATGAACTGGTGTGTGAAGTTATAAGTGCTAAGAGTTTA
The DNA here is from genome assembly GCA_009078335.1 of Salix brachista. NCBI lineage: Eukaryota > Viridiplantae > Streptophyta > Magnoliopsida > Malpighiales > Salicaceae > Salix > Salix brachista. The sequence continues at coordinate 11,807,899 of CM018574.1, read as the reverse complement.
ATTTCATAAATTTAAAATGATTGGCATCCCGATTCCATAAAAAAAAGGTTTTTTGAGGAATTTGATTTCGGTGTGTGTGACAAGATAGATGCTTGGTGCACGTAATACTAACTAGTATTATAAAAAAAAATATTATGTTATAATAAAGTTTCTTATCTTTTATTCAAAACTACAAAAGAGAAAGAGACCATCATTTTTCTCATGATGCACATAAATAATCGTTTTAATTAAGAAAAAAAAATATTTCCATTTTTATTCAAGATTAAAAATACGATAAATTATAACCTCAAATAAAATTTTATTTTTTATTTTGATTACTTATAGTTAGTAATATCTATTTTTAATTACTTATAATAGTAATTTGTATTGCCATAATAATCTTTTTTTTGAAAAAAAAACAGTTATGTAGAATATCATTTCTTAAGAAAGGATAATATGTTTAGTAATTATCAATAAAAGTCTGTAATATATTTATAAAAAGACTTCAGAGTTTTTTTTATTTTTATTTTTGAGGAATAATCAAACAGTCACAAGTCATACTTGTCATGAGGTATTGGCAGCATTAATTTAATGAATCGGTGGGGAAATGAAACTCGTGAAGAAAGTTCAAAACCTAACGGAGAACTGGTCACATTAGCCTGGCTTAGAGGAGCTCGGCCAGATAATCCACCGTCCTAAATTAATTTCAGATGCACGACACTGCAGACGTGGTCAAACATACAAAGAGTCACAATGGTCAACGATTCCATGCCACCCTCAGCTTCATATATGTTGGCCGACCTTCCCGAATGAAGCTAGCTAGGCAGGCTTCTTCTTCTTCTTTTCCTTTTTTTTTCTTCTTTTTAATCATATTATGAAATCACATGCATGAATAATTAATAAATTGACAAAAACATGTTCAACCATCAGTTATCAGGAGAAAGTCTCTTTGGGTTTGCTTATAAGTTTCTAATTATTTGCTAGGTATCTGTCTCTATTCACCTTATCAATCACCGAATAAGAACGGAATCTCTCACCTTGAAATAGTCCCGGCACACTTTTTCTGACATTTACGATGAAATTTACATTTCATCCTCGTTAAAACCAGACAATTAAAAAGTAGTGTTCCACAAGACAGAATTTTCAGACCCACAAAATTGTACAGGTGAAGTGGGGTTTCGCTGTTATCAGTTTTGGAAGAAACGATCCCTCTTCCTTCTTCGTCCCTTCCTGCGCTGGAACCTAACGCTATCAGACCCAGCACTCACGTACAGACACAAACTGTCAAGAACAGCCCAAATCCCTGCTCCACATGCCCTCATGTGCTTAATTTGTCCCTACTGATTCTATAAACAGTACCGTTTTCTAACTTTTTCGCTGTCAAAATTAAAATAAATTGATGAATAAACAAAGAGGTACCACTTTGCCATTTTCTCCAGTAAGCAAATGGCGACGGGGGATGCTAAATTGTAGCAGTAGAAAAGAAGAAAGCAGCAGCTCTTCTGTCTGATTGATACTCCCTGTTCTTCGAGCAATGGAGATCATTATCAACGCCTCTTCGAAAGAAGAAAAAATAACTTTTATCTTTGAGATTATTAAATACTTGGCATACAAGCCAGAACCATTGGTATCATGAGATCTTGATCATCCTCAGCCCTCATGCCATGCAGCCTACACGGCCTGTCTGTTGAATTTTGGAAGAACAATCAAAATTCTGACAAAAACACGTACGGTATCAATTTGTACGGACAAAATCGATCTACAACCCAAAACAGGTACTGTAGCGATCAAATTCTGGGAATGGCTAAATTTCCAGAATTTGAGAGTAAATTTCCAGAAACAAAAGAACTTAAAGAACTCTGTAAATTTCGAGAGTTAAAAGAACATGAACATGGGCAGAATATTTCGTTGTGGTTACTGTCATCCCATCAAATTTTATTTATATAAGGATCAAAAATTACAACGGCTAGTTTTCAGTTGAAATTTCCTATTTAACAAAGTTTTGATTATAAGCTGAAATTGACTAAAACATTGACTCAGAACTCTTAATCATGCTTATTACAATGTGAATTTAATCATAAGACTTGATTCTTCAATCTTCAATTCTTCAATCTTCGATTCTCCTGCGCACCTGCACTCTGTCAGCTTCTTTGAAAACAGAGACAAGTGGTCGACCGATTCTTCTTTTTCTTACAAGCGGTCGACCGGTTTACTTGGACAGTTCTGGAATCAACCTTAGATTTCAACAATGTCCTCTTCTACAGCTTCCACGCCATTCCGCTTCCATTCCCATTAAAATCTTCGCTCACTGATTGTATATATTCTAATATATATCATAACTTATGTATAGTAAATAAAACTCTTAAAGATTATTGATTTGGACGGATTATAATAAATTAAAGTTAATGCACGAACCAGGTTTATGTGATCGATTATTATCAGCAATTTATAAAGTGGATTCCTGTAAAGTGATCTGTTGGAAGTATATTTTACATGATTTATATATAAAAAGTGATTTTTTATTCTAGATCATATATCATAAAAATATTTATTATAAACAATTTAGAATTAAAACATGTTAAAATGATTTTTGTTAGAGTTTTGTTGGGTAAATTAAAATGACGTAAATTGATTTACATAATTTTCTTATTAGTTTGATATATTTGGAGGAATTAAAATTATTCTCAACGCTTGAATCCAAAAAATTGAGGAATTAAGTGTGCTTCATTTCATTTAACCTTAGGTCGATCAAGTTTAGTCAATTAGGAGGAAAATGATCTGTCAATCAAGTTGCAATATCAATTACGAGCATGCGACATATAACAGAACCAATAAATAGCAAGTTATTGATATATTAGTTTTATATTCCTCATGTCTAGATAATAATTATCAACTGGATGGGTTATATAATTGTAATTTGGTGATTGTGCGGGGATGACTATTTATATATTTTTGAAGCAAAAAAATGAAAAGGAAAGAAAGAGGGGGGGGTCTCTAACAATTAGAGATATGCAAGCTGTAGTTAAATATATGTTTGGTGTTGCACATGTTATTTTTAAAATATATTTTCCTTAAAAATATATTAAAAAAATCTGAAAACTATAAAATAATATTTATATAATATATTATTACCGAAAGAAAAACAAACTGTGCAAGAACGCTACTGCCACATGAAAAGGGAAAGCTCATCGTCACTGCACGCCATGAAGACTCTAAAAAATAGCTGGAGAATGGGGGGCATATGTTGACCTAGCTGGAGTGGGTAGCGGGAAGCATCGAGAGCACGCTACAGAATATTCCTTTGCGTACGAAGGACTTTTAACAACCACTTTGTCATTATAATAACAATTTTTTTTTAATATTAGTATGCTAAAATGGTGTGAAAATATAAAAAAAAAATCAAAAGAAAAAAAAAGGGGAGGAATGATGTGTGAACGTTTGAATCCATATGGTCGAGTCGAACCATTGAAATAATGAACCAGGATGCTCTAATTTTCAAGGTAATTTGTAACATTTTATCTTTTTTAAAAAGAATGAGCATGAATGATTTCTTGATAGTGAATTTATAGTTTTTTTATTAACATGAATATCTTAATCAATTTAAGTGTATCTCGATTAATTCCACGAGTTTTAAAATTAATAATCATGTAAGTTTTCAGTTATTATTATATTAACAATCATATGATTTAAACCTAATATAACAGGAAGAATAAACTTATTAATCACAAACTTATACCACTTGTCAACTAATCAACTAATAGATGATTTGAATTTATACTTTTACAAGGTAGATAAGAGAGGAAGAAAAAATCATGGCATTAAAAAATCCCAAATGAAGTTAAAAAAGACTTTTCACATGCTTGCCCTTTGCTAAGAAAAAAAAAGTCTTATAATATATATATATATATATATAAGGAAAGAAAATTCTTTAGAATTTAGCAATGTATCTTAAGAAATCATAAGATAAGATGATCAGGGAAGAAGAAAACCTTGAGATTCGTCAAGAAACCATTCCTGGCTCCTCCTCGTCCTCGATAGGTGGTGATGATTTCGTTTTTCATTTTGCTTGTTCACATGGATTGGGATTCGTTCAGAGACGAGACATTCGAAAGCGACCCAAGTTTTGTCACCCACATGCCCCCTTTTGACTTGTCGAGACGATTAATCGGAGACTTTCCTTAAAAACAGCAGCGTTTCTTACGGATGAAAAAGATGGCCAGAGGTGGCAGTCATCGATGGGAAATTTATAAAGAAAAGACGAGGCGGCATGAAAACCAGGCCCCGGGTGGTGGCGGGACCTCGTGCCGACGGCAATTCAACCTCAGAGTTTATGATTTTTCCATGGAAAATAACATACTGTATTTGCAAATATAATTTAAATACACAGAGAAGAGTTGAAAGAATGCAGCACCCTCCCCCTTCATACACCACCTGTATCTATGTACTCGTCATAAAAATAAAAAACACTATCATACAAAAAAAAAAACCCATATGAATATTTCTGATCTACCCAGCCCAGCCCTTCAATACAATAAAATAAAAATCACTACCAGTAACTACATAGTAACAAAATAAAGAATATTTTCCAGTCATTGCCGCGTATTCTGTAGCTTGGGTCCAATCATTTTGAGCTCGTATTTCTTCACAGACCAAGCAAGATCTCGCATCGTGGTGTCAATAACGTATGGAATGTTTTCGAAGGTGATCTCGGTAACGTTAAGCAAGTTCCGGCAAGGCTCACGCCTTTGCGCTATGGTTCCATGATAATGGAAATATTTGATCTTGCCCTCCGTCTTATGAGTTGTTTTTCCGGCGAAGTTCTGGGACATGTGCACTCCGTTTGCAAAGACATTGCGCGGCTGGATTGCGTATTTCCGGTCTCTCCTTACGCCCCTCTTCACGTCTCTGTACACCAGCTTCTCCAACCCCCACTTCCTGTGAATCCACGCAAAATCGCAACACATGTTAGAATTTTCTATTACAATAAGTCCCAACAGAAACAGCATCGATATTGCAATTTTCTAATCCCCGTCCATAGTAACAACAATGCAAACCCACTATGTTGCATGTCAACATCATTCACGGCTATCTAATTGATTTTTATTCATTTTCAAAGTTCATTTCCATTCCAACTTGAACTCTTAACCTTTCTTTAAGAAGCGAACATCAGCAATCAACCTCAGTTTTTATTATTATTATCGTGAATAAAATGACACTTGAACAAACACAACATTGATAATAAAAAGAAATGTCAAGTCCTGAAGCATAGTTATTACGAAGAGACTACGTTGGAGCAAAATTCAAACCACCCCACTTCCACCTGCCCTAATACAACGGGAGAAAAATCAAAGTTACGACAGCAGAAGAGTAGTACTTCCAAACATGAGCAAATCACTGGATCTTTTTTTTTTCAAATTGTTCTACATCAGTTCTAAACTGCTCCACTCCGGCAACCACCGCATTACCGGTAGGTATAGTATCATACTAAATTTCAAAAACCCAATAATGCTCTTAACATTTTGCTCGATCATTGCTCAAGTCAAAAAACCGATAGAAACACGCTCAATTGCCATAATGGAAAAGGAAATGGAACCAAGCAGCAAAACTAGAAAATTAAAAACAAGCTAAAAGCAGATCCGCCCCAGTTTTGTAAGGCCTGGAACCTAATTTTCTCCATACAAAAAAAACCTCACCGCTACTGTGCTAGCAGGACCTTTCTATATGAACCTGCAGATCTCTAATTTCACCCCAGAAAAATATATATAGCAAAAATACTGGAGCAGACAAAAAAAAAGAGGGAGGGAGGGAGAGGGAGAGGGAGACCCATTTTGTAGCTCTGAACACTTGATCAGTCGTGCTAATATAAAATTAAACTCAATTGTGCAAATAAAATAAGAGCGAAACTGAAAAGGGAGTGAGCGTAGGTATACCTGTAATATCTACCATAATCAGCGGAGAGGCAGAGCTTGCTGCTTATAGGCATTTGCTCAAAAGTGAACTGAGTATAATCCGAGAGGGAATCCAACACAGACTTGATTGTATTCTTTGGTGGCAAATAAATATACTCATCGACATCAAAAAAGAACATCCACTTAGCCGCAAACTTGTATCTATGCAGACAATCATTAACAACCATAAACTGGTTATGGTAATACCCATCAAACCTCTCTTGTTCTTTTATATCTTGCAATGTAACATAACCCAATTCCATCCATGGCTTCAAAACTTCCAAAACCTCCTCATGAACCCCACCAGCATCATGTATCACAAAATGAGATCTTTCTCCAAATAATCTCACATGATAAGCAATCCATTCCCTCACTCTTTGTGGACTTAACCCACCATATAAAGGCGAGCCGCAATACAAATAATCATATTTAGGCTTCGAACTAAAAAGGGTCATGTTTAAATCACCTGGAGATTCGTTTAATACCTCAAATCTATCAGTAATGTTAAAAAATTTATCACCACCGCCTGATGTTGAGGCTTCCAGGAACAACTTCCCGCCTGAATTTTCACCATTAACTGCCTCTGAAAAGGTACAGTTTACTACAACAGCAGTGTAAACACGACCATAGCCCCAGTCAGGGAGGATCCTGTAAGAGACGGTGGAGAAAGTAGAATTAGATGCAGAGGACGATTCAGGGACCCATTCACATTGGTAAGTGGGTTTTGAGTAAAGAAGGAGAGGCTTAGAAGCAAGGCCTATAATAGCAAACGTGTCGCTTCCACCTCGGTAAGCACCCATGGTGATGAAATTATAAGCAGCTGAACCATAGGGGTTAAATCCTCGCTTTATAGCACCATTGGCAGCCACTTGTTCTTTTTGAGCGGAGGGTGGCGATGGGGTTAGAGATGTGGTGGTGGAGGAGTTGAGGGGGGCAATGGAAGTGGTGGAGGAGGAGGAGTTGAGGGGGGCAATGGAAGTGGTGGTTGTGGTGGTGGTGGTGGTGGTGGTGATTCTTGAGATGCAAAAACGGAGATCAGAAGCAGAGATAGCGAAACGTGAAGGAAGAATCTGGAAAAGAGTAGCAATACTGCAAAGAACTAAAAGTGCCGTCAGAGCAAGTTTAAGCTCTGCAGCACATGAGTTCATTACAACACAAGACACGAACATATTCCTCTTGTTATGCTCTCTTCCTCCAACTTTCTCTTTCTCTGATCTCTCTTTGCCCATACTGGACAGACTTCTTTTCTTCTCTCTGTAAAATACCTAGGATTAACGGGCTGTTCTTGACGGAGAAGAGGTGATGAAGAGGCAGAGAAAGCTAGCAATAGCAAGCTCTCTGTTTTTTGTTTATTTTTTAGAGGGTCGGGGACTTTTCTGTCTGCGAGCGTTTTTATAACTGTTCTTAGGGTAGCTTCTAAAAAATGGAATGCAAGGATCGAATCTAAATTGCTTGGCCGTCCATGTTAGGACATGATTGGTAGAGTGCTGGTAGTAATCTTTCTTTGTTAGGTGACACATTCATGTATTTTCTGAAATTAAAGTGGATTTTTCAATTCTTTAGTTCGATTTGACTTGTTCTGCGAATATTACAAGCTTCAGATTTGTTTGTAAATAAATCCTAATTAATTAAAAAGGCCAGCTTATCCTGCGAAGATGAGAGGACAAAAACACTCATTGACAGTGAGTTTGTGAAAGACAATTTCACGTTAATCAAATGTTTATTTATATTTAATCTTAATATAATTTAATATAGAGGGAGGGCATTGAAGAGAGTAGTTGCAGAAACGGTGGCATTAATAATTTAATCATAATTATTCTCCCATTAAGAAAAATCCTAATTACGAAACTGTTTAGGCCACGGTTTATTGTTTTCCTTTTCCCCGTTACTCTTGGGGCCATGGATTTGCATGGAGACAGAAGACTGTATGCAATCAAATCTTTATACATTTATTTTTATTTCAATTCATTTTAATCCTTTTTTACTATAAAATTCCCCTTGAAAAATTCAAATTCGAAAAGTAAGTAAGGAGACAAACTCTGCCCGTTAAATTTCTTATTTCTTTTTTTGTTCTGTATGTTTATGAAGTTTCTCTTTATCCCCGAGTTTAAACATGATTTCTTCTGGCCAGAGGATTTTTAAATCCACCCGAGGCATTTAAATTGCATGAGACTGTTTGAAAGTGTGGTTAAGATTATTTTATAAAATAATTACTTAGAAATACATCAAAATAATTTTATTTTATTTATTAAAAATTATTTTTGACATAAGAACATGAAAATAATTTAAAAACATTAAAAATATTTTTTTAAAAAAATCAAAAATATTTCTGAAACTCAATATAAAAAACGCAGAATGAGTTTTGAGATGGAATATATGTGTATGTGTATGTGTCTGTACATACATACATATAATTTCCTCATTTGTTTTTGTTAAAAAAATATTAAACCAACAAAAACTAATCGAGGATGGATTTTTACCATAATATGCGAGTAAAAACACTTTTGGTTTACTAGAGTAGTGTGTTTATACACTTCTGCGCTTCACACCAGAAAATTTAACACTGTTCTTTTTCCAAAACTCGTTATTTATTATCAAATTGATCGAAGTTGAATAATTTTTTTATTTTAATCACACGGTGAAAGAAGCAACATACCATTGAAAATAAAATTTTAAAACTGATGTTAAGAGGTATTTTTGTATTTTTACAATGGGTTTTTTAAATTGTTCTCATATATTTGTGAGACAATTTGATATTGTAATATATGTATATGTATAAAAACATAGTGAAATTACAAAAATATATTTTAAAGCTGAAAATATTAAACTAACCTTGAAGAATCTTTTGATTTTTTTACAATGATTTTTTTGTTATTATCAAATCAGTGAGGGGTAATTCGATGTTTGTATATATATATATATAACATGGGGGCACTAGGGGTGTGTGGCACACTTTCCTCACCTTTCTAATTGAGAAAGAAATGAGATTTGGATTTTGCTTTAAAATAGGATACTTCTCAGTCTAATATCTCAGGATATAAATTTAAAAAAGTTAATACAAGTTAATATTGTTTACACGGACGAGTATATTTATGTTCTTTTCAATTTTGTGATTGTTTTTTTGTTATGAGAGTATCCTGATCTCATAATCTAGATCCTGATTTTGACATATTAACTCGGATTAACTCGTTTTTTATTCTCTAAGTTACAGGTTTATCATGCTAATTTAGTTTGACTTGAGCTTAATTTTTTATATTTTTTCATGATTTTGTCCTTTTACATCTAATAGGTTGAGAATTGAACTCGTTTATCTTTTTTACAAAAAAAAACAAACTCTCAAGTTGTTGCTATCATTTTATTTATTTATTTCATTTGTGTTTTATTATTTTCTTTATTAAAAAATCATGTTTTCACAATTTATTTTAAATGATAAAAAGGCTCCACAACATAAGTACATGTAAAATCTACTGTATGGGATAATCTTCATTTTTTTGCTTTTCAATATTTATTTTAGAAGAAGTGATAAACATAATATTATTATACCATTTTTAAAAATAATATTCCTACATGTCTTCCAAAAACACCAAAATAGTATTCATTGTAACAAAAAAAATTCACTAGTTCTTTTTCTTTGATTGTTTTAAAATTTATGTTTTTTTAGCTTGGTTTTAATAAGATTATTACCCATGTCAATGGTTTGATGACTTTACTCAAGTTGATTTGAGTTATTATTAAAAATATTAATTTAATAAAAATCATACGAGTTATTTTAAAACTTATCAAATCAATACTATTATATTATTAAAACAAACTATATGTCAAATATATAAAAATACAGCCTTCCTCTTGTTACTAATAGAATACACATTAGAAAATTTATATTTATAACATTTAAAAAATAATACTACCAATTTAACTTTTAACTTTTCTAATATAATTTTCTGTGGACATCGAGTTTCCAGGGAAAAGGGGTAAAATCCAAACTGAAGTCAAAGAAGAAATGTCTCCAAGTAGCCCTTAAATTTGGTGGCCACAGGGATCCTCGTATTCACAAACAACATTCTATTTATCTGACAGCATCTTCCAATCAAACTTATCTGTTCGGCTGGATGGACAGCCGAACGAAGTGACTGTTTGGGAGATATATTTACTGTTAATTTTGAAATATTTTAGTATCACTGCCATAATTAAAAATATTTTAAACCGAATTTCTTTTACACCCATTTTTCCTCCTAAGAGATATTCTGAACGTTCTCATACACACATATCAACACATCAATTAAATATATTTAAATGTTATGTACAAATCCTGAACGTTTTCATGTACACATATCAATTAAAGACCATCATCATTTATTTTAAAAAAAAATTAAAATTTAAAAACACAAAATTAAGAGTCAAATACAATCTTACTAGTACTTTTAAGGGTTTATACAGGGAATAATCACACGTTCACAGTAATATTTCATTTCTCTTCTCTCGTGAAGATGATATTATATCTAATACCTTCAAAAAAAAAAATTTATCCAGGTTTAAGGGTCATTTGATGATAAAAATCAATATTTTTTAATAAAAAATTGTAATCCCTAAGAGAATAAGAATAAAAATCTATGTTTTTTTAGTATGATAGATGCTCTGATAATGAAAACACGAATACTTTCATAAAAAAGTCATGAATTCTTTATACGGGTGGTTTAGAAAGTATATATAGTACCTGAACTTTTTAGACCGAGGGGTTGAATTGTTATTTTTTCATGATAATATTGATGAATAATTAATATCTCTTACACACATAGTTATAAAATCCGTTCCGGTTTTTTGTTTGGAACAGAACGTTCCGGTTTCGGTGCATTCCGGCGTCCCGTTCCGGTTTTGTACTGTTCATATTTATTTAATTATATATATAAAAAAAATAAAATATTAATTTAACAAGTATAATTTAAATTCAATATAAATGAACTTTAAATTATACAATACAAACACAAAGTCAAAAAAACATAATCTCAAAATTAGAAACATCTCTAAAATTCCAAAATATTATGAAAGTAAAATGTTCGAAAATAAAAGAAATATAAATCAAACATCTTCTACATCATTAATTAAAGAACAATTTTTTTATCTTATTTTAAATAAAGTTCAAGTATTTTATATATAGTTTATTGATACAATTAATTATATAATAAATAGGAGTAAATTATATAATTAAATAATTGCTTTTGAAAAATCCTCCAACAATAAAATTATTATTTTTAATTATATTTAAATTAAAAAAAATAAATTTAAATATAATTAAAAGACCCACAAATTTGAGATTTGAAATTTAAAATAATATTTAAAAATTAACCCTCCAAAAAAAAATATTATTCTTATTAATTTATAACCCCCCCTAGAAAGTTAGAAACATATTTTTATTATTATTATTATTATTATTATTATTATTATTATTATTATAATTTATAACTAAGTATAAAATGCCCTCCCCCTTATAGAATAGCTAGGAAGTGGGGACCAGCGAACTTATTTCTTCTTATTATTATTTTGTATGTGATCTCCATTTTCTTCTCCATAACCATGACAGCATGTGACTTATTCTCTTATGGCTCAACACGTGCAACAGTCCCCCCAACATAACCCTAAAGTGAAAAGTCCTAAACCTAAACTGCTAAACATATCCCACGCCGCCCACCCTCAGGAGTCAGGCCTCATCTCCTTCCTCCTCATCCTCTTTTTCATTTATTTTTCTTCCTTCTCATCCTCTTTTCCTTTACTCTCTTCCTCCTCATCTTCTTTACTCTCTTCCTCATCTTCTTTACTCTCTTCCTCATCTCCATTTTTTTTTCTTGGCTCCGTTTTGAAGTTTGAACCGGTGGCAGAATGTATTTATTTTAATTTAGAGTTTTATTTGGAATTTTTTGAACCCGGAACGGAACCCCCGGTACGCAACCGGGGCGTTCCGGCCGGAATTGCCGGATCGGTCCGAAATTCTACCCGGGACAAAAACATCGCCGTTTTGTCCCAGATTTTTCAGTGGAACGGACCATTCCGGCCGTTCCGGCCGTTCCGGCCGGAACGGAACGGAATTAACATCTCTGCTTACACAATATTAATATTGATAGAAATATGATACGTATTTTTATACGACATGGAGAGATAATTACTCCTAAGTCCTAACATCAATATTTTATGTTAGAAAATTATGAGAATAAACAAATAAAATCTTATAATCTAACTTGAGGCCTATAATGCTCCCAATAGCTATATTCATTGGGATCCGACATAACTCCAAACAAAAAAAATAACGAGTTTGACATCTCGATACACCTATGTTTATTGAGACTCCAGTGAAAGAAAGTCAAAAACATAACATTCTAGTAAACTTAAATATAGTAATTCATGATCTTGTAAGCTAAAAACTAAAACTAAGAAATATATATTAAAAAAGGGAGAGCATATAAGCCAGAAGAACAAAAATGAGAATACGATTCGCCAAAGCATAATTCCAAACATGAATTTGGCTATAAAAAGAGAACGCAAAAAAAGTGAACCTACCAAGGAGTATAATGACTAGCATGCAAGAGTCAAATGAGAATCATACCTATAACCTAATAAAGCAAACAAAGAGGGGCATGATTGCAAATATCCACCCCGCAGGAAGAGAATTCGAGACAGATGGAGTTTTCTCTGGAATGGTGTGCTCGGTCTGTCATCGAGCCTCGGATGGGACCTCAAAATTCACCGGAAAACTAAAATCTGCTCATCAGCTAGACACGTAGCTCATCTCGACACGTGGACCAATAAAGCACTCAACACCCAAAAAGTCATCGGTAGTATTTACCCAGCTAACGACTGGTCGGGAGGGTACCGGACCTGTAATTGCGGGAGTTCTTAAATAATTATCTTTTTATATTTGCGTGGCTCGAAAAAGTGAAGGACGCGTGTCCTTATAAACTGAGGTGGACCCCGCATCGCTTCAATTATTAAATGTCTGGTTGGCAAGTCCATCAAACACTTCCAGTGATATCATTGAGACTGGCTGTACCCTATTTATTTCTCTCTAATTAATTTTATTTTAAAGTGAGCAGAGTAGAGTTGTTTATTTGTCGGAGCTGTCTTCCAAGCTCATTCTCCACTTGACAAAAGATTTCATTGTTGTTAAGTATTTTTAGCACATGCATGTTTAGAGTGGGATTGTAATTGTTTTTTAAAATAAATTTTGTTTAGAATTGTATTAAAATAATATATATATATTTAAAATTATTTTTGACATCAGTATATGAAAATAATCTAAAAACATATAAAAAAATTTAATTTAAAGTGAAAAATATTTTTTTTTTCAAAAATATTTTTGAAACGCGCTACCAAGCTATATCAGTTCCTAGAGGTAAACGTTCATCATTTATCTTGGATTTCTCAAATTATTTCCTGGGATTTAAATTTATCGAGAGAAAGACTGAAAATGATAATAAAACTATAAGATGTGTTGAGACCTTTTTAATTTTTTAATGATTTCTCTAGTAAAGTAAAATACATCAAGAACTGCAAATTGCTCCTCAAAATATACATCTACAGATTGCCATGAATTTTGTTCGGAATGTTTGCGCCATCACCCGTTTGTAGTCTGAATTTTATTGATTTTTAAACATTAAATTGATTTTCATGATTTGTTTTTTTTTCTTTATTTCAATATTTGATTGAAATTGATCTAATATATTTTCATTTTAATATTAAAAACATTTTGTTTTAATTTTTTTAAAACTAAATTGTGTTTTTTTTACATATTATCGAAGATGTATTTAAATATGTTAAGTTGATTGACTCATATAAGATTCATTTTAAACAATTTATTTTTAAATTTGAATTAAGTAACTAGTTCAATCAATAAATGTAAATTTTTTTCAGTGAATCAAGATTCAATAATAATTTCAAATAATTCCATGCTATGTAGATTAAAAAAATTACATTAAAAATATATTTTATTCGACCCGCACAGCGAGTAAACTAATCTATAGAATAATGCTAAATTTATAGGGAAATTAATTTAATTACGATAGCAACTAGCTAGCACGCGTAACGTGAGACACCTTCAAACTTATGATCCAGCGTGAAAACTGAGAAGCTTCCCTTGGATGGCACATGATAAAATGAATGGATGTCTGTGTTTTCTTTTAAATATACATATACATTTTTCTCGATTACTATAAATATATATTGAAGAATGTTTTTTTAAAAATATATATTGAAGAAAAACGATGCATTGGAAACTCAAAATGTGAGATTTGTAATTAAAAAATGGGAACACGGTAATTAAGGCGTTATTTAAATTTTAAACAACCCAGGTGTGGCCGACAACAACGTTAACCAGGGATGAGGACAGCCCAGCGCAGCTACCTTATCATTAGAATTGACTATCATCAATTACCAGCAATAATTACCGATCATATTTCCGGTGTAAGGATACACCAGCATTCATATATATAACGCATGCAGTCAATGCAGGTGTATCCTTATATATACATATTAAAGATCATATTCCCGATGTAAATATATATTTCTTGGACAATATGATCGGACACGGCATATTCATCACTAACTTCTGTACCGAGACGTTTGGTACTTCGGAGGTGTAGAGAAGGAGAGGTGGCTGGATATAGCTCCGATCTGTATACTGTCTATGCTTTCATCTGATTTCGCTCAATAACGATGACCTTTTTATTATTAAAAACTAACAAAAGTGGAAGAGTCCGATCATATTTCTCCTGATAAAGGGACGGGTCGTTTGTTTTCCAAGTTGTGTTAATGGGTGTGGTGGTGGCCTGGTGGGTACGGGAGTGGAAATCGAGAAGGCCGTAGAGTTGCAATGCATGGACTATAAATTTGCAGGCCTGAATACGTTGGAGAAACTAAATCTAGGACCCACGGAGCTTTGAAAAGGGCCCAAGTTGAATGATGATAGGTTGAAGGGAGGCTTTCACTTTTCATGACGAAGTGGCTCGTGCCTGTGCTCATGTGAAGCATCTAAGAAACGCCATTAAATTCTTATGGCTACAGTCTGGTAAAATGAATCTACGCAAACGACAATTCTTGAAATTAACACCTATTTGTGGTGTTAATGCGCTTTGAAGATGAACATGTGCGCCCACATTCTTATGAGATTCCGATAAACTCATACCTCAACTGACAGTCATGTCATTATAACTAACCCCAAGCACCAGATTCGAGCTTTTCTTTTGAAACAAAAACGACGCATTCTCATGCTTGATCCCACCAAAAAACAAAAGGAGCGCATGGCCGAACTCGTAGTGAATAAAGGGGAATCCTTTACTGTAGTGCTAGCACAACAAGGGCATGTGGGTGGGCCGGGAAGGAGGTCAGCCCAGCTAGGAAGAGGTCCCTCAACCCGAGCTAGTGCGTGCCTCGGATTCCCCTCCAGCAGATGCCCACTTTACTTGAAGTTAAAATCACGACTTAACTGTCATCAATCACCATACATCTATTTCTGCACAAAAGTATACGAGAAAAAGTAAGCAGCTAAAGAAGTTGAGAGCACGTGGAAGACGGAGACCATATGCTTAACATAGGAGTCATTCTATATGATATATCTTTACATATAATGAGCTGCTAATAGAGAGTACACTTGATAATAAAGTTATCATATTCTGTTTGGCAAAAGTCACAGAACAGCAGCTAGCAAAAAAACACTCAAACAGTACATTTAATCCATAATATTACATGAACTTGGTATCCCCTACAAGTCAGAAATAAAAATCGGCCAATTCAAACATATGCGGGCTAATTTCTTTAGGAAATGAGGTGCAATGCCAACAAGTTTTGTATCTCCTAAGAATATAATCTTCGTCCTCAGGAAAGCTGGAGATACAATAATTCTTATCCAGTCCACATATTTTGGAGGTCCAGCCCAAGAGCTCCGCACTGATCATCCTCTAGCTCGTAATGGAGAAGGGTGTGGGGGTCACAAAATTGGAAGGCATTGGGAGTTGAAACCGTGCAAATGTCATTGCCTGCCAACCTGCACATGCTGTCATGTGCTATGCCCCCACTTCCTCATTTACCTTTTCGTTTCATCATTCCATTCAATCTTAGCTCCATCACTGAAAGCTCCCACACAGTCTCTCTACACAGCAAGCACTATATCACAACATCACAAAGCATCACCTAGGTAGGTTATATCTGTAGTAAGATACTGTAAATAATTAGCTATATTTGCTTCTTTATGGTCACACTATAATATGTTAATCATGTTGTCTATCATTCTCCCCCTCTTCTTATGCCTCACTTGCAAATTAACTTCTTCTACGAAGGTGGGGCTACAGCACGAGGAGGTTGACATGCCGAGGCAATGCACTGGAGGTGCCTTGGACAGGTGATCAAGTGGTCATTACTGAGTCCACCTGCCTGCATGAATGAATGGATGACAGTTGGACCAACAAATCTAAACCCTCTCTTCACCATGTCTTTGCTTATGGTTTCTGATTTTGAGGTCTTCACTGGGATCTTTTGGCATGATTTGTATTGGGTGGAGATAGGTTTGTGATTAACATAACCCCACAAGTACTTGTCAAAGGATCCAACTTCCCTTTTAACCTGAAATTAAATTGAAGTTTGATCAGGATAATTTAGACTGTAAAGTCCCTCAATCATGTCCAATGGCATCGTAACATGGCAAGTACATACTCACTAACTGGGCCAAGTTAAGACAAATAATAATAGTAATAATAATATGGCCAAGCACTTCCAGTTACGGTGGTTGGGTCCACATGTTCGTTTTGTAAGTGATTTTTAAGGTCACTAATTAACTATTAAGTCAATTCCATCCAAAGTTCTTTTCTAGAAGAAACTCAACTGTGCATTACTTTTACCAAGCAGGAAACTCGTTAGTGAAGTAAGATGTTAGATTCCTCCAAAATTGGGTAAAAAAATGAAGTGATTGAAATGATTGTTGAGGAATGTGAACAGGTGATGAAATCTAAGCTGCATTACCTCCAGAATCCTGTTAGAGTTGTCTACCACTCCTCGAACCTGGCTTATGTCCAAGCCATACTCAGCACTGATAGATGTTATTTTCTTTTCAGAGAATTTGGCCACAATTTCTGCATCAAACCCTGAAAAGGCTTCCCTGCAGTAGTGATTAATGTCCAAGAACCCGTTAATCACGATTTCTGTCAATCAATATTTAGATGAAACCATTTTTTTTTCCTGTTTAAATCACACACCTGAACGCCTCTCTTTTCTTCAGGACTGAAGTCCAATCTGATCCAACTTGTGCACCCGTCAGTGCTAGCAATTCAAACAGCAGCCTGCATAATAAGAACATTTTAGTTTCATGAGTGCCATTATATACACTGTATATGAGTAAAGAGACATACTTATCATCATGGACAGGAACCCCCCATTCTTCATCATGGTAAGCAATATAGACAGGATCTGGTGAAACAAAAGCACGGATTCGAAACTTCAGTTTCCTTTTTTTTTTTTTTTTTCAGTGTATAGAAGGTTAAGTCAATCAAATGTAGTTAATGTATGTGATTCTCTTGATACCTGAATTAGTAGTGATAAAACTACATCTCTTTCCCTCCCGAGGGAAGGTACTTGTCGCCGGAGAATTAGCCGGCACAATTTTCCCTTGATACTTAGCAGACTTGGTTCTTCCATAATGAGCAATTCGCATTTTTCTCTGTTCTTGCATAACCGCAACTTGTTCCCTCCTAGCAGTAGCTATGCTACCTGGAGCCTCAACCAACAGAGAGGGAGAGTATTTCAAAGCAAAAGTGTCAGCAGAAAGTGGAACTCCTGCTGTGCTAGATTTCTTCGACTTCTTTACCATACTAGCTGTCACCTTTGCTGTGCTACGAAGAGTGAAAACCTTTTCAGCACTAGTATTTAATCCTCCAGGATCATTTCCTCTCTTAACTGCTGGAGGCCTAGGTGATCTCAGCTTGGGAGAGATAGGAGGGGACATTGCTGAAGGAAGCTTAGTTTTAGCACCTGCAGCATTACTAGATGGTTGATTCAATGGCACAGCTGGTTCTCGAGTAGGAGACTTTGGTGGTGAGTTCTTTTTAAGCGAATTGTGTCTTTCCAAGCCAGGAACTTGATTGGATTTTGGCTGAAGCACCGGGCGGCCATTAATTTTAGAAATGGTAGTTGCAATATTATTGGTACTTTGGTTCAGCCTAGATTTAGAGGAACACATATTTCTGAAAATGTGCTTTGTATGGACAGCAAATAGAGACGAGTGCAAGAAATTATTGAGATAGGCGATGGAGAAGGTGAAGAACTTAAGGAGGGTTTGGGAAGGACATGGGGTTTATAAACTGGAAAGTGGGGACAGGGAGGAGGGAGTAGTAACATGGGTGGGTCGGGGTCTGCCATACAACCCTCTTGTGAGGGGTGTTGCTTTTGGGGGTAGTGTGGGGCACAAGGATGACGATGACTCCAGGGTCTAGATTAGAATTATTATTATTATTATTTCTCTCGAGAAAAGAGTGTATGGGGATGGTGGTGGTGGTGGTGGTGGTGGTGCTGCTGCTGCCAGCCTTGTCATGGACCCTGAAATCTATACTTTTTTGTGGCTTTACTGGTCAATAGTCCATGATCTCTCCTCTGATCCCAAGTTGGAGTGAGGATCAAGGAGAGAATGACCAATCATTGCTCCCCACCGCAATTTTGCTGGAATTCTCAAGGCCGTGACAAGTACTTGAATATTGAAAAAGAAATGTGGTTTGTATGGTATTAGCTAAAGTTTAGTTGCTGAACTAATCAAACTAAAGCAGCTAAAATCTTTCCGAGACTTTTTTGTTACAGTTATCGCAGACCTTGTTGTCATCCTTGTTTAGAACAGCTAGCTTGTCTTATCTTCCCATATGAAGTGTATTCGTGTCTGTTTGCAGAGGTGATTGATATTTTTTTCAAAGTGTTTTTTTATTTGAAAGTATGTTAAAATAATATTTTTTTATTTTTTAAAAATTATTTTAAAAACATTATTTTTTAATTTAAAATAAAAAATAAAAACAATTTTTTTCAAAAAGTTTTTATAACGGTGATAAACACCTGTTTCATGTTAAATGGTCCCAGATCCCAATTGTGATTCAAAGAGACCATCTTCATTGAACTTCGAGACTTTGGATCATGCACCCTTGGGTGTCAACTTGCGGTCTCTAGCAAAATGTGTTCATCTATCTCGGATACAATATCTTTAATGGCCTCATCGACATTTCCATCATTGCTAAGAAAAAACCCGACTTCCAAGTTAGTTTTGCTTGATTTTCAATCAACAGTGTCGTTGATGTAGATGCAAGAAGATGGCTTGATGGGGGTGAAGAGTATTGTTTCTCATGAGAGGAGTATTTACTTCACTAACCAAGAAAGCTGACACATTCAACTATTTATTAAAAATGAATCATAATTAACCAAGACAAAGCCTCTAATAATTCACAATAATAACTTAAAAACCCATCGTTCATAAATTTCAAAGTAACTCAACCCCCCAATCTAGAAAAAATAATTCATAATCCCATAACTATAAATCACTTCACAAGCTGAAATATACTTGTGGCTGGTAATTTACGGAATGGCATAGATTTGGATTGCTTTAATAACCAAAAACAATCTAGTAATCCCATTTATGTTCGATTAAAGCTAAGTAAAATGGTGAAGAAAATGAAGACGATGCTACTGGTTCGTGCTAATTTTGTAATGCCAGCATCAATCTAGTGACAGCTCACCTATTTCCAGCTTGGATGGATATATAAATCAAACCCTGAAGCTTTTTTTATTTATTTTTTATATTTATTTATTTCCTAGTTGGATAGGGTTGGGGACATTCTATTCTAACCCTAAAAGGTTGACGCTAAGAGGAGGCAGTTGGTCCCAGTGATTAGGGCTGCTTTAAAAACAATGAGAAATCCAGGACTGCCATTGATGTCCAATCTACATCTTGGTGCTTCCAAGTGATTGTTACTGGAGCAATGCCTTGAACAACGATAAGGCTACGGCCATTAATGACAGCAAAAAATATGCACCGATCTCATCTACAGTTTATTATTATGTGGGGTCAATTTATGAGTTTTATGTAAAAAAAAAAGAAGAAGAAATGAAAAGAAAATTGTTTAAATAATAAAATTACTTGTATTTTATGGTGCAGAGTAATTAGTAACAAATATTATATCATTATTTTCCCCAAAACTCAGAGAAAAACCCTTCCAAAGTGCATTATTGCACTTTACAAAAACCAGATGTCTAGCTCGTCCTGTGTCCTTGAGCAATCCGCTACAATTCTGAAACAATTGCTCGCGGATCGTGAAAAGCACAGCTCAATCTTGTTGCTAAGTTACCTAATCTCTGGTGGGACACCCGCGACACCCGCATGATCTCCAATAATACGTATGCTGATGTCCATTACAGAGAGCTCGGGACACCAAACCTGACCACACCTTGGGACCTAATTTGCTGAAGCTGTTCCCCCCCGTATTTATCTGTCTGTCTCAGCATTACTGGATCCATGTAAAATCAGTGTCATTACAGCAGATCTTTTGTTTTTTCATCCACTTGTACGTGGAATAGCTTGATAATTTTGTTTTCAAGCAAGGTTTTATTCATGGTCTATCACCATTGATCAAGCATAGTCTTAGCAGCTCATCTTTTTTTCCCAGTAACAATCCAACAGTACTTCAATAATTCATCTGAAACTCAAAAAGGGTGGAAAAAAAAGTTGAAATGAACATCAGCACACAAGTCCTGTCTTATGAGCTGTAACGAGCTGGTCTTGATCCCATGAAAGGGAGAAAGCTAGGTGGCTATGTCCTCTGTGCTGACGCGCCAGGTTAACAGGAAGGCAAAATGTCGCAGGAGGTGGACCTTGATGCTGGCATCTCTCAGTGTCAACATTCTGGATGGCAATTAGCAGATCATTAAATAAAGAAAACGTAGATCAACATAATTGTGGAGGACAGAGACTTCTCATATTGTGTATTCAAATGATTCTAGACCCGATACGAAGGAAGCCGTTGGCAATTTCTGAATTCATAGGGGCCTTCTGTGGATGATCCCTCGTTATCACACCTTTTTTTTGTGACCCCCCTAAGTCTCAAGTTATTCGAGGCCTTAATTTTGTCTATTACGATCATGTCTGGCTCTTCCAATTTGCCTTAGAAACCCAACAATTTAGGCCAATTTGGCATTATGAATAGGAATGCAGAATATTTGGCTTTAGCGAATCATGGAGCGAGAAAATCCCACTTGTCCCTTCTCATTCTAAATCCAAAAGTCTGTCCCTTCATGTCTTGAGGTATGTTTTCAAATTGAAGTTTTTATTTTATTTAAAAATATATTAAATTATTATTATTATTATTATTTTATCAAATTAAAGCTTTCTTTGAGGGACTCTTGGGTCCTTTTTTAACTTGCTTTTTATTATACTCATGTTGCATAAAAAACTATTTGATCTTTTTAAAAATTTAAAATATTAGTAAAAATAAGAAAATATCCTCTCGTTTATTTTTTATATCTAAGTTGGACCCTTTCTTTATTGTTATTTTCTTTTGATCATTTCTTCTCTTCAATTTTTCTATTATCATCAGGTTTAATTTGATTTTTATTTCCACGTGTATCAAACCCTAGTATAGATTCTAAACTCCAGACAATTGGTCTGTCCTCTAAGGAACAATGCCAGAGATATCACCCTCTGCGTTTTGCACAAGCTCACATGGTTAGCAGCCTGCTCACACCAGCCGCTGTCCTTTAATAAATTATATTTGCATTTCGTCACTCTTAAATTTGATAAATTTCCAATCTCTTATTAAAGCAACAAATTAACATATTATAAAAGATATATTTTCTGTCCTTTATCTCTTATTAAAGTAAAAATTAAAATCATTTTTATCACGCGTGGGCCATGCACACTATGAAACCTGGTAACCCTCCTGAAAAAGTAGATTTGCTTACTTTTTGTGTCTTGAAGCTTCACAAAAAATCCAAAAAATTCAATACACAGCAGGCTGAAGAAGAAGAAGAAGAAGAGCCTTGGTAAATTAAACAACAGCAATCTACCGAGACTGTTAAGATCTGTTACTCCTGAAAGAACATTTTTACAGAGTAAATTTGGAAAGGAGAAACAGTATCGATCACATATGAACTGCAACTACATAGATTAGATGGTTATATTGATCCAATCAGGTAAAAGTAGCAAATTAAGTCAAAAGATTAGCCGGTTTCAGAAGCTGCAGCTTCAATCGAGTTAAGTTAAACAAAAAGGGACGGTCCTCTAGAGCAAGAACTCGTTCACCAGCGCGTCATGAATCCAGGCATGCTCGAACGACATCCAATATTGGAGCTCGGCATATTGGACACTTCCCGCCACTCCGCAGCAGCTCGTGCGCACATTTGAGGCACGTGCACATATGCCCACATCTGAAAATATCAGGCATCGTATTAAGCTAGTGTTCATGATATGGAAGAGGAGTAGCAATGAAGTTTCAAAATGACGAAGGGTTTCACGAGCAGGTACCTGTACAGAAAAGAGTCGACATGCGTTTCGTAGCAGATACAGCAGCTGCGTTTGTTTAGTCTCCTATCAGATGAACTCTTTCCATTCCCTTGAACTGTAGCAATAATTTCGGACATGAATTGTTCATCAGGTCATTCCTTAGACGGGAAAGGAACAAAGGAATATATGCAAGTATGCACTAAGGATTAAGGATAACAATTCTCCTTTCACAACCACCTCCAGGTTACGGAAGATTAGGGTTGAATTTGTTGTTGCCCTTTCACTACCTAGTAATACCTTCTTGGATGACTAGAGACAAAAAAATATAAAATAAAGAAGGAAATATTTGTAGTATAAGCAAGATCAAATTCCCCATTAAAGACTTTATATGATACAATATTAGGTTGATTAAATTGTTTTAACTTGTTTCCAGGAAAGAAAAATGGTTTTCTCAGCTCACCTGGATGTACTTCCTGCACCTTCAAGTAGTTTTGCGAATTCATTTGCATTTCCATGCAGCTCTGAATTGATTTTCGGAGTCCAGACATTTCACGCTGAAGTTGCACCATATGCCCTTTTAAATCGTACAGGAGTTCCATTTCCTGAGAGTTTAGAGTGTTATTTATTTCTCCATTAAGATATTTAAGAAGCTGTGAAAAAGGTAATTAACTTCAAACTGTGCAGTGAAATAACTCACAATTGATGAATGACTTATGGAGGAAGAGTAACGCCTGTCTTTATTGGAAACTTGAGATGGAGGAGTCAGGTGCAAGGATTTCGTTTGAACCTGTTGACAGCCATCAGCAACTTCATGTTCATCAGAAAAATTCCAAGACCTGAACGGATATGGAGAATGCTGAGACGGCGAGGATTGATCAAAATAATCAGTAGCTTCGATATATTGATGGCTAGTCAGACTTCCTTCTTCTGATATGCTTTCTTCTCCGACCGTTTCTCCTTCTCCACTTCCTCCATCCAATTCTTGTCCCTGTTTTTGTTCTTCTTCTTGACTGTCTGCTGAGTGGGAGTGCCTTTGGAAGTAGGACAACATCAGCTGTCCCATTCTCTCCTGACTGTCCTCATCTAGTTCTTCATCTTCTTGACTGACTTGTCTTTGTACACGAGACATCACCAGTTGGTCTATACTGTCTCGCAAATCGCTAGTAAGAAAACTTGATACTGTTCTCCTGCATATGTAATCTGAAGCATCAGATTCATGCACCACATAATTCTATTTCTTCTTCTTTCGTTACTACTGTTAGTGATTTTTTAGTGGAAAATAAAGTAAGGAAAACAACGTGTGGACTATCTTTTACCTTTCAAGTAGTTGCCTTATCTCATCATTGTCTGAGCTAGCACTAAGCTTCTCTTCATAACGTGCTCTTCTTTGATCTTCCCAATAACTTCGCGGGCGTGCTATATCACTAAACCAGTCAGAACTGGTTTGTTCAAAATACCCCTCCTCCTCTTCTACCTCATGATCTTCCCATCCACTCAAGGGTGATGTCGTTTTGGAAGTTTCTGGAGGATCAAGATTTTCAACCTGCAGACTTGTTCCTCGCCATGCGACATCTGAACCCGCACAAGTTTTTCCATCAGCTTTTTCTTGGACTTCACACGTGTTGGATGCTGAGATCTTAACTTGGGGTTCACTCTGCTTCTCAGCACTAGCAGAATTTTCTTGATGATGACCATCAGCAGTTGGCTGATTCTGTATGGAAGTATTGCTATCTACACTGATACTGAGCATCCCTGTAGTGCTTCTTGGAGTAGCTGGCTCCTCACTCAGAGATGTGGCTTGCTCAGTGCCTGCACTAAATCTCTCCCTAAGTTGAATTCAGGTTCCAGGTTAGTATAGGGAGGATTAAAAGAAAGATAAGCAGCCAATATTAGATCCAACATTTATTACAGTTGGCCGAAAGTTGCTGAATGTTTCAGCATCAATTCTCTCAACAACTTCTAGAGTTTCTACGGAAGCAGCAATTGGATATAGCTAGGAACATAGTCTGGTTTTGAATAAGCAATGCAATGACAATGAGAATACCTTCAACAGCATATCCGGATTGATCCAAATCTCATACAATATGATTGTTTTTGATAAATGAATTTATATCCTAAATTTCGATTAAAAATTAGTAATTCTGTCTGCATCCAAATCTCATTCTTCATGATGGATACTCTTACCAGCTGACCTCATTGCTCATTATTGTGCTTGGCAAACTTCAACTTCGTTGTAAGATGTAAATGACAGATATCATCTAACACGAGCAGCATGAACATTGGCGTTCACTTTGAATACACAATATTTTCATATAGGTCTTGTCAGCAATTATAGTATGCTATGGACCAAAAACGCATGAAAAATGGATGAAATTGAAATTTTTAAAGATGGTTTTCATTTGGAAGCCAATATATGAATATCGTGATACCTGAGATGCATGATTGTAGATCCATGTTGTGATCGATCACTAATGGACGAGGCTGTTGATTGAGATGATCGCGGCCGATGTTGATCTTCAAACGCCACACCACGATGCAGGAATCTCAGACGAAGCAAGGACTGTAAAAGCATTGCAGCACACAAATAAGTATTTGTTCACATATGACAAAACTACAAAGAACAGAGTAATCAATTGCACTGCAAATTTCGTGAGCTTCTGATATTGAAAGGAAAAAAATGGATGGAGAGCTTGGCTTCACCTGAATGCGGCCACGTTGAGCGAATTTTGAAACAGCCTGGCGTTCTCCTAACGAGCCGAGCTCCCTGTGCCTTTCTTGTTCCATTTGCAAAAGTAAATCATTAAAGGCTTGTCGCCCTCTAATCTTTGGTGAATTTACAACCTGTGACAAGACTTTCTGCTCTGTCCGATCAGAACCTGAAGAATGCTTACGCTCTCTCAATAGGCCATCACCAGCACTGTTCAACGGCTGATCAGGATCATTGCTATCAGATGTCAGCCTCCTAATGATGTCAACAATTTTAACTTTCTCGGGCTCTCCTGCATCTCTGTTCCTGAAATGTATGGATGAAGGTGCACTCTTTGCCGAGCCACAATCCTCAAAAGCCTCCTCTCTCGTATTAGAGTCAGCTATATCAGATTGCCTTGATTTCTCCTCAGTATTGGATGATGCATTTTCAGTCTGGCTAGATACAGAACCGGTCCTGCTATTATTCATGCTATGGGACCTATTCAGGCACGCCTCCGGTTGATTTAGCCTTGCCTCCCATATCTGTACAAGAGAAGAGGCCCCGCGATTCTTATTTATGGGGGGATTATCGGATTGACCTGCAGAATTTTCAGAGTCTTGAGAGTTCTGCTGCATAGAAGACGGTTTCTTCAAAGATGTAATCAACAACCCAGCCTTCTCCCTCTGCA
The DNA here is from genome assembly GCA_009078335.1 of Salix brachista. Lineage (NCBI taxonomy): Eukaryota > Viridiplantae > Streptophyta > Magnoliopsida > Malpighiales > Salicaceae > Salix > Salix brachista. Next base: position 11,782,094 of record CM018574.1, on the reverse strand, counting down.
TCTCAATTGTCGAAATCATTTCTCGAGCCTGCATTGCGGCCCATTGGTCAAGAGTTCTCGCTTGCTTGCTGCTTCTAATCGAAGAATCATGTACATTCTTTGGAATGTTATCTTTGTTATCGGTCAAGCGCCGTAAGTTTTGATGATCATCATCAATATTGCTATTAACACGATTTCTTGGATTCTCATTAGAAGCAGAGTCAGAAGACACGGAGATGCAAGCACGGAGATTTTCTCTAACCAACCCTTTGAGATTCTTTTGGAAAGCAGCAGCAGCAGCTGCCCTGGCAGTGCTCTCCCTATTAAATCTTTCATGCCGGTTGTGATCTCTTAGAACACAACCAAACGGCGAGGACGGAGCAATCTCAATCTGGGACGAAGCCATTATTCTAACAACGGTACATCACGAGATGCAATGGAATGAATGCAGCAATTCTGTGCATGCCATAAATGAGACAGCCCATTTTTCAAGAAAAAGGAAATGGATGGATGGAAGGGTTGTTAACAAAAATCAAACCTCACAATACCTCAACCTATAATTCTATACCACAAAGAAACAGAGGAACTCTTCTGTTTTCAGGATACTAAACTGACAACCACCGCTAATGCCTTGGCTTTGATTTCCTATTTTTAGGACTCTATTGTTGAAAACTGTTGTATTGCCCTACGAATGGATGGCAATGACAAGACAAAAATACTAGCAATCAAGACAAAGGGTTGGGTATCAATGTTTTGCCGTGGTACGATTGGAAGAAACAAATTATGAGACTGTTAGAAACTTCATAGGTGAAATGAAAAAACACAGAGAGTTTATGGTTTGGTGACAGTAAAGGAGAGAGACGTTGTTGTTGTTTTTTTTTGGATTTTAGCCGTTGTATTTTGTAGGGTCCATGAATTCAAGTTTAGGAAAAAAGCAAGAATGATTGTCCAGAGAGCGTAACTCTTTTCTAATCTTTTGACTTGACAGGTTTAAATATGCAGCTTCATTAGGTTGACATATTATTTGCAGTAAGCTTGATTTGACGGCATCGTTTCACATCCTTATTGTTAGAAATCGGCCTTCAATTTCAGCTACTTTCATTCATTATGAATGCTTTGCTTTATTAATTTTCACTTTTATTCAACCATGTGTCTAGCACCATTAAAGAGTGGAAAAAGAGGGGACCTTCACTGACAAAGAAAGGGTCCTGGGTTACATGGAAAACTTGATGAAAATGCAAGAACCAGATTCTCTACAAAGAAAACGTAAAATTGGAGAACCTGCAGGACAGCTGATGTAGATTTTAAACAGATTCCCTGGGAAATTCTGCAAAAAAGTAAACAAATTAGTAAAAATAACTTGGACTAGGCCAAGAATATCTAATCTCCCAATTTCGGTTCAAATTTCTAGGGTTTAGGATAGAAGAGATATATCAGAGTCGGAGAGATGTGATGTGCCATTATATACGACGACGATTTATCTTTTGATTTCTTTTTTAATTTTTTGCTTAGCTCATGATTTAAAATGTAATTTCTGTAATATATAAAAAAAAAAACACCATTACACCTTAAAAAAATGTTTATAATTATCTTTACATCCTCATAATTTTTGAAAAAGATAAAGGGAAATAAGGAGGATATTGCATTAAATAATGGAACCGTTCAGAAGCTCCACAAAAGAAGATATTATAAGAGAAATAAAGAAAAAGGAAAATTACCGTGGCAAGATCGAATAGGTTTGGATGAATTGCATATCGAAAGTAAAGCTGTTTTTTTGAAAATGTTTTTTATTTAAAAATATATTAAAATATATATTATTTTTTTTAATAATTTTTTTTACATTAATATTTAAAAAATATAAAAATATTCAAGAATTTTAATTTAATAGAAAAAAAAAATATATTTCAAAAACACTCAACTGAATTCCAAACAGGACAGTCACAGGTAAACACAGACAGAACTCAGAAACAGAAAATCCTCAGAAAACTCGAAGTCAAGCGAAGAAAGACGGAGAGGATTCTTGGTTCGAGAGAGAGATGGTATTGAGTGCAACAATGATAGGAGCACTGTTAGGACTGGGTACCCAGATGTACTCCAATGCTCTCCGCAAACTCCCTTACATGCGCCGTAAGTTGTTGCTTTCAACACTCTCTTGCCAAACAAAATCAGTAATTTTTTTTCTCTTCTTTCCATTTTATTCTTCGATTTTATTGATGATCTTGTCTTTGTTTTTGTTAATAGATCCATGGGAACATGTGGTGGGAATGGGATTAGGAGTTGTTTTTGTGAATCAGTTGGTTAAATGGGATGCTCAGCTTGAAAAAGACCTTGACAAAATGCTTCAAAAAGCTAAGGAAGCCAATGAGCGCCGCTACTTCGGTACTCGCTCCTTTTCCTATCTTGATCATATCCTCCTGTTTCAACAATTTCTCTTTTCTGGGCCTCTCAGTGTTTTTCCCCCCTAATGTAGTTGATAATTGGGGGTATCATTTTGAACGTTTTTGTTATGATGGATTGAGTGCAGCGGGACTGTTCATCTTTAGTCAATTTGTTATTTGGCATAGCTGTGTTAGTAATTCACTAATCAGTGCAATAATAAAAATCATGAATATTGAAGGGTGAAGTTGGAAAGAAAAGATGTGTGCGTGTGTGTAGATGACGGAGATAAGGAAAATTGTTTCTAAAGTGGGTTTTTAGGGAAATAGGAAACATGTAAACTGAGAAAGAAAGAAATAGGAGAAAGTAGTGGACTAGTGGTTTTTGTGGACAGAATAAGGAAAAAATGGTGAGGTTGCTTTTACAACCTTAGATTGAAGAGTTGAAGTTTTTGTACTAGAAATGTACAAACATGATGGAGCTGGCAACATTTACAGCAAGTTGGATTCATAGAAATGGCTTAGAGTTTGGTTAGATGATGCTCCCACTGGGGTTTACATTACCAAGTTTTTTGCTTTATGCACCATCTCCCAAATCCAACGGTAAAAAACCTTGTTAACCCCTAGCAGGTGCATTATCAGTGATAAAGTTTGTCTTCAAGGCTATACTAGCTAGCTGATTGTTTAGCTGGACCTGCATGAATTTTTGGTGTGTTGGACTACTCCATCAACCTGATTAATAGCCCTGGCATTTCCTTTGAGCTAGTTTCTACCAAAAATTGAGCTGTGGATGTGATAACTTGTTGTGACCATCTACGAGATGAAAAGGTACTGACAACTTAGTAATATTCCTTTGGGCAATTACTGCCACGATGTTTTGATACAAAAAGATACTGTTAAAGCCGAATCACTTGGTGCTTCATTTCCAATGTTGTCAATGGAATGTCGGTTTCTTGTAATTTGGTTTCAAAAAGTTGGGGAAGATTTCAAATACCCAGTTGATTATACCCCAATTGTCATACCCACTTCAAAAACAACTGTTTTTCATGCTTATTTTGATCCGGGTATTCATGGGAACGGTCATCCAGATCTGGGTATTCATGATTGAGACTTGTGATGCTGTTTTTGTTGATATTTAAGCATTAATCAGGGTGTTTGATAGTGTTAACGGGAATGTTAAGCTTGTTAAGTTAGCGGAGACGGATTTTTATTTGTTGTTGCCGCAAATTGAGGTTTTGAAGGCGTCATTGGAGGAGGCGGTTAAAGCCTAAAATTTTACATAAAAAACCGAACCAAAACTGGTCGGTTTAAACTAGTTTTGGTTTTGTTTTTTTCATAATTTGATTTGGTTGTTTTTATAGATAAAAACCGAACCAAACCGAAAATGATCACCCTTACCAATATCTAATCCCCAATGTCTGACATTTTTCTTTCCAGTCCAGGACATTTTTTTTTTTGCTTCTGTGTCTGTTTTCAAGTATAATTATCTTCTTCACTGATCTAAGTTTTCATTTCCTTTGCAGATCAAGATGATGATTAGTGCTTCTAGATCGCTGTAATTCAGCATAGACAACCTGTTCTTGTTTTCTTCAAAAAATTGTGGTTTCGGAACTAGTGTTCTTCAGAGGGCGGTATACACTTTTTTTTTTTTTTTTAATCTTTTGATGCTGTGATTTTTAACTTGTTAGCTGTTTTTCTTGGTTTTGCTACCAATAAGATTTAGATTCTTTTATAATGTGGACGGCCTGGGGTTGGATCTTCAATAATATTTTTTGAGGCAATCTAGTGGTTTTCTCCACTGGAATTCAGTTTTTAATATCAATATGTAATTGATTTTTGGGCCCTTCGTGATCACCACTTAATCTTAGGATTTCTTTATATTGCCCCCTGCGTTAATGATGCGATATATTATATCAACATATCAGAATAATATCAAAAATAATTTGAAGTAAAGAAAAAAAAATATATAAGTTTTTTTAAAATACAAAAATGAATGGGTTCTATGCAATTGCTCCACGCTACCAAGGGTTTTATTACGAAAACAGCTTCCACTATTGCTTTGTGGATCAGAGTACATAATTGTGGTCACCAAAGCGAAAATACCATCAAGAAATGAAAATGACATCTTTCGAAAACTGACCTAGTTAGCACAAGATCTACAAAAAAGAACAAAAAAAGAAAGAAAGAAAGATGCTTAGTTTGATAAACGGCTTCGATCTCAAATAAAGATTTCATCAGAGTTATGAATAAGGATCATTATTCATCTTGTCAAAATCCACCATCCTATTCTTGTACAGATGTAGTAACTGATCGCATGCCTGTCGGGACGAGGGCCTCTCTTGTGGAGTGGTTTTTGTGCATTGCAGCGCTAGTTCAAGCAGTTGATACGCTGCAGATTCCTCGCAGAGCAAGAGTGGTTTCAGAGCAGGATCGATCAGCTCTTCACGCGCGCACCCACCCTGCATTTCCATATGTTTCTCCACCCATCTCACCATGTCCATATCCACACCAAAACTTGCATCAGTTGGCATTTTTCCACTTACGAGCTCAATCAGCACGATACCCATGCTATAAACATCGCTCTTCTCTGTTGCCTTGAGCGAGTATGCATACTCTGAAAATGCACGAGGTTATGTTATGACATGGGGGGAACGATGAAGTAAAAGAAGCAAAATTCTATGAAGAAATTGCCATCATACCTGGAGCAATATAGCCATAAGAGCCCGCAAACCATGAATGCGATTCTGTATTGGAGTCGTAATTCTCCTCTAGTGCCTTTGCCAGTCCGAAATCCCCCAAGTGGGCCTCCATATTGGAATCAAGCAATATATTGCTAGATTTGATATCTCTATGGATGATCTTTGGTACACAGTCATGGTGGAGGTACTCCACTCCCTGGGCTAATCCCAAGCCGATCTTCAACCTCGTCTCCCAGTCTAGGCTTTGTCTCTTCTTGATATTCTCTGGTTGTTGATGCAGCCAATCCCACGAACTTCCATTCTCCATGAATTCATAAATCAAGAGATTACAACCCGCTCCTTTGCTGCTACAATACCCTATCAGCTTCACTAAATGCCTGTGCCTGATCCTGCCAAGTGTCTTGACTTCTCTTGTGAAACTTTTGTTAAGTAGAAACTCATCTTTCCACAGAATCTTCTTAACTGCTACTGTTTCTCCACTTTTCAACCCAACTCTGTAGACTGTTCCGGATCCACCTGAGCCAATGATGAAATCGTCACTGAGATTGTTCGTTGCTTCCATAATGTCATCCCACCTGTAGTCTCTCTTGGCAGTGCCCTTCATGAAGAGTGGTTTGCGCTGAGCCTGGGAAGAACTGGAAGAGTAAATGCAGTTCACTTCACTCACCCTTTTGAGAAATTCTCGCCTGTGTTTGATGAACAGAGCAAGTCCAAATGCGAGCAGAGCAACGGCAGTTAAGGTTGTAATTGCTGAGATGACCACTACCGATGACTCACTTAGGCCTGAACGCTGACTTGACACAGAGCAGTGATCAAGAGGTCCTCCACAGAGCTGCAGGTTTCCTTCAAATGCCTCAGTTGGCCAGTGTGAGAATTGCTCGCCCAATTTTCCTTGGAGATTATTGAAGGAAAGATTAAGCTTGCCAAGACTGCTCATGTCACCAACTTCAGGAGGGACTGCTCCGACTAGCTGATTGTGAGACAGATCAAGAGCTTCGAGTTTAGACAACGTTCCAATAGAAGGTGGGATTTGACCGCTGAGATTGTTGTAGCCAAGGTCCAAAATGCTTTGCAGATTCTTCAGCTGCCCGAGTTCAAAAGGTATTTCACCACTGAAGCTGTTGTGCGAGAGCTGAAGCTCATACAGCTTGCTCAGCTTACCTAGTGCCGCAGGGATTGATCCTGATAGTTGATTTTGTTTGAGGTTGAGAACATTGAGAGATTCCAGCTTACCAACCTCAAAAGGAAGAGTTCCATCCAGCAAATTACCCTCAAGAGAAAGCACCAACAGTTTAGAACAATTGAACAGCTCCGGAGGAAGAGACCCGGAAAATTGGTTGGAGGAGAGCTTAAGCTCCCCTAACTGTGTCAAGTTTCCTAGCGATGACGGCAAAGGACCAGAAAGAAGGTTGTTGTTGAGATCAATGTGTGTCAATTTCTTGCACAACATAAGCTGTGGAGGTATTGGCCCTGTGAGCAAATTCCCTGACAGGTCTAGCAACGACAATTCACGAATTTTACCGAGCGTCCAGGGGATATTGCCAGTAAACTGGTTGTTCCCTAATCTAAGCCTTTCAAGAGAAGGCGAAATTCCTAACAGGGACGGAATCTCATTGGCAAATGAATTGCTTGTAACATCAAAAGAAAGAAAAGAACTCGAGCTACATAACGCAGCAATGCTACCATTGAATCTGTTATTAGACAGATTTATTCTGGTCAGATTCCTTAAATTGGCAAGCGAGTCAGGAAGATTACCTTCAAGGGAATTGTTGTAAAGCATGAGTTGCTCAAGAGCCTGGAGAAATCCAAAAGTAACAGAAATGCCACCAGATAGGCCATTGTCTGCCAAGTCTAGAATAGTTAGTTGATGACAGTTACCCAAAGCGGCGGGAATATGACCAACAAGCTCATTTTGCCTCAAATGAAGCAAATTCAGTCCCTTCAGCCTCCCAATAGTAACAGGAATCTCTCCACTGAAATGATTTCCAAAGAAATCAATCATTTGCAAGTTTGAACAATTGCCAATCTCCATGGGAATCTCCCCAGATAACTGATTGTCATAAAGATAAAAGACTTCAAGATTTCCAAGCATTCCAATCTCCTTGGGCAGATTGCCTTGTAACCTGTTGTGATACAACGCAAGTTCCTTCAGGTTGCTTAAGTTCGCTATCAAAGGAGATATTGAACCCACCAAGCTGTTGTTGTGGAGATAGAGATGAGTCAATTGAACCGACTCGTAAATTTCATTCGGAATTGACCCATTAAGGCTGTTGTTCGACAGGTCAAGCTGCATCAGAGATGGACATAGTCTTAACTCTATCGGAATTGGGCCAGAAAGTTGAATCGCTGACAGAATCAGGCTTTCCAAATTGGTATTGTTTGTACACAGGCTTCTTGGAATGACACCAGTAAGATTGTTATTTGACAAAACCATGTAAACAAGCTGATTCATGCTGCCAAACTCCTCTGGAACGCCTCCGGTGAGCATGTTCATTGACAAATCAAGATTCTGAAGATAACTCATTTTTGCTAGTGACTTTGGGATTGAGCCTTGAAGCTGGTTCCCCAAGAGATTCAGGTAGACGAGTTGACTCAGCTCACCGAGTTGACTCGGTATTTCACCAGAGAGACTATTGTTTGCCAGGTTTAGTGTTTGAAGATTTTGAAGACGGCCCAAAGATCCAGGGATTGATCCATTGAGATTGTTGACAGCTACAGTGAAGACAGCGAGGCTTGAACAGTTCCCTAGCTCGGCAGGAATCGGTCCTTCAAGCTGGTTCTGCTGCAAAATCAAGTTGTGGACTTGGCTGAGCTGTCCAAGCTGGGGTGGTATTGGACCTGTGAGACTGCAGGAGGCCAAACCAAGAGTGACCAAGTTGACAAGATTACCAAACGAAGCTGGAATAGGTCCACTGAGTCCATTATCACCGATTTTCAGGACTTGGAGACTCTTGAGGGAACCGAGTTGAGGAGGGATGGAACCAGTGAGTTGGTTAGAGAACAAAAGCAAAGATTCCAACGAAGAAAGGTTTGATAGAGCAGTTGGAATGGGACCCGTGAGATTGTTAGAAGAAAGATCAAGCTGGAGCAGCTTTTGTAGACTGCCTAGGGAGGGTGATATTGAGCCGCTAAGTGATGAGTCAGATAAGTTTAGACTCACAACTCGCGCTGAGTCATCACCTGAGTTCAAGCCACATGTAACTCCTGTCCATGAGCAGAAGATTGGGTTGCTTTCATTCCAGTCAAGCAAAACTTTTTCTGGGTCTCCCACAAATGATTTCTTCACCTCCAAAAGACTAGACAGCTCTTGGTTTTGGCACAGAACAAAACCAAATGAAAAGCAAAATGAAATAGCAGCAAAAAGTAGCAGCACTCGTTTTGGCACTGCCATAATATGTTTTTTCTTGTCACAAGATACAAGTTCAGAAAATGGCTTATACCAACATATAAATGGAAGGCAGTTTCGTGCTGGGTCTACTGCATGAGATGGCAGGTGGTGGCCATCTTGGCATTAAAGAGGAAGAGAAAGTCTGTGTTGGTTTAGCTGGATGGTCTTGGGGCAAGGGAAGACGCGTAGTTTGAGCAAAGAAGGCAGCAGCAGCCATGCGAGGGAGCTACATGCATGGCTCTTGAGTTGCAAAGCAGGTGGGTAATGTATTGATGACAGTGTTGGAAAGATTAGAAATTGGCAGTGTCGCCTTAAAAAGGGTGACAAGAAGAGATAAGAAACCGTGATGAATGATAGAGCAGAATTTTGTCAGTCGTGTGCAGCAAAAAATGCCATAAATGACCGCCAAGCTGCTGCAACTGGAACTGTGCTATTGATTAATTAGGTGTGTTATAGGCAGTCTTAAATGAAGGGATCGATATAGCTCGATTCGTAAGGTCAAAGCTTGGTCAGAGAAAGAACATGAAAGTATGAGCATATATAAAATTAAGGTCCACTAAATGAGAGTGAATACAAGAGAAGTCAAAGAATAATACTAAATAATTAATAGAATAGTTGTGATTGATTGCAGAGAGAGCATCATATAGCTATTAAACAATTCGAGATGGAAAAGCAAGGCTTGGATTATGATCTTGGACGATCAATCTTTTTCAAAATAATATTTTTTTTTTAGTTTTCAACCAAGTTATGGACTGATCTATTTACTTGATTGGATCGATTAAATTCAAGTTAATTTTCGTGACCCACAACCGAGTCAGCAGAGGGAAACAACATAATGTAATGCTGGTAGGTTTGGATTGAATAAGAAAAGATATGGGATTACATGGAGGTAGATACAGTGGTTCCATGACCAGCAAGGGGGTGATATATTCGTGGGTTTGCTAGTTTTCTTGTTATAGTGTGTTAGCTATGAAATACTGAAACCCTAATGAGAAAGTGAGCGGTTGAATTACTACTATTATTTATGAGGCATCATCACTTTGTACTTTGAAGCTTTACAAAGTCAATGGATTCCCTGGAAGAACTTGTCATTCCCCACGTAAGAAACATAACCTCCAAATCGCTAGTTTGATATTTTGCATTACACGCCACCTAATCTGAAAAACAAAATATAATGATGCCATTACTATCTACAAGTTATTATTGGGTTGAGCTACCAAACCCTAGCGTCGTTTAGTGGCCTTTGATTTTGATTGGTTGCATGTATGTAACCCCGTTGCCTGCCTACTCCAAAATGCCCTACTTAGCTGCTTCCCCACTCAAATTATGCAAATTGGGTATTGAGATATTGCTTGTGGGAGTAATTAATTAGCCGTTCGTAGTTTATTGTTTCTTATACTCCTCTTTTAATTTTGTTTTGTTCAAAGCAAACAAATCCATTTCCAACCTACTTCAGCTAACCATTATTGTTGCACAGAACCTTTATCCATTTCCCTGCTTTGGGTGTGGGAAGATTGACCTTTTTCTAGTGGATATTTTGATCCATACAAAGCTCTTCTCAAGTGAAAATAAAAATATTCTTACAAATAAGTAAAAATAGCGACATCTCAAGCTCACAAATCTTGGGATCTATGAGAAAAACAGGGTGGGGGGAAGAGAGCACACCCGGTAATAATTATTTCGTGGGTAATTAAGTTTCTATGATCAAATTAATCCCCGCAAATCATATTGTGTGTATGGAACTCAGCGTAGCCCCAATTATTGCTTTGCAAAGGCACATATACATGTATCTAGTTTATAGTTTTTTAGCGTTGCAAATGGTCTTGTTCATTGATTAGAGGGTGTCCATCCTATCAGTGATATAAAATTCTCTTAAATTGGAAACATTAGTACTAGTGATGATCTAATTGCCATTGACTAATTAAAATGGAACAAAAGAAGGAGAATCTGGCTAATATATTTTAACGTTGTCTGGAAAATCAGATAGAATTTTCTATTATTTCAATCCATTCTAGTCCATGTTCTACAATTCTATTGGCCATTTCATATAGATTTAAGGATAAAAACTAAGAACCATCTAAGCAGTTGGTCCAATTATATAAACTTGAGGTTAAGAGATTTGTTTCCCTGTAATTTCAGGTTTGAGCCTTGTAATTGGTAATGTGATGATCATTAAAAACTTATATTGTTATTAACTTCAGGATCAATAAAATTAGTCATGGTGTACGCAAGTTGACCCAGAAACCATGATTAATAAATAAAAAAAAGATAGAAACGGCAGGACCAAGAAAAAGAGAGTACTCATGAAACGATTCAATAATATTTATGAAAAACAAAACGTTTTTTATACGTCGATAATGGCTCCTTGCATATACTGTTAATATAGCTTGCGGTAGATGGAGGAAATATAAGAAATTATATTATATTTGTGTAGTTATATATGGATCTCTTTTTGCATTATGTATGATCGATCATGTGTTTATCATTTTGGACCTCTTACAGATCTGAGTAATTAAAGCATTGCTCTGAATAAATTGAACGCAGTGGATATTATTTAACCGGGTATATTTAATTAGGAAAAAAAAATGATGGTAGCTATGCACATACATAGATAACTGTATTGAGTCCTAATCAAAGATTTAAAAAAAAATGTTATATATAAATGGATGGATGGAGTCCTAAATAAGGATAAAAAAATCAATTTAATTTTTTTCATACCTATAAAGTTAATATATGCTTTACTTATAGGTTTAACTAGCTGGATAAACTTGTTTCCAAGGGCAGTAGTTAGGATTTTTGGTTAATTTAATAAATATCTCATTTACATATTATATATGATGATATTTTTTGTTATATATTAGGTGGATTATTTTATACGAGAGGGTCAAAGAGCTACTACCAAGGTTCATGAAGCTACTAACAATAATGTTGTATGCGTTGGTTTCACCGCTTATGGTGTCGTTTTGGACTTAGGGCAAGGAAGATTGAGCGACTAGACATTATAGTAGAGGAGGATGAGTTTTTTTTTTGTGTACAGCGATGACATGTTTATGGTTTTAATGGTATGGACTCATCCACGTGTTGATTTATTAGATTTAGATAAATGACGTGTTATGATGGGAATTTATTTTGCTTATATAGTTGAAATTAAATTAAATTATAGATTATATAATTTAGATACGGTCGAGAGGTATCTAGAATCCCTATATATTAATGTATAGTCCACAATCCATTAATTCTCTTGTTTAATTTATTTTTTTCCGGAAAAAGATAAACATGCAATAATCAAGCCTCAATGTTTGCTCGCATACTCTATTGCTACCACCAATCAACTATCAGATCAGGCGTTGAATTCGTCTGCGTGCTGACTTATTGTACAGTCTCCGACGTCGATCTGCTGTTACTGCCAAAGGACGCTGTACTTTTCTTTCTCGTGTTTCGCTTCGTTCACTTACATCTTTCCGGGTGTGTCACTGTATTTAAAACTATTTTTTTTAAAAAAAAAAAAACTTTTTTTATTTATTTTAAATTAAATTAAATTTTTTTGATGTTTTTATATCATTTTGATGTGTTGATATCAAAATTAATTTTAAAAAAATATATTATTTTGATACATTTATGAATAAAAATCAATTTAAAAAACAAATTCAACCACATTCTCAAACATAGATGTCCATTTCGTTCCGTTTTGGCCATATAATATATTTTTTTAAATAATAAATAATTATATAATATCAATCATATCTCTTAATCCAACCGTTAGATTAAGATGAAATTTTACAATGAATCTCTTGATATATTTATATATATTATGTTAAAATTTCAGAGCAATCAAAGAATGTAATGACCTTGCGAGATTGATGATGATATTCTGGTAATATTATACATGTTGATAATTTTATTCAGAAAAATTATTTTATTGTGTATTTTTTTAAATTAAATGCAAATTTTAGCAGCAGGATGATTGCCTCACATGCCTCTTGAAAGATGTAGGCGTTTTCCACGTGGTTGCATATGCCAACTACTTTTGCTTTTAAAATTTTATTTATATTTATTAAAATATCAAATTACTTCTTAGACAACTCAATTATAACAAAAACAAAAAATATATGAAATTTTTCTTAGACACAAGTTAATCATTTTTTGTATTTAGAGGTAATTTAATTATTTTAATGCTCTTAAAAATATAAAAGACTATTATGCCCCTGATCAATATAAGAGTGACTAATGGATCATAAAGAAAAGAACACATTACTTCTGATAACAAGTTTATTGATTTTTTTATAGAAGGAAAAAATCATCATTTAACAGGGTTTAATATGTATCCCACACTAGTGCATTTATAAATAATTGAAAATGCTTGCTCTCCTTTTGCTTTTACTGTTTAATATTGTGGTAAAAAAAATATATTTTTTATCTGTAAATATATCAAAATAGTAATATTTTACTTTTTAAAATTTATTTTTAATATTATCTTATCAAATTAATATAAAAAACTAAAAATAATTTAAAACAAATAAAAAATATATTTTTTTCAAAAACACTTTTAAAATACAAAAACATTTTTTTATTCCTTTCCTCGTCTCCATCACCTTTGAAAGGTCGTATAATTCTCGATCAGTATATAAATTTAATAATTAATCTGGCTAAACTATTCCATCCATGTCTCTTTCTGATCGATGCACGAGACAAGCTGGTACTGGAATCATCGCAGAAGCTTTTGATGATAGTTGTGGATAAACATGAATTATTATTCACATTATTTCTTGATCATCGTGAAGAATAGGACAGGATTATGCTGTCTGCTATTTGATGATCACGAGCCCAATCACATAATATATTGTTTTTTTTGTAGGTAATTAAACACCAAAACAAAATTCCTTAATTAAAGAGTAGTGTATATAAAATAAAATATATTATATTATTATTTCCCCTATGGTATATTTTGCCAGAATCATATCACATGTGGCAAGCTAGCGGAAAATTGTTTGTGTTCAGATCGACCAAACACAAGATGCTACATCCAAGAGAATGTGACAAGAGTATTTCTTAAGAAAATGTCTGTCCTCCCCCATGTATTTCTTCTACGAACTAATTACAGCAATATTATGAGATAATATTATATATGAAAGGGACTGGATTGATGTTTATTGAAGTGATTTTTGATGGTTTTGCATTTTCATAGATCATATAAAAATTACATTATTTTTAGATTACGCTTTTTGGAAGTAAAAAAAAAAGCACTTTAAAATTAAGATACTCGAATCTCTAAGAAAATATTTTATTTTCTATTATTTGGTTATGATAATAAATCTTTTATATTGGTTAAATCTTCTTACATAAATAAAATATGAGAAAAATATTTTATGTGAAATCAATATAGCCCATGGAGAAACAAATATTATTTTATGTGATTATTATCGTTTACCTTCATTCATAAATAAAGTCATCGACCCACAGATATCAAAATGAACATGCTCCAATGGCTTCCTTGCTCTCCATGATTTTTGTTCAAGAAATTAATTATGGAGCTGTTTTATAACAACACGCTTTTCACAAACTTGAGCTTACTCATATTTCTCATCAAACTTTTAATTTATCTTAAATTTATCTATAATTTGATCGATTTTAGTCCTTGTATGCATGCTCCCTTTTTTTTATCCTAGTTTAGGAGTCTTCAAGTTTGTCCTTATTTAACATTCAGCCTTTTTTTTTAATTAAGCCCTTGCACCAATTTGTCTCTTCAAAGTTCCAATTGGATCCTTTTTTTTAATTACTGCATATTGACCCGAACTAGGCATCCAAATTTAACTTTTCTTCAATTAAGTAGTTAATTGAATTAACAAAACCCATAAGAAAGTTAATTAAATCCTTGAACTTAATTAATTCTTTCAATTTTAGCCAAAATTGACTTTTAACCTTAATTATTGTATCAATAAGTCACTAAGTAAGTCAATTAAACTCATCAGAAGTTTAATTAAGTCCTCAAATTTAACTAATTATTCTAGTCTTGGTCAGGTCAAATATCAACCTTAAACTTTGCTTCGTCTTTCTTTAGCTCATCTTGTCAAAATAATATAATCTAATTATTCTTTTGGCATTTTGAGTTATTGCTCATCAAGGGTTCTGTGTCCCAAAAATACATTTAAATTTTGAATTAGTAGACTTATTTTTCAAAGAGTAAATTGTGAGTTTGATATTATTATTTGCAATTCTTTTCACTTATAAAATCTTAAATGTCGATGTTGTTCTTTAGATATTACTAAGAACATGGTCAGTGAGAACTTTATCTAAGCGAAAAATAATTAACAATCAACGTTGATTATTACCTGAATTTTATTTTTTATTTTTGGTGATTCATAGAAAATCTTTTTATGAGGGGACTATTTAGCAGCAAGGAGGCACCGAATGCTTCAATTTAGAAAAGGTGATAAGTTGAAAGCAGAGTGGAAGAACAGGATGGAGGCAGATTTAAGAAGAAGAAATCCCGGAAGGTCTTTTTCAATCTAGGACGTAGTACGTGTCAGATCCCCATATAGTCCAGGTCTTGTCACGGGCCATTTATCCAGAGGTTGCTATGGAGCGGACAGGGATACATTGATGTTTGGATTTGAAAGGTAATTTCAGACCAAAACTGAATGGCTAGGGTAAACGTACCGCATGCGTAGCCATCCTGATTCGTATCATCTAATGTCTGACTTGAAGCTCACGTGACCTTCCCTTTGCAGACCTTAGAGCTATTGGTCCCCGGCCGGGATTGATCGATCTGTTTGCTTGGATTCCGAAGCTCACATGATGGGTGACCAGAGTCTAGCATCGGACGAGTCATTGTGACTTCTTAGGGTTTCGAAGAACGGTAACTTTCCAGCTTTCTCTTAGTTGTTGAAATATTATCCACTACTAAGAGCAATTCGATTTGGCATGCTAGCATGGACTTGTACGTCACTGTATTCCGTATGACGTCACAGTCACAACTCTTCACGGTGCCACGTTCACACAGCTAGTTTTAGAGGGCTTCTTCCTGTTAGACAGTCAACACAATCAAAGCCAAATCAAGATCAAGATTTGGCTGTAACAGAAATGGAAACAAGTGCTGGTATTAATGTCACAGAAACGGAAACAAGACCTGGAGCTAATACAGGGGATTTGTGTGCAAATCAGCCCAAGGATATGAGAGATATCAGCTGCTAATGCAGAAGATTAGCTTGCCTAGAATTGTTCAATTTACTTTGTATAGCAACTCAATTTAGCAAGAAAGCTGTAATGCTTGTCTTCTCTGTAACGGTCATCTTTGTAACATGTTTATAAATACATGAAGGTATAAACAGGCTATGTACACTTGACAAGCCTTTTCTGTATTATTCTTTCACTTCCTGCTTCCCATGCTGATTATCCACAAAGATTTCGGATCAAGTTAATCCAAGCTAGAGTAGCCAGGGTTCGACGAGCTGGTCAGTCTACTACTCTAAGGTTGGAATCGCTTGATTAGGTCGACGGCTTCTTTTGTATTCAATGATTGAAGTTGAAGATTAGGAAAGTTCAGATAGAAGGATCAGGATCAGTCATGGCACAAAAGAAAACGATAGAAACAACGAAAGTCTGTGTTTTAGTGTTTGTTAATGTAGGCTTTTGTGATGGATAAGTTCAAACATTGAAAAACTATCCTTGGTATTCACTCTTCGTCGTGAGGCTAGACTTTTTATTTGTATATAAAACAATGATATTCACTTGCTTGCTATAACTGTATTTTAAAAAAAAAAACATATAGCTTGGATTATAGGACCAATAAGTTAGCTTTGATTCAATTAGATAAAAAAAATTGATAATACATAAATCTGCAACTCATTAAATATGAAAAATAAAACTCAATAAAATAATAATAAAAGTTAGCATAACATATCAGTAACTCTAGTATTCAGAGTTAGCATAACATATCATGTCGAATACTTTTAAAACTAGTGACCGAGGTCATTAGGTATGAAACACTCAATTTAGAAAAAAAAAATAGTTCAATTCTCAGTCAATCAAATATTGTAGGATATTGATATTGAAAAAAAAAGAATTTTAATTATACAAAAAGAATAAAATAATAACAACTAAAATAATGATGATCAAAACTGAAAAGCAAAATAGATTTTTTATTTAAATGAAGGGTGGGATCGAAATAAAATCAAAATAGTGAGGATTAAGATTGACATAAAAATTAAAAAAAATATTGTTGTTAAGAAAACAAACAAACACTTTCGTTTTAACACTAATTACGATTTCAGAAGAGATATCGAATTGGGAGTGTTTAGAAATGTGATTTTTTTTGAAAA
Organism: Salix brachista; assembly: GCA_009078335.1. Classification (NCBI taxonomy): domain Eukaryota; kingdom Viridiplantae; phylum Streptophyta; class Magnoliopsida; order Malpighiales; family Salicaceae; genus Salix; species Salix brachista. Next base: position 11,765,335 of record CM018574.1, on the reverse strand, counting down.
AATCGAGGGACTATGATGAAGATTTTAGATTATTCAGAATCTAATTTAAGGTAAGGACCCCTTCAAATTGGTAAGGACCCCATTGTATCTTAGGAGGAAAGCTGCACTATTAGCAAGGCTTGTCACACTGAAACATGAAATTGTACTTAATATAATTGAAATTAGGTTGTAATAAAATTGAACATGTATATTCTAAGTGAAAATTGATGAGCGTGGCGTGATGATTTTTGTAACAATTGTTTTTGGATTATTTGGGCAAGGGGTGCGGGAATAATGAAAAAAAGAAAAGAAAAGTATCAACTTATAATTTTCAAACTAGATGAACCAAATCAACACTTTTTTTTTTTAAAAAAAAAACAAGAACATGGATTGCATCATAATTTTATCTTTAACTTACGCTTTTGTCCTTTAATTATTATTTTTTGGATTACTTCTCATTTTCTTCTTCTTTTTAATGATAGTGTTATCTTCGATGTTGGTGGCTGGGAAGTCACTCCATCATCTACAGTTGGACTGGGCTTAAACCACTGCTTTATGATTGGTCTTGTATAAAACTAATCCGTACATTAATGAAATAGGCCATTGGCCCAATTAGAGTAATAAAATCATGCCAAAAAAAAAGTCAACCACATCATGGTTGTCAAAATCGCGATTTTGACACGACACGGAAAGGGCTTCAAAAATTCGGATCGTAAGATCGTACCTGAATTTTTCCGTACAAAAATTATAAAATCACAACTAAAATCGTGTAGGTAGAAAAATCGTAAAATCTTAAATAAAATATTTTCGAATATAATATAACATAATTATGTCCATAAAACTTCATTAGTTAAGGTTCATGCATGATTCAAAATAATTGAAAAATACATTACAAAACAATTATGTCCATAGAATTTCATTAGGTAAAAATTAACAAACTAAAAATAAATATTTTGTTGATGTGATATATAAATTACAATCAATCTCATGACCGTCATTTTCCTCGTTATTTTTAATAAATTCATCAAAAACATTATTATTGAAAGGATTATCAGTACTAATACTGGTACCAACACCGATATTGCTAGTACTAGCTCCAACTCCAACAAATTATTTCGATATCAGGACATGAAAATTATTTTAAAACATCAAAAAAATTTAAATAGTGTATATATGACTTTTTTGTTGATGTGTTCTCCAATGATAAAAACTATTTTGGAGAACCATTTTTTTATCTTATTTTAAATAAATTTCAATTATTTTATATATAGTTTAATTATAAAATAAATTATATAATTAATAGGAGTAAGTTATATAATTAAATAATTGCTTTTGAAAAACCCTCCAACAATAAAATTATTCTTTTTAATTATATTTAAATTAAAAAAATGAATTTAAATATAATTAAAAGACCCACAATATTTGAGATTTGAAATTTAAACTACTTATTTTATGTTTTTCAAGTAATTGTATATTGTTTTATGGTTGTTGTATTTGAAATTAATTAATGTTATTTATTATCTTAAATTAATAGGATTTTTTTAAAATTATTTTTTATGCTAACTATTTTTTATGCTAATTATTATTATTATTATTATTATTATTATTATTATTATTATTATTATTATTATAACCCCTCCCCCCGTAGAAACCTACTTTTTTTTTTATTATTATTATTATAACTAGTATAAAAGCCCCCCCCAGTAACGTAACCCTAAATCCCTAATTCCCTTCTCCCACGCCGCCGCCCACCCTCATCTCCTCATCCTCTTCTCCATTTTTTTTTCTTCTCATCCTCTTTTCCTTTACTCTCTTCCTCCTCGTCTCCTCATCCAGATGATGTGGAGGACAACAAGGGCTAGGTGTGCAGGTGGTGGGTAAGTGTATTTTTGGGTAAGATTTTGGGGGTGAGAGCTGATGATTTGGGTTTTTTTGCTGAGAAGAGAAGAGAAGATTTTGATTTGAGCTGCTCCAAATGTACTTTGTCAATGAAAGAATGAAAAATTGAAAATGAAAGCCCCGAAGTCCGAACACCTTAAACTCGTAAAATCGGACGGATCCAGTCCGATTTTAAACGAGTTTGACCAGTTTCGAGTTTTCTTCCCGACTTAACCAGTTTTCTTGAGTTGCGATTTTACAAGTCAACTCACGTTTTTAATAACATTGGTCCACATACATGCAGGCAACAATGCAAGCATTTTGAAGTCCACTTTTTTTATATATACGAAAGCGGCCGGGTTTATCAGCTCTACATGCTAGCAAGTCATCTCTTATTTGAGGGGGTGCCTCTCACGTAGCTCCCTACCTAATTAATAAAATATCCCATGATCGTTTTGAAGAATACTAGCACAAATACTCTATAAATTCAGAATTTTATGACACCCAATGAGCTCAAGTTGCTATCTTCTTGTACTGATTAGTGTTCTTGATCCAAAAAAGAGAAAAAGAATGAAGTACTACTTCTCTATTTCCTTTGGTTTTCTCCTCATCCTTGTTCTTCCCTTGATTTTAGCCTCCGCCCAGAACGGGAAATACGAACGCGCAGCCTACCATGATAGTTACGAAGGAGCAGCCCAGGATGATCAAGATCAAGGACAGGGACCAGCTACGTATGATAAAAATGATGATAAAGAAAGCGAGCCAGAACAGAATGGTCAGAATTACGAACAAGACGGAGATGATAACGCACCTTCATTGGATACCCCAACATTGCTGGATAACTTGGCTTCGGATGATCTGCTATCTTTTGGATACTATAGCAAGAGCTGTCCTAAAGCTGAATCCATCATCAATAAATACGTGACCAAGTGGGTCGAGGAGGACCGAACCCTTGCTGCGAGTCTCCTGAGGTTGCACTTCCATGACTGTGCCGTGCATGTAAGAATTCCTTCAAACTGTTTATTTTGTGTAACTATATTTACAATATCTGTTATAATTTGAATATTTTAGCTCAAATGCTCTCGTCGAATGACCTTCATATATACATTTCAACTCTCAAATCAACGTAAAAAGAAACAAAACCAGTATACCATATCCCTTAGCTTGGTCTTGAACCCTGCACAATACTCGCACCCAGATCCGAGAAACATATGTAGTTATTTACGAGTGATTTTAATTAAACCCTGCTTTTCCTCAATGGCATAAAATTAATTGCTTATTTATTTATTTATCGTTCTTTACAGGGTTGTGATGGCTCCATTTTGTTGAACCATGAGGGAAGTGAGAGAACAGCAGAGGCGAGCAAGTCTCTTAGAGGGTTTGAAGTGATTGATGATATCAAAGCTGAGATGGAGAAAGAGTGCCCAAGAACTGTATCGTGTGCTGACATTCTAACCGCCGCCTCCAGAGATGCTACCGTTCTTCTCGGCGGTCCGTACTGGGACGTGCCCTATGGACGGAAAGATGGGAAAGTCTCTGTTGAAAAGGATGCTGAATTGGTGCCAATGGGCCGGGAAAACATCACCACCCTGATTGAATTCTACCAATCTAATGGTTTGAATGTGATTGATCTGGTGGTTCTCTCAGGTGAATTAATATCGTAACTATTAGTTCTGAATTAAGAACTTAATTGAGAGCCAAATGTGGATATGGATCTGTACTAATTGTAGTTAATTCTTTGTTTTGTGTTTGACAGGGGCACATACAATTGGCAGGGCTACATGCGGCTCACTGCAATTCAGACTGTACAACTATGCGGGAACCGGCAGACAAGATGAGTCCCTTGATTCTAGATACGCAAACTTCTTGAAAAGAAAATGCAGATGGGCCTCCGAGTATGTTGATCTAGATGCGACTACCCCACAGACTTTTGACAATGTTTACTACAAGAATCTTCAAGCCAAGATGGGGCTTCTGCTCACAGATCAATCGCTATATTCTGATCCAAGGACTTCTCCAATTGTTGATGCGTTGGCTGATGCGCCTTCCGAGTTCTTCAATCACCAGTTTGCAGTGTCCATGACAAGGCTCGGCAATATTCTAGTCCCTGCAGCTCAAGACGGAGGCGAAATTCGAACCAAATGCTACTCTGTCAATTCTAATTATTGAAAGATTTTGTTTGTGTAACACGTAAACGTTTTCTGAGCTTAATTTGTTCTTAATTTCCATGTTTCGTATTTTTTTAATGTTTTTTTCTTCCTATCACTGTATATCAAAATTGAGACAAATTAACAAATCTATATTGTCAAAATAGTTTTGACCGAATGTGTGAAGATGATGGTGTTAACCTAGTCATCTTAAAAATTCTACTTACTCTTAAAAGTTATTCAAAGAAAGATTGGGAATACAAAACGGAAAAAATAATGCAAAAAAAATTCACTTGATGAAATGAAATTTGCCATTTGCCAGAATCTTCACTTGATGAAATGCCTATACAATTTTGAATCAGACAGGTAGAGCACATTCAAGATTAGGAAAGTTACCCGCACCATCCCTTCAATCTCTCTATCTCCCAAATTATTAGCTTGGGAGCAAAAAAATGCAATATAAAATGATGGAAATATATATATATATATATATATATATATATATATATAAACATAAATTAAAGTCATTGTTATCAATACTGTGTTGTTTAGAAACGTGGTTGAAATTGATTTTGAAAATATTTTTTGTTCAGAAATACATTAAAATAGTGTTTCTTATTTTCTTAAAAATATTTTTGACATCAGCACATGAAAATAATCTAAAAACACCAAAAAATTTAATTTAATATAAAAAAATAAATATTTTTGAAAATATTTTTGAAACGCAATGTGAAACAAGATTTAAACATCCATCAAGAATTAACAAGGTATTGACATTTTCAATACCCAACAAGGCACACATAAATAAAAGAAACACTGGCCTGGGTATTGGCTGAGGATGGTTCTTGAGCATTGTTTGTAGAAGAAGAACCCGGAATTGAACCTTTAAGAGGGAAACACCGATTCTTCTCTTTATCACGATCAAATCAAACCCGGAAGTTCTGCCAACAACTTATTAGCTACAAGTCAAATTAAGAAGAAGAAGAAGAAGAAGAAGAAGAAGAAGAAGAAGAAGAAGCCTTGTGGCATGCTTTCCCATGTAATAAGAACAGTCTTTGTGTGGTATACTACACTACAATTCATGATGTTTCACATTTCTTTTTTATAGTCTCCATCAATATGAATTATTTTTTAATTTTTTTTACATGGAATCACTATACTACACTTCATGTCTCATATTATTTTTTAGAGGGAATTCAAAGAGCAATCTTGAAGAATAAGTTGGAAACATAAAACCGATGTCTTCCCTCCCTAATACTTGCCAAGGCAGTGGCATTGATCATCACGCGTCGTACGTTTTTGGTTTGAATAATTTGTAGCTAGAATGGGCCGGGTAAATTACCATCAAACTACAAAACTGACAGCATTTTGTCTCCTTGAATAATATCGTAGGTCGTTTTTACAAGTCTTTGTTGCTGTTTTGGCGGACAAAAGGTCTCTGTTTTAAAAAGGGAAACAATACTTTTTGTATAAAAATGGCCTCATTCGGTTCAAGTCATTATTTTCGAAACAGTTTTAAACATGAAATCACAAGATATATCAAATTATTTTCACAAACCATTACATAAATTAAACTTGAGAAAATATAATTATATTGTGTTCGTCAATGCATTGAATCCAGATCTTCTTATGAAGTTAGAAAACTGTAAATTAAAGATTTTCTCATAGAAGAAAAATAAACAAAGAAGGTAGCTAGACACAGTGAAATAGATGATAATGATGATTATGATAAAGAAAAGAAAACAAGAGAAGGGACGTCACTTAATTATTGGATACAAATTTACAAAGCCTTATTCCGTACTACTCCATCACATTCCAAGTTACAGAATTAATTAGTCCGACTGCCTAGAAACCACTTAAAACAATAATACAAGAAAAACTCCATTGCCTTAACTCTTCAACGTCTTTCAGAATTACGTACGTACTAGGTACTACTACTTGCCAATACCATTCACAAGCATACCAGTACTAGTTTGAAACTGAGAGAAATCTCATCGCCACACCAGTCACTTTTTCTCTTGCAAGGCCCATGAATTCCATGCAGGTTGAACTATGGGACTCGGATTATAGTACATACCACAAGCCAATAGCGTAGAGTCCACAAAATCAAAACCGAAGGTGGAAGTTTCGAATGAAGCATCCATATTCTGCCCGACACTTATTAACTCATTGATCTTCTCAATCTCCAGTACGTGCTGTTCTGGCTGCTCGTTTTCCAGTTTTATGGATTGAATGGGTTCATAGCCACCAACCCACATGCAGCTCTCATCTAACATGCTAAACTCAGATGGACGTGAAGTAAAAGAGGATACAGGGACACTTCCGATTGAAGAATTGCTTCCAGACTCCAAGAAAGCTTGTGTGTTAGGGTTTTGGTATTCAAATGTTGATATGGAAGAGAATTTGTGCAGCAAGGGGGGATATGAAGGATTAGTATCAGGAACTGGAGGAATCGTGGAGAATGGAAGGAGGGGTGCTTTCATATCCTTTGTAATATCGTTAATTTGTGAATCTACTATGAAAGTTGAGGTGGTTTGTTGATTGGAATATTGATAAGAGAGTTTGCATGCATTACTGTTACTGTTATGTTTGTAATTATTAGAGAGGAGATTATGAGTTTTTGGATCTAACCCTTGTGCAATGAGCTTCTTTTTGATGCACGAGTTCCAGAAGTTCTTGACCTCATTGTCAGTTCTACCAGGCAAATGCTTAGCTATTTGAGCCCATCTATTGCCTAGCATTCTGTGAACTTCAACGATGATACTTTCCTCTAGTGCAGTAAATGAACCTCTTTTGAGATCTGGTCTCAAGTAGTTTATCCATCTCAATCGACAACTCTTTCCACACCTTTGCAACCCTGAAATCAAGAACAAGCCTCCATTTGATCAAGGAAAAGATACAATACATGCATCGAGGGTTTGGCTTTGAAAGAATAAGAATTAAAGACCAGTACTTCTTCATAAAAGGAAAACAAATAATTAAACGGATTTAAAAAAAGAGCACTAATAGAGTGTTTGCGTGTAGTGAGTACCTGCTAGCTTCGGAACAGAACTCCACGAACCATGGCCATGTGTGGTTATATATTTTACTAACTTCTCGTCTTCATCTGGAGACCATAAGCCTCTCTTGACTTTCCGTTTGCTGCAGCATTGGTGGCCCGTTTTATTTTCCAAGCCCTCCTGCATATCATCACAGCTCACCATTTTGAATTTGGGTGGGGGGGAGGGGGCGGTGTTTTCTTCCTTATATGTTCTTGTTCTCCAGGTTTTAAATGCTAATGAACCTCTCATGCACCGATCTATATGCAAATCAATCTGGAGAGGGAGGGAGGGAGAGAGAAAAGGTTGTGGAAATTTAACTTTGGGTGTACTCATGAGAGGACCACTGGTCTCATTGAGTGTCTTGGAAACTTCAAGTGTTGTTTTGAACCATTGCTCTCAACTTGATTACTACTTTCCTTTTAACCAAATAAAAAAAGTTACTACTAATTATTGGGTTGATTAGTATTTTGAAATAATTAATTAGTCATCACAAAACGTGATACTTGAAGAAGCAACATATATACTTGTATAGCACATCTACTTAATTTTAAGTATTTGTTTACTCGATATATCTTCATGTCTAATTAAGCCAGCCAGCTGTATGAAAATGAGTATGGGTTCCGAGGATGATTGATAAATGCAGATGTTTTCCCCTAATAATGTTTTTTCCTTCCATTTTTTATGAAGAAGTCTCATGCAGGAACATTGTTTTGGGACACACATGCACCATCTTACTTCATTTTGCAGTAGCCGAAATATTTTCGTTGTGAGTTTAATTTGCTGATGACCCTCTATATATCCGCACATTTTATTTATGAAATATTACGAATGATTTAACAAGTATCTGTTATATATAGCCGTTCAAAACATGCATGGCTTAATTAACAGAAAGAATAGAAACAGTCTAGCTGTATATAGAGAGTCTGGAAATTGATTTACAAACAAAACAAGAGACCGGTGAGGAGTTAATTAGAGCATAAACTAAGTTTGAAGTTGACGAGTTTTGGTTTGAATTTAGTAAAACATATATAGGTGCAATGAATACTACATACCTAGGAGCTACAAATTAAGACCGAACCCAAAGTAATCTTATTACACCATTGTGAAAAGGACATGATTGTTGACGTTGGAGGATTAATCATAATATGGCCATTTTAGGGGAAGACCTAATGATTTAAAGATAAGCACATCATTTCTTGCATCTAAATTCAACATGAAAAAGCCCTCCACCCAGAGTGCTGTCTCCTTTCTCCCTTTTCAAAATAGAATACGTACACAGCATACTATATGTACTGTGTGTCCCTGCTCATATATACGTAGATCGATGTTTATATATATATATATATATATGGTAAGCATATGATCGATGCCCTTTCTTCACTCAAACAGTTGCTTGAATGTGCCAATTTCTTGGTGTCAACGAAGATCATTATGATTGGACATGTCTGCTTTCATCATTTTCACCCTTCGCTTTCGTTGTCTTCCTGTTACAATTTATACCTTTCAGGGGAGAAAATCACGTGCTAAAGCAAAGCAGCAACGATCGAGGTCATAAATAATCTAGCACACAAACTTTAGGAGAAAAAACTGACCATTCAAGCTTTTCGGGTTCCATTTACAATATCTTTGTTCATTTGGTTTCCCTCTAATGTAATCATTGCACTTAATTAAAGCAGGTTAAATCTTTCCATAATCTACAAAGCTTCTTTCACTCTTTTGAGAGGTGGAAGTCAAAGTGTCCTACATATATATATATATATATATTCCTGTATATGTGTTGTCAGGGCATGACTCGGAATTCGTCCCTCGTCCTGATTGATTTGGTGAGGTAAATCGTCATTATTATTTATGAGATTCTTTAATTAGACCCTAAGAAGAACTATATCCTTAGGTCTAAGCAGCCTCCTGTAAATAAAACAGTGAGTTGTTAAAAGTTTTCCTTTGATTGTTAATAAGTGGGAAAATTAATCACCCAAAGCTCAAGTGGTAATTAAGAGCTAGCAACATGCATGTATATGACTAGGTTTCTTAATAAAGGCAAGCCAATAGCTGTTTCAAGCTCAATTTAGTGGGACATGTAACTGCATGTATACATAGATCATAAATATGGAAATCAAATTAACTTTTATGTCTTAATAAAATATATATTGAATGAGCAACAACAGATTATTATTTTATTTTATTTCAAAAGGAGGCTATATCTCGAGATTTTTTGAGATCAAATTAAGAGACAGTACGTACTGCTAACTCAGATTATTAGTTCGTTTGTACTGTAAGAGAATTGAGTAGTATATAGTAGTAAGCTTACAGGCACAGTAATGGAGAAAAGTGTTGTTGAAAGAACATGGAGATGATGCTAGCTGCTAGGTTTAGAGTCCGATATTTCGCCGGAAATTGATTCAATACGATATATCGAGCTTTTTAATTTGTAACGAAAATTCTCAAACGTGTGCCTTTCAAACACGCACACCCGTGCCTCTAGGTTTTGCTTGACGAAGAAATAACCTATCTTTGAGCCTTAGTTTATGTCATAGATTAGTTTATTTTTATGCTGCTATATACTGTATAGCTTCAAAAAAATGAAAAAGAAATACATATATATATATATATATATATAATAGAAGCATCAATGAATCAGTGTGGATCATGACCTGCCAATCAAGGAAAACTAAGTGTTCACACAAGAAATATATATGTTCATGCATGTAGACATGACCCAGATAGCTATATATGGCTTGGTTAAGCACGGATAGGTCTGTTCTGTAACTAGATGCGGCTGGTTAAGTAGACCACAGATCAAGCTGAAACTAGCTAGCTAGACTCGAGAGGTTAAACCACCATGATCACCATGTATAGTTCCGCTCCTCAATCGATTGGCTAGAAAACTGACCCGACCTTGGTTTTTGCAGCAGTCAACGAAGCTTTGCTTTTTTTTTTGCTAATGTTGAGGGGGTGGGGCAGGACTGCTTTTAATTTGATGGTTAAACTTCTAGATAACAAACTCAAGACGATATGGACCACCGTTCCATTATGGAAATTTCATCTTTAGATTAGGGTTTTGCCGACAACTCCATGATTATCTCTTTTGAGTTTTTAATAATCAAAAGCCAAACAAAATTGATTATCCCCACTTGTCAAGCTATCAATATGTAATGAAAAATCCTTCTGTGGACCCCCACTCATTCTGTGCCTCTGTCTCATCTCTGGTTTCATTTGGTATATACGCAACTATTTCATTTGTATTCCCGTAAACTCGAGGATTCAGCCCGAGGGACAGCCCATCCATTTATCTCCGTGGTTAAGCACTCAACAGGAAATTGCATGTCTTTAATTTCTCATTCATAAAAGGGTCACCTGCCGTCGTCCCATAACCAAATAGCGTCAAAAGCAGATCAATCATTACACGTCGAATTGATTTCTTTTAATATATATATATGCATTACCAATATATTTTCTGTGGAAAAAAAAAAAATTAGATGCAGGTTATGTTGATATAAATGAAGTGGTCGTCTCGCATTCTTCGAGATTATGATCGCTCCGCATCAATGTGTTAGCTACAGCTCATACAAGTATTATACGCAACATAGTTCATTTTTAACTAATGGTTTCATGGTCGGAGCTAGCTAGCTGGATTATATAGCAATTATCACGTGAAACCACTAGAAATTAGTAGAGAAGATAGACGTCTTTTATTTGATTCAACCTTGCTCAATTTGGAAGCATGCATATAGCTTCGTCTTCTCATGCATTTAAAATTGTCAATTCAATTAGTTAAAACTATCAAAAATAAAAATACAAGTGACCGAACAACATCTCATTCAACTTTTTTTCAATAACTATGAACGTTATGTCATCTAGGTGAGATTAGAGCTTTTAATTTAGGATTTGAAAATTTCAATTTTGTCCAAGTTCTTCTAATTTCTTTTATTTGCTCCTCTAATTGCCTGCAAATGTTTGCAATCTCACCCTTGACAAACTCAATTGTCAGCCGCTGAATTGACCGTCTTTTTATTTTAGTTCTTGGTTTTGAATTTATACATTGATCACGAACCAATAAAATTTCAATTTCTTCAATTCAGTTCCTAGTTTGATTAATCCTAGCCCCTGTACGTATTCATGTTTCTTTCTCAATCAAGGCCTTGGTTACTCATCAAAAAACGAGGCCAATTATTTTTTGGAATCACTCGCCGGAAGTGGATGTAGTTGTGCCCGGTGTCCAACTACATACTAGGCTTCAAAATGGGGCTCCAACATGGCTTTAGAGTCAGTGAGCAGCAGGGCCAATTGGCTGCCCTTACCCCACGTCTGATTGCAAATTGGATTGTGCTTGAATCTTGATAGCTTTTCTTTGTAACAGTTCCACCACTAGACCACTGTTTCAAGAACCCGATTCTGTTTACCTCTTTCAAATTTCTGGGAGTGGCACGATGAACTCAATGGCATTTTCAGTTGGGAATTACAATCTTGAAGCAACAAAAGCACCAACCATCGAATTCTCTAGCCACTATCAAGAAAACGTTTTTCAACAGCCTCGGCTGAGTGAAAGCCAAACTTTTTTCAAGAGAAGAGAAGTGATTGGTCCTGGCTTCTGCAAAAGCTTTCTTGATGTTATTTTACAGCAGCAGAAGAAGAAGCTCCTTGTGAACTGACAGCTGCTCCTTCCGGGCTTGCCTTCTCTGAAAAAATTGTGGGCGCTGGCCCTGAGGCTGTCAATGGACAGCTCATTAAGGTAATTATGAAATCCCTTCCTTCTTCTTTGCCAGTTCAAACTTCAAAAGAAAAGCAGGCAACCAAAATCGTTAGTTATGCCCATAAGTTTTTGTGGGCAGACACCGTTTGACATTTTTTATGAGCTATATACCATCGATTTTGAAGTACATCTAAACCGGTTTTAAAACTTAACCATGTGATATATTGGAGATTTGCAGTTTTTTATATGCTTACCTGGGTATTCAATTATGTGGATGAACAAATGCACAAACACATTATGTCGGGAAATTGGAGAGTGGTAAGATTTTCGAAAGCAGCTATAATCGTGGAAAGCCTCTCACGTTTCCAGCTGGGGTTGGTGAGGTATGCCCATATAATTTCTTGAAACTTCATGCTGTGCCTGTGGGGGGAAAGAATTAAATGATCAATTTGTTCATCTTGGAATATAAAAATCTAAACTCTATGCTGTGTCAAGTGGTGTCTCCACCCTTAAGATTTCCCCTTTGGTACCTCCTGCAGTTTAATTTGTTACTTCAAGATGTCATGTTTTTTTGTGCAATTTTCTCATTTTTCAAGGACATTAACTACAGTCAAGTTGATGTGGATATAGTGTGCAAGGTAAAGATTAGGAACTGCCAAACTGGTCGGAATTGAAGACTCCTCAAGAAGTAAACTGGTAAGAATTTTCCAGTTTTCAAAGTCGGATTGCATTGTGTTGTGTTCACAAACAGAGGAGTTGACTGTGGTTTTAGATGATGAATTTCCTAAGCAGCTCAGAACTCCCTTGCATGATATCAATAGTTCATCAAAGGCTGGGACCAAGGTATTCTAGGCGGTGATGGAATTCCTCTCATGCTAGCTGATATTTTATTTTAGCTGTATTTTGATTATCTGACATCAACTTCTTAGCTTTCAAGGGGGGAACGTAAGATGAAGCTCCCTCCAGAACTGGGATATGGCGTGAAGAAGAGAATTCTCACTGGTCACATAACTGCAGGGTCTTGTATCATTCCTCCAGATTCAGTTCTTCTACTTCTTTTCTTTTTCATGTAAAGTTATACTAAATATTGGAAAGTGTGGGATATTATTGTAGATGAAAGCACTGTTCACGCGCACACAAATCACTGGAGATGACCTTGTTCATTTTTTAACAATTTATTTTGGTCCTTGAAGTTTTTTTTTAATTTTAAGCAATTTGATTCTAATTTAAAGCAGATTAATTTTTATTTATTATTAAATGATGAAATTGGAAGAATAAGATACAAAATGAAAAGGATGTCAAATATGGTGTTGTGCTAGAAGCTTCAGAAAAGATACATTTTAGTCTTTTAACTTTTAAAATAAAGCAAATTATATGATTTTAGCGCCTCAATTTTTTTCAAATTCAATTTTGATATAAAAGTTTATTTTTATTGCTTTTAGTCTTTGATTGAGAGGGGAAAGAGAGAGGTCATTGGATTCTGATGGTAAAAAAAATATATTACTGAAACCAATTTAGAGCACCAAAATGAATGTGTTATGTTAAGCTGTTATATTTGATGACAAAAATATACACTAGGTGTTTTTTAGCTTCAAAATTCATGAGAAATAGAAATGAGTTCACTTTAATTTTTGTTTTTGAGTTTATTTTGATTTTTGAGATTTTTTTTTCTGTTATTATATATATCACAATTCCTTAGATATTTTAAATTAAAAAAATCAAACTTGTATTTTTTGATCATCACAGTGGCCCGAATTTGGACAAGTAACATGACATATTGTTTATCTCAATGAATTATTTTTTTTCTTCAAAAACTTTATATAAAGATCTAATCACACAAGACTTAATGAAATATGGTCAGACAAGTTGACCTAACTTGTTAGTCCCACAACACTTTATATTTATTTTTTGAAGAAAAAAAAAGTATTTATTTTTTTACCTAGCCCTACATCATTTCCTTGACCTATTAATTCAATAGATTGAAATTAAAAGAGGGAGAGAGAGAGGAGAGAGGGTAAAGGGTTTAGTTGGACTTAACCACAAGTTTAGGGGATCTTTGGACCAATTAGCCAAAATTGAAAAAAGTGAGGATTCCAGTTCTAATAAAACCATTCAAGAGGTGAGATTCATTTGAACTCGTACAAGACAATCCTAATCCGGAAATAGAAATATTAACCCACGAAACCAAACAGTCTCTAATCGCTTCACCGTATAAAAGCACACAAACCTTCAAAACCCTAGCAGCCTCTCGAAGCTAAAGCCACCAAAAACCTCAACAGCCAAAGCAAAGCTTGGTGGGGGAAAATGGCGAAATCTATGAGATCGAAGAGAGAGAAGAGACTACGAGCAATAAGGAGAGATTTAGTACAGCCTCTTTGTGACAAGAAAGATGAAGCCAAGTTTGCAGTTCTAGAAGCTGCTCTCGCAGCTCCCAAGCTTCCAGTTAAACCCTCTCCATTCTCTTCTACTTCCTCTTCTGCTGTCATGGACACAACGACAACCACCACAGAAACTCAAATGGGTATGTCTAGCATCGTTCGTTTCCTTTTCTCTTCCATGATATGTTCTGTCTTTGTTTTCTACTATGATACTCAAATAAATCCGACGAGGAATTCATGTAGTTTGGATTAAAGTTGAATGGCTATGTCGTCATTGTTGAATACTGGAATTTGATAATTGATGTCTACTTCATGCCAGCTCGTAGTAGTGCAGTAGTACGGGGAACAGTATTTGTAAATTCCTCATTCAGGGATTGTTGCTGATGGACTGAGGGTTATAGAATTGAACGATATATTTGCAAGTGGCTACTAGATTCTTCTTGGCATAAACTGTGATTACCCACGATGTTTTACTCTTTATTAGCAGCTGTGAAGGGCTACAAGGTGTTTCTAAGCTTAATTATTAGATCCTCGTTTAGGGTTTGTACTTCTTACAGTATCGTTCACATTGTTTGGTTGTTGATTTAGGAGTTTCTATCCCTGTGAAGATTAGGAAGGGATTGAGATGATTTCAATGTGAAAGGTCTCGTTCATCGTAATTGGCTTTTACAAGCCTTGACGACCATACACACATATTCCGAGTCCCTTTCATTATAATTTTATTTTATTTTTTGTATTTTTTTTCATTTAGTTATGATAGTTTATTGCCCGATGATTAGAGGAACATCAAAGACAAGCATATGTCTGAAATTATGTGTTCACCAATCCAATCTTCTCTGTGAGGCCAATCCTTTGTAGTATATAGGTGTTTGCTTCATGTTTTACTCAGTTTGAATCTCTGGAAATTTAATTTTGTTTCTCTTCTTGGTATGCAATTGTCTTTGATGAAACAAATGGTGTCTCTCTCACATGAAAATCTGTGACTACAAACTTACCGCTTCCTTTGTAGGGCTTCTTACACTCTGTAGAGTTGCTTGAATAAATGAAATCTTGTTTGTTTGTCTTTTTAGATCTTTTGAAAAGTAGATTGACTCAAATGGTCACATAATGATTATAAGCATGGTTCAATTGATAATTTCTTTGGTTATTAGAATCGTACTTCTTTTGCCTGTGAGTAGATTCCTTTTTTACAGTGCAAGAACCGACACTTTTGCTAGAAAAATACAGATTCTTTAGCTTCTCATGTTTGTCTCTTTTCCCCAATTCCTTTCCCCCCTTTTCAAATTTTATTGCAACTAGCAATAGATTGATATCTCATCTGTCAGAAGCAAATTTATAATTTCAACAAGTTAATGACTATATTTGCTGGTAGCACGTTAAAAAATTTCAACATGTTGACTATGCTCATGCTTTGGCCCCACAACAGATATCGAAATGGACGATGACAATCAAACAAAGAGGTCATTGAAGCCAACAGGGAAGCTAAAAAAGAAATTGAAGCTGTTAAAAAAGAAGAACCGGGGAAAGGGGAGGATCAGGAGGAAACATATTTAAGTTGCGTACACTAATAATGCTATTGACATTTTCTTCTCATGTTGACTTTATTTCGTAATTTAGACTGGCTAAGTTCTGTATGTTCGATGCTCTGCTGTAATACATTCTGATTATCGTGTTTTTGAGATTCTGTTGTCATTTGGAAGGTACTGATTTTTTAGGGCATGTGCCAAGAAATCCATCCTGTTCAGATGGAACCACAGGATCATAAATGAATTCGTGTGTGATTTCTTATTCGGATCCTGCCAGGTCCTAGCCTCCCAATCTTTATGCTGTTGGGGGAACTCTGCAGCCTAGTCTGTCTGGTGGAATCTTTGGATTTTGTTCGAAAAGATAGTTTTTTTTTTGCATTTTGGCCAAACAATTATCTGGTTATGCCATTTTGGGATCTGGCAAATTTCGATGATCTTCCTTACGTGGGAGCTATGTAATCAGCATGTTCTCTTGTTTAGCTCTTCCCAGTCAAAAACAACGTTGCTTAAAGGGTTTATGCTCAATTACAATTTCGATGAGATGCTCCTAGTTTCCAGCAGGGATGGGGTTCACTTGTCCGAGCCATCCTAGAATGAAGGGAAGGATTATTGGTGATGTGCAGTGCTAGCAAGAGTTTTATGGCCTTTAGAGGCTTAAAAATAAAATAAAAATAAAAATTAGCAGAACAACACTTTATATAAGGACTCTTAGGTGGTTTTTGGAAATGTTTTTGAAAAAAATAAAAATAAAAATATTTTTATTTTAAATTAAATTTTAAATTATTTTAGTATTTTAAATTATTTTAATCTGTTTATATTAAAAATAATTCTAAAAAAATAAACCCGGTTCAGTCGCCGTACAGGGCAGATCTGAACAGCAACGAAATTGGCAGGTTAGGTGTCCTGTGTCAAGTATGAATGCAAAATATTCTCTTCTTCCTTCTCTTCTTTAGTGCTTACCTTTCCTCTTGAGATTTATAACAAACACCTTCAATACAATTTTATTCGTGGATTATAACTGCAATGGTGGTTCTCAGCATCGACGGTCTTTGTGATTGCTTTCACGTCCTCTAGATGTGCTCTCATGAAGGAGAGTGGGCCAAATTTTAGTCCATACTTCTGGAAATTACCTTTGGGGCACCGGCTGTATTTCAGTAATTTTCCGGCCCACGTTGAGTTATTAACCAGGTTAAGGCAGTGTTTTAGTTTTTTTTTAAAATATTTTTCACTAAAAATAAATATCAAAATAAGTTTTTTAAATTTATTTCTTATATTGCGCATCAAAATGATAAACAAATAAAATATATATATATATATTTAATTTAAAGAAAAATAATTAAACTTTTAATAAAAAAAATGGTTTGAAACTCACTCTCAATCATGTAGAAAATAAATAAATATATATATATTTGAAAGGAACATTAATCTTCATTTCATATTAATATTCCGATAGCTAATATCACATATTGGAATGTTAATACGTTGCAATGGTCCTTTCATATTAATATTCCGATACATATTGGAATATTAATATGTTACAGTGTTCCTTTCGTATTAATACTCTAATATATGATAGCTTGCTTTTTATATAATTTAAATCTTGCGGAATATTCATTTTTTTTTCCAATTCATTGGAATAATTAAGTGTGATTTGCTGCTTTATAGGGAATTTGATGGAAGAAATCTGAATAATAATGAAGGGAGAAAATGGTAGGTTTGTTATCTTTTCATTGATTGAATGTTTAAGAAAAGGAAATAAAAAAAATTATGCGTGCATATTCCAAAGAGTATGAAGACATGTCTCAAGTAAATTATATATACAAAAATAGAAGCTAATTGTTTGGGTCACATTGCGTGTACCTCAATTAATTCCACGGGCTCTAAAATGATCATGTAAATTTTCAATTCTCACAGTTAAAAGAAACCAATTTTAACCATTTGTGTGAAGGACTTGTTCATTAAAATGAATTTTTTATAAGACTAACAAAAAAATAATTGGCACCCATTAAATTACTTAATGTTTTTTTAAACACACTTAAATTATAAAATCATACTCAATCTTATTAAGTGATCGAAAAACTAAATTCATCATCTTCAAATCTCAAATCTTATATCAATACTATAAAACTATTATTATAAAACAAGCAAATACTTAAATATACAAAAAAAAAACCCTGTAAATTAACTTAAAAATCGATTAAGGATTTTCATGCATGTGATTTACAATATATTTCACATCAATGAATTAATTATTTCTTGCAGTGTTACTATCAATTTTTTGATAGATAGTTTGTTTCATTATCAATCAAGAAGTCGGAATTAATTAAGAATAATGAACCAATAAATTACTTAATCAATTCTAGATAAATATCATGATCACTATAAAATTACAATCAATCCCTGATTTTTAATATGAACAATAATAATTAAATAATAATTTTATTAATAATAAAAATTTCAGTTTCAAATTCTATCGATAAATAATGATGAAATATTTTTAATTTTTTTTTAATTTTTAGTAAGTGAACATACATTTTCCAACCCAAAAGAGAAAAAATGTCTTTATATAAATTGGAAACAATCACTACCAGATAATTGATAATTACTTTTAGACACTTTCAATAATTTTAATACATTGAAATTATTTGTTTAATAAATTACATATTAAAAGTTATTTATAAAAAAAACACATGCAGCACGTGAGAAAATGTAAAGAGGTGACCTGGCCCAATATGGGACGACCCGACTAAAATGGTGCCTCCAAATGTGGACCACTTGTACACGAGGGTCAATTCAGTCTTTATATTACGAGTAGACCTCGAGGAGAACCTCATCAAGAACAATTCAGGAAGAATTCTGAATAGGAAGGAAGGAAAGTAGCTCAATTTAATTTTCAAATCATATTATTATCGACAAATAATACTCCGATTATTAAATAGGTAGGTCTTGCTGACTCTGTCAGCCCCAACCCCACCTTTACTCGAATTCCCCCACCCTTCCCCGTCCACTCTCATGCTTTACGTTACAGTTATTTTCGTTTTCATGGGATACACAAAGACTCCAGGTTAACTATAAAAACTAACTTGGAAACCCTCCACCTGCAGACCGTTGCGAAGTCCACTCTTGCTCACACCACACGTCCTCCGCATTTCCCTTATCTCCCTCTCTTTCTTTTCTCTCTGATTCTTTCTTATTCTCAACTATAATTGATCATAAACCAAACAAGCTTTTGTAGCGAGTCTTGCATGAATTTTCTTTCTTGATCATCATGGCGATGACCACTTGCATGTCTGCTTCACTTAAGAAACTCGTGACTTTGTTTCTTGTAATAACGTTTATAGTGAAGAGTTGTGTGTTTGGTCATTTTGTGGTAGAGAAGAGTAACATAAGAGTGCTTTCTCCTATGAGTTTGAGATCGAAACATGACAGTGAAATTGGTAACTTTGGTATGCCAGATTATGGTGGCTACTTGGTTGGTTCTGTTGTGTATCCAGATAAAGGAGCTTATGGTTGTCAGCCTTTTGATGGTGATAAACCCTTCACGTCTAAAGGCTCTCGCCTAACTTTTCTACTTCTTGACCGTGGAGGTATAATAAATATATCAGTCACATTTACTATCTCTTGCCTCTTGAGTTTTCATAGATTGATGTTAATCCTGTGTAAATTTCATTTCTTTGTTGAGAACTCAATTCATGGATGTTCGTTTGAGTTTGACTCCACTCTGTCTGTAATCCATCTTTTGATTGATTTGCTTATTGGTTCGTTAACAATTTGATTAACTCTTTCGGGGAGTAACTAGTAAACCTGGTATGAAATGGTTTTTTGTTTGATTTTGCTCACACACTCTGCTTTCTCTTCAACTTTCTTATTAGCTCAGTGAGACTAATTTGTTAGGAATTTGATTGATGGATCACTAATTATGGAGTCAGCATTGATGGCTACCTGTTTTCTGCTTTTTTGAATAGCTTACAAAGGCATATTCAGTTTTTAGTGAGGGATTGGAGTCTAGTTGTGTGCTTATTTACCTTGATTTTATTTGAATTTGGTGAAAGTTATTGGGAAGACAATAGATTTACTGTGCGGGTTCTCTATATATTTTGCTTTTCTCCGTTTTGAAATAATTCAACATTCATTGTCAAAATCTTCTGTTTTATACACTCCCATTTTGCTATCTGGCTTCAACATGGGAGCACATTCTGTTGACTTCAAGGTCCGATAGGTTGAGTGTTTGAAAAGGAGGTTTTGAGCTTTCTACAATAGTTTATGCTGATGAAATCAAATGTTGATCTTTCCGTTTTTCTTATTGCAAATGTAGAGTGCTACTTTGCCTTGAAAGCATGGAATGCTCAACAAGCTGGAGCTGCAGCTGTGTTAGTGGCTGATAGCATAGACGAGCCTCTAATAACTATGGATTATCCAGAGGTTAGCACTGATGCTGACGGCTATCTAGAGAAGATTGGAATCCCATCAGCTTTCATAGAGAAGTCATTTGGAGAGAGCTTAAAGGAAGCCTTGAAGAATAAAGAAGACGTGGTCATAAAATTGGACTGGAGAGAGTCAGTGCCCCATCCTGAACAGAGAGTTGAGTATGAGCTTTGGACGAACAACAATGACGAATGTGGTGCTCGGTGTGACGAGCAGATGGATTTTGTGAAGAATTTCAGAGTCCACGCCCAGATCCTCGAGAGAGGGGGTTACACTCTTTTCACTCCACACTATATTACTTGGTATTGTCCCCAGGCTTTCATTCTTAGCAGTCAATGCAAGTCTCAGTGCATAAACCATGGAAGATACTGTGCTCCTGATCCAGAACAGGATTTTGGGGTGGGATATGAGGGGAAAGACGTGGTACTTGAGAACTTGAGGCAGCTTTGTGTCCATAGAGTTGCTAATGAGAGTGGAAGGTCTTGGTTTTGGTGGGATTATGTGACAGATTTCCATTTCAGGTGTTCTATGAAGAACAAGAGATATAGCAAAGAATGTGCTGAAGATGTTTTGAATTCACTCGGTGAGGTCTTTTCTACAGTAATGTATTTACAAAATCGCGCTTGCATAAGTTTTGTGATGATTATAATCTATGGATGCAGATTTGCCTGTGGAGAAGATCAAAAAATGCATGGGTGATCCTGAAGCTGATGCGGAGAATGAAGTGTTCCGAACTGAGCAGGAACTGCAGGTCATACTTGTCATTTAGTTTGCAATTTTCCGTTCCTGCAGACCAAATTGGCAAATAGCAGCACTGCAGATTTCTTTTCTAAACTGAAATGCATTGACCTTAATTGCTCGTGCCTTCATATATTTCTGTATGTGTCTGTGCCTGGACGTATAAAACTCTGGTTGGCTCTTACTATGTAAACTCAGTTGTTTATATTCTGTTTTATGGAATTTAGGTAGGACGAGGATCTCGTGGTGACGTTTCCATCTTGCCGACATTGGTGATTAATAATGTTCAATACCGAGGTTCGTATTCCCATTGTATAGCGCAAATGAAATATTGTGTTTAAGCATGTTAAAGAGGTGGGTTTACCATATAGCTCTGCTCTCTTCGAAGTCCATTGTTTACACTGATTTGATTCACTGTTTCAGTTTTAGATTTTAGATCTTATCGGCGACTTCCCAAAACCCAAATCCCGGTTGATGATTTGTATTCTTTTATGCCTCTCCATTTTATATTTCTGCCCTGCCAGCTCTTCTTTACAAGTTTTTCCATATCTATAGGGTTATTTAAATTTGTTTCCTATGGGCTTATCTCATGAATCTTGATGTTTTGGATTCCCGTTTCCTTTACCGATGGTGGCTGGTTATGACCTCGCTTCATCTCAAAAGACCAATGTTTAGTTGTTGTTGTTTTACTTCATGGTTGGTTTCCCATCTTTTGAACCTTTAATTTTAGTTAAAAGGAAAGCTATAATATTCCCTGATTTTACTCGCCTATTGCAGAATTTTTCCATGAACTGGATACGTTTTGCAGTGACCCTTTTTATCCTTTTCTCGAAAGTTGTATATATATCATGGCATAAAGAGTCTCTTATTTTTTGTACTTTCTTTCTGCAGGAAAATTGGAGAGGACTGCGGTGCTGAAGGCCATATGTTCTGGATTTAAGGAGAACTCTGATCCTCCAGTTTGTTCAAGTTCAGGTTGATGGGAGATTTACTTTCAGTCTTTCACACTCAAGATTGACACTTCACACTAGGGAAACTTGCTGATAAATTTTCTCTCGTTTTGCCTTGATGTATACTGACAGAGCTTGAGACTAATGAGTGTCTCGAAAGGAATGGAGGCTGTTGGCAGGACAAAGAATCTAACATAACCGCTTGCAAGGTAATACTTGAAGAAGTTAAGAATTGCCTAGTTGAATCATTCTATGTAACGTGTTGCTGTCTTTTGTGTTTTTTGTTTCACTAATCGTAGGATCTTGAATTTGTTCAGGACACATTTAGGGGGAGGGTGTGTGAATGTCCAGTTGTGAATGGTTTTCAGTATGAAGGAGATGGTTATGCGTCTTGTATAGGTAGCTTTTCCCTGGCTATACGCTTCACTGAGTTTGGAAGTGTCATTTCCTGTCTAACAATCTCAGTGAAGGAGTGATACTCTGTTTCTTCCGTTGTGTTTTCAATCTTTTTACCTACGTGAAATAGACAATTGTGCTCATTTATAGGGTTCTCACACAATTCTTTTGGCAGCTATTGGACCTGGAAGGTGTGCAGTAAACAACGGAGGATGCTGGTCAGAAACACTACATGGATTAAGTTTCTCAGCTTGCTCAGTTCAGTGATATTATCTTTCGTCTTCTGATTGCACTAATCCTTTTCCCTCTGTTTTCTAAATGTAATAATAACTACCCTTGAACTTTGTTCATTCCATCCTGACACAATTCCTTTCCATGCTGAGCAGAGCTCCCAGCTATCTGGTTGCCAATGCCCACAAGGGTTTAGGGGGGATGGTCACACATGCGAAGGTGCTCATCTTCTATCAAATTGACTATCGTAACAGTTTTATTATATAACTCTCCATCTTCAACTTTTCTGTTCTTGTGAAATATCTCTGCTAATAGTTTTCTACATTGCGCCAGATATTGATGAATGCAAGGCGCACGCTGCTTGTCAATGTGATGGTTGCTCCTGTAAGAACAAGTGGGGTGGATATGAGTGCAAATGTAAGGGGAACCTCATTTATATAAAGGAGCAAGATGTTTGTATTGGTAAGAGAACAATCTCAAATTAAAATGTTTAGATGACTTCTTGTTCTGCTGGAGATATTAATGGCATCTGTGATTTTGATATAGTTGCCGGTCAATGACGAGGTTCTATTTATAGTTTCCAAAGTAGAACTGGATTTTTCATTCGAATTTTAGATTTCCTAATTAGCTCGTTTAAGTTCAGCTGTCCCTAGCAATATCCACTGCATAAGTATGAATCTTATCAGGTTCATTTTCTAAAACTTCGATATGCTGATAAATTTTATATTAAAAGGTTTCTGTTTTTCTTAGCCGTGTCTTTATGCTTCAGCAATGCCATCCAAGTTTAATCAAGTAAAACCGAAGGCAATCTTGTCATCAATTATTTATTTCGTGTGAGATATCTTGGCCCTTGCTCGTCAATTTTGCAGAAAGAAGCGGATCCAAATTTGGATGGTTCCTCACCCTTGTGATCCTTGGTGTTGTGACTGGAGCTGGCATTGCTGGTTATATACTCTACAAATACAGGCTTCGGGTATGTGGACCAGCTTTTTCTTGTCTATCTTGGGTTATTAATTGGTGTCTTTGCTAGCAAGAAATGATGTAATCATCCAACACTGTCTTTCCAGTTGCAGTCTTCCATGGACTCAGAGATCATGGCTATCATGTCACAATACATGCCACTTGACAACAACCAGAACAATGAAGCTTCAACCGGAGCCCGACCACGGCAGCATGGCACAACGGTGTAAGGTAACAAGTCCTGTTCTCGGTGGTTACCAATGCTGTCATAACTTGAGAGCTCAAACTTTTCTGCGACCAGACTCCTCATGTTTTTTTCTATTCACAGGTACTGGAACCAAAGCAATCAGTCTTGCAAAGAATGATCCCATTAGAAGGGGGATACATTAGAAGGGGGATAATGTTGCTACTGGATGTATATTTTCTTAACCAACGGCAGCTCTTATACACAGCAGAGAGAAGTCAAGTTCCTCTGCGACCATACGAATTTAGAACAATACTCTTTTTCATTTTTAAATTTTATAGAAGAATCTTGTGAGTTTTTTTGAAAAAAATAATAAAATATTGGCTAATTACCTATGCAGCCCTAAAGTTACTAATATTCATGAAAAAACCGGAGTGGAAAATACGTCCCTGCCCCCGTTTACTGTACGCTATTTTGTCTTTTTTGGGGGTTGTTTCCGTCGATTCACTGTGCAAAAAATGTGGAAAAACTGAAACAGCCCCTGGTCTCTGCGTCACTATTTTATTGTTTTCTGGGGTTATTTGCGTCGTTTCACTGTGCAACAAATCCGGAAATACCGTCCGTGTCTCGTGGAAAATTCTAAAATGCCCCTGGTCCCGAGGGTTAAAATTTTTCGGACCTGGGGTAAAATGGTCATTTTACTATTGCAATGAATAGTAATCTGTGTCTGGATGAACAGTAGAAACTTGCACGGTAAAATGCCCACACCGTTTATTTTTTAGTTAATATATATATAAGCTTTTTTCATTACATCATTGGATATAAAAAATAATCCCTAATTATAAATCAAAATATTTAAGTAGTTATTTAATTCAATCAATTAATATTTGGTTAAAAGATAATAACTTTTTAACATTATAGTTATTGATATATATTATGTTTTATGAGATATATATAATTATTGATATATTAATTATTTTTCGTATGAAATTGCGTCCTAGTTATTTTATTTTCAGGAGTTATATTGAGTTTTTTTCTTCAAATTTTCAAGATTTATATTGAAAATATAAGAGTTGATATAACCTGGTATTCGATCCATTTCTTCTGCTTCTTTTCTTTTTTCATATTTTAACTATTAATGAAAAGATTATACTAAATATTAAAATGTGTGGAATATTCATGATAGATGACAATGATATTCACACACACAAATATTGTGTATGATCTTGTTTATTTTTAATGATTCATTTTAGCCCTCAAAGTTTTATTTTGAGCAAATTGATTCTAATTTAAGTTGATTGTTTTTTATTTCTTAGTTAAAGGTGGAACTACAAGAATATAGATCAAAATAAAAATAAAAAAATATTAAACATGAGTGTCATGCTGGGAGTTCTAGGAAAGATATATTTTGGTCATTTATCTTTAAAAATAACATAAATTATATGGTTATGATGTCTCTTTTTTTTCTTCAAATTTTTTATTTTTATTTTTAGTCCATGATCGATCGAGAGAAAAGAAAGAGGTTGTCAAATTCCAATGACAGAGAAAGAAATATTATTAATATTGATTTAGGCTATCAAAATAATTAATGTTTATATCAAGTGGTCTTATTTGATGATGAAAATTCAAATGATTGAAATTTCATAAATAAATAAAAAATAATAAAGGGTTTCGTTGGAATTAGCCAAAATTGAAAAAAGTGAGTATTCCAAATCTAATAAAGCCATTCAAGAGCTGCGATTCATATAAACCTGTAAAAGAAAACCTAATCTGAAAACAGAAATATCAACCCCTAAACCCAAACATTATCTTGATATTATCAATTATATAAATAAAAACAAACACATCAAATTCATTAAGGTCAACTATTGGATTGACCTGGTAAAGGCGTGGTGTAACCAGTCTGTGACCTTGTTAAATAAAACAGGCTTATCTTTATATTATCGAATTTAATACCACGTGCTATCTTTTTGTTTATACCAAGTTTTTCTTATAAAGTATTTTAATAAATTAAGACATACGACCTAACCGCCATAGCACCCACATGTAACTGTGTTTTGTCTGTATTTGACCTGTAAATATAAGATAAAAATAAAGTGAATGAGTTGTCATTTATACTTGTGTTTTCAACGCCATCTCTGACATTAAAAAATAACAAATATGAGCTACATTTAGTAAAATTATTGCTCCCGCTAACTACTTATTAAATAAAAAGCTTAGAGATAACTGCAAAATATAATATTTGATCTGGTCAATGAACTATTTGGATTTTTTATTTAATTATATATGAATAAAAAGTTATTTGAAAAATAAAATAATTTATACTATCTTGTCCCGAGTTTTTATTTGATAAAAAACAATTAAAATAAATATAAAAACATTTGCATGATTTGAATAAATACTTTTTTGTTTTATCGATATGCTTCCTTTTTTTAGCTTTTTCTTAAAAAAAAGCTTATTAAAATCATAAAAGCAATTCTTTTTATTAATTTTGATACGAATGTATTAAACAAAATATAAAAATAATATACTGTTTATGAATTGTCTCGATGGAATTTTTAGAATCTACTTTTAATAAAAAAAACCTTAAAAATAAAAAATATATTGTAAATCCCAAGAATAAACTTTACAAAAGTTTTTAAAAAAGATAGAAAGAGAGTTTTAAATTTTAACTCGGAAATAAAAAGAGTAAGGCTAAATATAAGAAAAATAAATTAAATTGGAGTATTGAAGGGTGGAAATATAATAGATAAAAGGGGATATAACATAAATAGTAAAAGATAAAAAAAAGTGGACTAAAAAACAAAAGCACTTAAGTCAATGGGGATAAATGTGTGATTTTTTAAAAATAGGATTCTAAATACCCCATTTTCTCTATTAAATGGACTGCAACATATATTAAAAGAGGGAGGAAATCTTCATCAAAATTAAGGAATATGCAACACGTCATAATATTTTCCCATACAAATCTTTTTTGTAATAAATATATTAATTTATAAGTTTTATTTTTATTTTGAGAATAGAAATATGTTTTTTTTTTAATATGATAGTGTGATTATTACATATCCTTGTGCGAGTGTATAGATATGCATTTAAGTAACATTTGATTATTATATTAAAATATAAAAAAATAAAGATATGGATATAAAAGAGGCATGTCTCTCTATTCTTTCTTCACTCCATAATTATCCTAGTAATAAGTTTATTTTATTCTTTTTTTATTAAGTAAAATATATTTTTATCTCCTCTAAATTTATTCTAGAATATTAGCCAAACACAACCTTAATGATATGTTCTTAGCACACGCAAACAAGTCATGACCATATTATTAAAAAGAAAATACATATTCAGAGGTTTATTTAGTAAATGTATAATTGAAAATTACAACTTTGTATATATGCAGATGTTGCCGACGTTATGCATATTTGTTTTTAGTAAATGTCATGGGTATATTATATCAACAATTACATCTTTTGTATATGAGCAGATGTCATGCATAGTTTTTTTTTTTTTTTTTTTTTTTTTGTAAATCATATATTAGTTTTATAAAATAAGTTAAATAATCCTTTTAACTAGAAAAATAATTAAAATGACCAACACTGATTAAGGGATTGATTAATTATTTTTGAAGTTAAAGGGAGTATTTTATAATTTACTTTTTTTTAAAGAAAAGAAAATAGATAATTCCAAGCAGAAAACAATATCTAATTGTAAGACAGTTTTAATTTTTTAAAATTTCGCATCACCATTTGTCTTCTTCTTTAAAATTCCCCACATCAATAGAATTGTTTATGAAGAAATCAACCCAACAACTTGAATTATAAAATACAACAACAATTTGGTTCTCAAATCAACATGACGTCTTTATCCGTCTGCAATCGCTCTCATTCCAAGTAGTTGCACGCAACATAAAAAATAAGTAGGTCTTGCTGACTCTGTCAGCCCCCTACCCCACCTTCATTCCTTGACGTTAGTTTTTATAGTTTGGTGTTAGAATCCGCCCTCCTCCTCTTCCACTCTCTTGTTTTTCCCTTTACGTTAGTGTTATTTTCATTTTCGTGGGATATACAAAAACTCCAAGGTAAAGCAAACGTACCCTTCAATTTTCCTATAAATCGATCTCTCTCGCATCATCTTCTCTAAAATACAATCTCCTAAGCGAAAAATTCTGACACCAAACTATAAAAACTAAACGTGGAAACCCTCTACCAGCAGACCGTTGCGAGGTCCACTCTTGCTCACACCACACGTCCTCCCCATCTCGATCCCTTATCTCCCTCCCTCTCCCTCTTTCTTTCTTTTTCTCTCTGATTCTTTCTTATTCTCAACAATAATTGATCATAAACCAAACCAGCTTTGTAGCGAGTCTTGCATGAATTTTCTTTCTTGATCATCATGGGGATGATCACTTGCATGGCTGCTTCTCTGAAGAAACTCGTTACTTTGTTTCTTGTGATAACATTTATAGTGAAGAGCTGTGTGTTTGGTAATTTTGTGGTAGAGAAGAGTAACATCAGAGTGCTTTCTCCTGTGAGTTTGAGATCGAAACATGACAGTGCAATTGGTAACTTTGGTATACCAGATTATGGTGGCTACTTGGTTGGTTCTGTTTTGTATCCAGATAAAGGATTTTTTGGTTGTCAGGCTTTTGAAGGTGATAAACCCTTCAGGTCTAAAGGCTCTCGCCCAACTGTTCTCCTTCTCGACCGTGGAGGTATAAATAAATATATCACTCACATTTACTCTCTTGCCTCTTGAGTTTTCATAGATTGATGTTAATCCTGTGTAAAGATCATTCCTTTGTTGAGAACTCGATTCATGGATGTTCATTTGACTTTGGCTCCACTCTGTCTGTAATCCATCTATTTATTGATTTGCTTATTGGTTCGTTAACAATTTGATTAACTCTTTCGGGGAGTAACTAGTAAACCTGGTATGAAATGGTTTTTTGTTTGATTTTGCTCACACTCTGCTTTCTCTTCAACTTTCTTATTAGCTCAGTGAGACTAATTTGTTAGGAATTTGATTGAGGGATCATTAATTATGGAGTCAGCATTGATGGCTACCTGTTTTCTGCTTTTTCAAATAGCTTACAAAGGCATATTCAGTTTTTAGTGAGGGATTGGAGTCTAGTTGTGCGCTTATTTATCTTGATTTTATTTGAAAGCTATTGGGAAGACAATAGATTTACTGTGCGGGTTCTCTATATATTTTTCTTTTCTCCGTGTGTTTTGAAATAATTCAACATTCATTGTCAAAATCCTCTGTTTTATACACTTCCATTTTGCTGTCTGGCTTCAGCATGGGAGCACATTCTGTTGACTTCTAGGTCCGATAGGTTGAGTGTTTGAAAAAAGGAGGTTTTGAGCTTTCTGCAATAGTTTATGCTGATGAAATCAAACGTTGATCTTTCCGTTTTTCTTATTACAAATGTAGAGTGCTACTTTGCCTTGAAAGCATGGAATGCTCAACAAGCTGGAGCTGCAGCTGTGTTAGTGGCCGATAACATAGACGAGCCTCTACTAACCATGGATTCTCCAGAGATGAGCACTGATGCGGACGGGTATGTAGAGAAGATTGGAATCCCGTCAGTTTTCATAGAGAAGTCATTTGGAGAGAGCTTAAAGGAAGCCTTGAAGAATAAAGAAGACGTGGTCATAAAATTGGACTGGAGAGAGTCAGTGCCCCATCCTGATCAGAGAGTTGAGTATGAGCTTTGGACGAACAGCAATGATGAATGTGGTGCTCGGTGTGACGAGCAGATGGATTTTGTGAAGAATTTCAGAGGCCACGCTCAGATCCTCGAGAGAGGGGGTTACACTCTTTTCACTCCACACTATATTACTTGGTATTGCCCCCAGGCTTTCATTCTTAGCAGTCAATGCAAGTCTCAGTGCATAAACCATGGAAGATACTGTGCTCCTGATCCAGAACAGGATTTTGGGGCAGGTTATGAGGGGAAAGACGTGGTATTTGAGAACTTGAGGCAGCTTTGTGTCCATAGAGTTGCCAATGAGAGTGGAAGGTCTTGGGTTTGGTGGGATTATGTGACAGATTTCCACTTCAGGTGCTCTTTGAAGAACAAGAGATATAGCAAAGAATGTGCTGAAGATGTTTTGAAATCACTTGGTTAGTTCTTTTCTACATTATTGTATTTACAAAATCGAGCTTAGTTTTGTGGTGATTACAATCTATGGATGCAGATTTGCCTGTGGAGAAGATCAAAAAATGCATGGGTGACCCTGAAGCTGATGTAGAGAATGAAGTGCTCAGAACTGAGCAGGAACTGCAGGTCATACTTGTCATTTGGTCTGCAATTTTCCGTTCCTGCAGTCCAAATTGGCCTTCAAATAGCACCACTGCAGATTTCTATTCTAAACTGAAATGCATTGTTAGAGAATAATATAAATCATATTCTGGGACCTCACTTATAAGCTTAAGTTTTTAGATGCGATGGTTACTTAACATGGTATCAGAGCCTTGTTGACCCAGCGGTCACGAGTTCGAATCTCACCATCCCCATTCTATTTGATAAAAAAATCAAGCACAAGGTAATGTGGGCCTTTGCAAGTTTCAAGCCCAAAAGGCTTTCACTTGAGGGGGTGTATTAGAGAATAATATAAATTATATTCTGGACCTCACTTATAAGCTTAAGCTTTTAGGTGAGATGATTCCTTAACATGCATTGACCTTAATTACTTGTTCCTGGACATATAAAACTCTGGTTGGCTCTTACCATGTAAACTCAGTTGTTTATATTCTGGTGTATGGAATTTAGGTAGGACGAGGATCTCGTGGTGACGTTTCCATCTTGCCGACATTGGTGATTAATAATGTTCAATACCGAGGTTCGTATTCCTAATACCATTGTTTAGTTGTTGTTGTTGTTTTACTTCGTGGTTGGTTTCCGATCTATTGAACCTTAAATGTTAGTTGAAAGGAAAGCTATAATATTCCCTGATTTTCACTCGCCAAATTGTTTGCCAAATTGTTCCACGAACTGGATACCTTTTACAGAGACCCTTGTTATCCTTTTCTTGGAAGTTGTATATATATCATGGCATTAAGAATCATTTCTTTATTTTAACTTTCTTTTCTGCAGGAAAATTGGAGAGGACTGCGGTGCTGAAGGCCATATGTTCTGGATTTAAGGAGAACTCTGATCCTCCAGTTTGTTTAACTTCAGGTTGATGGGAGATTTACTTTCAGTCTTCACACTCAAGATTGAGACTTTACACTATGGAAAAT
The DNA here is from genome assembly GCA_009078335.1 of Salix brachista. Taxonomy (NCBI): domain Eukaryota; kingdom Viridiplantae; phylum Streptophyta; class Magnoliopsida; order Malpighiales; family Salicaceae; genus Salix; species Salix brachista. Next base: position 11,734,564 of record CM018574.1, on the reverse strand, counting down.
TGCTAATAAATTTTCTCCCGTTTTGCCTTGATGTATATTGACAGAGCTTGAGACTAATGAGTGTCTCGAAAGGAACGGGGGTTGCTGGCAGGACAAAGAATCTAACACAACCGCTTGCAAGGTAATACAGAAGAAGTATTCCAATATGAGTTTTTTTTATCGATCCCTGCATAAGAATTGCCTAGTTGAACCATCCTTTGTGTTTTTGTTTCCACTAATAGTAGGATCTTGAATCTGTTCAGGACACATTTAGGGGAAGGGTGTGTGAATGTCCAGTTGTAAATGGTGTTCAGTATGAAGGAGATGGTTATCTTTCTTGTAGAGGTAGGTCCTTTCCCTAGGCTATACGTTCACTGAGTTTGCAAGTGTCATTTCCTGTCTAACAATCTCAGTGAAATAGACAATTGTGCTTATTTATAGGGTTCTCACACAATTCTTTTGGCAGCTATTGGACCTGGAAGGTGTGAAGTAAACAACGGAGGATGCTGGTCTGAAACAAGACATGGATTAAGTTTCTCAGCTTGCTCAGTTCAGTGATATTATCTTTCTTCTTCTGATTGCACTAATCCTTTTCCCTCTGTTTTCTAAATGTAATAATAACTACCCTTGAACTTTGTTCATTCCATCCTGACACAATTCCTTTCCATGCTGAGCAGAGCTCCCAGCTATCTGGTTGCCAATGCCCACAAGGGTTTAGGGGGGATGGTCACACATGCGAAGGTGCTCATCTTCTATCAAATTCACTATTGTAACAGTTTTATTATTTAACTCTCCATCTTCAACTTTTTTGTTACTGTGAAATATCTCTGCTAATAGTTTTCTACATTGCGCCAGATATTGATGAATGCAAGGCGCACGCTGCTTGTCAATGTGATGGTTGCTCCTGTAAGAACAAGTGGGGTGGATATGAGTGCAAATGCAAGGGGAACCTCATTTATATAAAGGAGCAAGATGTTTGTATTGGTAAGAGAACAATCTCAAATTAAAATGTTTAGATGACTTCTTGTTCTGCTGGAGATATTAATGGCATCTGTGATTTGATATAGTTGCCGGTCAATGACGAGGTTCTATTTATAGTTTCCAAAGTAGAACTGGATTTTTCATTCGAATTTTAGATTTCCTAATTAGCTCGTTTAAGTTCAGCTGTCCCTAGCAATATCCACTGCATAAGTATGAATCTTATCAGGTTCATTTTCTAAAACTTCGATATGCTGATAAATTTTATATTAAAAGGTTTCTGTTTTTCTTAGCCGTGTCTTTATGCTTCATGAAAACTCCCATGATTGGAAACAAAATGCTACTAGCATGAAACTGCCAGTCAGCAATATCATCCAAGTTTAATCAAGTAAAACCGAAGGCAAACTTGTCATCAATTATTAATTTCGTGTGAGATATCTTGACCCTTGTTTGTCAATTCTGCAGAAAGAAGCGGATCCAAATTTGGATGGTTCCTCACCCTTGCGATCCTTGGTGTTGTGACTGGAGCTGGCATTGCTGGTTATATATTCTACAAATACAGGCTTCGGGTATGTGGACCAGCCTTTTCTTGTCTATCTTAGATTATTAATTTGTGTCTTTACTAGCAAGAAACGATGTAATCATTTTTTCTTTCCAATTGCAGTCTTACATGGACTCAGAGATCATGGCGATCATGTCACAATACATGCCACTTGACACCAACCAGGACAATGAAGCTTCAACCGGAGCCCGACCACTACAGCATGGCACAGCGGTGTAAGGTAACAAGTCCTTTCCTCGGTGGTTACCAATGCTGTCATTTGTCTAACTTGGGTGCTCAAACTTTTCTGCGACCTGACTCCTCATGTTGCTTTCTATTCACAGATACAAGAACTTAAGCAAGCAGTCTTGCAAAGAATGATCCCATTAGAAGGGGGGATAGTGTAAATTTTCTTATACACAGCAGAGAGAAGTGAAGTTGCTCTGCGACCATACGGATTTAGAGCAATACTCGTTGTATCTGGTGGGTTTTTTCCTTCTGTGCAGAAAAAATAGTTGAGGGGATACTCGTTTATTTAGTATCGGACCATCCATAGCAGCCATATCAACTCTATTAAGTTATTCAGTAATTCCTTTTGGCTATCACTTTGTTTTAGCGGATCTAAATATCGGCGTATTTTTATGGATTGCCATTTCAAGTATTGCTCCCATTGGACTTCTTATGTCAGGATATGGATCAAATAATAAATATTCCTTTTTAGGTGGTCGATCATGAAGATGTGGCTCCAAAGATGAATAAGAACATGCAAAGGTGACTGGTACATATACTATGAAAAGAATACATAGATGAAGGAAAGTTATGTAGTCTACGAATCAATAGAGACTATATTTTGAAATTTACTTAAATGTTATGGTTGCTGTACTGTGAAGCTCAAGTAAATTTAAGACCAAACATCAGCAGATAGCGCCTCCTTTCATGGTCAGATCAGATAAAAAGAGCAAAAAATAAGCCCCATGAAAAAGGATGACAACATTTTTAATGCATGCTCTCGTTGAGAGTCGAACTCAAGACCTCCCGCTTACTAAACGGGTGCTCTAACCAACTGAGCTACGAGAGCTTCTTGAATCATAATTTATCCCCAATATATTAGTACATTACTATAGTAAACTACATCTCTCCAAAATTTAGCAGCTCAAAAGGCAGCAGGGTAGTGGAAGCACCATTAACTTCGAGTAAGGAAATATTTTGATTAAAAAAAGAAAGCTAATTTCAAAAAAGAAAGGAAAGAAAGCTGCTTCTTAAAATCCTTTTAAACTATTTTTTGCCTACGGTTATTTACAAAAACAAAATTTAAATTATATTTTTCGTAAGACATAAGAGAATAAAATGTTTTGGTTCAAAAATGTATTAAAATGATATTTTTAATATCAGCACATAAAAATAATATAAAATTATAAAAAATATTAATTTAAAATAAAATATATAAATAAAAATAAAAATATTTTTTTTCTTTCAAAAAAGCAGTTACAAGACCTCAATTTATCTATCTTCAAAAAAAAAGAACAGGAAAGAAAGCTGCTTCTTATAAAATCCTTTTAAACTATTTTTTGCCAACGGTTATTTATAAAAACAAAATTTAAATTATATTTTTCGTAAGACATAATTAAAAGAAAGGAAAGGCAACGGGCTGTGGATAACGTTTTTACATGAGTTGAAACTTGAAAGAGTCAGCACCGGAGCGCGATATGCCATATCTGTCGAGTGCAAGAGCGAGAGCAGCATTTTGAGAGCAAATGGCCTCTACTGCTCCTTTACACCACCACCTCACTCACTGCTTCTCCATCTCCCAGGTCCGCACTCTCTCTCTCACTGTGTCTTTTTCTGCTCATGTATTATTTATCTATTATTTCTATGAATTGACTAGTAGCCATGTTTATGTGAAAGAAACAGTGTAAAAATAAGGAGGTTTTATGGCAGCATGGATGGACAGCAAGACCACCACCCAGATATTCATTCTTCAGAGAAAACAGCATTAATCTTACTACTAGTGTCAGCAGACCCATTAAAGCTTTTTCAGTTGATATACCTTCATATCCTCTCCTTCAACCTCCTAAAGTCGAAGAAGAATCTGACTCTGAGGTACCCAATTTCGCTTTCTTCTTCATTTCTTATTCTCGCTTTGGTTTCTGAAATGTTTAAATATTTGTTCTTGAATTTCTTTTCTTTGTGCCCATTGTGTTATTTTTGTTAGAAAGCTTACAAATTTAGATTCTCTGATAATGTATTGTTTGCTTTCTTTTATTTCCCTCCACTTTTCTTCTAATTGGAAAATATTTCAAAGCAGCCCTTTTAATTGAAATGTTCTTGGTGTCCCCTCTCATGATAGTTGGAACCAGCAGACCCTGATTTTTATAGGATAGGTTATGCTCGAAGTATGCGTGCTTATGGAATTGAATTTAAGGAAGGGCCCGATGGGTTTGGAGTTTATGCTGCCAAAGATGTTGAACCACTTCGCCGTGCAAGGGTGAGTAACTTCATTTCATCATAATTGTTCAAATTTAATTGGTAGCAGTAGTACGCTATCTGTCTTCTTAACACGCAGCAGCGCATGCAAAACTTCTTGCTTTGTATCTGTTATCAATCAGCCTATCACTGTGTGTATTCAATACAATGTATTCGACTCTTGGTTTGTTCTTCCACTGAATTCTGAAATAGATTCCCCTTTGTGAGTTTTCTGATGTGTGATTTTGTAATTGAATGAACAGGTGGTTATGGAAATCCCAATAGAGTTGATGTTGAATATAAGTAAAAAGCTCCCATGGATGTTTTTTCCAGATATAATACCATTGGGTCATCCAATATTTGATATCATTAACTCAACAGATCCAGAGGTAATATTTCCATGCTATTGGGGTTTTATTTTCTAATTTTAAATGCTAATTTGATTCTTCATTGGTGATTTTTATGTCATTCTCTTCCATTATGATCACTGCTTATTGTTTGTTCTCTCATTCATTCTGTTGGTTGATGGGATGATTCACTTACTTTATGACAGTCATTTATCTTTCTGTTCTTTCTGTGTGTTCTTTCCTTGTACTTATATTAGGTATCTCTCTGTGCCAGACAGATTGGGACCTGCGGTTAGCATGTCTTCTTTTATTTGCATTTGATTGCGAGGATAACTTTTGGCAGCTATACAGTGACTTTTTACCTAGTGCGGATGAGTGCCCCAGCTTGCTTCTAGCAACAGAGGTGTGTGCAAGTGTTCCATTATTCATGATTGACATCTAAGACAGTGACTTCCAGCTTTCATGAACCATTTGTTCTTCTATTCATTGATGCCCTTCATTTAATTTAACAAGCAATTACCTCCAGAAATGGTCGCTTCCAGGCATCACCTACTGCCAAGGTCTTCCTTTTGTTTTTTGATAGAATTTCTGCTAAGATTTGTCCACATAGAGCTCTAATGTTTGTTTTGGGGGTACAACTAAAAAGCTGAGCCTCAGCCAGAGGCAATGAGAGTGAAATCCACTCTAATCAATGTTCGGGCTCATGCCTCAAACTGTTTCTCAAATTGATTTTGGATGTACATGCTTAATGTGCAAATGAAATGCCCGTTTGAATCTTTGATGTTTATCTCTGATGTTTCTTCAAGATGATAGCACATACAATACATTCTTTTGAGAAAGCTATGGCTTAAAACTTTTTTAATTACTTCTGTTTGCTATAATTTACTATTCAAATTTTAACTTGTCATTGTAGCATCTTTTAAAATTCCAAAGGGTCAATCTCTTTGTTCTTGTCCTGTGAAGTTCTTTTTTTATGCTCTATTATATTGTCATTTAAGCCACACAAAAGCTTGAGAGTTAGCTACCTGTACACTTATTACTGTCAAGGGACATTTAATTCTAGTAGCCCTTAAAACTAAACTACCGGTACATGCTTTTTCGACGGTAAGATTTAATATGAATAAAATTGTTATCAAATTGGAGAGATGGCTGGTCATTTAAAATCCGAGTCTGAAAGGCTTGCTATAATTTCAATTGCTTCACATTGTTCTGAAAGGCCAGCTAGCAGGGCTTTGTTCCTCGTCTACATGTTTTCTGTGGAAGCTATTTGCTGAACAAAAGCATCAGTAACCAAGTTTCTCATTTGTATTTCCAAATATGTGCTACAGGAGGACCTTTTGGAGCTCCAGGATGAGAATCTTGCATCAACTATGAGAAAACAGCAACTCCGAGCCTTGGAGTTTTGGGAAAAGAATTGGGTATAAAAATCATCTTTCTGAAAAGAATTAATGCTGTTGCTTATCCTATTTTCATCATTTAAACTGCCAAAATGCTATCTCGTCAATAACAACTTGTTTGTGTATGCAAACCACTCAGCACTCTGGTGCTCCACTCAAGATAAAGCGCCTTGCTCGTGATCCTGAGAAATTTATTTGGGCAGTTAGTATGGCACAATCACGGTGCATTAACATGCAAATAAGGGTCGGTGCTTTAACTCAAGATACAAATATGCTGATTCCTTATGCTGGTAAGCTTCTATCACTTAACACTGCTGTGAGTATATTACCTAGTATAACACACAGGAATACCATTACAAAATTAACCATAGAGGCTTGTTTGCACTAAACATATCCCTGTGATTCCCACTGACACCTATTGACAGATTGGATGCACCTCTAATATTGATAAATGACTTATCAAGTTATGTTTCCTGTACACTAAATACCAAACTATTTGACTTAAAATTACTTTCAGTTACCTTTGTATTATCAGATTTACATGGTGCGGTTTTAATTTAAGCTAGTTGCTTCATTGGAGAGACGGTAGAAATCAGCCCTTGCAAAATTTGAAGCCACCGTTTCATATGTTGTTGGCCTATATTGTAAAATTAAGAGGTTCATTATCGCTCTTGGTGCTTGAGATTTTCCTTGAAATCCTTATCCACTATTATATGCACACAATGTAAAATATTTTATTTTATGACAGAAATTACTTAAAGCCTGTCATTTAATCACCGCAAAATGAGGATGCACTTAATTTTTGCCTAGCAATATTTTCACAGCATCATCTTCATAGGAAAAATAAATTAATACAGCTAATATAACTTTGGTAGAAGTTGAGCTGTACCTGTAGACAGGCAAAATCTGAAAAATATGGTTTTATTTTCCATTCTTCTTTCTCATCAGTCATATACCATCCAAGAGAACATATTTCATAGCTAAGTTTAAGACAATGGCATGTCTTCTTGAACAATATGGCAAGTAAAATGTATGTCGGATTTTCCCCTATTGTCAAAGGACAATTGTATAAGCCATCTTTCAGATATTTTTTAATTTGAAATTTCCCTTTGTAATCCTTTCAAGTATTTTGCAAAAGTTTAATGGGGTATGTAGTACTCATTGTAATTTGCTTCCATAGGGACATCAGCAAAACTTGACAAAATTTAGACAAAAGGTATCGCATTAATATTTGCATAGTTGAAGATTCAAAATTAGAATGTTTGGCGGTTTAAGCACTGTTCATACAATCAATCATAATGCTAATGCCAATTCTTAATGAGATATGGAACATTCAATCTTTGCGCAATGAGTTGGTTACAGTAAGTTACCTGGAGAAGTTTATGGAGAATATGTGTCTACAAAGTAATGATGCTATACCTATTTTTGGTCATAAGTTCCATGACTTGTTCTTGGGATCAGTTGATGTTGCTCTTTTCCTGAATTCCAGCCTTAAAATTTCAGTATTTGCATCCACCGCATTCAGATTTCCCTTTGTATCTCCATCACCTTTTGTAGAATACTAGTGTTTTGGTTCTTTTGTCAATTTCTTTATTATCTACATCAGGTAAATCCAGTGATCTTTTGCAGACATGCTGAACCATTCCTTTGAGCCAAACTGTTTTTTCCATTGGCGATTCAAGGATCGCATGCTTGAGGTTATGATAAATGCCGGGCAACAGATAAGGAAAGGAGAAGAGGTATGGTTACATATATTTTGTCCTAAATTATGATTTTTATTCTTAAATTGGTCTGGTATCTCCATCTTGGAAATGCATACAATACACTTATTGTTGGAAATTGAAAAACTAGGGTAGAAATTGTGTTTGGAATTACATGGGTATGAGAAATTCATTGCTCAGAATAAGATTCTGCTATCACTATAATTCCATTTTCAATATTACTGCTTGTTTTATTGGATAAAATCCTAGTACAACTGCTCATAAACATTATTAAATGGTGGGATTTTCTTTTATTAGATCAATTTGTAAAAAGGTCATGGCAGCTTTTTGTAAATAGAAGCATGGTGTGATGTTATGGTTACAGCTCATACTCATTTAATTGTCTAATTCAAATTGGTTACTTAGTTAACTTTTTATGAACATTTCTCCTTGATACTTTTTTTGCATGTTAGAGAATAGAATTATTTGCATTCTGAACTTGTTCCGGTATGGATATGATCCTGTTGGTTTCATAAATTTTGTACAGATGACTGTCAATTACATGAACGGACAGAAGAATGACATGTTCATGCAACGATATGGTTTTTCATCACCAGTGGTAATTTGCTCTTAGCTCCATCTAAAATGAAGCCAGTTATACTGTAGTTTACAGCATGATGGGCCTGGGAATTTTTTTTGTTTCAAACCACCAGAATCCTGGTTTAGATTTAGCTTTCTGCTTATTATGATATTTTGGTAGCATATGTGTAGGACCATTTGTTTGAGAAAGTTCTTTTTTTTCCTTTAATGTCAAGCATATTGGAATTGTTTACAGAAGTATTCAATTGAATCAGAATCTTTGTATTTCAACTTATAGGAACATTTTAAAGTAATGGGCGGTTCCTTTCATTCTTTTCTTATAGTTATTCTTGTATGCTTGCTAGTCATTCAAATTATAATCCTGGACTGTCATTCTTTGGCCTCAATGCCCCGAAGAATTAACACAAAATCCTGTCTTAATGTTTCAGAATCCTTGGGATGTAATCCAATTTTCTGGCAATGCACGCATACATTTGGATTCTTTCCTGTCAGTCTTCAATATATCTGGCCTGCCTGAAGAATATTGTCATAACAGTACGGGGCTGTGTATTTTTCATGAATTCCTTGCACCAACTTGCTATACTTATCATGTTTATGGGTGAACTCTAGCCCTTTATCAAAAATATAAAGATGAAACTTTTCTAGCAGGTCTGATATCCAAAGAGGGAGATCCTTTTGTTGATGGAGCTGTTATAGCAGCAGCAAGAACGCTGCCCACTTGGTCAGATGGAGACCTGCCACCTGTCCCAAGCATAGAAAGGAAAGCTGTGAAGGAATTACAAGAAGAATGTCAGAAGATGCTAGCACAATTTCCTACAACTTCTAAGAAAGACCTGAAAATACTAGGTAAATTATTGAAGCTAATTATGGATGCTTGGCACCAATTGGACTCTGCTGCCACCTTTCAGCTTTGCAAAATATCTTAAATTTAGGTGCTTATCATCCTGAAAATAATTCCCTATCAGACAGTATCCTCAAGAAGTCGCGATAGTAGAATGATTGTGGACTGATACTTAATGTGTTAGGATTGACCGAATGCACAATGTTCTGGGATATTATTCTGTTCATTTTGGAGTCTGTAAGGTTCGTAAAACTTATTAAATTTCAGATGTTCAGATCATGGATTCCTTGTTTTGAAATCTTGAACTGGAGTGGAAGATTTTAGTACCAGGCATAGCTTTTCTTGGTAAAATTAAGTCTGAAGATAATTTTTCTCAATCATGACAGATTCTATGCCAGAAGCAACGAGGACCCTCGAAGCCGCAATCAAGTACGTTTTTAAACGATACTGTTCTCTGTGCATTTGATTTCGAAATTCTTTTCGTTTCAAATAAATAATCTGAATTTACACAGGTATAGACTGCACCGGAAGTTGCTTATTGAGAAGGTCGTCCAGGCATTGGGAATGTATCAAGAGCGCATATTGTTTTAAGCATGGAGTTTTCCTTTCCAAATGAGTCATCACAATTTTGTTATTCATCTCTGAGGCACCAAATGGAGAAAGCATGGTTCATCAGCTGTTTTTCATGCGCTGCACTCGTCCAAGTTCCTGTATTCGGACATGAACAACAATGTGTGCAACTATGTTTCAATCTGGATTCAAGTCATGGATGTAAATGGGATTGGTAACTAGCATTTGCAGCTACTAACCAACCTGGATATTGGATGTTTGTCAGAGTTTATCCACCGTGCTATGATCCCTTTGGATGCAATTTTTCACGGAATATTACATTTTTAATCCCTTGCATGGGACAATATCTGTGTTCAAATTTGGAAATAGAAATTGGTGGGGTTGTTGCTGCGGGGGTGGCGAGGAGAGGAAGCTTCTGCGAGCAAATTTTAACAAAGTGCTAGTGAGATGATAGCGTGTTTACGTGTCATTTTTCCAGAATTTATTTTTATTTAATTATATAATATAATCAAAATAAATATTTATAATTAAGAAATGCTATATTTAAAATTATGCAAGAGAAATATATTTTATTTGGTGAAAATTGTCTTCTCTCGTTCATATAATATTTTTTTGGTTTCCATAATAATTGTGTTTTAGTAGTGGCATGGCTTATTAAATAAAAGCTAAAAACAATTAAAAAAATATTCATAAAATTTCGAATAACTTAAATTAAAGAAGAAAAGGTACTTTTTTAATTAAAAAAATATATATTCATAAAAGTACTTTTATTTATTTATGTTTTTTTTTTTTTGTTTTGATGAAAAATATTTTTCTTATTAGAGAAATTGTTTTATAAATAAAAATTTATTATGATGTGAGAGAAAATTTCAATATAAAAGTTATAATAAAATAAAAAATATTGTATTGTATTGTATTGTATATTTTGCTTGATGGTTGTCGATTTCTATGTAAAAATAATTGTTATACATGGCTTTATATTTATAAAAATGTAATTGATTTAATGCTTCTAACAAATTCAATCCTCTTTCGCTCCATATTTTCACTTATCAGATGTTAGCAATAACAAGTTATTTCACTAATACAATGACTATGACAAGTCATGTAATAATACATTCATTGATTGATACAAACTTATTAATGATCGGTCCATCGAAGCCATGTGACTTGGATGGATTAAAGTTTAGAAACAAAATCCATTATGGTCATACATTGTTCTGCACATTCTTCATTCAATGCAGCTATTTTAGGTTAAAAATTAAAAAATAATGAATTTATGGGTTTCATTTTTTTTTAATATTAATTTAATAAATCTTTGAATTTTGTAGGTGCAATGTGGGCATTTAACGGATAGGGCTCAATATTTAAAAGGGAGGGTGGACGGAGGGATACAATTGAAACCATTAGATACCGTTGAGGGTAAAACTGATATAAGATTTGTTTTTCGGAAAACAAATGTTGTTTAGGGGCCGTTTTTGAGGTTTGCCCAAATATATATAAAAGAATTGGGCTGGTGTATGGATTATGGACCCTGAAAGCCTAATCCAGGCCTTAAGCTTACCGGGCCTCAGCTGCAACCGTTTTGATAATGTGCGGCAGTCATCACTCGCTGTCGTTGATACCCGGTTCAAGTTTATTGTTCTCTCGTTCTCGTAGTTTGCACTCCAGGTGTTTGTTGAAATATCCGAAAGTAATTTCTGTATTTATTCATTTAACATCGATGTCTCTAAGGGAAAGTGACTAAAAATTGCATATTTTTTGTTTTTGTTAAATGAATTAGATAAGATGAGTGGCGGTGGAGGGGGTAGGTTAAAGCAATTATTGGCAGTAGCTGTAACCAAAGGAGTGGAGGAGGCGAGGGCGAGGATATTTGGTCATGTACTTAACCCAGCTGGCCTAAGATCTCCTCACAAGATTTTGCGAAAGAAACTCTTTGGTGAAAAAGTGGCGCAATGGTACCCTCATGATATTTCGAAAGATGACCCTCTTCACATTGATCGCCGAGAAGAAAAGTAATCACTTCTTCTCCCTTCTCTCTCGCTCCTCGTTTTTTCTTTATTTTCCCATTTGATGTTTGATTGTTTTGATGTGTTGATTGATGGGTTTCTTTCTCTCTTTTTTTTTTTTTATTTCAAGGTGGTTTTTTGTTTTTTAGTTAAGAAATTATTCTATTAGAAAGGTTTGTAATTTGTGTTTACGGAGAAGCGGATTGTATTTGTAGGGAATGCGGTACTGGATTTACTCATTTAGTTTGCTAAGCTGATCTTTGAAAAGAAAAATAATAATAAAGGACCATAATCTTTTGTGTGAAACAGAGTGTTATAGGATCAGACAGGCAACTGTTATTAGAAGGATGTCTTATTGGTGCCGCTTTATGTTTTACCATGCTAACTTTGTTGAGGACGATCATGCATTGCAAACATGAACGTTTTGGGTTTGATTAATCTTGATTGTTTCCTTGGTAGTCTCAAACGTAGGATATATCCTGAACCACCATGCATATGTTGATCAAAGGCATTTAGTTACTTTGGACTGTCATTTCTCCTTCCTTGGAGATGAATTGCTTATCTTTATGTTCAGGCAGTAGCAGTCCAAGATGTGTAAATTGTATGCTATAGGTAACCTTAAATAAATTGAAGGCTGAACACTTAATGCAAGAAAAATAAGAGATTAAGATCTTTCTTGTGAATGCAAAATGTTTATCTAGCTGGAAGAATATTAAAGATTTGTGAAGAGGGTAAAAGAAAGAACAAAGAGGTTGCTTAAGTTGAAACTCTGTGGTAATTTCCTTCTACAAGATGTTTTTGTATTGAAATTTCTTGTTGTTTTCCCATACTGGGGACTTAACACATGGGGATAATTTTCATGAGCAACAATATTTGCTTGAATGGATATTGAAAAGACATTCACACCCTGTTGTGATTAATCTTTGGCAGATCATAGCCGTTAGAGTACTAAAACTCGTGTACCATGGAATCGACTCATCTATGATAATAAAAATGCTGAATTGTCCCACTATCTCAAGCATTTTCAGAGAAGTTGTCTTGGAAAGTTTTACACCATGTTAGGAATATTAAATTTTAAAGTCTTATCTGAAGTTTTGTTGATCACTAAAAATCAGTCCTGAGCCTCTTAAAATCAGATTCTTGATGTCACATGTATTTATGATTAATCTAAGGCTTCTGCGTATCACTTTATTGTGACTGTTTTGAATAGCTGCATAAAAAATGGCAATAAAATTTCATATCAGGTATTGATATTTGGAATAGATTGATTTTAGAGAAGCTACTTCTTAATTACACTACATGTGGATAAAACGTTATGCATATTTTTTAAGTGATCATTGGTGAACATTAACAACAACTAAGCCTTAATCCCCAATCTAGTTGAGGTGATCAATTCTGAACATGAACTTTAAATGTCATTTGCAGCCCTATAATGTGTAGACTTTTGTTTTTCTCGTGAGTTTATAAAGACACATTCATTAGCTTTGGCATTCCACTTATCTTTGCCCAGCATTTAACCAAACTGCATTTTTTCCTTTGGAGATGATTGATCAAGGCACTTGTGAGAATATAAGCTTTAAGTAGCTGTTTGAATGAAATCTTGCATTTTCTCTGACATCATTTTTTATCATGCTTTGCTAGGCGGTTATCAAAACTTGAAATTTTGAAGCGTCGTGGAAAGGGGCCGCCGAAGAAGGGACAGGGAAGGGGTGCTGTGAAGCGTAACAAGGGGAAATGATGATTTTCTGTTGTTTTTCAAGTGAAATTGAGTGGTTTTCTTTTCTGGTTTTGTCTCAACTTGAGGATTTGAATGTTTGTATGAAACTGGGCATATATTGATGCGGTAAAACGTTACTACCCATCTAATGTTGTCTATGGAATCGCACACTTCTTGCTCGTCTTGAGTGGCTGTCCAGTGCAGGTGCTAAAAAGAGGGTAGAGAATTTGAGAGTTCCAACTCTTTTTGCAGTCAATCTAGCACGTCATCTTTGAGCTCATTTCAGTACTAAGTCTACAGCGCGGAGAAACTAAATACTCCATCCTTCTGTGTTTTTTGCACCCCTTGTCTTCGTTAGCAAATACCAGATTGAGGCCAGACGCTGCTGTTGAGGAAAATCAAAAGCTGCAAAATTTTCATGGTTTAAGATTTCAAGGGTGTCAAAATGACAAGCCAGTCCTTAAAGCAAGGGAAGGAATTTGCTAATCTCAATGCTGTGTGGCACAAAGAATAGAGATGGAGTTAGACAAGGCTTCAAGCAGAAATTTGCAGAGTAACAAAAGATTTGAATGAGCTTGCTCCAAAATTAGCTGAAATGATTAGTTAGAAGCTAAGTGGGAAACTTTTTCTTCGTTTTAGCTGAGACATGATTACTAAGTTTTCTGTGAGAATCCCACCAGAAGTTCTCCTCTCCACGCAACCATTGAATTCGACCACAAATTAACTTTCCGGATTCCTGGTGCTTGTTCGAAAGGACCTGAGATCTGTTTATAGATGAAAATTTGGAGCGTGAGAGTTGAGACCCTGGCTTTCTCGAGTGACTGTACAGTGTACAGTAGTGTAGTTGAGGTTATTTTTTAAAGTGTTTTTTTATTTAAAAATATACAAAAATAATATTTTTTTTATTTTTAAAAAATTATTTTTGATATCAGCACATAATAAAAATAATCTAGAAATATTAAAAAATTTAATTTAAATTAAAAAATAAAATACTTTAAAAACGCATTATCATACAATAACTCAATGTTCTCAAAGTTCCAGACGAGTTTTGAGGAGGAGCTGCAAAACGACAGGTTTTGTGTTTGATTTTTCTTCCATATTTAGATGATTTATAATTAAATTTTATAATTTTATTCCGTTTGTTTCTAATAAGGTTACCTCAGTATCATGATAAAATTATAAATTTTATAAATTCAGCATGCTAACTCGGATGAGCTCTATCATTTGTTTATTTATTTTACTTTTTTTATCAGGTTACTTGTATTTTTTATCTATATTATTTAAATCAACTAAACTTATTAAATTCAGGCTGAATTTTACAAATTTCGATTTTTATTTTATTTTTTCAACATTTAAATCACTTTAACTTTTTAATGTTTGTTTGCATGCGCAGCACACCTCACACACGGTTCTTCATGCTAACAAAAATTGGCACCGCACGGCGCAGCCCTCTCTAATAACGTGTAACCATTTGATTATAAAGAGAAAACGACATAAAAGAAATAAATAAAACGTGTCGATTGGGCCTGTTAGATTATCTACATCTTTTTTTTTTTAATTATTAATTTAAGTGTTTGACTTATGTTGACTAATTCTATAGGCTCTCTTATAAAAATAACGTCACATGACACTCACTTTTCGCTTAATTCAGATTTTTTTTTTTAAAATCTCCTGAATTTCAAATGAATCACTTCAATTTGGAAATCCAGATTGATCGTGATCTGTCTTCCCATTAACAAAAGTAGCTATCGTTTTTTATGTTTTTAATGTAAAACTCAAGTACAAATTTCATTAATCTGATAAATTTATTCTGTTATGGTATTGTTTTATAAAGTTAATTTTAAATAAGTCCTTCAAAACTATTGCAATCATTCGATAAATCTCTCTAATATAAACAATAATAAAACCACCAACTGCTGCTAAATGTTATTTATGTAGTGGAAGAATTCAAAGACAAGACGCTGAGCCCACCATATCTCACCGGCACAACCCTGAGTTAGAGAAAAAAAAAGAGAGAAGATGGAGGCAACTGCCAGGGTATCATCAATATTTATATACCCAGTTAAATCATGCCGTGGAATTTCCATCTCTCAGGCACCTCTAACTCCTACTGGTAATATAATAGACAACTACTTATTCTTTGTTTCTTCTATAAATCTCCTCTTACCCCAATTGATTCTCTTGTCATCTCTTAATTTATGTTTTTAGTGTCCTTTTAGCTGTTTCTTGTTTTTGATTTTCTGCCTGGTTACTATATCACTAATTTGAAAGAAATGAAATGTTTCATTTATTATTATTATTATTATTATTATTATTATTTACTTTTATGGTTCTTGAGCTTCTCACCATGGCAGTTTGGTAGACTATAACTGTACTTTTTGGAAATGTCAAGTTTTGTTTATTTATTTTTTCTTAGAAGTCACTATGTTGAAGTTACCTGGGAAACAGTACGGATTTCGAGAAACCAACTGGGATTTTTTTTTTGAAAACAATTGGATTTTTTTTTGGGCACGCTCATGATTAATTGTTTTTAACTGGTTTTGAGTTTCTTGGCTTTTGATATGTTCCATGTTATGTTTGTAAACAAGATTTTGATATTTTTTCGGTTATGGTTATTTGTGCTGTGCTTGGATACACAGGATTTCGTTGGGATCGGAATTGGTTAGTTGTGAACTACAAAGGAAGAGCATATACCCAAAGAGTTGAACCAAAGCTTGCTTTAGTTGAGATAGAGCTGCCGGATGAAGCATTTTCGGAGGGCTGGGAACCTACCAAGAACTCATTTATGAGTAAAATATCTGTTAAATTTCATGTTTCATCACATAAATCTTTTGTATCTGCTATTCAGCTGGACCCCAAAAAAATAATCTTTACTTGTTTTGTTCTTTGAGATCTTATTAGGATTCTAACCTCTGTTAGCATTTCTCACTAAATCCAGGGTTTTCTACAGCTAAATGTTTTATTAGATAATATTATTTTCCGCACAACTTATTTCTGCAAGATGCCTTTATATTTTTTCATGGAGTTGTATTGAAAAAGATTTTACCAATAAAGAATTGTTCATAGAGAACGAAAATGAGATGGGGAAGGAAGTTAACCGAAGTTGAATTTGAATGAGCTTCAGTAGTCTTCCTAAGGATTGTGTTTTTGTTAGGAAAATCTATGTTTTTGTCAATGCAGAACTTTGTTTGATATAGGCCAAAGCCTTGTTGCCTGAAAGATCATTGTTGATTGGAACTTTCTTATCTGTCTTTCGACTCTTTGGATATGATATCTTTTTCTTTCATATTCCATGTCACTGGGAGGTTGAAGAAATTTGAGTTGTTGATGGCAGTGCCTTTAAGTGTTCACATATAACATAAAGAAGATACCTCTCTCTAACATTGTTGCTGTAGCAACAATAAGAGTGTTTTTTTACCATTCCCAGATGGTTTATGAATCATGTTGTTGCTTCTTCTTTTTTCAGGTGATTTTCAGTGCAAGTATGATCCAATGTTCACTTTCTTTTACAGAAATAAAGGCTCCTGGGATGAGTGTGCTTAAGATATCTCTGATGAAGCCTAGTGAAGTAGCGGAGGGTGTCTCAGTATGGGAGTGGTCTGGCTCTGCATTGGATGAGGGAGCTGAAGCAGCAAAATGGTTCTCAGATTATTTGGGGAAACCCAGTCAACTAGTACGTTTCAATGCAGGTCAGGATTGATTTTGGTGCATCTAGGATAGTAGGACATCAAATGAACTAGTTAGCTGAATTACTCAAATTCAAGGAGTACTTTACACAGGACCTTATTGCATCAAAAACATTTAAATAGTATTGAAGAGCGGACATAGGCACGAGCTGTATTTTGGCATGCCAAATTTTGTGTAGCTTTTTTATTTGTGAACTTGAGCTAAATACTGAATCTCTTTGCTGCAGTTATTTTATTATTTTCTTACTATTCCATTTCCTGCTGCAGTGTCAGAAACAAGGCTCATAGATCCTAATTATGCTCCTGGACACAAAATCATGTTTTCTGACCTCTTTCCGTTCATGCTGATCTCTCAGGTTAGTTGGCTTGAGAAATAAAGCTTGATTTCTCTGGTTTTTATCAGAAATCTCAGATTGGGATCCTCTAAATGTATCTTTTGCAGGGATCTTTGGATGCACTGAATCAGCTTCTCAAGGAACCTGTTCCTATTAATCGTTTTAGACCAACAGTATGTACACAGGCCCGCGCCTATATATTCTAGTTAAAGCTTCTGTTTGTCTCTTCTTACAATAAAATATTGCTGGCAATGCATTACCTGCACAGGAACCAGAAATTATAAATTTATCAATTGCTTTACATCCATTGCTACCTTTTGTCACTGGTGAATTTTGATCACAGTAACGTGTTTGTTTTCAAATCTCTCAGTTAGTTTTCTTGCTTGTCACAGCATCCTTGTTGAAGGCTGCGAACCATTTTCTGAGGACTTGTGGACTGAAATTAGGATAAGCAAGGTTACATTTGAAGGTGTCAAGCTATGTTCCCGCTGCAAGGTACAAACCTATCTTTTAAGCAATCTGCTCATTTTATCAAAGCTACATATAACTTTCAATAGATGTAATCAATTTTTGTTGATAATGATCATATAATTAATAATTCAGCTGTTTTTTGAATATTAATCTATCGCCAGTGTTTTAACCATGGATAAGAACTGTGATAAGTGCTTTTCCAGACAAGTATTTAGCCCCCTGTCCCTGATAATACAATAGGTTATTGTATATAATGAGGAACACTATAGCTCCAAGATCGGCTGAAGATTGTTAAACCAGGTAGCTCATATTTAGTGATGAAGAATCAGTTGAAGGTCCAGTGGATGCACTCTTGTGGTCTTCCAACATGTTTGGAACCATAAATTGAATTTAATTCAAAGGTTGTAATAATATCCTCATGTTTGGAACCCTCTAAGTGTTAAATTTGAATTTCAAATGGAATTCAATCTCTAAAATTACTTCAAAAATAAAGCAGAGGATTGACCTCTGATTTACAATTAAAAAAAAAGAAATATAAAATGAAAATTAACCTTTTCAAAATACCTATCTAGCCCCTTTTTAAAAAAAAGTTTTTTGAAGAAATAAAATAAAGATAATGAGGGTAATACAGAAAACAAAATGATTTGAATTTTATCTCATCTAAACATGTGAATTCAATTTATTTATCAAATAAATTGAATTCAAATAAAATAGTAAAATTGAATTTAATTATCAGTAGGGAATCGGTTCCAAACAACTTAAGTCAGTATTTTTCCACTGTAGTCTTCGAATCATTATCTGGGTATGAATCTGAAGGATTTTTCAGCTTTCCTTTTGTTTTGGATTGACCAGTAAGATGCTTGGGATAAAAAGGGTTTCCTTAATGTTGCACGTTCATACTCCTCCGTGTGTCGTATTGTATTGTATTATATTGCCATGACATTTCTTTTAGTCCTTACCTTTGCTTCGGTTTTAACTTGACAATTTCAACATTTATTTCAATGTTTCATATGTTTGGCTGTAATATATGTTCCTATAGTTACAAAGTCGTCTTCATATTTTTCCTCGCAGATACCTACAATCAATCAAGATACTGGGATTGGAGGGACCGAGCCAAATGAAACTCTAATGAAAATCAGATCAGATAAAGTTTTGCGGCCGAATATGAAACAACAGGGAAAGGTTAGAATGAGATTATGAGACAGGAAGTCTTAATCCTTATGTTCTTTTTGGCAGATGTAACTGATAAAATACCTATTATGTGCAATGGTACGCAGATCTATTTTGGACAGAACTTAGTTTGGAAGGAGAACCCCAGTGAAGAGCATGGAAAGCTTGTTAAGGTGGGAGATCCTGTGTCTGTCCTCAAGAAGGTCTCCTCTGCAGCTGAAGCAGCAGCTTAAACTTTGTAGAATATAACAACGAGTGTAGCTATGGAGTTGGCAATAAGATGTCTTGTTTATGGTAATAAAATGATCAGACAGTCCTAAAATGATAATACTCTGAAGCTAAGGCTTTGGTTTATCCTGATGCAGTGCTGTGTGTTTGCTCATTTTATTCATGACAAGGATTCGAAGGAAAATATTAATAAAAAAAATTAAGTGCTAAACTTGAAAATTTAAATTACATTGAAGTCTTGATCATAAATTAAGTGTTCATAACATTGTTTGATGCTGCTCTCCCCCGTGATGGAATGAAATTCAGAGCAAATTTGCCCATCTCCCTCCTGTTAATGCAATTCACAAACTGACTAGGCATCAAGAATCAAGGGGATTTTAGCAAATACCTAGTTTACAGGGCGGCGCATTAAAATATTTTGAATGTTAAGAATAATGATCAATTCATTGAAAAAAAATTACTAGACACTAACATCCCGTTTAATATCATGATTTTTTTTTTAAATATATTAATTTTTTATTTTAAAATCAGTATATTAGAGTATTTAAAAGCACTTCAAAATTAACAGAGAAAATATATTAAATTTTTATTTCTTAAAAGAGCTTTTAAAATATAAAAACAAATGAATTCCGCATCATGAATTGAATTCATGAGGTGAAAACATATTAAGTAAATGAGAAATAATTTTATTAAATCTAAACATTTAGTAAGATGTATAATTCTGGTCATAGGTTCACTCAGTTTTTTTTTTTTTTTTTTTTTTTTAAATTTCATCATTTTATGCTGTTTTAATTAGTGATAGAACTTTTCAGTTTGTTTCAATTAGATTTTTATAGAAATATTACGATCTTATAAGTCGATATGTAAGTTTTGTTTATTAGCCTAGATCGATTATATATATATATATATATATATATATATATATATATATATATATATATATATATATATATATATGAAAACATCAATTTGATTGATGAGAAACTAAGAATAAATTTAAATTTGAGCAAAAGAAAAGTGAAGGGATAGTGATATGTATACAAATAAATATAGTTAACAACAAATAAATAGAAGATCAAATCATTTGGGGTTAGGGATTAGCCACAAGTTCAAACCACATATGAAAAATAAAATTGAGCATGGATAATCCACTGGATTCTTTCTTAATTGATAATTTGGATTTCACACATTAACATTTTATCAAGGATCTATCTTAATCAAAATATTACGAGAAATTAATACTCCCCCCCCGTTATGTCGTTTATATGTTTACAAACGACCTGTCATTATGCGTGCACATACAGGCATACAGACAATAGGATGAAACATCAGTAGAACAAAAAGTGGACTCTCCCCCTACTCGTCTCCCCCCCTAAAACCCGCTAGAACCCATCCTGCAAATTTTCAAAATCTTTCATTCTCTAACCAAATTCAAGCTCCACAAGATTTACAAACCTCGAAGTCAAAATACGCACAAACCAAATCCTCCTTTTCAACTCCATGCCCAAATGCCCACCTTTCATCACCAACTCCATCCTCAAGGCCCTCAACAATTGCCTGTATCCAATCCCAAGTAAGTTCCTTTCTCTTTCTATGCTCTCTAACTTTTCAGCCCTCGCAATCCCATCAACCAAAACTATTGAAATTGAACCCCAAAACCACCCTCAACACCGTCACGCCTCTGACCGAGAAAATGGCATTGAACATGACCCCCCGATATCTGATAAGATATTCAAGACTGGCGCCAAAATGGGATCGTACAAGTTGGGTGATTCGACTTTTTATTCACTTATTAACAACTACGCAGATTTGGGTGATTTTAAGTCGTTGGAGAAGGTTTTGGATCGAATGAGGTGCGAAAAGAGAGTGGTTGTGGAGAAATGTTTTTTTGTTATCTTTAAGGCTTACCGGAAAGCTCATTTACCTGAAAAAGCTGTTGACTTGTTTGATAGAATGGCTTGTGAATTTGAGTGTAAAAGAACTGTGAAGTCGTTTAATTCGGTTCTTAATGTGATTATACAAGAGGATTTGTTTTACCGTGCTTTAGAGTTTTATAATCATGTTATTGGTGCCAAAGGTGTGAATATATCCCCTAATGTGCTTACTTTTAATTTGGTTATTAAGGCTATGTGTAAGGTGGGATTGGTTGATGATGCTGTCCAAATGCTTAGAAAAATGCCGGTTAGTAAATGTCAGCCTGATGCGTACACTTATTCTACATTGATGGATGGACTTTGCAAGGCGGATAGAATTGATGAGGCAGTTTCTCTGTTAGATGAGATGCAAATTGATGGTTGTTTTCCAAGCCCTGTTACCTTCAATGTGCTAATCAATGGCTTGTGTAAGAAGGGGGATTTATCACGGGTTGCGAAGCTTGTAGACAATATGTTTCTTAAAGGATGCGTTCCTAATGAAGTAACTTATAACACACTTATTCATGGTTTATGTCTGAAAGGGAAGCTGGAGAAGGCAATTAGTCTTTTGGATCGGATGGTATCAAGTAAATGTGTGCCTAATGTGGTCACATATGGGACAGTCATTAATGGACTTGTTAAGCAAGGAAGAGCTCTTGATGGGGCTCGTGTATTAGCTTCAATGGAGGAAAGGGGGTATCATGTTAATGAGTATGTTTACTCAGCAGTGATTAGTGGGTTGTTTAAGGAGGGGAAATCTCAAGAGGCGATGCAATTGTTCAAAGAGATGACGGTAAAAAAATGTGAGCTCAACACTATTGTATATAGTATTGTTATTGATGGTTTATGCCGAGCTGGAAAGCCAGATGAAGCAGTGGAAGTTCTTTCTGAGATGACTAATAACGGATGCAAACCTAATGCTTACACTTATAGCTCGCTGATGAAGGGATTCTTTGAGGCAGGTAATGGCCATAAAGCCATTGAAGTGTGGAAAGACATGGCAAAGCATAATTGTACTCAGAATGAGGTTTGTTACAGTGTACTCATTCATGGGTTATGCAAGGATGAAAAAGTCAAGGATGCTATGATGGTGTGGGCACAGATGTTGGGCAAAGGATGTAAGCCTGATGTTGTGGCTTACGGTTCAATGATTAATGGCCTTTCCAATGCTGGCCTAGTAGAAGATGCTTTGCAACTTTATAACGAGATGCTTTGTCAGGAACCTGATTCTCAACCAGATGTTGTCATATATAACATACTTTTGAATGCTTTGTGTAAGCAGAGTAGCATCTCCCGTGCTATTGATCTTTTAAATAGCATGTTGGATCGGGGATGTGAACCTGACTTGGTTACATGCATAATATTCTTGAGAGCATTGAGAGAGAAGCTGGACCCGCCTCAAGATGGGGGGGAGTTTCTAGATGGGCTCGTGGTTCGTCTTCTCAAGCGGCAGAGAGTTTTAGGTGCTGCAAAAATTGTAGAAGTGATGCTGCAAAAGATTCTGCCACCTAAACCCTCTACTTGGGCAAGAGTTGTTGAAGATCTTTGTAAACCTAAGAAGGTTCAGGCAGCCATTCAGAAGTGTTGGAACATTCTATACTGCTGAAGTATTGGGTATGCCTATATTTAGCATATTACTGCTATTACTTCAACATGAACTGGATATGATTTTTTTGAAGATCAAACCATAGTTCTTCTAGTTTCTGATTGTAGTCTTACAGTATATGCATGTGCACATGTGTGAGCATGCTGAACACATGATCATACATGTGCATTTGTATGCCACGACTAACCTATTTTCTTATAAACAGGATTCATGGTGACATTGTTGTGAAGCTCATATGATCATAATGTCACATAAGCCTCTAGCTTATAGAACATAGACATCTGTCAGAATTAATATGTAGTGTGTGACCAGGGCAGATGTTGATGAATCTTGAAACAAACTGCTGGAGAAGTCAACTACATTGTGTTTGAGGTACCCTCAAAAGAGAAACAATCCATAAAAACTCCAGAGCACCACTCCAACCACATCTGCTAAAGAACTTCAAACAGAACATATCTCTGCAAGGGCTTATGGATGCTCTTCTTTTCAAAACCTGGAAAAGACATTACAAATAGATCCTATACTTGATTAGAGATCACCAACAACCCTGAATAACTGAGGAAAGACATATCCCAAGCAACAAAATGAAATCCTATAACATGAGCCGAGGAGTGGAAGCAACGAATCAAATCCTATATTTTCTGACCATTTGTTTTTTCAGAAACATGGCAGCTCCCATATTACCTTCGCCATGCTGTAGAGAAAAGGTGGCAACAATGAAATCAAAGAGGTCATAAAGACGGGGAAACACAATGGAGAAAGAATACACCTTATTAATAGTTCGCTCTATAGATAATTGCTGTAAAGATGCCTGTGAATGAACATAAAAGGATTCCTGTTTGGCACTCCTACCATTTAATTGAAGAACAGACTTAGAATTAATCACCACTCCCTCTTAGAATATATTTTGGCAGGAGGGTGGGAGGGAATTGCAAAGATAACTCTTAAACCTCTCTACCTGTGTACGGCATAATTTTGAAATGCAATGCAAAACATTCACTGTAAGAAATATGGTTTTCAAAGTTTTTTATGCCTTTCAGTAAGTGTCTGTGGACAAGCTGAAGGGTAATTTGTGTAAATAGCTTGGAATAATGAAATCTAAGACATTACATGACAAAAAGCACAGGAAAACTTTTAGGAGAATATGTGATTTGCAAATTGCAAGCTATGGTGCTGCTTCCTATCTTAAAGATGTCACATTAAAATATTGTTTGTTTTCTTCAATGAGCCCAAGATGTCCTGGTTTTAAACTGCAGTTGCAGGGATGAGACTCCGCAGGTGTTAAATAATGGACGTGGCTATTGCTGTTGTGAATAATTTGTAATTCCAAATTAATTTTGGTATCGCATCCTTTTTCAGTAAATAATGGTTGCTGTTATCTATGTCATAAATCATTTGGAATTCTATCTGACATTTAATAATGATTTTTTCTAATAGTTTCACCAAATATAAACAATAACAACAGTTCTAGTATCTAAATTACGTATCAGCAATGCATTACAACTATCAGAAAAGGTGAACAAGTGTGAAACCATGAACTTGAAATGCAAAATCATATTATTATCTAGTAATTCGACTGTTATTGAGATGTTGTTTTCACAATAATGGCCATTACCGTTATGTAAGGATGCTATGGCCCCCCCCCCCCCCCCCCCCCATTGACTTGCTGTTAATTACACTATAACACCAGATAATGCCAATGTGATTCTCTGTTTCCTTATGACTGTTATGTTTCCTCAGGATGTATTTTAAAACTATGCAAGATATGGTAAGGATGCCTGTTATTGTTCCAGATTAGGAATGAAATAACTCTGCATAGACAATATTCTGCTCTGTTATTCTTATCTTATTAAAAAATAAACATGGTCAATGTACAAGTTTTGACCAACACTTATTTTTCTTCTTACTAAACTGTGACAGTTGAAGCATATTTTGAGTTTGTGCATTGGAAGCAGTCTGATATATTCTTTGGATTACTGGTTCAGAAAGTAGCATCTTATTCACTGCAAACGTGATTCATGCATTAATTTCACCCTACAATGATTTTCCCTCTCATTAAATTGCAAAGCAGTACATCTTTTGTTTATGCTTGGAAACAATCAGATAGTGATTCAGATACTAATATCAGGACATGCAATAATCTGGCAATTGGTAACTTAAGGATGAAGAAAATAATCTCAAGGACCTTCATTTCTTCCGATCATATCTCCATTATTAACTTCCTTTGCTTGTGCCTTGCGATGCAGATGAGCCATGTCATAGGTTGCATGGAGACCAAAGAAGACATAGTAAATGAGCATGACCACTGTGCAAATACCAAATCTTTCAAAAGCCTCGGCGCCCAAAGATCCCATTAGAAAGATGTTGGTTGCAATTGACAGGGATGGAAGCCATGGAACCAGTGGAACGCCCCAAACCTTTGGCTTTCTCTGCTGAGGTAAGATCGATAATCCAATAGTCCCCAAGAACCAAAAAGGAATGGTTACAGCATATCCAACCCAGCCATTGGGATTCAATCCCCAGTAAGCTGAAGTCCCCATGGACGAAGCAATAATGATCAGCAGGAAGAAGACCAGCTTCAGGAGGTTTGTTTGCGGTGTGATTTCTCTGACATAGTATCTCCTCACAAGTAATGCAACAGCCATCATCATGAAGATAAATAGGGTGCTTACTGATAGCAAACTTGCCAAGACGTCCAGGCTCGAGAAAAAAGCAATGAGAGCGCTTGAAATGGTGATCAGAAGGGTTGCGTTTATCGGTGTTCCAGTCTTTGGATGGACAAGAGCAAACCATGGAGGGATCATGTGGGCTCTTGCAATATGAGTAGTATACCGGGCTTGTCCAAGCGCC